>JANHMN010000011.1:66374246-66561402 GCA_030674055.1 Rhabdomys pumilio
TTTTTTTGGTTTTTCGAGACAGGGTTTCTCTGTGTAGCTCTGGCTGTCCTGGAACTCACTCTGTAGACCAGTCTGTCCTCAAACTCAGAAATCCACCTGCCTCTGCCTCCCAAGTGCTGGGAGTAAAGGCGTGTACCACCACTGCCCGGCAGCAAGTATGCTTTTAATGAAGCCATAAGATACTGCACAGGGATACACATATATGCCAGGAAAGTACAAAGACATATGAGACATATGAGAGTGCTATACACTTTTAGGAGAAGATTCAAACCAGCAAAGACTAAGACTGTAATCAGCAACAGCAGAGGAGTGGAGACCCCTAAAAGGTTTATAATGTTACAGTAACATTATGGCTACTCTTTGTCTGATTCTTACAACTTTTCTTATACAATGTATAATGTATCTTGGAGGCCAGGCAGTAGCAAGGTGCACTCTTTTGATCCTAGCACTTTGGAGGTAGTGGCAGATGGATCTCTAAATCCTGAGTTTGTTTTACAGAGCACATTCCAGGGCTAAACAGAGAAACCCTGTCTTAACCAAAATCAATCAATCAATCAGTTGATTGATTGGTTAATTAAAATAAAAAAATCTTCATGCACACTAAAAATCAAATAAAAAGAGTAGGGATGGGAGTAACTAACATAGTAGAGTGCTCCTGAAAGACCTAAGAACCCCCCCAGAAGGAGACTCCAAGGGACCCCACTCAAGTCTCAGTATGGCATGCACCCAAGGACTCACGAGAGACCAGCTTGTTGCAAACACATGAGGCAGTTTAATATCAGAGCTCTGGGTCAGTCCATATCTCCATATCTCACATAGAAGATAGAGGGACTGACCCAGAGGCTCTAAGGATTAGGAATTTTATAGGCAAGGGGAGGGGGAAGTGGGAGATTTTTACGTGGGTACACATGATTGGTTGTTTTACATTTTTGAACATCAACAGGCTGTATGGGCCAAGGGGGCCCAAAAGGGGTTAGGGTGGAAGAACACCAGATGGCCCATTACTCATTTGGACACACTCTGGGGCACATCTCTATTCTCTATTAAAAGATGTCCTTGCATACCTTTTTTATCTTTATGTCCAGCCAGTTTCTTGGAAGGCTTAACAGGCCCTTGTTCTTTGTCTTATAACTCTACATTTTTAGTGGCTGATTAACTGGGCCCAAACCTGATGACAGGCATTTTTAACTATTTAAGTTAGGGAAAAGGAATCACAGGACCCTGTTATTTTATTAGTTTTTCGTGAGACTCATAAAATTTCTTTCATTTCCCTGGCATTCCTGAAGCCTGAGTTTGATTCCCTACTCTTGACCAACAAGGTGTGCTGGCACACCCTCCAATACCAGCACTGAAGACATAGAGGTAGAAGAGTCGAATCAGAAAATTAAGGTCAACTTTGCATACTTAGTCAGTTCAAGGGCAGCCTGGGATACATAAATATCTGTTTCAAAATATAAAATATTGTGAGGAGTGGGTGCGACGGTGCAGCCAGCTAAAATGGCGCCGGCAGAGTTTCAAGCACCGCTTCTTGGCCGTTTACGCACTGCCCTCCTTTCCCTGACAGAGCCACGACCACTGAACTACTGCGCAGACTCACTGCCATGCAGAATCAGGCCATTTTATGTGCACCAATGAGGCATGCCCACGTGGCAAGTTCTGAATGGGACAGGCAGGGGGATAAAAGGATGGCCGTTAAGGGGATCAGGGGCTTCCAGGGAAAAGATTGTGAATCGTTCCTGAATAAACTGAGTTGAGAAGAACTCCGTCGTTCCTGTCTGCTGGTCAGATAAAGAAGTGAGAAGTGGTGGCCCGTACAGGGAGTTCAGAACTCAGCGCAGTCAGGGCAGCTAGCTGGTAAGTTCCCAGGTAAGTGGGACAAAAGAAAGCTCTCAGTTCAGAGACTATAAAGTTCCCAGGCAAGTGGGACAAGGGCAAGTTCTCGGTTTTGAAACCTAAAAAGGTTCCCAGCTTCGGGACAAGTTGTACCATGGGAAATTCATCATCCTCACAGTCGCTGCAGCATGCTCTTCATGGCTTGCTAAAAGCTAAAGGGGTTGGTCTTAAAAGGGCCACCGTGGAAAAATTTTTACAGGCTATAGACGAGGTTGCACCCTGGTTTTCAGTTTGGGGGCACCTCACACTACCCAGTTGGGAGAAGTTAGGAAGAGATCTTAAGTCGGCTGAAGAAAAAGGAGAACTAGCCAGTGGAGTAAAGCCTGTGTGGAAACTGGTGAGATCTTGCATTGAAAACAGAGAAGGGAAATGCACTGCAGAGTTAGAGAAGGTTAGCAATGCGCTAGAGCAACTGAAAGAGGAGTGATCTCAAAAGTCTGAAAACGAAGAAAGTTCTAAGGAAGAAGAGGTTTCCGAAACCGGGTTAGAGAGGCTGGCACAAGACCTAGAGGAATCGAAACTGGATATAGAACCCTCTGCGCTGGGGCTGCCTCAGCCACCTCCATAAGTTCCTACTGGAGAATCAGGACGGAGTTTTTGCCCTGAAGCCTGGAGGGAACTACGGGCTTAGTGTTTCCCAGTATTTCAAGATGCCCAAGGCAATCGGCACCATGAGCCTCTTGATTGGAAGGTTATTCAAAGACTGGCCGAGGGGGTCAGAACATACGACATTAGTGCCGCTTTTGTGGTTTCTCAACTGGAGTCCCTCCATAGATATTGCATGACACCCAGTGATTGGCAGAATTTGGCTAGAGCTTGTTTATCTCTTGGCCAATACTTAGATTGGAAGGCCTACTCTATAGAGCTCTCAGAGGAGCAAGCTGCTGTAAATGTCACTAATGGCCAGCAGGCCTAGGACCAGGACATGTTGTTGGGCCAAGGCAGATTTGCAAATCAACAAATTACCCTTTGCAGGTATATGAGCAAATCAATAATATAGGGACTAGAGCATGGAAATCTTTTCCCAATAGAGGTGAGGTATCAGGAAACCTAACCAAGATTGTTCAGGGATCAGCAGAGCCATTTGCTGACTTTGAGGCTAGAACGGTGGAGGCAGGGGGAAGAATTTTTGGGGATCCTGACACAGCCATGCCACTATTAAAGCAACTGATTTTTGAACAATGTACCAGAGAATGTAGACAGGCTATTAATCCTTATAAGAGCAAGGGGCTAAAGGTGTGGATTAAAATTTGTAGAGAGCTAGGGGAGCCTCTTTCTAATGCCGGGTTGGCAGCCGCTGTTATACAGATGACCCGAAGTCAAAACAACCCTAGAAGTGGAAAATGCTTTAAATGCGGTCAACCAGGACATTTAAAACAACAGTGTCCCCAGTTTCAAGTCCTGGATGGCCCCAGAGCAAGGGTGCCTGGTCTTTGCCCTAGATGTAAAAAAGAGGAACCACTGGGTGAATGAATGCAGATCTGTAAGAGATATCAATGGACAGCCTATCAATGCTGGATATAGAGGAGCCAGGCCAAAAAACTTGCCATGGGGCCCCTGACCTCAGGGCCCTCAAATATATGGGGCAGTAGCCGAGAGTTGGCCAAGCCTGAGGCCTCCAATGCAATGGGATCACCACGCAAGCCACAGCAGGAAGTGCAGGACTTGACCTCTGTTGCACCTCCAGGCTCGTATTAACACCTCAGATGGGCCCTCAATTGGTTGACACAGATTTTCAGGGACCGTTACCATCCGACACAGTGGGTTTGATTATAGGAAGGAGCTCCATCACTTTGCAGGGCTTAATAATTCATTCTGGGGTGATTGATCCAGACTATACGGGAATAGTAAAGATTATGGTGTCCTCCCCTAGAGGAGTGTCCGCCGTTTCTCCTGGAGATAGAATAGCACAGATGTTACTATTACCCAGTTGCCATGATCGATTTCCTGTAAAAATTGTTGAGCAAGGACCCAAAGGTTTTGGCTCTACTGGAACTGATTCCATATTTTGTTCCCTGAATCTTGATTCTTGGCCCTTAATAAATTTATTTATAGAAGGAAAATCAATTTCTGGCCTTTTGGATACTGGTGCTGATTGCAGCATAATCAGTATTAAGGATTGGCCCAAGGGGTGGCCTAAACAAAACTCAAATCAGATGTTAAGGGGATTAGGATACGCCAAGGAGCCTGAGATGAGTTCGTGATTGTTACACTGGAGAGATGATGAAAGACATTCTGGAGTTTTCCAGCCTTATGTTATGGGGCTTCCTGTTTCTTTATGGGGAAGGGATCTCCTGAAAGAAATGGGCTATGTGTTAACTAATGAGAAGGAATATAGCCCACAATCTCGTCACATAATGTCTGGCATGGGTTACGTTCCAGGAAAAGGACTGGGGAAAAGATTGCGTCTCCCATGCCCATAAAACAGAAGCAAGATAGAACTGGAGTGTGTTTTTCATAGGGGCCACTGAGGATGTTTTTCCCATGTCGTGGAAATCTGAGGAGCCCGTGTGGGTTCCTCAGTGGTCACTCCCCTCAGAAAAATTACAAGTTGTACAAGAGCTGGTAAAAGAACAATTACTGTTAGGCCATCTGCAGCCATCTACATCACCTTGGAATACACCCATTTTTGTGATAAAGAAAAAAATCTGGGAAATGGAGGCTTCTACATGATTTAAGAGAAATTAATAAACAAATGATTTTGATGGGACAGGTACAACGAAGTCTGCCTTTACCCTCTGAATTGCCCAAAAATTGGCCTGTCATAATTTTAGATATTAAAGATTGTTTCTCTTCAATCCCATTGCATCAAAATGATACGGCTAGGTTTGCTTTTACAGTCCCTTCCATGAATCATGCAGAGCCAGATCAGTGATATGAATGGGTAGTATTGCCACAAGGCATGGCCAACAGTCCCACTATGTGTCAACTGTATGTTGATGCCTCCTTGAAAGAAGTCAGACAGAACTTTTTGAAAATCAAATGTTATCATTATATGGATGATATTCTTGTTGCTGCCCCTACCGAGCAGATGCTTGATGAAGCCTATAGAGCTGTTGTGTTAAGTTTAAGAAAGAAACAGTTAGTGATAGCTCCTGAGAAGGTACAAAAGGGCTCTGTGGTTAATTATTTAGGAACAAAAATATCGCCAGGCGGTGGTGGCGCATGCCTTTAATCCCAGCACTTGGGAGGCAGAGGCAGGCGGATTTCTGAGTTCGAGGCCATCCTGGTCTACAGAGTGAGTTCCAGGACAGCCAGGACTACACAGAGAAACCCTGTGTCGAAAAAACAAACAAACAAACAAACAAAAAAAAAAGGAACAAAAATATCTTTAGGACAAGTAATTCCTCAAAAAATCCAGATTTGCACAGATAATTTTCATACCTTGAATGATTTTCAAAGATTATTGGGAGATATACAGTGGCTTAGACCCTATCTCTCATTGTCTAATAAATAATTACAGCCATTATATGATATTTTACCAGGTGATTCAGATCTCAACTCCCCTAGACATTTAACTAATGAAGCTAGAGCGGCATTAACATTAGTGGAAAAGGGCATACAAGATGCAGCCTTGAGGTGTAGAGATGAATCCCAGGATATTACATTATGCATATTGCCAACTGAATGTCAGCCTACAGGAGTATTATGGCAAGGGGCCCCTTTACTTTGGGTGCATCTGAAAATTTCTCCTGCTCAGATACTCACTCATTATCCAACTGCAGTAGCCCAATTAGCCATGCTGGGAATTCGTCAGAGTGTTCAACACTTTGGCATCCAACCTACAAATCTAATTGTGCCATATACAGCCGCTCAACTCAAAGTATTGATGGCCACAGTGGATGATTGGGCAATTTTTGAGATGTACTTTTAATGGGACAATGGATAATCATTTTCCAAAGGACCCTATACTACAATTGATTAATGCTCATCCTGTGGTCTTTCCACGGATCACCCATAGAAAGCCTTTGTTAAATTGCCTTACTATTTTTACAGATGGTTCTAAGACAGGATGTGGAGCGTTTTTGGTTGCAGGATCGCTGCCTGTAACCATCCAATTTCCTCCAGCGTCCCCTCAAGTTATAGAATTACAGATTGTGATAAAGGTTTTTGAATGATTTTCTCGTTCCTTTAATTTGATATCTGATAGTCAATATGTAGTAAATGCTATTAAACAATTGGAAATTGTAGGTAAAATAAACCTAAATTTCACCATAGGAGATTTACTTACCCAATTGCAATTTCTTATTTGGAATAGGGAACAACCCTTTTTTGTTCAACATATTTGTGCCCATACTGGTTTACCTGGTCCATTGACTGAAGGAAATGATATTGTTGATAAAGCTTCAAAGACCTGTTTTAATGTTGCAAAATTTGCACTCTATGATTCCCTGGAGTTAGCAAGACACTTTCATAGCCAGTTTCATGTAAATTCTAAAACCCTATCATCTCACTTTGGCATTCCTCGTGCTGATTCTAGAGATATAGTGAAAGCTTGTCAAGCTTGTGCCCCATTGTTACCCCAGATGAGAATCAGGGTTAATCCCCGAGGCCTATGCCCCCTACATTTATGGCAAATGGATGTCACTCATTTCCCTGAGTTTGGAAAATTAAAATATATTCATGTATCTATAGATACTGCTTCTGGAATTATGTTTGCCTTCCTGCATTCTGGGGAGAAGACTTGCCATGTCATTGCTCATTGTTTTGAAGCCTGGGGAGTCTGGGGCATGCCTAAATGTTTAAAGACAGATAACCTCTACTTCCTTTGTGTCCTTTTGTAAGACCATGAGAGTTCACCTTAACCATGGTTTGACTTATAATCCTCAGGGGCAGGGCATTGCTGAGCGGGCACACTGCATCCTAAAGGAATGTTTTCTTAAACAAAGAGGGGGAATAGCCTCCGGCTGCATGCCTAGAGAGATAGTGGCTATAGCCCTCTTTACCCTAAATTTTCTGACTCTGGATAAGCAGGGATGGTCTGTAGCTGATCGCCATGCTGATCCTGATGCTACCCATAAAGGCATGGTAATGTGGAAGGACATATTGACAGGAAAATGGAGTGGCCCTGACCCAGTATTGGTGTGGGCGAGAGGGTCTGTTTGTGTGTTTCCTCAGGATCAACATCAGCCAATTTGGGTTCCAGAAAGACTTATCAGGGTTATACAGCAAGAAGACAGGACTGGAGATGCTAAGGAAGACTCTTCTGCTGATGTGGATGCTACCAGCGACAAGGAGCAATGCTAGTTTTGTTATGGAAGTCTCACCTTTGAAATAGTTATTTTTATTCATTATCTTGGAATGTTTCTAAATATCATTTTGCTATGGTTGCCCGTGTGCCTCGATATCTTCCTTGGCCTGTGGAAGCCCCTTCAGCCATGATTTTATTTAGATCTAAAAGAGATTTTGGCATTTCTGCAGCAATAGTTACAGCCATTGCTGTTTCAGCCACCGCGACCACAGCGGTCGCTATTTCATCGACCACCACAGTCCAGACCGCAGCTGCTTTGAATAATATGTCTGCGGCAGTTGCTGAGGCCTTGGATACTCAAGGAAATATTAATAATCATTTGAAAGTGGGCATTCTATTGCTTTATCAAAGAGTTGATCTTGTTCAGGAACAGGTAGATGTATTGATGGAGTTGGCTCAATTGGGTTGCCAATGGAAAAATACAGGTGTATGTGTTACCTCCATGCTTTTTCAGAATATAAGCCATGCTAGTAATCTTTCCAAAAGCCTTTCTCAGTTTCTTACAGGAAATTGGTCGAGAGAATTTGAGGGAATGTTGAGAGAATTAGGACAGTCCATTGTTCATATTAACTCAACCAGAGTGGATGCCTCCTTGGCCTCCAGATTGACCAGCTGGACTCTTCAAGCAATGTCTCACATCAAGGAGTGGGTAGGAATTGGGGAGGTTGCTATGTGCCTGGTCCTCATCAGTTGCCTTGCCTTTTGGTGCATGCGTCAGATGAAAGCCTGACAGGAAACATCTCAGGCCATGATTGTACAAGCGTTTGTAGCAGTGGAGACAGGACAGTCCCTCAAGTGTGGCTTGGCATGCTAGAGAGGTAGTCAATGACGGGTAAGACTCCTTGGGCACGTTACCAACCTAAGACAGAGACCAAACCAAAGCTGTTTGACTCCCCATGAGGAGCGCTGCTTGAAAGGGGCAACCTAAGACAGGCACTCTCTGCCAAAATTAATAAATAAGGGGGAATTGTGAGGAGCGGGTGCAACAGCGCAGCCAGCTAAAATGGCGCCTGCAGAGTTTCGAATGCCGCTTCTTAGCAGTTTTTGCGCCACTCTCCTTTCCCTGACAGAGCCATGACTGCTGAACTACTGTGCAGACTCGCTGCCATGCAGAATCGGGCCATTTTACATGCACCAATGAGGCATGCCCACGTGACAGGTTCTGAATGGGACAGGAAGGGGGATAAAAGGATGGCCGTTAAGGAGATCGGGGGCTTCCAGGGAAAAGATTGTAAAGGGTTCCTGAATAAACTGCATTGAGAAGAACTCCGAGTTGCATCGTTCCTGTCTGCTGGTAGGATAGAGAAGCGACAAAATATAAAAAAAGAAACATCACATCACAGAGGCATGAGACACAGCCCCTACCTCCATCTCCACCCATACTACCTCTCTTCCTGGGACCAGGGGAACAGGCTCTTCCAGATAGCAGGCAGGGAAAGTGAGATCTGGTACATCCTATGCTAACTAGGTTCATTGCTCTTATAGATGCTCCTTATGCAGAGTGGACCTTGGGACTTTCCAAACACCCATTTCATCCAGAAATAGAATACATCGAGTCTTTTAGTCTAGTTTGGTGGCATGAGCCAACCCTGGCTCCATCGCCTCCTAACATGACACATGCCCCCCTCCATACTTCCTTCAAAATGGGCCTTGAGAATAGGTTCTGCTCTCCCTAAGCTAGCCTGAAATTCTATTTCAGACCCACCACGTGCACACCTCTTCTGCCTTTCTGACATCCTGGAGGTCACTGAAAGAACCCAGTGTGTGTTTGGGCAGGGAGGGCTATGAGGGGTGGTGTTAATAGTATCTGGAGAGTGACTTGATGGAGCACCTCTCTCCTAAGCCCCATCTCCCCTCAGATCTAAAACCTAACATGATCCTAGGCTTTTCATGTATTACGATGGCAAAGCAACAGCAAGCACTGGTGATAACACGGTGCAGAGGGACATTCTGATGTTTCTCAACGCTGATATGATGGGCCCAATGATGAGGGTTCTGCATATGTTGTACATAAGAGGATGTTTGAACTTCATCTGTTTGAGACTAGTTCTCACTCTGTAACTTAAGATGTCTTCTAACTTTCCACTGTCTTGCCTCAGCCTCCCAAGTGCTGGAATTATAGGTTACCATGCTCACATTTTTTTTTCAAATAGAAAATTTTTTGTGGGACAGGGTCTCACCATGTAGTCAGGACAAACCTAGAACCCACTATACAGACCAGGATAGCTTCCACCTCAGAGAGATCCATCTGCCTCTGCTTCTGGAGTACTAGAATTTAAGGAATATACTACCACACCTGGATCAAAACAGTGCCTTAATTAGGAAGTCATAAAATCTGTACTCCTCAGTTACATGATCTCTAAACCTATTTCTAGTTAGGGTGTGTCTTGACCCTTAGCACACACCTTTAACCCCTCTGACTGGAATACAGACTTGCCATTATTTTCACCTTTAATCCCAAACAATGAAGGTAAAGTTAATTCTTAAGGACTTTTGAAAACATTTGAGCTCAAACTGAGTGCAGTGTCACACACACACACACACACACACACACACACACACACACACACACATCTTTAATCCCAGCATGCTGGAGGCTGAAGCAGATAGATCTCTGTGAGGTGAAGACCAACCTGACATACATAGTAAGTCCCAAGCCAGCCAGGGCTACACATTGAGGCTCTGTCTTAAAGAAACAACAAAGCAGTTGAGCTCTGCTCGTGCCCCAGTCTTCAGTGATGCAAGGCCAGACAGGGGCCAAATCTAAGCACATGGAATTAGAAATGGAACTGCAAACACCAGTAAGGAAGGCTTTATTCTGTTTGTACTTTAAAAGACAGGGTAGTTGTAGCCGCCAGCGGCTACGGGACTGGGTTCACCTGAAAGGAAGGCTGGGAACGAAAGGGGAATGGAGGGCGAGAGAAAACATGGGGCCAAGACAACGTATTCTTTTTTTTTTGTTTTGTTTTGTTTTGTTTTTTTTTGGTTTTTTTTGAGACAGGGTTTCTCTGTGTAGCCCTGGCTGTCCTG
The DNA here is from genome assembly GCA_030674055.1 of Rhabdomys pumilio. Lineage (NCBI taxonomy): Eukaryota > Metazoa > Chordata > Mammalia > Rodentia > Muridae > Rhabdomys > Rhabdomys pumilio. Next base: position 66,384,421 of record JANHMN010000011.1, read on the forward strand.
GAACTCACTCTGTAGACCAGGCTGGCCTGGAACTCAGAAATCTGCCTGCCTCTGCCTCCCAAGTGCTGGGATTAAAGGTGTGCAACACCACGGCAATTCTGATCAAGGCCGGAAGTTTAATATTTTGCTTTCACATATAAAGGGGAAACCCCACCCCCAGAGTCTCTTCTCGTTTCAGCCCAGTGGCTGGGTGAGGGTTGGGTGCTCAACTCCTGTAGCAGACTGCAGGTCGCCAAGGATGGCAAGGCCTCCTAGGTCCTATTGTTTGTTTGGTCTATCGTGGTAAACAGCTAGTTCAGGCCTGCTCAAGGCTGTGGGGAGGGCACAGGTAGTTCCAAACTTCTGTCTACTGACTGCTGATAACAAGCACAGAGAGTTTAAAATTTCATTTATTTCATTTATTTCAAAGGTCTGGAGATAGGTAAGGATTAACCATTGGGTCTGCACGTGACAAGATATCTTGTACAATGGCATCTGAGATATCTTGGCCTATCACGACTTTCTCCTGTCATCACTTCAGAAAGAGAAAAGAAGCAAATTCATCCCCAGAAATCCTGCAGCTGTAACCTACAGCCAAATGTAGCTACAACAGAGGCCAGGAAGGTTACCAGGAAGCTTTTCCAGGTTCCTCAGTAAAGGCAGAAGAGTGTTGAAAATGTCTAGCAAGTTGAACCACCAAAATTACCTTCACATATTTGTCTTTCAAAAGTTTCTGCATGAATAACTTTGTTTTTAGTTTTGTTTTTTGAGACAGAGCCTGATGTAGCCCAGTTGGCCTTGAACTTCCAATCCTCCTGCCTCTACTTCCCAAATGCTGGAATTACAAACATGTCTCATCATATATAGCTCACATCAAGAAATTTCCAAGCTGTAGAGATAGCTCAGTGGTTAAAAGCGTGTATTGCTCTTGCAGAGGACCCAACTTTGGTTCCTGGCACCCATACTGGGCAACTCACAACGTCCTGTAACTCCAGCTCCAGGGATCTGATACCCCGAATATATTTATGTGTATATGTTCATGCATGGACCCTTGGAGGACAGAGTACATCAAATGCCCTGAAGTAAAGACTTATAGGCGGTTATGAGCTTGTCTGCCACAGGTGCTGAGAACTGAACTTAGGTCCTTGGCGATAGCAGTATATGCTCTTAGCCTCTGAGCCATTTCTCCACCCTTCTCTGTTAGTAATTTAAAGTTTACAAGTTGAAAATCAGTTCTTCTTTCAGGCATGGCATGTTTGACCTGATACATTTCAGCCATATTAATTTTTTTTTATGACGCAAACCCTAGAACCCTCTAGAATGGAGCTGAAATTGAATTTCAAGGAAGAGCAGCTGATCAACAGAGGAACAGCGAGCCAACAGGTCTGACATGCCCTCTGCTCAGTCACTGTCCTTCTACACCAAAGAACATCTGGAAAACATCCCCACATCCCCTGGCATTTAAGAACTGATACAGCTGACCAAAGTCCATGTGGTTTCCTCTGGCTCCATGGACATTGAAGGCCTTTTCTTCAAAAGTGGAAAATTTCCGCTGTTCTTCCGTTCCATTGGCTGTACCGTCAAAAGGAATGTCTTCGCGATGACGGATTAAAATCCTCTTCCAGTTTAGTTTTCTGAGTCTGAAACACAGTTTTTCAAAGCAGAAAATTTCAAAATGTATTTTCTACTGCACTGAGCTAGAATCTGTAAGACAGACTTATTGGAGTTGGGAATGGGGGCACACGTATTAACCCCAACACTTGGGAGGCAGAATTCAGATCTCTGTGAATTAGAGACTAGCCTGGTCTATATAGAGTGTTCCACACCAGCCAGGGCTATACAGTGAGATTTTGTCTCAAAAACAAAACAACCAAGAATTACTTGCCATTGTTCCTGTAAGTACAGAGGTAATCTCACAGGGACTTATTTCCGTCCAATGGTTCTGATTACATCTTAACATTTATTTATGTTCACTGTTAACTGTCTTTCATTAAAATATGACTTTTGATTTTAATAGTTAATCATTTACTTTGGGAGATGGTCACGTTAATCTCAGGCTGGCCTCCGTCTTGACCAAAGGTGGCACTGAACTCTGGATCCTGTCGTTTCTACCTTCAAAGGGCCAAGATTATAGACGTGTGCCTCTGTGCCTGGTATACATGGTACTGAGGATAGAACCCAACATCTTGTGCACACCAGGCAAGCACTCTTCCAATCGACTTACAAACTCAGCAATTGCTGCAAATATTTTAGAATGGTACAAATCGCTGACTCTTAAACGGCTTAAGCAACTTCTCAGACACTAAGTAGAGAATTAAGATTACTGGCTATGCTACTGCTCACAAATAATCCCCATCTCACAAGTTGAATGTTGATCATATTCATCAGATAAGGGAAGGACAGATTCATGAAAACTGGCAGGTCCTAGACAGCATGGAGGAGGGGCTCAATTTATTCATCGTGCATTTATAGATGGGTGCTATGCTAGGGGAGAGCTAGATGATGCTGTGTGTGACTTCTGCCTCACCACCCACTTGAGACTGACTCCTCGTAAAGACATCCCCCTGGCACACACCAGTTTCTACATCTCTACGGTCACTGAATTACAACTACCGACGTGCTATACATAACACAGGTGAAACCTCACCTTGACCAGAATTCCTCAGAAGCACTTTGTGGGCCTTCCACACACACCACGCCAGGTTTCCCAGGCATGCTAAACCCAGACAAGGACAGTTCCTTTGCCCACTCTAGGATGTTCCGTCTTTTGCATTTGTTGTAGATGTGATGGCTGTAGATCCAGAGCCTCGTGAAAGTGAGATCCACCGGCTGGACCGTGCTTTGCCGGGCGGGGGAGGGCGCAACATCTCTGCTGATGTAGTCAGAGGCGTGCTCTCTAACCCACTCTGTGGCATTCAGTACACAGACATCTCCAAGACAGTTCTTCTGCAGGTATGCTGTCAGATCTGTGTTCAGCTGAGTCTGCTGGGATCTACTCAGCGACAGTGATCTGATAAGAAAAACACAAGGGGAGAAAATAAAGTGGATTTCCTTAGACAAGAAAATAAATGAAAGAATTACTTTTATTATCTTCATGTTAATTTTGACCTGTATAGTGGGCACGATTTCTATAACATACCTCACTGTAATTTCGGGCAGGACTGTAGGGTATTTAAAGGGAAGAATGCAAGACAAAGAAAACGTCACCTGAGAAGAGGAGGAGGAAGAAAAAGGCTATAAATATTGTCTTGAAACAGACACACACACACACACACACACACACACACACACACACACACTATCCTTGACACACTCTAACTCTTTCCAGAACATAAAGAATTACCATTGCTGCCAGGCAGTGGTGGCACACGCCTTTAATCCCAGCACTTGGGAGGCAGAGGCACGTGGATTTCTGAGTTCGAGACCAGCCTGGTCTACAGAGTGAGTTCCAGGACAGCCAGGACTATACAGAGAAACTCTGTCTCGAAAAACCAAAAAAAATAAAATTAAAATAAAAAAAATAAAAGAATTACCATTGCTGCCTCAGAGAAGTCCAGGCTCACATTGATCGTAAAGTACACTTGCGATGATCGCCCCTCCATTGTCCTCTTCTCAATACAATCCTTGAGCTCTGCTAATGCCAGTTGGTCATTCACTATAAGCTCATTCTCACCAGGGAACATACTGGCCAGGAGGTCCAACTCGGAGAGCTGGGCCTCTGCCTGCTCCATCTCACCCACGCTTACCATCCAGAAGGTCCTAAGGAGTGGAGGATAAGAGAAAGAATTAAATAGACTGATGTGGACATTAACTTAAAAAATTACTTAATTCCATTATAAAATGAAAAAAAATACTCAGAGTATCCCTCCTTACTCTATATTCATATGACATATGCTAGGGACCAAAACAATTAGGCTTCAGACAGCTTAGTAGATAGCAGTGCAGCCTGCTATTCCAGAGGACCTGAGTTCAGTTCCCAGTGCCCACGTTGCATGGCTCACAATGGCTTGTAACTCCAGCCCCTGGGAATCCTATAGCTTCCGTGAGTACCTGCAGATATACAACACAGTCTCTTTTTTTTCTCTCTCTCTCTTTCTCTCTCCCTCCCTCCCCCTCCCTCTTTCTTTTTTCTCTCTCTCACACACACATTTTTAATTAAGAGACAATCCATTGAAATTAATAGTCTATGCAGTATTCTATACCTAGACAGTAGATTATCTAGACAAGTGACCTGGCATTTCTAGTTACAACAGTGGCCATTCTCCTTGAGAAATGCAAACTATGTACTCAAAAAGCTATGCCAAGGATATAGCCAGAGGAATGGTTGTGACCAGTTACACTGGAACCCAGGATGAATAGAGTAAGAGACCAAGTCATGTGTTTTTCTTTCAAGTAGACATTAATGTTTTCTAATCTTTTACAACTTTTATTTATCTTATACATATGATTGTTTTGTCTGCATGTATGTCTGAGTACCATGTGCGTGCCTGGTGCCATACACAGGAGGGATGAAGGGAGCTTGAATTAGGGTAGTTGTGGTCAAGTGATGGTTCTAGATATAGGGCAGTCGAACCAAGAGGATTTGCTGTTGAATTATACAGCTATGTAAGCATGACCCCAAAGTTCAAGCTCCTGGAAAGGTGGATTTACCATTTGTTTAAATAGATATAATTGTGGGAACTTGGCCAGTCAGGCAGTGGTTGGTTGCACACGCCTTTATTTACAGCACTTGGGAGGCAGAGGCAAGTGGATCTCTAAATTCAAGGGCAGCCTGGTATACAGAGTGAGTTTCAGGACAGCCAGGGCTACATAGAGAAACCTTGTCTAGAGAAAAACAAAAACAAAAACAAAAACCAACCAACCAACCAAACATGTGGCCCATGCTTAAAAGGATGGATGGATAGATTGTCAGGTGTAGTAGCACAAGCCTTTAACTCCGAGACCCGTGTGTGTGTGTGTGTGTGTGTGTGTGTGTGTGTGTGTGTGTGTGTGCGCGCGCGCGCGCGCAAACATCTATGTATATGTACATACACACACATACGCAGAGAGAGAAACACACACACACACACACACCACATACACACCCGGCTTTGTCTCCGGAGTACTGAGAGGAGGCCTGCCCCCGTGGGATTATTTAAGAATCTAAACCTAAACTAAGGTAACCACAAGTTAACGCAGTTGCGGGACACGCAGGCGCAGTGACAACTGACTGGGCAGAATGTGGGCGGGACCATGAAACGCGGAAGACGGTTCTGACCAATGGGCGAAAGGCTGCTCTGGCGACCGCCTATTAGAGCCCCCGTGGAGAGATGTTCTTAGTTCCGCCTTAGCTAAAGCATCCGGTGCCACACTCACCCAGAGCTGGGGCTCCCGCACTGCCGACACCCCGGGACTGGACGCGCTCGCAGCTCGTGTCTTACTCCCAGAGAGACGAAAGGGACCGGCGCGACCTTTGAACCCTTCCTGCGAGAAGCCAGCTAGCTCTTTGCAGGCAGGCGCCTACGCATGCGTCAGGACGCAAGTCCCGGAAGCAGGAAGCTCTTCACTTCTTGCTTGGGATTCACGTCTGGAACAGCTAAGGGATACTTTGACCCCCGCCAGATGCTTTCTGATCCTGGTTTTTATTCTTAATATTTCACCATCCCGGACTCATTGTCTTCCTGGGTACTGGGGCTGTGGCAGTGTTACAGGACCGGCAAGGAATGTCAGCCAGCAGACAAAGAACAAATCTTTTTCAGCGGGAGGCAGGACTTTAATGTCTAAGTCTAGAACAGAAATATTAAATAACTTACAGTCTTGTCATTCTCTTTTCTATACGTAGCCCGTCCCTACCCCAACTAGAAGCTAAGCAAATTTTACTGAAGCTATGTAAGTTTAGGAAACTACTTTGTGTGTACTACATGGATATCTATGGTGGTTCTCAAGAGATGTATTCTTTTCCAGAAAAACGGGAAAATCCCAGGCTTACGAACGTGTTTAGTAGTTGAATTTTAGCTATGCTAGAAGTAAAACTGACTATAGTTTCGATTTCTTATTCCTACCCAACAATTCTTTCTTAAGTGTTAGGGAAAAGCTCCGGGTCTCAAAAGAAACAGGCCACCACTCCAAACTGACGCCCTGAGACAAGGCAAACTTTACTCTTGATCAAGAGGGTTCTCTCAGAAAAACGTGCACACAGACAGGAAGTGCATTGATTTTTGTTGGTGGTTGGTTAGTTGGATTTTTTTTTATTCTCTCTCTCTCTCTCTCACTTTCTCTTTGGTTTTGTTTTTCAAGACAGGGTTTCTCTGTGTAGCCCTGGCTGTCCTGGAACTCACTCTGTAGACCAGGCTGGCCTCGAACTCAGAAATCCGCCAGCCTCTGCCTCTGGATTTTTTTTTTTTTTTTAATAAGGGAGTGTTTTCAAGAGTAGCTATCCTGGAACTCTCTCTGTAGATCAGGCTGGTCTCAAACTCTCTGCCTCTGCCTCCACCACCTAACATGAATTTTGTTTTTATTTTTATTTATTTTATTTTATTTGGTGACTTACTTTTCACCACTGGTTGGTGCCCTACCTCTCATTTTTAATTCAGTTTAGCTAGTCTGAAAATAATTGGTACATAGAAAATGAAGGGGTTTGGGGTAGTGGTGCACACCTTTAATCCCAACGAGTGTGATGCAGAGGTGGGTGGATCTCTGAGTTTGAGACCAACCAGCCTGGTCTACAGATCGAGTTCCAGGACAGCCAGGATTACACAGAGAAATCAGAAAAAAACAAAACATAATAAAAACAAACAAAAAGGAAGGGAAAGAAGTCACACTGCTCTAGGTGATCATGTTAGTATTCTGTCTAAACTCCACCTCCACAGTTACCTGGCAACCACCAAGTAGGTCTGGCCCACTATAAAAGGGGCTGCTTGCCCCCTCCTTTCTCTCTTACTCTCTTACCCTCTTGCCTCTCTGTCCCCTCCCCCTCTTCCTCTTTCTCCACGTGGTCATAGCCGGCCTCTACTTCTCTCTTATCCTTCCACCTTCTTCTCCCCACCTTTGCCCTATCTCCTGAATAAACCTCCCTGCCTTGGAACCGTGTGGTCTGGAGTGGTCTGTTCTGAACTGCAGTTGGTCGGACTTCTTATAACAACTAACAGATCAACTAACTGGAAAAGAGCAGTTGGACTTTTGTGTAAACAAAGGGGGGATTGAGTTAAGTAGGAGAGAAATGTATTTAAATTTTTGGTTTGTTCTAAACACAAGGTTTATATTTGGTAGAAAATGCATCTGGTGTTTCTTCCAGTAGGTTTGTTAATCATACAAATTAATGTGAGGCTTGCTGTTTTCCCTTCTTCAGGAGCATTGCAGGCTATGTTTGGTAGCAACAACATGGGTACACTGGAGCAATGTGTTAACTGCACATGTGTCCAGATGTGGATTAGACAGTGGTGGAGATAATTCCAAATCCGGGGTTTCTAGGACCTTCCCACTTGTGGCAATACTTTGTCTCTAAACCAGAGAGCAGTAAGACATTAGAATCATGAGCAGGTAACTGATGTTAACCATCCTGGCTTTAAGTGTTCTTGGTTGGTAACCAAGCTGGGAAGAACTGTCGATTTATCCCTGTTACTAAAAGGACAGTGAAAGGAGCTCCAACATGAAAATACTTTTAGAAGATTTTTCCTTCTTATCCAACCATATGCAACACACTCTTCTTTCATTTTTTTTTTCATTTTAGAAATGATTGAGGGGAGAGAGAAGAGGGGTTTGCAGAGGGGAAACTGGGAAGGGGGGGGGGGTTAAAAAAAAGGCATAAAACAAAAAAAAAAAAAAAAAAAAAAAAGAAATGATTAGTAAACACTAGTTATTCATTGATAGTAGATGCAACCTTTCAGAATTAGAAGAAAAAAAATCCACAAAGATAAGACTTTATAGCAGCTCTCTAGCCCCATCTTGGATGTTGTGTGTTGTCAATTCAGTTATATAATGACTCTTTCCTCAAGCTTTTTAAACTTAGAGCAGATGCAAAGAGAAAAGCAGGGCTTAGTACACTCCCCAACACACCACACCCACACTTAGCAATGTCTGGATGCAATTTGGATTGTCCCACGGGAAAAGATGTAACTACTGTCCAGTAGAAGTGCTGTTTCACTTCCTACAAAGCAGGGCAGAGTTCCCTGTGGCCGAAACGTTGCTGTTTTGAAACAATATAGTGAAGCACTCTGCCTCTATCTTAGGCTTAAAAGCCACCTTACATACAAAGAGTAAAGATAGACTAGACTCATTCCTGTTTATGTTGGCTCCCCACATATGATTACGTCTCTGTTTCTTTAGGATTGAAGAATGCCCCATCTGTCACCTTACCTACAAATGGTTCTATACTGCCCATTCCAGGAAATGGCAATCATGTCTTTGCTTCAAAACCATCTTGTAACCCTACCTTTGTTTCAAAAGGTTATTTTGACCATCTATGCCTGTCTTGTTGTTAGTTCCAGTTGTTTTGACGACCTTGCAATCTTGTCTTTGTTTCAGGAGGTTGTTATGACCAACTTGTTACGCTTATGTTCTGCTTCTATAACCCAGCCCATGTGCCTGCCTGCACAAATCTCCCGTTTGGGTTTGGGAACTCTCTAGCACTTGTCTTCCTCAGTCTAATGCTGACCCCTGCTTTAGGTGAAAGCAGCCATGTGCATAAATAAAAGAGCTTGGTGTAATTAGTTGCTTGCTGTAATTAATTTGTCCATGATTATTTAGGTCAGTAGTGACCAAGGCAGCTCAGTCAGTCAAACAGGGTCTCAAGGGAAGGAGTGAGGATTAAAAAGAGAAAGACAATTAGACAACATTCTAGCATGACTCCAGCCAGTGCCGAGGCTGAAGCATCTTTATTTTTTTCCCAGTCAGCTTTTATACCTTTCTAGGTACTTGCAGAGAATAGGGTCAGTTCTTAGATCAAAGACAAAGTAATCAAACACGGCAATAAAGAGATCAAACAAGGTAGTAATCAAACCAGCACTAAGCAAAGTCCCTTAGTCACTAGGTCTGGGGGCTTATAGGGATTATAAGATAAAAGGAAAGCCACACATTCTTCAACTGTGCTTACCTTGAGCTTTGCAGTAGCCCAAATGTAAGTACTCTTAACTACTTCCTTGTCGCAGCCCAGTGACAAATGCTTGCCCAATTTCTAAAAGTGGTCCCAAAAGCTCTTCCCACAGTGGTCTTTCTCCTATCTTTGAGATTAACAGATAGTGTTAAAAAAAACTGGTTAAAAAAAAAGTTCTAGGATCTTTCCAATTCCCCAAAAGGCAGAAAGGAGCCCAGTTTGAGCTATTTCTTATGGTTAAATAAAAGCTAGCATTCCTTGGGAACTTGTTATGCCAGTGTCTTAGGGTTTTATTGCTGTAAAGGGACACCATGACCTTATAAAGGAAAAGATTTAATTGGGGCTGGCTTACAGGTTCAGAGGTTCAGTCCATTATTATCACAGTGGGAAGCATGGCAGCATCCAGGCAGACATGGTGCTGGAGAAGGCAGAGTTCTACATCTTGATCTTAAGGCAGTCAGGAAGATGCTGTCTTCCACACTGGGTGGAGCCTGAGCAGAGAAGTCCTCAAAGGTCACCTACACAGTGACCCAGTTCCTCCAATGAGACCACACCTCTTAATAGTGTCACTTCTATGGCCAAGCATTCAAACACAAGACTCTATGGTGACCAAACCTGAGACCTCAAAGCCCACTGTCACATTGACACACTTCCTCCAACAAGGCCACACATCCTAGTGTTGTCACTCCTATGGCTAAGCATTCAAACATATCAATCTATGGTGGCCAAACCTATTCAAACCACCACAGCTGGTTTCTTTCCACCAAAAGGAGTTTCCCTTACCTCTGGAAGGGACTCCTGGCTAGCTGTGGTGTCTATTAACACATCAAAGCTCATGCTGGCCTCCAGGGTCCCTCAGTATCACAAGTCCTAGCCATCTCGCCCTTCTCACCTGCCCTTTCATAACCTCCCTATGTAGAATCCCTCCAGCTCACAGGCTTCTCTACCCTCAGCCTCTCCTTCTCCCTAGAACCCTGCTCTTCTGCTGTGTTCTCGCTCTGCTCTGTTCTCACTGTTTCCTCTATTCTCTGTCTCTTGTTATCCCCTCAAAGACTGCCCTGGCTGTATCCTGTCTGCCCTACCGTGTCCTGTCTGCCTGCCATGTCCTGTCTGTCCTGGCCATGTCACCTGTCTGCCCTGCCATGTCCTGTCTGCCCTGCCAGGTCCTGTCTGCCCTGCCATGTCCTGTCTGCCCATTATGTTCAGTTTCTACTTTGCTCTGGACTCTTCCAGATGCCTCTGGCTGTTCTTTTTCATATCTTATTGTCCCCTTAACCATACTGTGGAGCAGTCATGTCACCAGTTTATAGATTGGGAACAATTGTGAATATTTTATTCCATCAGCTTTGTCAGAGCTTATGAAAAGTAAATGGCAAAACGAGAACAGTTTTCTCAAATGCAGGAGCACGCTTAGCATTACAGTTTAATTTCTTCTGAACTAAAAGTGAAATGTCTATCTTAAATGGATATTTGCATTGCTTTGACAAGGGCAAAACTCTGGGCTACCCATACTCTAATATAGTCACTTCTGAAAGTTCCTCTGCTTTCCTTCTTAGTGCCTATGCTTCCCAGGAGGCACTACTGCTCCTCACACACATCTGTGTGTTCTAGAACTTAATATGGTTCAAGCCAAACAGGAGGGCCTTTGTTCTCTGTCAGTATATTTACACAGTTATATTTTTATTTACATTTCTATTTCTTTTACTATATTATTTTACACTATACTATTTACAATTTTTGAGTGTGTGTGTCTGCATGGTCCATATGTGTACCATGGCTTGAGTGTGGATGTCAGAAGATGAGTCGAGGGACTTGGTTCTCTCCTTTTTCTTTCTTTCTTTCTCTCTCTCTCTCTCTTTCTTTCTTTCCTTTTTTTTTTTTTTTTAAATTTTTTTGTTTAGAGCAGGGTTTCTCTTTGTAACAGCCCTGTCTGTCCTGGACCGTGATGGCCTTGAACTCACAGAGATCTATCTACCTTCATTTCCTGAGTGCTAGGATCAAAGGTATGCAACCTGCCCTCTCTCCTTAGTTTTAAACTCTGGTCTTCAGCTTAGCAGCAAGCTCTTTAACCCTCTGAGCCATCACTACTCCAGTGTAAGACTGTAAAAATTTATCAATGTTATTGTTTTGTGTTGGGCCTTGGACGAGGTAACTCCACTTAACCTGCGACCTTCAGTCACTAGCACACAGGTAGAGGAAGTGATTAGCAAGTCTCCACCTCCAGAGATTAAAATATTAATGAGTTATCTAAAGGCCAGGAAGTGTAGCTAATTAAGTTATTCCCACCCCTTTCCCCCCTCCCTTTAAAAAGCCAGGCCCCCTGACTTTTGGCGGGAGAGCGCAAACCATCTACACCCATTCACCAAGCCATGAACAATAAAAGCTTTGGAAAACTGGAGTCCACCTGTCTCCTGGATCTGTCACCGCCAGGTTCCCAACCTTTGGAACCTTGAACTGCAGCCGCCAGCCTGCCAGGCTGTATGAATGTTATGTATCCTTGACAACCCCTCACCCCCCCCCCCCCCCCCCCCCCCCCCCCCCCCCCCCCTCCGCTTCCCACTCCCCTGGTTTGTGGTTTACCCCTTTAAAAACCCTCCTCAGACTGACTGGCTTTGTTAAACTGTACTCCTGCTTGAGTGTGCAGTTTGAACGCTGGCTGCCAGCTGTCTTCCCTAATAAACCTCTGCTGATTGCATCCAGGTACAGTGTCTTGGAGTTTGTGGGTGTTCTCAACTTCCCGAGACTTGAGTAAGGGTCTCCCGAATTTGGGGGTCTTCACCACAACTCCATTCATTTGCTATTTTTAAATGATTTATCTATTTTTATATTATACACATTGGTGTTTTACCTGCATGTGTGAGAATAAATTGTAAGGATGTGATTTTAGGTCGCAGCATGAAAGATTCTTAGGTTCTAGGTTCGGAGTTTCAATTTACACTCAAGTGTTAGCTGCCCCTGGGGAGTATCCCAGGGGCTCAAACAAACATTTCAAAGAACAAAAGACCCAAGACAGGGGCAATAAAACACCTGGATAAACAGAAGTCACTTAAAGGAATTCTCCCAGAGCTTAAAGATAAAGGTATAAATTGGGACAGAGACTGGGAAAGGAAACCAGGCTTGGGAATGGATGTTTGAAATCTCTTTTTATTGTCCAAGAAGCAATTAACTGTCTTTGTGAACTTTGTATATAAACCATCCTTTGCCACCACTTGGGGGACCACTGATATTCCATCTACTCCCCAAATAAGCCTCATGAGATTGCAGCGAGTCTCTTCCGTGAGTATTTCTGGGGGAGCACTTCCCGTGGGTTTGGAGCCTTAGAATCCAACACATGCATATTTGTGAGAGGGTGTTTTATCACCTGGAACTGGAGTTATAGACAGCTACCATGTGGATGCTGGGAATTGAACTTGGGTTTTCTTGGAGAGCAGCCAGTGCTCTTAACCACTGGCCCCTCGTTTTCTATTTTTGTTTCAAGGGAAACTGGATGGTTTCCAGTATTTTGACTATATGAATGTTCTTATACAGCATTTTGTTCTAATGAATATATTTTCTTAATACTTAAGCACTTAGTATGCTTCAGACACTTCTAGATACTAGAATTATAGAAAAATATATATCCTTCCCTATACATGTGTCTATATATGCAAATACTTATATCTATATATCTATATATTTTCCATCCATACATGGAAACATGAATACAAATATGTCAAGATGAAGGTTAATTGGCAGAGAGGTAAAATAGATGAGAGTGACCTGATACCGAGTTAGTTAGGCTGCTAAGCTTGTATCATGATTTTTACAGAGTGGACTAAGGCATCAACCACAGAAAATTAAGGGACAGAACAATTCAAAGAAAGTTGATAATACAGCAGTGGGAATGAGGGAGAAAAAACTTGTCACTGGACTTTAGAAATAGCAAGCTTTGACTTCTCATGTCCAGCCATGGTGCATGACTTTAATCCCAGCACTTGGGAGGCAGAGGCAGTCAGATTTCTGAGTTGGAGGTCAGCCTGGTCTACAGAGTGAGTTCCAGGACAGTCAGGGCTACACAGAGAAGCCCTGTCTCGAGAAAAAAAAAAAAAAGAATGTTAGTTTTCTCCAAAATTGAAGTAAAAACTACACTGACCAATTTGCCCACTTATTATGCTACTATCTTAATATAGTTTTACCTGACAACCAGTAAATTTGAATATTTCATTTACAATCCTTTAGGTCTTAAGAAGTCCATATATCCAGAAATGAACTCTAGCTGGACTATGGAAGGATTTCTACTGGTTAGATAAAACTCAACATTCCTCAGGAACTTGAGGTTTTTTTCTTCCTCCCAAAAAGGACTCATGTCCCTTGCCTCTGGCGGAAGGGACATATGATTCTCCATTGATATACACTCGTGGTTGCCTATCAAAATCCAGAAGTAGCCTCCAGGCTCCTTCAGTCCCTGTTCATAAGTACCTGATACACATCTCAAAGTCTTCACACTAGCCTTTAGTCTCATCTGGTTCCTGATTCCCCCCCCCCCTTTCTCTTTGCACCCCCCCCCCCCCCCCCCTTCCTGCTATTTTTTTTTTTTTAAATCATGCTGTCTCCACTATTCTCTCCCCTGCTTTTGCTTCCCTAGCCTTGGCCTTTCTCTCTCTGCACTGGACTCTTCCAGATGCCTTTGAGTAGTTTCTCTCTTATTCACAATAAAAAACCTTCCTCCTGACTGAGCAGCAGTTTCAAGTGGTTTCTTTATTGCATCCCCTCGCATACAGAAAGCTGTTCTTTTACTGTGTTGCTTGCTTCTGCCTATTTTGCTACTAACATCCACACACGAAATTTTCTGTGATTACTCTCTCCACTGAGGTCTGCTCAATTCATGTTACAAGACTTGTCACAAAATGTGTAGTTACTGTTTTTCATCAATGAACTGCAAATATTCAGGAGTTTACACTGTAACATTTCCCTTTAATTCCTGTCAGTTTTTTGTTTGTTTGTTTGTTTGTTTTTTCAAGACAGGATTTCTCTGTGTAGCCCTGGCTGTCCTGGAACTCACTCTGTAGACCAGGCTGGCCTCGAACTCAGAAATCCACCTGCCTCTGCCTCCCAAGTGCTGGGATTAAAGGCATGCACCACCACCACCAGGCTCCTGTCAGTTTTGACAAGGTCAGCAAGGTGGAGGCTGGGTTTGGAAGAATGATCACTAACTTTTATAAGCGATTGGGACAGTATTAGAGAAAATGGGAGATGTTTATAAGTTGCTCTCTTGGTCGTCTTGCAGAAATAACGTATTTAAGGAAGGTAACCATGCAGGACTTTCCAAGCATTGGCCTGTCATCCACTCTCTAGGAGGATTTAAATAACTGCAGTTATCACCGGAGCCGGGAAACTTGGCAGAACTCACTGGCACGGATCCCAGGAGTCAGCGCACTATCCACCGGAGGCCGAGCCATTTCCCACAATGCCGCGTTCCGGAAGTTGCCTCTCCTGGAGGGTAACTGGTTCCACCGCGTCGCTCTCCATTCGTCACCTGGAAGAAGCGGAGCTGACGGCCGGCTCCGGGCCCGTCGCGGGAGGCAGTTATGGGCGCCGTCGTCCCGGGTGAGTACGGGCTGCCGCCGCCGCTCGCCCGCCCCGCCTGCCGCGCTTCGGCCTCAGCGATTGCGAGTGCTGTCGGCTCCGGGAGCGGCCGGTGACTCGGGGCGCCGACGGCCCGGGCCTGTGTACCCCAGCCTGTCCCGTGGGCACCGAGCAGTTGGTAGGACCGGCGAGGGCCGGGCAGGGCGGCTGGGCGGCTGGCGTGCGAGCTCGGGGGAGTGTCCAGTGACACGGTGTGCTTTGTTAAGCGCGGCTGGCGCTGTCACCTTTGGGTGACAGCCTACGTCCAAACCCGAAGGCCACGTTGTTAGACCTACTGACAGGGGTTTTCCCACACGCACCCGCGATGGGGTTGCGAAGGCAGAGGAAGACCGACCGGGAGGGCAGAAAAGGAAAGCAATCGGTTTAATAGGCTGACAACAGGAGTTTTGATTTCAGCGAGTGCAGCCGAGAGCGAGTAATTGGACCAAGATGGCAATTCTTACCTCTAAAAACTCACCTGAACGATGCCTGACAGTATTAATGTTTTATAGAACCCTTTCCCACGACTCAGCAGTGACCTTCACTTCTGTCAGAATTTTACTGTAGCTCCTTCAATAGCTGACTCCTCAGCTCCACTGGTTGCCCTAATTAAGTTTTGTCTTTCAAGTTTTCCTTTGCTGTCTCAAGGGAAACTGCAGTCTTTAAACCAGATTTTCTAGCTCTGTCTTCTCATCTGCAGGCTTATGATTTAATGTCCGCCTTTTCCCTTTTCACCTGAAGTTGTGCCTTCTCAGGTAATTCTCATTATCCATCTATCTATCTATCTATCTATCTATCTATCTATCTATCTATCTATCTATCTATCTATCTATAACCTAACTCTAGCTGGCCTGGAACTGCTTATTTTGCAACCGGAGGCCTGGGATTAAAGGTGTGTGACATTAACGAAGGAAGTTTTTCTTGGAGACCTACTATGTACTCACAGTATACTTATAGGCAACATCTGCCCAGAACCAGTTCTTTCTCCTAGAGTTTACGATTACAAAGGGGGGTGGGGTGGGGAGAGAAATTAGCATATTCAGATTATAGACTTGAAAAGCAATTTACTGCGGTAGAGAAACAGGTAAAGGATAATCTCTCTCTCTCTCTCTCTCTCTCTCTCTCTGTCTCTGTCTCTGTCTCTCTCTCTGTCTCTCTCTGTCTCTCTCTGTGTTTGCTTTGTTTTTCCAGACAAGGTCTCTTTGTGTAGCTTTGCCTGTCCTGGAACCTCCCTCCAGGCTGGCCTTGAACTCTGGCTCATGCAGGATTTCTTAAAGCTTCACTGAATCCTGGTGGTGGCAGCACACGCCTTTAATCTCAGCATTTGGAGGGAGGCAGAGGCAGTTGGATCTCATGAGTGTGAGGCCAGCCTGGACTACAGGGTGATTTTGTTTTTAAATTTCTTTCTTTAGTGAATATCACCATTTAAAGGATGATTGTGAAAATCAAACATGATGGTTTTGGAAAAGCACTGTCTCATTAATTGTTTTTATTGAGGAGTTATGGGAGTCAGGATTGCTAGTATGTTGGGCCAGGTTGAAAGGGACAAGTTCCAGGGTATAAACTTGGATGTTCTGCCTGTTGAATAGGTTCATAGTAATACAAATTTGAAGATGAATCTTGCACCAATGTGGTACAGTTTAGAGGAGGTTAGCTTGGAGGCAAGAAGTTGAATACTTTTTTTTTTTTTCTAAAAGAGGACCCATATTTTATACAGCCCTACATACTTTGTGCTCTTGTGTGTGTGTGTTTTTTATTGCAGGTTTCTTATATCCCAGGCTGGCTTCAAGCTCAGTGTATAGTAATTGAGGATGACCTTGAGCTCTGGATCCCTTCTGCTTGAACCCTGAGTGTAGGGCTGTATGCACCACTGTACCTGGCGTTTGTTTGTGTGTGTGTCTGTGTGTGTCTGTCTGTCTGTGTCTGAGGATTGAGCCAGGGCTTTGTGCATGGTAGGCAAGCATTCTACATATTGAGATATAATTTTTTTTAATAACATTTTAAATGATCCTTGGTAAAGGAAGGGTCACTGTCTGGGTGCAGTAGTTCCTTAGCATTTTTTTTCAACATACACAAGGCCCAGATTTAGTATCCAGCACCAAAGAGGACCAAAAGTTGTATGAAAATTTTCTTTGTAAATAATAATTACTTCGCTGGGCGGTGGTGGCGCACGCTTTTAATCCCAGCACTTGGGAGGCAGAGGCAGGTGGATTTCTGAGTTCGAGGCCAGCCTGGTCTACAGAGTGAGTTCCAGGACAGCCAGGGCTACACAGAGAAACCCTGTCTCAAAATTTCAACCAAAAAGTCAAAGATTTAATGTGCAGTTAGATTAGCTATATACTACCAAATGGGGGTTTGTTGGTGACATAAATAAGCAGTCAATTCTTAGTTTATATCTGGAAGGCAGGCTAGTAAAGAGAATGTGTACTTTTGTCTGGTTTTTTTTTTTTTTTTTTTTTTGGTTTTTCGAGACAGGGTTTCTCTGTGTGGCTCTGACTGTCCTGGATCTCACTCTGTAGACCAGGCTGGCCTAATCCGCCTGCCTCTGCCTCCCAAGTGCTGGGATTAAAGGCGTGCGCCACCACCGCCCGGCTCTTTTGTCTGTTTTTAAATTTTCTTGCAAACTTTTAAACTTTGCTAGTTGATTGTAGACTGATTTATGTGGTGAAGAGTTGAGTACCTATTAGTGTTAGACACCAAAGCATTTCAAGATAAACGTAAGAAGATTGAGAGCCTGACTTTTAAATTTGTAGAAAATATCTTAACTTTGTCACTCCTGATTGTCTGAAAACAGGATGATACTGTGTACATATCCTGTGTACTTAAGAGTTCTAAATAAAAGTGTGATGTTGTACTCCAGTGGTATTTTTGAGTTGTAAAGTGCAATAGACACACAAAGCATTGACTGTAGCTTACTTGAATTTTTATCTTCTAAACTGTAGAAATCATTTTTTCTTTCATATTTTGTCTGTTTTTTAGTCAAGCTGAATTTACCTTGTTTTCTAGATTGTAATTTTGTGTCAGTGAGCAATCCATAAAGTGCCAGCATGGGGAAGAAACGCGCGAAGGGGAAAAGTGTTCCTGATAAGGCTTCCACTGAATCCACAGGTATATTTCAGCAACTGTTGTTAAAGCCTGTTACTATGTCTACATGAATTTTTTTTTTGTTAAGTTTATTTTTATGGGTACTGGTGTTTTTTCTTATATGAATGTCTTCATTGTGTGTGTGTAGTACCCACATAGACCAGAAGAGGGCATTATATCTCCTGTTAAGTGGAGTTAGATGGTTGTGAGACACACATACACTCTGGGACTCAAACTCTAGACATCTAGGAGAGCAGCCGGTGCTCTTAACCACTGAACCATCTCTCCAGCCCTTTTCTTTCTAAGATAGGGTTTCACTGTCTCTGTCTGGCCATGAACTCACAGAGGTCTGCCTGCTTAGCGTTAAGATTAAGGTGTACACAACCAGGTCCAGCTTGGATTTTATTACTGTATATGTATGTGATGTGTATGTGTGTTGAGGGGAAGTAGCATCTGTGTGCCATAGTGTGAATGTGGGGTTCAGAGGACAGCTTTCAGGAGTCGCTTCTCTCCAGCCCCTTGGGTTTGGGATCAAACTCTGGTCCTCAGCCCCACACACCAGGCTACCCTGTTGTAGTCTTTGCTGTATGTGGCATTTGCCTTCTATCTTCGACTTTATGTGTAATGGCTGCTTTGCTGATATGTGTGGTCTTTTCACCACATGTCTGCCTGCTGCCTTGGGAAGCTAGAAGATAGCATTGGATTTCATTCATGGAGCTGGGTTTATTAATACACAGTGTGAGCTGCCATGTGGGTGCTGGGAATTGAACCAACCTGCAAGGGTAGCTAGTAGACTCGCCATCTCCCCAGCCTTATACTCACTTTTGATATAAAGGAGCACTTCTGTATGTGTTATCATTTATTTAGCTAGTCCACTACTGTTAGTTTTAGTGTTATCAGTGAAATAATAGTGGTCCTTAATTGCACAATAAAATGCTTATTTTCCTGAACCCTTACTAGTACTTGACAGTATCAATTGTAAAACTTGCTCATTTAATGTTTTAAAAGATAGTTCTTCCCCCGCCTCCCACCCCCCATAATCTCTGTTTCTTTACTAGGATTCATTGGTTTTTCTGCATTACTTTATTTGTAATAGCTTGATCTGTGTTTATTGGGCAGGAAGCCAGTTGTGCTACTTGATTGGTTTCTATGACTTTAATTTCCATCAGACGCGGGAGGTGGTGGGACACACCTTTAATCCCAGCACTTGGGAGGCAGAGGCAGGCGGATTTCTGAGTTCAAGACCAGCCTGGTCTACAGAGTGAGTTCCAGGACAACCAAAGCTACACAGAGAAACCCTGTCTCGAAAAACCAAAAAAAAAAAAAAAATTTCCATCAGACAATTCAAATCCTTCAGAATGGCTCCAGTACCTTTTAATCACTTACTTGTCCCAGACCTGATTTCCAGTTTCAAGTACAGCTGTCTTTTGAGTACATTGTGTGGCACCACCATTTACAGAGAGAGCACATATTTTTACACACTTTTATATGGGGATTGGTCTTTTCGGCTAGCCTTATCTATCTGTCTGTCCACCCATTCATCTTTCACCTATCTATCGTAGAACGGGGCCTTGTAATGCAATTTTGCTGGCTTATAACTCTGTATGTAGTCTAAGGTGGCCTGAACCTATCAGGAATCCACTTGCCTGGGCCTCTTCAGTGCTGGGATTAAAAGGTGTGTATCCTCAGCCTGGCTGCCATTCAGTGTGTGAGGAGAAGGTTTCAGTGTGAGCTGAGTCCAAGCTCCCGTATAGTCACGTAGCAGTTATTTGCTCTTACATACTAACCTTCAGTTTCTCATTTGTCATTAGGATTAGTATTGTCTTCCTTCTAGATTACTATAAGGATTAAATGAGACGACTATATTTAAAACACTTTATAGGATGCACACAGTGTCAGAGACTTGATTACTGTAAATGTCTCTTAGTACTTTACCTTATCTACCTCTTGAAACTTTTGCATCATTAGACTTTTTTTCCTACTGAATGGTCAGTTTGAGAACTTGTTAGTCATCGCCTTAGTTTCTGCTCCTGGTGGAATGTGAGCTGCTCAGAGCTGCTGGTAACTTAGGTGCTCTGGGAACTAGCACAGTGACAGGCTGTAGGGCGTGTTCCGGAATGAATGAAGAACTTCTCCTGCCCTTCAAAGATTAGAAGCAGAGATATAAGATAAAAGGCCTTATTTTAATGAAAATAGAGAAATGGAAGTGTTTGTACATGTGATTGCATTTAGGTCATCAAAATAAAATCTATCCTTTCAAGTTGGCTCAAATGGTTAAGAGTTCTGGCTGTGTGGTTGTAAGGACTGGAGTTTGGATTGCAGTACCCACTTAACCCAGGTTTCCCACAAACACTCCAAAGCTATCCGCACTCCAGGCCTCCAGACCTGCTGTGCATGCACACACATTCATACACATTCACACATATGTACAGAAATAAAAATCCTAAAATCAATTTCAACTTTGTGAACTGCTTTCTCAGAAGAGTTTGGCTGTATCTTAGTGGTACTGTTTGCCATGTGTGAGAACATAGCCTTTCCCAGTTGCACAAAGAAAGCAAGGACCTGGGACAGTGCTGCTGATTCCACTGACATTCCTGTTTCCTTGGGACTGATGTTTTCTAGAGCTTAGCTGATAGAGCCCTACCCTGCCACAACCACACTCAGGCATCTTCTTATAGAGTCTTGTAATATTCAAATGTCAGGCAGGATGATGGATGAGTGTTCTGATAGTCTGAAAGCTAATTTAATGTGAAATTTGGATACAGTTCAATATTAACAATAAAAAGCCAAATTTAATCTTATGTATTCCTTTTTTTTTTTTTTTTATTTCCAATAGAACCAATGTGCAGACACCTTAGAAAAGGGTTGGAACAAGGTAATTTGAAAAAAGCTTTAGTAAATGTGGAATGGAATATCTGCCAAGACTGTAAGACTGACAATAAAGTGAAGGATAAACCTGAGGAAGAAGCAGAAGACCCTTCGGTTTGGCTGTGTCTTAAATGTGGTCATCAGGTATGCTCAGAATTAAATAAACAGACTTTAGGAAGCTCTGGGTGGGTCTTATGTAAAAACAATCTGGCTGGCTAATGCTAGCAGTCATTGGTCATGCTCTCTCATCAGCAGATTCTGAGACTAATATTTTTTTCTATGTTGTTATTTTGGGAGGGTTCTCTGAGGTACCATGGTTGTAACAGTGAAGGAATAGGAATGCATAGGCAGAGGGAGACGAAGAAACAGCTGCAGCAGAGCATTTGTAGGTTGTAGAGTGACTCTCACCCTTGGCATGGGTACTGAATTAATGAAAGGGTTGGGTCTTTGTGTTTGTGCACACAGGTCCTGTTCCTGGAGAGAGGTTGTAATCTTCTGCAAGGCAGTTCCCTTTCATTTGGTTAATTCTGGGGATGGGTGGATTGGCTTGCTACCTTCATCAAGCTACATTTTAGGCAGCTGGATAAATGAGTACTTTGGTCTTGGGACCTGCTGATAAGGAATCTGGTTGGTGCATCTCATTATCTACTGTGTATCAGCAGCCTACTGATTTGATTAAAGTACTAAAGCTCAGGTCCTTGGTCACTATTAAATGGTGGTATGTTTATTTTATCTATATGCATGTCTATCTATCTATTATCTGTCTGAATGTTTGTCTATCATCTATACATCTGTCTGTCTGTCTGCCTGTCTGTTTTGAGACAGGGACTCTATGTCACTTTGGCTGGCCTGGAACTGACTATACATACAAAACTGGCTGGCCTTGAACTCAGAGTTCCAACAGCCTTGACCTTCAGTGCTCGGATTAAAGCCTGTGAGTCATCATACCCAACTGGTGTTGGGTGAGTCTGTTAGAAAACTGGACTGATCAAGATGAGACAGACAACTAATTTTTGAAAAAAGATTTTTAAGATTTAGGTTTTTTTTCTTTTATTGTATATTTTTTAAATTTTCATTTCAAATGTTATCCCCTTTCCAGGACTCCCCTCTGGAAACCCACTATCCCATCCTTCCTCCCCTGCCTCTATGAGGATTCTTACCCACCCACCCACCCACTCACCCACTCACTCACCCACTCCTACCTGGAATCCCCCTATACTGGGGTATCGAACCCTTAAGATTTATTTTTAATGATGTGTATTGAGTGTGTCTGTGGTAGATTGTGTGTGCACTTGAATCTAGGTGTTTATGGAGGCCAGAAGAGGTTGCCACATCCTTGGAACTTGTAGTACAGGCAGTTGTGGGCCATGTGTTCAGGGACTCAGCTGGAAGAGCAGTATGTGCCCTTTTTGACTCAGCCATCTGTTAGGCCCTACCCCCATTATTTAAAAGTTGAAATTATATGAAGATAATTACAGATTCAAATGTAATTACAGTCCTAAAAGTTTACACACATAAGTCTTACACATTTTGTTCAACTTCTCCCAGTGGTAATATTTTTAAAAATTGATGCAATGCTGTAGCTAGACTTGTTTTTTTCTTTTTAAAATTGGATATTTTACTTATTTACATATCAGATGCCATCCCCTTTCCCTATTTCCCCTCTCTAGAAACTCATTATTCCATTCCCCCTTCGTCTTTTTGCTTTTATACCATTTTGATTACATGCAAGTATTAAGGTCAGATCTAGGTTGATGAACTAGCAGTACAATAGATGCAAATAGTTCAGGCACAAACAAGACCATAAACACAAATAGTCAAAGATCAAGCAAGGCAATATATAAAATTCCGTGAACACTCTTGTGATCACCCTTTCTAAGGGCTTATCAGGATGACCAAAATATCTGAGCCAACTTCCCTGTCCTAGCCCAAAGTCTGAAGCCTACTTCCTTGTTCTAGCCTAAAATTTAGATCGCTGTCTGAAGTTATTTCTTTGTTCTAGCCTAATATTTAGATTTCCTGCCTGAATTATACCTCTTTGATCTAGCCTAAGATTTAGACTCCTGCCTGAAATTACTTTGTTCTAACCTAAATGTCAGATTCCTGCCTGAAGCTCATTTCCTTGCCCTTGGCCAATGTCATATTCCTGCCAAGCAGCCCATTTCCTTGTCCTTGGCCCATGTCAGATTCTTGTCAAGCAGCCCCCAAAGCTCTCCTCCTCTTCTTTTTTGGCATTTGGAAGAAGGAATTGATGGTTAGTTGTGAGCATCCGCCTCTGTATATGTCAGGCTCTGGCAGAGCCTCTCAGGAGACAGCTATATCAGGCTCCTGTCAGCATGCACTTCCTGACATCCACAACAGTGTTTGCATATGGTGATTGCATCTGGGATGGATCCCCAGGTGGGACAGACTTGATGGTCCCTTCTCCAGTCTCTGCTCCACACATTGTCTCGAATTTGCATAGCTAAGACTCTTGACATCAATATAATTCATCACTTACATCATCAGTCTTCCTTCTGGGTGTATTTATGGGGTGTCTGGTGTGTGTGGGGGGTGTTTGTGGTGTGTCTGGGGTGTGTGGGGTGTCTGATGTACAGTTCTTTCAGTTGTTTCACAGCTAAAGTACATGGATATGCTCTACTGCTCTTGTCTAGTTGTTTCCACAGTACCACTGGCACCCTTCTTGGCATTCCAAAATTCTGGAATTTTTTATGGGGAAGATAGTTTTTTTTTTTTCATAAGTGGATAAACTTAAGCAGCTTGGGGAGGTAGTTTTTAAGCAAGGTCCGTGAATGGGGTTAGTTCAGGTGGCACTGATGGTGAAGGATTCTAAGACTAATGGAATAACATGAACCAAGTTCTACCTTCTAACCCTGTGAAAGGACTGAGTACATTTTATCCAAATAAGAGAACACGGGAGTTAACAGGAAAGGAGGGTTGCTACAGTTTGGGGGGTTGTTCTTCAGGAGTTTAAAAGAACAACTCATATTTTTGAGTTGAACAGTGCTTGAGCTGAAGAGAGCCTTTTCAGAAGCTCTTATGGGGTCAGAGATGTGATTTATGTGATTTGATTGCAGTGTGTAGGTGTGTGCGGTGGGGAAAGACCAGGCCCTTGTTGCACAAGACAAATGTCCTACCACAGTGTTGATGTGTTTTAATGAGGACTGGAAAGTGCAAGTAGTTGAAAAGAAAGAGTAATTTTAATGCTAAAATGCCCTTTTCCATGAATATCCTCAGTTGCTTATAGATATTCAAGTTTCAAAAAAAAAAAATCCAGACTCTGCAGAGTCTATATTTTTTATATATATATATTTATTTCATGTGCATATGGGTATGCATAAGCGAGGGAGGAATTGTGCCCAGATGTTCCACAATGGAGGTCAGAAGACAGCTAGAAGGAATACGTTCTCTCTAGTAGGTCCTGGGGAAGTAAATTCCCTGGTGAGCTATCTTATTTTTGAAATTGTAAGAATGACAACGTTCTTGTACTTCTATATTCATGATGGGTTATGAATTAATTTGGTGAGTATTTGGCTTTGAGGCTTATGATTACCACTCCTTAGGGCTGTGGCCGAGACTCTCAGGAACAGCATGCCTTGAAGCACTACACAACACCAAGATCCGAGCCTCACTATCTGGTGCTGAGTCTGGACAACTGGAGCGTCTGGTGAGCTTCAACTCCTTTTCCTGTTGACCGGAGATGATTTAAAATGCTAGAGAATGAATCTGCTCAAAGTGTTTAAGAGCCGGAAAAGTAACTTGTATATACGTGTTTGTCATGTAGTCTTTCATGGCAGAAACTCGAATACACAGAAGGCGTGGGGATCATCACCTCTATGTGTCTTTTCTTGGAGAATTCATTTTAGTTTAGAGATAGGGACAGGAAGTACGCATTTCAAATAGATGAGAATGTAGTAAAAGGATAATGCATTTCCACAAAGCCATTGTCAGGCCATTTGTGGTGTTGTGTCTTCTAAATTATAATATTATTAACTGATTTTTATTTCATTAAAAACTGTCTTTACAGCAGTATTCCTCTGAATATCATGTGTCACTTTTAAACTTTGTTAATTTTGTTGGCATTGGCCTGTAGTTTAAATGATGTATGCTCAAGACCGTGTAGTCCATACATGTGCATGTTGTGTGTGTGGAGGCCAATGGTGCCTTCTGTTGCTCACCACCTTACAGTGTGAGACTGGCTCCCCCACGGAAGGGGAAGGTTTTTGGGTTCTTGTTTGTTGGCTGGCTGGCTGGTTGGTTGGTTTGGCTGGCTAGCCAGGGGCCTCCACTGGATAATACTGGAGTTACTGGCAAGTGCAGGCATATAGTGGGTTAAACTCAGATTCTCAGTTGTGTAGCAAGCTTTCTTATCCACTGAGCCATCTCCCCAGGCCAGAAAACACTTACTGGACTAAGAGAATGACTCAGCTACAGAGCACTTGCTTAGCATGCATGAGACTGGGATCCAGTCCTATACCCTTATATGGGGAAAAAATGACAACATTTTAATGATGTACCCTGTCTTTGGAATTTTTATTCTACTTATGTGTAGCTGTAATTGTGAATTTTATTAATAAACCAGGCTTGAAATGTGTATTTAGTTGTATTAAAACATATTTTTAAGACTTATTTTTATTTTGAACTCTGTATATGTATATGTCTGTGTGTAGATTTGGCTCATGAGTGCAGGTACCTGCAGAGGCCAGAGGTTACAATATTCCCAGAACTAGAGTTACAGGTAGTTGTGTGCTGGCCAACATGGGTCCTGGGCACCAAACTTGGGTCTTCTGGAAAAACAGTGCATGCTCATAACTACTGAGCTGTTTCTTCAGCCCTCATGGAAACTGTTTTTTATTTTCAGTTTCTTTCTATAGTTTTTAGATTATTAAGTGTGTGATGTGTTTGTGTGTACATGTATGTGTGCATGTGTGAGCCCTGTTGTGCAGACTTGCCATAGTGCATGTATGGAGAATCAGTTCTCTTCCTCCATTGGGTTCTGGGGGTTGGAGTCAGGTTGCAGGATTTTGAAGCAAGCACTTTTATCCACTGAGCCATTCGCAGCTCTACTTTCCTTGTTTTTAGTAGAATAATTTAGTAGGCAGTTATGATTTGTCTCTCCCTCTTGTAGTTGTCACTTTGTCGATTTTCTCCTCTGGTTATAGGTGTTACAAGTGTGATGAGGAAGTCAAATACTGTAGTTCAAACCGATTGGGCCAAGTGGTGGATTACATTAGAAAACAAGCTGGCCTAACAACTCCAAAACCAGGTAAAACACGCAAACCAAGGTGTTTCGTACTAGATATGGCACTGTCGGATTTCTGTAGCTGCTTTTATATATTCATTCCTTTACCCCCACCCCCACCTCACCCCCTTTTTCTTGAGACAGGATTTTATATGTAGCCCTGGCTATCCTGGAACTCACTATGTAGATCAAGCTGACCTTGAGCTTACAGAGAATCCTCCTGTCTCTGCTTCTCAGGTGCTGGGATTAAAGGCATGCAGCACCACATCCAGCCAGCCGTTCATTTACTTTTTGAGATCAGATCTTTTGGTAGATCAGGCTGGCCTTGAGTTTCTGAGTCAGCTGCCTCAGCCTTCTGTTTATTGGGATTATAGGCACATGACCCACACCTGGGTAATGCCTTACCTCCGGTGTTGCACATAGCAGGTAATATTAGCTATGACCTGTTTTCAAACTGAGAAACTATTTTTGGTGTTACAATTAAATAGGGTGTGAAAAATGATGTAGTCATATGTGATAAAAGGCCTGGTCATTAAAGGTCATTAAAGGTCAAAGGCATTTGTCTCATCACTTACTGTAGACCTTTTGTGAGTGTGTGTGTGTCTGTCTGTGTGTGGTATGAAGGAATTATAAGGATTTTCTTTTTTTGTTTTTTTCTTATTGCAAATAGTTTTTAAAAAATACATTATATTCTGGTTACAGTTTTTCCTCTCAGATTCTCTTTGTGTCTCCTCCCATACAAATCTGTACCTTTCCTCTATCCTTAGAAACCAAACTAGAATCTAAAGAAGACTAAAATAAGATAAAACAAAACCAAACTGGAATAGGACAAAGCAAACAAACAAACAATGTAGCCAAAGGAAAAGCACAAGAAACACATATGCAGAAGCGCACATGTCCACATAGACAGAGATTAGAAATCATAACGAATACTCAAAGGGTCTGTCAGAGGAGAAGCTCTCATAATCATAAGGCATTAGAAGACAACCTTCAAAGCGTTGGTCATCTGCTGGGCGTGGGGCCTGCCTTCAGAGTGGGTTGTTTCCCCAGGGAGGCTGATTTTTCATTTTCAAATGGTTATCAGTTGGAAATAGCTTCTGGGTTAAGGATCGGGTTGTGTGTCTACTTCCACTCTTGAGAACTGGGACCATGTCCGGTGAAGACCTATCCAAGCCCTGTGCTCTGGAATCTCAGGAGATTAGGGTGCCTGAGAGTTGCCTCATAGGGTGCCTGAGACCCAGTCGGGTGTGGCCACTTTGGATCCTAAGTAGAAAGTGTTTCCAGATACTGGGAGTCGACACAAAGGACTAGGTTTGGACTAACAAGGGATGATGCTGAGAGAGTCCACAAGGGGAGGAAAGCTGGGTGTGCTCTGAAGGTCTGCATGGTCCCCTGGGAATGGGGAAGAGAGGAAGGAGAGGCCACAGCAGATTGTTTTCTCCAAAGCTGGGGACAAGCCTGGGGATTTGAAACTGAAAGACAGCTTGGAGAGTGAAGAGCACCTACCTGATTCCCAGACTGTCTGAGACAGGGGATTTCCAGGAAGTGCCTCCTGCTCTTGTCAGGCTAAGACAAAGGGATGGGGTGAGGGAGGAAGGCTGTAGATCTGCCTAGGCCCATGGGAAAGAGGCGACAGCAGATGGTCTACAGAGCTGCGGATAAGACTAGGTGACAGGAATTGGAGGACTAGAAGGAGAGTGAGGATTGCTTGCCTGATTTCTTGGCCTGTATGGGCAGCAGGTTTTGAGAAATACCTAGAGACTTTACTATAGTGTGATAGATTCATAATAGAAAATATTTAGTCAGGTGTTTGTTTGTTTGTTTGTTTGTTTGTTTGTATTTTGAGACAGAGTTTCTCTGTGTAGCCCTGGCTATCCTTGAACTCACTCTGTAGACCAAACTGGCCTGGAACTCAGAAATCTGCCTGCCTCTGCCTCCCAAGTACTGGGATTAAAGGCATGCGCCACCACTGCCCGGCTTAGTCTATCTGTTAAGTAAAATGAATGCGCGCGCACGCACACACACACACACACACACACACACACACACACACACATTGATTTTTAGATAAAGTTATTTTGTTTTGAAGACTCTGGTTGTTTGTAGCCCTGACAACACATAAACCTGGAAGTTATATAACTCTGTCTGCCTATGCCTCCCAAATGCAGGGACTAAAGGCATGTGCCACCATGGCAGGATGGAGAGAGGATTCTCTGTAGCCATTACTGACCTGCATTAATCAAGGGAGGCACTGAGCTTTTGATCTCAAGTAATGGACTTACAGAGACATACACTATCACTCTTTCTTTTTATGAGGGACTAGGAATCAAACCCTAGGCATAATTTATGCTAGGCAGCCATCTGTCTGTCTGTCTGTCTATCTATCTATCTATCTATCTATCTATCTATCTATCTATCTACTACCTACCTACCTACCTACCTACCTACCTACCTACCTACCTATCTGTGATTTTTCAAGATTGGGTTTCTCTGTGTAGCCCTAGCTGTCCTGGAACTAGCTCTTTAGATCAGGCTGGCCTCAAACTCACAGAAACTCACCTGTCTTTGCCTTCCGAGTGCTGGAATTGAAGGTGTGAGACACTACTGCCTGGCATTTATTTAGCATTTGTGGCATTTTATCATGGTCAGGTTCTTAGATACTTCCCAAGAATTGAATGAATTGGCATTGTGTATAGTGTTTGCTTTAACATTGTTTAGTTACTTTTGTTGAAAAGTACCTTTTTCATGCCACAGTTGTTAAGTTATGTCAGAATTGATTTTTGGTTAGTAGAGTTCATTTAAATATATTATGTTCATATTTTCTGTGCTCTAATTCTACATGGCACGATACATTCTTGTATAGGAATATTTATGTAATAAATGGAAGATTTCATATCAGAGCATATGCTACTTTTACACTTGTCAAATGTGTATCATCGAGTCTGAATGCTTGTCACTTCTGTGAGCTTACCACTACTTATTGTCAGTCAAATCGATGTCAATAATCAATACTAGTTATAATGAAAAAATATATTGTAATTTTCTAAATGTAACTTTACATTTGGCATGGGCATATTCTTTTTTTCTTCTTTTTAAAGCAGAGAAAAATAATGGACACATTGAGCTTGAAAATAAAAAATTGGAGAAAGAGAGTAAAAATGAACAAGAAAGAGAGAAATCGGAAAACATGGCTAAAGAAAATAGTCCCGTGGACTCTACTTCTCAGATAACCGTGAAAGGACTCAGTAATTTGGGGAATACTTGTTTCTTCAATGCAGTTATGCAGGTGACAAAGTTATCTTCTCCCTCAAGCTCTGAAACTTAGTGTTAAGTAGTAGCCTGCCTGTGTGAATCTTGTGTGACAAATGTTATAGCATGCACTGGCAAGCACTGGTAGGAACACAGACTTTCAGACAGTTCTGGTCCCTGCTTTCATGAGGGAATCCTGGTCCAGAAAGACATGTGTAGTTGGCATGGTAGCAAGTGGTGATGAGAATTACTGCTGAGCTGTGGGAACAGCCATTATTTCCAGCCTAGTCATAGCAGGAGAAGCAGCTCTGAAGTGATCTGTGCGCTCAGACCTGATTCCATGAGCCGGGTGCATGCGAAGAGCTTAGAGATGAAGACTGAGATGAGATGCTGGTTGTAGTTTTCTGTTTTGGTAGACTGAGCACTTAATGTTTGAATGGCTTCACACTATAATTGTCCCTTTGTTTCCTTCCTGCATTGTAGAACTTGTCACAAACACCGGTGCTTAGAGAACTACTAAAAGAAGTGAAGATGTCTGGAACGATTGTAAAGATAGAGCCTCCTGATCTGGCACTCACCGTATGTACTTGATGATGCTTGACCTGACTTTACTTTTGAAGTGTTCAGTGTCAGATGGGTTCTTGCTGGAGCCCCGGCGGGCCTAACAATTCCTTTGTACCTAAGTTTGACCTCAAATCTTGGCAGTCCTCTGTGATTAGATCTAGGCTCTGGGATTAGAGGTGTATCTCACCATACTGAGCCAGATTTTTAAAATAATTGACCCAGAAAAATGTCTCTGTAGTTAAAGTCACTTGCTGCTGCCAAGCCTGGTGATGTAAGTTCAGTCCTTGCAAATCACATGGTGGAAGGTGAGAACTGACTCCCAGTTTTTTTTTCTGACTTCCACACTTGTCACAGCACAACATGTGTATGTACTTCAGTACACAAAATAAATGCATGTAAAAATTGTTTTGTAAGTATCTTCTTTATAAATATGGAGGTCAGAAGAAAACTTTATGGAGTGGATTCTTTTACAGAGTTCTGGGGACTGAACTCAGGTGTGTCAGCAGATACTTTTTAACCACTGAGCTTTTTAGCTGGCTCAGAGCTGAATTTTTAAACAGAAAGTTTCTATAGCTCTTGATGTGTGTTTTAGATTTTTCACTGGTCAGCTCTTATCAGTATCATTGGCTTGTTACATATCGGTTAAATAAATGATTCCAGTGTTTGACTAGGATTATTTTTATTCCTATTTTCAGGAACCTTTAGAAGTAAACCTTGAGCCTCCAGGTCCTCTTACTTTAGCCATGAGCCAGTTTCTTAATGAGATGCAAGAGAACAAAAAGCGAATTGTGACACCTAAAGAGCTCTTTTCTCAGGTCTGTAAAAAGTGAGTATCCACTTGTTTGTGCTTTCAGTGTGTCAGTGAGATGCTGAGAAAGGTTTATGACCGATAGCATCAGAGCCAACTGCATCAACATATTTCATGGCAATTTAAAAGCAAAATGCTTCGTGTGATAATTCAATCTGCCTAGGCTGTTCTTCCAGCTGACACAGTTTTTGAGAAAACTCTCTGACACTGTTACTTTAAGACTTTATAAGCAGCTTTGTAGTGTAGTAGACTCATCCTGCTTTTCTGCATTTTTTTCTTTAGAGCAACACGTTTTAAAGGGTACCAGCAACAAGACAGCCAGGAGCTGCTTCGCTACCTACTGGACGGCATGAGAGCGGAAGAACACCAAGTTAGCATACTCTGAGAATCTTGTTTGTAATCTCATGGGCTCACCTGCCATTTCCTACCAGTCCCAGAGGCTGTTGTGCTTTTAAACACTTACTTATACCAGGGTTTCCAGCCAATATGCTTCTTCATTGGGATGAGTGATCAGGATTAGAATGATTCTCTTAAATGGAGATTTTTTTTTTTCTTTATTTGTTTACTGCAGCAATAAGGACTCTGTTATACTAGACTCCACGAGGAGGGATGCAGAACACTGGAAAACATTTCTCCCCAGACAGTCCTTGTTGCAGCATGCTCTTTCTGAGTATGGTTTAATACAAGTGCTGAGTCTGGGAAGTATTTCCACTTTAGTAAGAGTCGGGATGCTTTTCCCAACTAAACACTTTGTTAATTACCAGGATATATAATGCATTTTGGAGGTATGAGTTTAATTAATTGCACTAGTATCAGAAATAATAACTCATTAATTCTGCATTTAAACCAGGCAGTTCTGTGTTTCATATGAGCCACCTTTTGTAGTTCTTGCAGCCATCCTATGAGTAGGCTATTTTATTACTCCGTAGGCTGGTGTGGAGATGTTCCATACTTAGTTCAAGTCACTCAGTAGTGACACAGCAGGACAGCAAATGCTGGAGCCGGTTCTTCTAGCTCTGGTGTAGGCTCACTAGCACTGAGTATCTCAGTGTTTTCCTCAAGTGGTGCTGTGTCCTGATAAGCGGTGTTGAATAGGTTTAAGGTCTTGAAATGCTAAGACCATCCCTGTATTCAGATTTGCTTTATAGGCTTAATAGGCATAGTTTTTTTTTCAGCTCCTTGAATTAATCTTGAAAATGTGATTATCTCAGTAAATTTGTGGAGCTACATCTTACTCCTTTCTGTAATTTATTACATATTTTCTAAAAAAAATAACTTTAAAATTTAATAGTATATATATATTCATTTTATTATTTTAGAGAGTGAGTAAAGGAATTCTTAAAGCATTTGGTAATTCTACTGAAAAATTGGATGAAGAAGTAAAAAATAAAGTTAAAGGTAATGTCTGACTTTTTGAATTAAAACGCTATGGTTAAATTCTTCTGTACCTTTGGACAAGATTACTGGCACATATATTTCAAACCCAGAATTATTTTAAATACAATTTATCCATGTCATCATTGAGTTTCAAAAATTATTTAGTCCTCCAGCAGTAAATATTTTGGAAAAGCTAACTTATGATATATTCTTTTTATGCACTAATATATTAAGATCTATAAAGATAGAATTAAGATAGAATTACAATTTTATTTTTCTGAAACTAATTCTAATTAACAAACAGGAAGTGAATGGCATTAGTTTGACTTATCAGTAGCTGGTTATTAATTATAAAACTGTCTTAGCCCTTGTGTGTCACTTAAGGATTTAGGACACTCTAGCTCAGGCTGGTCCAGAACTCACAGATCTTTCTGCCTCAGCGTCTTGAGTGCTAGAATTACGGTGTGAGCCACTGCACGTGGCTTTCTCCATAGAATTTAACATAATGATGCAGTTGTCCTGCATGCTCTCCTGTCAGGATGTAGCTGCCTGCATGTAACTGCTGCTGATGCAGTTGTCCTGCATGCTCTCCTGTAAGGACATAACTACCTACATGTAACTGCTGAGCATTTGACACATGCTTGATGAAACACAAGAACTGCATTTGATTTTGATTGAATTTTTGTAAGATGTGAGCGGCCGCAGTGACCAAGGGATACAGTAGTAAAGCTTAGGTTCCAGTTAGCTCATAACCACTCTGCCTCCTTAGCTTGCTGTAGAGTCTGCCTAGTAACAAAACAGTGCCTCCTGGCACCTTACAGTGTAAAGTAGTTTTCTGCATGTGGGCAATACCACTGAGTAATGTTTATACATTTCATGTGCTTTGAAAATTAAGTGATTAGATATTAAAATACTCTCTGACTTTAAACATGCCAAAAGTATTAATAGGACTGTAGAAAATCAAATGGAACATTTTGCCCGATAGTTCCTGGGGGTGGTTTTATATTGTTTTGTTTTTAAGTATAAAATATATTTTTAGAGCTCATAAATCAAGTTATATATATATATATATTCTTCTCTTAGACGGCAATCTCCCATCATGACTGGTTATATTCAAACGGTAGTGCTGGAACAAGGGTGATAGTACTGACTAGCAGAGTCTGACCTTGTTTCCTGACAGATGATAGTGTAAGTCCACTGACACACGCATACAACACGTGTGCACGTGTACATACACACACATTTAAAAAAGGTAATTGTGTTCTCAGTGGTAGAATATGTACTGTTGACTCTCACAGCTTACAAATGTAACACTGGTAATTATGAATAGAGGAAAAATGTTTAGGGACAGGAAATTAAAAATGAAAATTTAGATAAGTTATTTAAACTTTTCCTCATTAAGTTTAAGAAATAATTGTATTTTTTTTGTTCTTATAGATTATGAAAAGAAAAAGACAATTCCAAGTTTTGTGGACCGCATCTTTGGTGGCGAGCTGACTAGTACAATCATGTGTGATGACTGCAGGACTGTAAGTGGGTATCCTGGGGTGGGCCTAGACACGGAGGACAGTGGGTCTCCAGTCTTCTAAGACAGATGTATCTGCCTGAATGTGCGGCTGCCAGTGTTTCCTTAATTCTTTACTACTAGAGTGGTATTGTTGGTTTTGAGATGAAGTCTTGCTGTGTAGCACAGGTTGGCTGGAAACTCACCACCGTTATCCAGCCTCAACTTCTGAGTACTGGCATTATGTACCTCCATTCCCAGCCCGCACAAGATACTCTTTATTGATGTGTACGCTTACTCACTGTAAATATATTACCCCTAAAATCTTTAATAAGTTGCAATAACTTTAAATTCTTGCTCCAGCTCAAGGTCTTCAACTCTTTCTTTCTCTCTCTCTCTCTCTCTCTCTCTTTCTTTCTTTCTTTCTTTCTTTTTTTTTTTTTTGAGACAGGGTTTCTCTGTGTAGCCCTGGCTGTCCTGGAACTCACTCTGTAGACCAGGCTGGCCACAAACACAGAAATCCACCTGCCTCTGCCTCCCAAGTGCTGGGATTAAAGGCGTGCACCACCACTGCCCAGCTTTATGTCACTTTCTTAAGACACACCAGAAGAGGGCATTGGATCCCATTACAGATGGTTGTGAGCTACAGTGTGGGTGCTGGGAATTGAACTCAGGACCTCTAAGAGCGGTCAGTGCTCTTAACTGCTGATCCATCTCTCCAACCCCCTTCAAAGTTTCTCAATCCTTTGCTTATTAAATTCCACCTTCTACCCTTCATCCTTGGGTGGTGAGAGAAAAATTCTGATAGGTAATGCTTAATGTGAATGTCTTTCTCTGCTGGATGGGACTAATCTAATCATAAGATTTAACAGGATTTTTTTCCTTTTCCTTTTCATTGCCTCTGGTTGGTTAAGGTCTCCTTGGTGCATGAATCTTTCCTTGATTTGTCTCTGCCAGTTTTAGATGATCAGGTAAGTCTTATTTTATTTTATCAAACAAGATTTATTGCTTTTGTGTTTATTTTGTCTGTGTAGGATTTTATGAGGAACATCTTTTAAAGGATCTGTGTATTTCTAACCAGTCCACTGAGAAATTTCCCAGTGTCTGTCAGAGATGGAATCACTTTAAAGGTTTGAAAAGAAAAAGGGCTATATTCTTTATTAAAAAGCTGTGTCTAGAATTCTTGGAAGGTATTATCTTGATAGTATTTTATATAGGGGAGTATTTTTTTCCTATTAAAATAATTTTTCTATATTTAAAGCTGATTGCAAGTTCCTTGTACTTTTTTTTTTTAAAGATTTATTTATTTATTTTATGTATATGAGTACACCATTGCTCTCTTCAGACACACTAGAAGAAGGCATCAGATCCCATTACAAGTGGTTGTGAGCCACCATGTGGTTGCTGGGAATTGAACTCAGGACCTCTGGAAGAGCAGTCGGTGCTCTTAACTGCTGAGTTATCTCTCCAGCCCTCTTGTAGTCTTTAATGCATAAAGAGATTAAACAGAAATGATTATCTCAGTTTTATAGCATATTAATTGGGTTCCTTTTAAGTTGCTATAAAATACAAGTTGCTGGGTGTGGTTTCCTATGACTTTACTCTCAACTCTGAGGAGGCAGAAATTAGCAAATCTCTGAGTTTAAAGTTTGCTTGGTCTCTATAGGAAGTTCCAGGCCAACGAGGCTGACACCAGTGAGCACCCAACTTCTGAATAAGTGAATGAATATTGAATAAGTCATTATTCAAGTTTGTATGAGTTAGGAACCCTTTGCCCTATTGCTTAGAATAATTAAAGTCTTACCAAACTAATTTTACTTTCCCTAAAACTATCATTTACATGCAGAAAAAGACAAAAATAAAGAGGAATTCTGTGGTCAGATATAGAAACCACTTGCACAAAATGCATTTACAAAAGGACATATATACAACACGCTATGGCATGTAGCCAGTAAAATTCATTACATTCCTTTCTAATGTACTTACATGTAATGCTGACTTTTTGAGATAATGTGTATGTATGTATATTTGTATAGGGGTATGTGAAACTGACTGCAAGGCGCCTGTGAAACCATGGAGGAGCTAGAGATATGTGTGCTTGTGAGTCACCTGACATGGTGCTCCTCTGAACTGCAAGCCAGCTCTTCACCCCGAGTGCCTCATTGCTGTTCTCTTTCATAGTTCCTCAGCATATGATACTGTTGTTTGAGACAGTTTCTCTATGTAACAGTCATGGCTGTCCTGGACTAGCTCTGTAGACAGGCTGGCCTCAGAGATCTGCCTGCCTCTGCCTCTTGAGTACTGTGATTAAAGGTGTGTGTCACCATGCCTGACCTTATATAACTTTTTATATATTGTAGGAATTAAAAATAAGGGGTAAAAAACATTAGGCAACATGAATTTTCCTTGTCCAAGTAGTAGTGGTGATATTTTGCTTTTCTCCATATTTTAAGAGTGGTAAGAAAAGTATAAATGATAAAAAT
Source organism: Rhabdomys pumilio (assembly GCA_030674055.1). NCBI lineage: Eukaryota > Metazoa > Chordata > Mammalia > Rodentia > Muridae > Rhabdomys > Rhabdomys pumilio. The sequence continues at coordinate 66,420,253 of JANHMN010000011.1, forward strand.
GTGAAAGAGACAATGGAGGAAGAAGATGAAGACAGTGAAGAAGAGAAGGATGACAGCTACAGGAAAACAAGGAGTGATCTTCCCTCGGGAACAAGCAAGCACATACAGAAAAAAGCAAAGAAGCAAGCCAAAAAGCAAGCCAAGGTGGGTAACTACGAGGAGCTTTATGCTTTTTCTATAGTTACTTGTTCTTTACAATTAAAAAATTTAGTTAGCATACAGAGTGGTGAGTTTAACACTATACTTTTTGTTTTGTTTGAAATTTTATTTATTTTTATGTGAATGGGTGTTTTGTTTACATTGTTGTGCCAGGAAGCATTCATAAACCCCAAAAGACTTCCAAGGAGTTTTCCAGTGTAATAACATTAGGGTCTCAGGCTTGGGCACTAACATTACAAGCTCAGGCTTGGGCTCTCCTTCAACACAGCCCTGACACAGCAGGATGGGAAGGCGGATCAGCCTTGAACCCTCAGCAGAACAAGGTTTTATAGAGACTGGAAGTAAGTGAGGGGGAGTCTTTCCTGGCTAGTATCTAACTGAATGTCTATTGTAAGCCAACAGGTGTGCACTCTGAAGCAAGACCATATACAACCAAAAATGGTCTGAAAGTACCAAAGATTAGTCTGTTGCTAGGAAGTAGCTAGGGAGTAACTCTGGGGTATGGGCCATGGACAAACCGTGGGGTCCTTCCTGGTACGTGGGTACAGCTTGGGTTCTGCTGCAGATTAAGTCGTCAGGCTTTTTTTTCTTTAAGATGGAGGTGGGTCCCAAGATGAGTAGGTCTGGCCTTTCTAGCATATCTGTATCTTCACCACATTTGTGACTGGTGCCACCGCAAGCCAGAGGAGAACATCAGATCCCGGGCAGTTGGAGTGACTGGTGGTTGATAGCTGCCCCGAGGGTGCTAGGAGTTGAACCTAGGTCTTTAGAAGGGCAGCCTTACTCATAACTGAGCTGTTTTCCTCCCTACTCCCTGTATATAATTTCTTCTTACTTGCCCCTGTCTATGCAGGCAGAAATGTGAATTCAGTAGGGAATTTTTTTTTTTACTGGCCTTGTGCATGTGGCTTCTTTGCTTGTTGGTTAAAATTTAGCCATTTCCCCTTTCAGAATTCTCTCTTCTGTAGCCAAGGCAGTCTTGTGGTGTTTCCTTTTGTTGTCGTTTTAGTGAGACCCCTGTTAATAACTGGTAATTACAACTCATAGATACATCTTTCTGCCTAGTTTCTAATTACTTTGATAATATACCATGAACAAGGCAAGGTAAAAGAAAGTTTATTTGGCTTACACTTTTAGAGGGTTAGAGTCCAGATGGCAAACAAAGAACAACGCAGAACTCACCTCTTCATTTTCTTTTGCTTTTCAAGACATGGTTTCTCTGTCTAGCCCTAGCTGTCCTGGAACTCACTCTGTAGACCAGGCTGTCCTTGAACGCACAGAGATCTGTCTGCTTCTGCCTCCTGAGTACTGGGATTAAAGAGTGTGCCACCATTGCCAAGCCCAGAGCTACAACCATGCAGCAAAAAAAGAGCACTGGGAAGTGCATAGTCTTTGAGAACCTTAGAGTCTGCCTCCAGTAAAGTAACTCTTCCACGGCCACACCTCACATGGACCGATGGGGCCAGTTTCATTCAAACCATCACTTGGTCTAATATTGGCTGCTTAGTTCCAAGTCAGAGAACTCTGAGTAGCTCACTTCTCAGGATAGACACCAACTCATACTGCTATTTCCACAAAAGTCCAATGTTACGATGAATAGTGATTATTCTTGATTTCATTTAAAGAACTTTTTGTCATGATTTGTTTGAACTCTGATAGTAAAGGAATTTTTAAAATCAGAATTTGAGAGTGAACACTCCGTATGAAATGATTTGTTTGAAAACCAACAAAATTTGATGTAGTATGTACACTCCTTTTTCTCTGTCTCTCCTCCTCTCTCTTTATATATACTTTTTACTTAGAACCAACGAAGGCAACAAAAACTTCAAGAAAGATTTCTTCACTTCAATGAGATCTGCACCCCTGACCACACCGAAGACAACGAACATGAAACTGAGACAGAACTTCCAGGAGAAGCGGAAGTAGATACCGAATCCCACCATTGTTCTCAAGAGGAGGTTACACAGGCAGAGTTTCATGTTAATCAGAAAGATTTGAATGGCCAAGAGAAAACGATAGAAAATATAACTGATGTGCAGAAATGCCCAGAGGACCTAGAAGTGAAAAGTGTCACCACCGAGAGTGATCTGGGGATTGTGACATCTGCTACTGAGTGTCCTAGAAGTTTAAATGGTGCCTTCCTGGAAGAAAGGACCACTGGGGAACTGGACATTATCAACGGTTTAAAAAACCTTAATTTGAATGCTGCTGTTCATCCTGATGAAGTAAATATAGAGATTCTGAATGACGGTCATTCTCCTGTGGCGAAGGTGTATGAGGTCACGAGTGAGGATCCAGAAACCGCTTTCTGTGCCCTTGCAAAGCGGGAAGCTTTCAGTTCCGATGAGTGTTCAATCCAGCATTGTCTGTATCAGTTCACCCGTAATGAGAAACTTCAAGATGCAAATAAACTGCTTTGTGAAGTGTGCACAAGACGACAGTGTGGTGGACCAAGGGCAAATATAAAAGGTATTTGGTTGGTATTCTTGTTGTAATAATCGATATTAAAGTGTGTATTTTACAGGTAGATTACTTGTGAATTATCATCATATCCGGGTTTAGAGAGTCACTAGTGCCGTCTTGCTTGTAATTGTGTTAGTAGAAAGAAAAAACCCTGCATTAGCATGGCTGGTTCACTGGTACTCCAAGACCAGAGCGTGGTCTCTTTCTGTGGGTCAATTTCCCACTGGAATGCTGTCATTGCATCCTTATACCCTCGTCAGCATTTGTGATTACCCTCATCGCCTTAGCACCAGGAAGTCACACGAAGTTTTCAGTGTACTTATGTGGCACACCCAGAGCAAAAGGCTTTCTTCTGTTATCCTGAAATGTGGAATGAGATACTGAGAATATAATGTCCCCTTGTCTTGCCCGTGTTCTTTACGTTTGACTAAGTGGCATTCAAACGGGGCAGGGTGTCACAGACTGTTGAAGATTTTCATTGAAGTATTCTAAAGTCCTTTCTTTACGTGTAAAATAATACAAAGAATAAGTAATGCTGCTTTTAGGGATTTCATTTTAGAGTAGACAATGGCAAGCAAGTGAAAATCCATAGGCCTAATACTGTTTCTGATAGTCTTTGAACAGACCGAGTTTCTTCTTTTTTGGTCATTTTTAATGGAGATATATGAAGTACCTCCAGACATCTTGCTGATGTAAGTTCTCAAAGGTATCTTAAAACTTTTCAGTGTCTGAGATTGAACCTAGGGCCTCCCGCATTTTGGTAGTGAGTTGTACTTTAAGCCTTTTTAAAAAATGCTTAAACTTGCCATCCTTCTGCCTCTACCTCTCAAGTACTGGGATTACAGACATGTGTGACCATGCCCCTCACCTCCTCAAATACATTTCTCCTAGGTTTTTGTAAATGACTTGATGATATGGAACACTTCTAAACCTAATTAAATGTGTTGCTTACATTCTTCATGAGTTGTTGACATTCTCCAATTTATACTGAGAAAATGTCCTTGATTTTGCCTCTTGGTTAGTAGAAACACAAATATTACCACATTCTCTGCTGAAGTTTGTTAATCCTGGTTTTAGACATTTAGATACTTTTATAACAAACTAAATGTTTTATAGGTGAAAGGAAATATGTTTACACCAATGCCAAGAAGCAGATGCTGGTTTCCCTCGCTCCTCCTGTACTCACTCTTCATTTGAAGAGATTTCAGCAGGTACTCTCATAACCCCAAATTTGTTTAAGTATGTAACACCTACTTTATTCTCTTCTGAATTTGTTTCTGCTTTTTCTTAACTCTAATTTCAAAAAAAGTTGGAAGTTTAGGAGAGAAATATATGTAAGTTTGTTAAAGTGGAGAAATTTAGATAGTCCTGATTTCTAGAATGTATTATGATATGTAGTATCTTATTCAAACTTTCACTTTTGATTAGAAAAACACCAGGTGACTGCTAAAAATGTTTTTGTAATATATCCTATTTTTTTAATGACTTGATAAAAAGACATATATTGGATTTTCATAATTTTGTTACTGGATAATCTTTTCTGGAAGATTAGTACTACAGTACTACAATGTTGAAATTTTCCAGAATTTTATAGATATTTTCCCTCTTTTTGGTGAAGTATTGGCTTGACCAATTGGTTGGGTCCTATTGGCAGTTGTGTAAGCATGGTTAGAACATGCACTGGAAAGTGATTCTGCTGTTGCTGGACTTTAGGAACTCAAAATCTTTGACCCAATCTGGCATTTGGGGTGACTAAGGCAGAATCAGGGAACTCTCACCGGAGTACTTTTTGGTAGTGTGTAGTACTTAAAAGTCTAAACTAGCCAGAAACAGGACAAGGAGAAAAAGTCTCCATAGAAAGGTGATTGGGGGCAGGCAGTAGCGATGCACCCCTTTAATCCCAGCACTTGGGAGGCAGAGGCAGGCGGATTTCTGAGTTGGAGGGCAGCCTGGTCTACAGAGTGAGTTCTAGGACAGCCAGGCTTACTTACAAAGAGAAAAACCCTGTCTGGAAAAACCAAAAAAAAAAAAAAGTAGGAAAGAAAAGAAAGGTGATTGGGGCTGGATGTGTTGGGAGTTCTTTGGGCATCCTTAGGAGCAATCTGTACAGCCTTTCCAGGAAAGGACTCAATCTGTAATCCTCATTTGTTTGTTTGTTTGTTTTTAGGCTGGTTTTAACCTACGAAAAGTTAACAAACACATTAAGTTTCCAGAAATCTTAGATTTGGCTCCTTTTTGTACCCTTAAATGTAAGGTAGGTAAAAAAAAAAAAGGTTTAAAAGGGCAATTGTTTAAAAATATCATAACTTATCAAATACTACTCCAGTAGTTCACATTAAATATGAAATTGATATGATTTTTGAATAAGGGCTGGGATGCAGCTCACTGATAAAAGTGGTTAGCTAGAATTATTTTATAGAGTAGAACTTTTGATTACTATATTTTTTGTCTTAGGGTTTTCCTGCTGTGAGCAAACATCATGGCCAAGGGAACTCTTAAAAGGACAACATTTAATTGTGGCTAGCTTACAGGTTCAGAGGTTCAGTCCATTATCTAAGCAGGAAAATGGTAGCATCCAGGCAGGCATGGTGCAGAAGGAGCTGAGAGTTCTACATCTTCATCTGAAGGTTGCTAGCAGAAGACTGGCTTCCAGGCAGCTAGGATGAGGGTCTTAAAGCCCACACCCACAGTGACACACCTACTTCAGGGCCACACTCTCTAATAGTGCCACTCCCTGGGCTGACCATATACAAACCATCACACCTTTATAATTTCAAGATCTGTGATAAATCATTTTAAAGATTCAGTTATTTCAGATTTTCTTAGTGACTTTTCAATTGATAAAAGATACTATGACCAGGGCTGGAGAGATGGCTCAGCGGTTAGAAACACTGAGTGTTCTTCCAGAGGTCCTGAGTTCAAATCCCAGCAACCACTTGGTGGCTCACAACCATCTGTAAAGTGATGATACTCTCTTCTGGTGTATCTGAAGACAGCTACAATGTACTTACATACATAAAATAAATAATTAAAAAAAAAAAAAAGATGCCATGACCAAGTCAATGTATAAAAAAAAGTGTTATTTGGGACTTAAGAGTTTCAGGTTAAAGTCTGTGACCATCATGGTCAGGAACATAGCAGGCAGGCATGGCTGAAAGCTCACAATCTGAGACAACCATGAGGAAGATAGAAGTAAGTGGGAATGAAGTGGACTTTTAAAACCTCAAAGCCAACACACTTCCAAGAAGGCCACAAATTCCAATCCTTCCCAGTTTCACCAACTGGGAACCAAATATTTGAACACATGAGCCTACAAGGGACATTCTCATTCAAACCATCATACAGAAAATTATTTTGACTTATTATATGGCAGACCTTGTCTTGATAGTCGAGGACACACACACACACACACACACAAAACAGGTATATTACTAGTTAGTCTCAGTTTAATATAAGTTAATGTTGGTAAGATTATACAAGGAACAGATAGTTCAGCACATTGGTGTTTCAGAAGACCATATAAAGTAGAGCATGCCTAAGCCAGTACTTAAAGGAGAAAAACATGATAAATCCAGTTTTAGATAAAAATAATAGCAGGTACAAGGACATAATGGTGTGAAATAGGGTAGTACTTGCCAGACTAGCAGTAGTTCTATAGCTCACAGAATGAAACAGGGATTTCAAGCCAAAGAAGATAGGAACGGGGAGTTTTATGCCAAGGAACTTGAACTTACTAAGCATGAAATTGTAAGCCACAGAAGAATGGTAAAGCAATTTGTTGACCAAGTCCTACCTGAGTGTTATCTAGATTATTTGCTTTAGAGTGGAAGCCAAATCTGTGGACAGACTGGAAAAGCAGCAAAACTAGGTGGGAATTGAATCAATTCAACTTCATAAAGCAATGCAGCCTAGGTAGGCAGGATAGGAATGAAGAGATGTTTTCTGGAAGTTAAACCGGAGACTTGTATGGTGCTGGAAGGGAGGCAGTCTTTTAAGTGGATGTTGAGCTGGGCAGTTGAGGGTTTCTGGATCCAGGCTTGAGTGACTGGATGGACGCATGGGATGCCATAAAGATAGGGCCAGGCATGATGCTTTTAATCCTTTAATCCTAGCACTCTGGAGATAGAGGCAAGCTTAGCTCTAGAGTTCCAGGATACTCAGGGTTATACAAACTGTCTCAAAACCCACAAAGGATAAGGGAATACAGGAAACAGGCTAGAAGGGCTGGAGTTAGCTTTGGATATATTGAATTCCGGTATCTTTGATACACAAGGCTCACACCTGAGAGTGAAGACAATTGAGATTAGAGAGCACAGAATAGTTGAAGTAAGAGAGGAAAAGAATACTACAGATTAGGCTGGGTTAAGATTTCATTATGGCTGAAAAGGAACAGCACTGGAAACCCATGCGTCACCAGTGCATATACCTCTCTGGGCAATGTAGGACTTGTCAAGGTAAACAAAGCTCAGAGAATGTGGAGGTTTCCCAAGAGTGCAGGGCAGGATTGCTCAAGAACAGTGACACTTTTGACAAAGAGCACAAAGGAAAGCTGTCCCCACACGAGGAGTGCACTTGTTACAAGAGCACCCTTCACTCTGGGTGGGAACGTTCAAAATCCAAGTAGGTTTGTTTGTTAGCCTTACAAGGTTTATATAGGTGGCAGAACCAGGACAGCCAAGATGGAAAGGTACCTTAGAATTTTCTTGAGGCCTCTAACTGGCAAATTGAGTTATCAGTGGCTCATGACCTAGTTTTTGCACCATGAAATCAACTGCAACTTTGATAAAGGTGAAATTATGTCTTTGGGCTAAGAACAGATAGGTGGTGTGACACTCTGTATAAATGGAACAATAACATTGGATTATATATATATTTTTTTAAGAATGTTGCTGAAGAAAGTACAAGAGTACTGTATTCCTTATATGGAGTTGTTGAACACAGTGGTACTATGAGGTCAGGGCATTACACTGCCTATGCAAAGGAGAGAGCTGCAAGTTGTCATCTGTCTAATCTTGTTCTTCATGGTGACATTCCACAAGGTAAGTTATCTTAGATAATCCACATATTTTTCATATCATGACAAAGACCAAAAAAAAAAAAAAAAAAAAAAAAAAAAAAAAAAGCCTGACTCCTTTTCCTTTTGTATTCCCTGACAGATTGTGAAATGGAATCAACCAAAGGGCAGTGGTTTCACATCAGTGATACCCATGTGCAAGCTGTGCCTATAACTAAAGTACTAAATTCACAAGCATATCTCCTATTTTATGAGAGAATACTGTGATAACAAAAGTGCTTTCTCTGGAAATACACCTATGGCTTTTATACCGGCTACTATAACAATAAAAAGTTAAACTATAAATTATGTTCACCTAAGTAAATGACAAAAAAAAAATCATGTTTATTTATTTAAATACAGGCAAAATAATTTACAGCATTTTTTGTATTAGCATACTGGTTTTTTAATTCTTTCTAGTTTCAACTTTAGAAGGATCTGAATAACTAAGATTCTGTGCTTAATCTGACTGGGTGGTAGTTCTTGACACACAATAAACTGATATTCCCAAAACTTGTTTTATTAGATTACTGTATTCCTACTGGCAATACCATGTTACACTATTTTAGTGCTGGGATTAAGACTGTTTACATGTGAAATCCTGGTGTCAGTGTGTATGCATATGCTCCACTGTGGCTCAGTTAACCTGGGTAGACATATACAATGAGAACAGTTCTGTGAAAGAGTTGTGGCAAACAGCAATTAATCAGGTAACACGAGCAACACGTTTATTGTACCGCCCAGCAGAGTACAAACACAAATATCTTAAGAAAAATAAGAAAACATTAGGCAAGTCCTACTCTACAAACAAACTCTTCACCCTATGACAAGTTCTTCAGTCATTCTGGTCGTCATCCCAGTCTTTCTTCCCACTTGGAGGTTTGGGCCCACCAGCTGGTTTTGCCATGATGATCTAAATAACAAAAACCCGTGTTAAAAAACTCACTTTGCAGTGAAGAACCATTCTGTGTTAGGAACTACATAAGCCCATAGAAGGGTTCACCACTTTGAAAAGAACTTTATGAGCCATGAACATTCCTAGTGTCTCAAGCTACACTTCATCCGTCAAAGCAAGCTTAACCTGGTCCTCTCACACCTCCAGAAACAACTAGGGACTTACTTCATCTTGACAGTGCTTGTAGTAAAAAACCTCAGGGCTTTACCATCTGCATTTTCCTTTGAACCCTATATTCATAGGACATTACTCTCGAGAGCCCCCCTCCCATATCTAAATGGTCTCTGCTAATTTAAATTTTTAATCTGAGCCACCCATAATCTCATGTGAGGATGAAAATCCTGTACTGTCTATCCCTGGGATTTGCCTGTTTCTAGCCCTTCTAGGTCAGGTGGTGAGGTTATATATAGATGCACCACCATGTCTGTGGCTCTGGTCCTCATGCTTTCAGGGTAAGCTTTCCCACTGAGCCATCTCCCTAGCCTAACTCATTTTTAAGCCAAGGTCTTGCTCTGTAAAGCAGGATGGCTTGGAAATCAGATCTGCTTGCTTTTGCCTCCAGGTGCTGGGATTAAAGGAGTGTGCTTGCCACCACTTTGTAAAGATTCAATTTTCATTTTCACTCACCTGATCCACTCTAAGTACAGTGACTGCAGCATTAGTGGCCAGTTTAATAGCCCAGTATTTTCCCAAGTAAGTATCTAAAATACTGGCTTCTAACATATCCTTTACAGCAGGGACTTCAGCCTGTCAAAACAAAACTAAGTTAATCTCTTACATGTGAAAGTTTATACTCAAAACAAAGCAGTACTTTTATATACCCTCAATCCAAAGCTGTCAATAAAACTAAAATTTTCTCTATCAGAGGAAGTATCAATTACAAGAACTATTTGAAAAATCAAGCCTCTATTTTGCACCAATTCCCCCCTTTACACACGTCTGTTTAAAGTGTATATTCATGAAAAAAGTAAAAATTAACAAATACCTCAATATCCAACCCCACATTTTTGTTTCCTTCTTGATGTACTGAATAAAGTTTAGAAATAACTTCATTGGCCTTCACGCCAGAATTTTCTGCCAGAGCCCGTGGAATAGCTTCAAATGCTTCAGCAAACTTCTTGATAGCATACTGTTCAAGTCCAGGACATGTCTAAAAAAAAAAAACTGTTTGTCAATACCTTAAAAAAAAAAAAAAAAGGCCAGAAAGGCAATTTATATAGAAAAAAAAAAAATCATACTTCTCCATATGATGTGATTTGTTTGGCCAGTTCAATTTCTGTAGCTCCACCTCCAGGTACAAGACGCTTGTCCTATTTAAAAACAAAACAGAAAAACCACTAAAGTGGAGTATTTCTTTAGACTATAGCTTTTCAGTAGGCACCATTATGCAAAATTTAAGCATATACTTAGTGAAATCAAGTGACTACATCAAACTTTCAAACATGGAGACTAGGAACCCATTAATATAGCATTGACAGTGCTTCAGCAATAGCAGACAGTCCACACTCTGGAATAGCTTTGTTTAGTTTATACAATTAGTTTTTAAAGGTATTCATTAGCAACTGACAGGTTGTTAAACCAACAGTCTTGAGTCCACCAATTATTTTCAAGAAATCACAAACTTTGAAATTGCAAATACTGACCCTTGTGAGAACTTTGAAAGTATTAACTCCATCATCTACTGCCCTTTCTATATCATCCATCAGATTGTCTGTAGAACCTCGAAGAACTATAGTAGAAATGGCGCCATCTTCTTTTTCTGCCAATAAATAATTTGTAGATTAAACCAGAGAAAACAAATCACTCCCTAATTATATAAAACACATCTTGCCAATACTACATACCATGCTTAAAAACAACCACCTGTGTATCTCCAACTTCTGAGAGGTAAACACTGTCACAATGTCCCATTTCTTCTAGGACAGGCGGCGTCTACAAGAAAATCATCCTTGTTGTAAAAATTCAAATGTGTTCCCCTATTTTTTGTTTTCCAAAATACATACCAGTTTTGGAAGAGCTGTGGCACCAACTGTTTTACATAGTCGTCTGAGATCCCACTTTGAGTTCAGTCTTCACAAAGGAAAAATGAAAAATTTGATTCAGTCATAACATAAAATGTAGAGAATAAATAGCAAAATAAAATAAACTGGACAAGGCAACATACACCCTTTAATCCCAGCAGCCATAGACCAGCAGGTTTCTTTGATTTCAAGGCCAGCCTAGTCTACATAGTCAGCCAAGGCTGTCTCAAAAACAATACCAGTAAGAAATACTGCTTTCAACCCATTCAACTGAGCATGTCTTTATTGCACTGAATTAGGAAGCCAAGAAGCTGATTACTGATTGAATGAAACAAACTAGCCAGTAATGCCACATTTGAAGGGTGTGGCATCTAGAGATACAAACACTGAGGCCAGTGCAAAAGCTCAAACTTTTTATCTCAGCACTTGGGAGGAGACACAGGTGGAACAGAAAGTACATAGTGAGTTCCAGGTCAGCCAGGGCTACATAGCAAGAATCTGTCTCAGACAAATAACATTTACAGCATTAGTTATTTACAGCATTATTCTAGAAATTAAGGTGTAGTCTGATAGACTTCTAACCTAGTATATACAAAATCTATGTGACTGCACCTTCTGTAAGGAAGAGCAGGGATATTACTATCTGATTTGTTGCTAAGATAGTAAAACACGCCCCAAACGTTTCCATCAGTGAAAAGGCATTTCTTGATTCATACTTCAGCTGATAAGCAACTCATTAAGTTCACACCTTAACCCTTAAGTTATTCCTTTTGCCCAGAACGCTTTCCCCTCACTCAAGTATCATCTACTCACTGCTCCTTGGACCCCCACTGCTTAAATGTAAAGTTCACTTGTCCCTCCTACATAAATCCTTTTGCTGTTTAATTCCTTCATTTTCTCTGTATCAGTTGTCCTCAGTTCACTGAATATGCATGGCACTGAGAACAATTTATAGTATCGTCTACAGAATGCAGCTCTTACCTCACCAACATGATATTGTACTTGTTAGCATAATGAAGAGCCATGTCCGCCACTTTGCCACCGGTTACTATGACATTTGCACCGGTGCCTGCAATAGCTTTCACTTGTGCATCCATAAGATTCTCTTCCCCCTTACTGAAGTTCATCAGTTCCTCAGCTGTCTTAATCAGCACTGTTCCCTGAAAAGCAAGCAGAATCGCCTTCTAAAGCCTCTCAGAATTTTGGTGTTCACAGTTTTAAGACAATGTTTTACCCAATAATTTAAAGATCTGAGAGAAAACATGAAAATGTTTTATGATGAAGCAAAATATACATTTTTAAAAGACCACCATGCATAAAATTATAAAACAAATAACATTAGGACCTTAAGTTTGTTCCTATACTCCTGTGTCTCAAAGCAAATGCATTTGCAATGTGACAGGGACATATTTCCTTTAGAAACGCCAGGCAGATATATCACACATACTTCACATTTCCCCTGAAGCATGGACTATACAACCATTCTCCTCCCCTCAATTCTGTAGAACCAACAACTTGAATCTGATTATTTGCCATGAAATCCAGCTATGGATGAACCTAAAACATGCAGTTTCAAAGACGTATTTATCATGTTCAAATTGATTAGCATTCTTAAGGGTATAAGAGAATGTCAACATTCACAAAAAGTGGTTTCATGAGCATACAAAATGCTCGGAGGATTAACAAAGAGCTATAATTAAGAATAAAAATATCCCACCACAAAGTATTTGATATTTGGCAGCTTAAGCAAATATTCATGGTCTGAAACACAATTCCTCAAATAAACATTAAAGGAAAAAGCAACCCAAACAGCCTTTCAAACCACTGACCTTTGTCTCTGTTATCATGCCATCGAATGGACAAGAGTACACGGCTATTTTTGCATCTTTGACAGATGTCACATCGCCTTCAGTTTCCTTCTTAAAAACCATGCCATGCAATACTGAGGATGAACAAACACCAGAGCCCTGAGGAGTAAATTCAATGTAGTAAGAAATTAGGAAATTTTAGGTTCTTTAAATAACAAAGAAATACTCTATGCTTTTTGTTTTCATCCCAGGTGTGGGGTTGCTTCGTGGTGGCTGACTGATTTGCCTCTAGCAGAGGCCCGTTTTTTCCAGGGGATCTGATGCCCTTTCCTGGCCTCCATTCAACTGTATGCACACGGTACAAAGACATAAATGCAGGCAAAAGACTTGCACATACATTATGTCTGAAGAGAACAGAATAGTTGTGAAGCAGGGTCTCAGAATGGGAATGTACCTCCATAGTAAAGTGCTTTCCCAGCACGCTCAAGCTCTGGGTCAAATCCCCAGTACTGCAAAAGCAATACCCCTCTAAGATGTTTGGATAATGGTAATACATTTCTTCAAACTTACCAGAATCTTACACACTCTGATGTTATCAACATTGAAATTGCCAGAATCAGGAAAAATAGATACTGTCAAGAAAACAAAACATATTTTTTAGACTACAGAGAAGACAACAGACACTGTATTTTGTTTTTGTTACTCTTACTTACCACATGCCTGAGCAATAAGCTTGGCCAGAAATGTCTCGCTGCCGTACTGCTTGCTCATTATGGAGGTTCGAAGCAGAGATGACACTTCATCAACATCCCGCAGGTTTTTTGCAGAACAACATACCAGATCAGGAAGAATCTCATGAGCTTTTTTGCAAGCTATTTCATATCCTGATATTACCTAACCATGAAGAAAAATAATTGTTTTAGTAGGCATAATTTTGCCACAACTTTACCTGGTAATCCAACAAATACGGGTACTTCAACAGAAAACGGCGTGTTTGTAGAAAGGCATGCAGAGCCAACAGCTTTGGACTACACAGCTCTGATGACAACACACATGTCAACCCTTATTCTAACACTTACCACTTAAGGACCTTGAACATTTTAAAATTTCAAACCTCTACCTTCATATGAAATAATGACTTTAAGAAAGCTTAGCAATAGGAATCTTTTGAGAACACACTCATGTGAAGCATATGGCCAATGCCTAGCAGTGTAAGCAACTCAGTGTTAGTTATTACTAGTAGATTGAAAGTTTATTTTAAAATCATTTACTTGTATATGGTCAATGGACACATACGGGAGTAGGTACAATGCACAAGCACAGCGTGTGCCTATGTGAATAGCCAGGTATGGACATGTACAGTGGCTAGCGGTGGTGTCAGGTGTCTTGCTCTACCTCCGACACATCCCCTTTAGACAGACTCTTAATCTAGCAGGTTACAGTGATGCGCCTGTCTTCATTCTTCCTACAGTATGGGGATTGCTACATGGGTTCTAGGGATTTGAACACAGGTCCTTGTGTTTGCCCATGAGTGCTGTTACCCATCTAGTCCTGAATTTCAAGCTTTCAGCAAAACCACACAAGTACTCAAATATTATTAGGTGTAAGATGAAGACTTGCCTCTGACACTGACAGGCCAATCCTCAGAAGTTCTTCAGCTAGTTCCAAAAGAGCCCCAGCGAACACCAGCACAAAGTTTGTGCCATCGCCAACCTCCTGTTCTTGCATATGAGAGGCCATCACAACCATCTTCGCAGCAGGATGCTGCACCTAACATAGAAGGGTTATCAAGTGAAACTCCATACTTAGAGCAACAGAAAGTCATTCATTTCCTTGATGGCAGGTAAATGCCACCTGACCAGTTTGTTCCAGTTTTACGTATGTTGAACTATGACTTCAGCACAAAGGGAATAAACCATTTCACAGCTCCCTTCTGACAGACACGCATTACACACAGCTCCACAAAAGCACCACATCTATACCCAACTTAGAAAATAAAGTACTTGCAACGGTTAAACTCAGCAACTTAAGTCTTTACAAGAGAAGCGAGAAGCTGGTGTGGTGACACACCTATTGACTGTCCTCGTCCACTTGACAGAGAACTCCAACGTCACCCTCAGTCTCACCCCTCCCCCATCTCATGTCTGATACACTGTCTTGCCAATTTTCCACATATTGACTTTTTAATGGTCAGAAAGTATTTGCCAGGCCTGTTGGTTCACACCTTTAATCCAAACATTCAGGAGGCAGAGGCAGGAGTGGATCTCTGGAGTTCCAAGCCAGCCCACGACGGCCAGGAACACAGAGACCCTGTCTCAAAAACAAACAAGAGTTTTTAGAATAAAACAGACAAGAGTTTCAGTTTCATTTATATTTCTAAACGTGCTCTTATTAAAAAAAAAAAAAAGGAACACATAATTTCCCTTTTCTCTCTTTTTTTGAGAGATAACATAAAACTCAGACTACAGCTGAGGATGGCTTTGAACTTCTGATCCTTTGCCTCCTCTAACTCCTGAGTGCTGGAACCACACTTCTTATACAAGCTCACACAGTGTTGAGAATCTAACCCCAGACAAGCAGCTACAAAATGAAATACACCCAAAGCCTGAAAGTATTTTTAAGCCACAAAATTCTCAAGTTCTCAGGAATTAAGACACATTAATTTTAGATATTCTTCAATTTAATTTTCAGTAATAGAGACAGAACCTAGGGCTTTGTGCTCACCAGGCAAGTGCTGTATCCCCAGGCTATTTTTGAAAATCAAAGACTAATTCACCCTCTAAGTCAATATTGAAGCTCTGTTATTCCGACAGTATCCCCATATTCGGAAGGGTCATTTGTGTGTGTGTGTGTGTGTGTGTGTGTGTGTGTGTGTGTGTGTGTGTGTGAATATAGGTGCCTAGAGACTGTCCAAGGGTGGTGGGTCTCTGAGCTGCTGTGAGCTGCCCTATGTGATGTGGGAACTGAACCACAAGAGCAGTATGCACTGAGCTCCGTCCTCATTTCACTTACCACAAAATACTCCTCCACAAATATTCTGTGAAGGTAAATTTTTTAGTATATTCTTTAAGATGTTAAGAGAAATGTGAATTTTTCTCATTTTCTTGAAAACACAGATTCTCATTCTTTTTCAGTACTAAACTAGAGGGTCTAATAGGGCAAGAAATGGGTGTCACATTCCTCTTATCCCTGCTTTAAGTATCTATTCTACATCCTCTTGGACAACAAAACTTCAGAAAAAAAAAAAAGAAAATGCCAAATGGTTATGTAAAACAAAGCACCGATATCTACCAGCTATTTTTATATCACTGGAGAATTCTTATTAGAATCAATTTGTAGAATCATGAACATGATCATCACAGCAACACTCCACAACCCATCCACAAACTAGTAATTTAAGAGTTTGAGACACCAAAATGGTTGTAAACCTAGAAAGGTCACTTATAAATCTTTACAATAAACTTGAGTCTTTTATCATCTAAATTGAAATACAGTTTCACCTATGTCAGAGTCATTGTTTTTTGACTGTTTTGAAACAAAACTTACTTCTAGTTCTCTTAAAATAGTCGCTGCATCGTTTGTCACAAACAACTTCTCCAGGCGATTGATGACCATTTTATTCATTCCTCAAAAACAGTTGCAAAGAAAAAAATAATACATCATTATTCAAACATTTTTCCAAATAACCCAGGAAACCGTGGGCCAGAGCCGCACTGACTTTTAACCTCTAGACACACTAGCTGTTTTAGATCTACACAACAGCCTCATGGCGCTCCCCTGACTCAACACCCACATGCTTAGCATGAAAGAAGCGCTCAATAAATAACATGCTTAGAGACACACGTGGTTTCATCTCCATGTGCATCTTTAATTCAACTGGTGGTTAACGGTAAGGGAGAGTTTCCTTACACTACGTTATTTCCTTCAGACTGCTCAGCCTTTCCACAATAAAGAACTAACCCAATAGTGAGCATGCTAAATTTTCTTATGACCTAATAGGACAACAATGTCATTTTTAATTTCTCTTCTCCCAGAAAGCTGAATTTCTGACTAAAAGTTAGGAGTGTATCAGTGCTACCAACCCTAAAACAACGTGTGAGCCCAGCTCTATATACTAACACCTGCAGGACAAGAGGAGGCAGCTGACACAGTCATACCACGTCTCTCACGGCTTGAATTTGGCCATTACCATTTGGTCCATATGCTGTACGAGTGGTCTGAGCAAGCTCCTTGCAGGCCTGTATATTTCTATACACAGCCTCTTCTAATCCCGAGAAATGCTGCAAAAGAAAATCTCTGCTTAAATATGAGAAGGAAGTTAAGAATTTTCAATCACAGGATACCTGGTCATTTTTCCTATCTGTGAAACAATGTTATAATTAACAGTTTCTACTTGGCACATTATTTAGACTTAACTAGCTAATTAACAACTATTCTCTCCTCTGCCTTTTACCCAGGGATTGAACACAAGAAAGCAATCTACCATTAAACTACAACCCCAGACTATTAGTACAAGCTTTTAACTTGAAAAAAAAAAATTGGGTGGGAGGGCGGCATTTAAAACTTGTCTTCACTATAGTCCCCTCAGTTCTGATTTACATACAGATTTCTGTGTTGAAATGCTAGCCTGTGAGAGAAATCCCTTAAATGTATCATTTCTTCAATCTGAGTAAAGGAGGAAAAGACCGAAATTGGAAGCTATGAACATCCCTCAAAAGGGAAATGGTATCATTTTCAGAACTTACATTAAAACCCGACATCCATCTAGTATGCCAAGTTATCACTACAAAGGAGAAGCTAGCTCTCTAAACTGTTAAGGATCCTCCAGTTCCCCTAAGACCTTTATATTCAAGTCGCTTATCTATTTCTACAACTTGTATAAATACGGAAGACAAAACAAAGTTATCTGGCAGCTTGAGCATCTCGAGACAAATCGCTCCACAAGCAGTGTGACCGTTTCCTAAATAAATAAATAAATACCACTCCTGAAACTATGTTCTAAGGGATAACACGATTCGATCTGGGTTGCGGTTTCACTTATCCTGTAGACTACAAAATGGGACAGTCAGAATGGAAAGATAGTTACAGCCTTTGGCTCAGTCTCCTCAATTCAGAAAAGGTAAAGAAAACACAACTTCCAGAGGTGGGTTTTAAATACAATTGGGATCGGACGCCTCTGGATGGTCGATGATTATCTTTTGGAAGGAAGCAACCAAGAGCAGGTCCAAGGGTTACTACGCCGGACTCCTGTCACTTCCATCCTACAAGCCCCGGCCCTACAACAATCGGTTATCAATTCCGTCCAAGTTCATTAACTGCATCGCCAGCTCCCGTTAAGGGCGGGGTCCATAGGCTCCATCCCACAGACAGGGGCATGTAGAGCGGCGTGAGATGCAAACCCGTAGCCTCGTCCTCTTCTCTTCGGCCAAACCCGCTGGGGCAATAACAGAAATGCCCACGAGTTTCAGCGACCGAGCATCCACAGCACAGCTCCCTTTCTAGAACCTTCTCTATCCCGGATCCCGGCGCGGTCGCATGCCTGCAGGCCTTCCGCGGGCGCAACAAGCGCAGACCCGCCCTCCTACCGCACCATCTCCGCACGCTACCTACTTTTGCTCCATCTTTGAGCATCTGGGCAAAGCCCGGGGCTTTGGGGACGTGAAGCGCCATGGCTAACCAGCAATCAACCGCTCACGCGCTCGCTCCAAGACTCGGAGGAAGCAAGGTGCGCCGCGCACAGCCTGCTGGGAACGGACCTTTGCGCCGCCTCACGTTGTCCTACGTCCAGTCGACCCGCCCCTTCTCCCATCAGCTCCTCTGAAGTATCGCGAGAAGGAGAGTGCCTTAGACGAGTTTTCAGCAGACAGACTCAGTCTGCCGATCCCCGATCAAATCGAACGGTCTGGCTAAGCCCAGAGCGTGCACGCCTTGTTCGTGTCCCTTGTCCTAAGCTAATTAGCTCACCTGCCCTCGTCCTTGTAAACTACCAACGGCCATCCTCTGTGTGAAGGCTCGAAGGTGATAACTTAAATAGTAATGAGGACTGCAGCATGTAGAGAACACGTGTGTGGCAAATCTAAGTGGTTTGCTCAAGTGTGTCTTTGTTATTGGTCAAATGAATGAATATTAATCTCCGTTTTATGGAAGGGAAATTGACATCCACAATTTAGGTGATGCACCAGAGGTCACCAAGCCAATAAATATTAAAGCCACGATTTCTAACCTAGGTTGGCAGATTGCAAAATGGGCATATTTAGCCACTTTGTATTAAAAAAAAAAATCCCCTCTACTCCCCCAGATTTTTCCCCACATACCACTATGTCTTTCCAAATCGACATAGTTAATGTAAATAGAACAGTCTCACAGAGAAGGCAAAACACTCTTAAAATAAAAAATACAGAAAATGGAAGCATCTCCTGCGTTTGCAGAAGAGTTAAAACGTTTTGGTTAGTCTTTGGACATACAGAAATTAAGGTTTTCTTTAAATTGGCACAGATTCATAGTTGCAACTGTACCATCAATTGCATTTTTTCTAATAAATAATACATTTAAAATATGTAACCATGAAAATAATACTTTCTTGTCACTTAACACAGGTAAGCAAACCATCTATATTGGAAGACAATGCAGAAGATCAGTGGGTCTCAAAGATTTGTTTAAACACCTCTGAGGCTCTCCAACACCCGTTGAGGGGCCATTACTATGAAAGTATTTTTATACTAATACAGAGGGGACTCCTTGCTTCCTGTGGGGAGTTCTGAGGGCCCACGGGGTGTTCAATATTTCACAGTATGAATGTGCAAAGAACAAGGAGCCCCTCATGCTTTTTGTCTTCCAGTAAGCCACATATAAAATATTTGGGGGAAAAACTGTGAATGTCACTCCTCAAAATATTTTCAATAATATTATTTTAGCCTTCAGTATTCACTGTTACATTTTTCCATCAATGTTTAGTAGTTTGATTTATAATATTAACAATAATTGATTACTACAATACACAGTAACAAACCATCATTTAGGGGCTTTGTATTTTAAGGCTGTCTATGGATTCTCTGACTGTAAAGTACCTGAGCCCTGAGCAGTTAGAGAGTCTAAGACTTTCTCATGGATTAGCTAAAAAAAATTAAAACCCATTGTCTCAGAGAGCATCATTTATGAGTATAAAGTAAAAGTGAAAAGGGATTTAAAATTTACCTCATTTGTTAAAAGTAACTCTAAGGAATTAAATCTTGGCAAAATTTGATAACTAGATCCTGAAAAACTAAACAAGTTCAAGACAACTGATGAATTTTCATTCAAAGTTTATAAGAAAAGTTGACTTTGCACAAATGGGAAATGGGATTGTAATCCATTTAAATCTATTATATAATAATTCATCAAAGAATTAGATTTTAATGGCCAATTATTCCTTTTAAATGAAGATTTGTTAATTTTGTGTCATTTTGGGTTAAACTGTATGTACTATATGGTTTTGAGTGTCAACTTGACACAAGTTAGAGTCATCAGAGAGGAAGGAGACTCAGTTGAGAAAATGTCTTCATGAGATCCAGCTGGAAGACATTTTCTCGATTAGTGATCAATGCGGGGGGTGGGGGGGGGCATGTGGGGCATTCAGCCCATGCTGGATGGTGACATCCTTGGGCTGCTGGTCTTGGATTATATATATAAGAAATCAGGCTAATTAGGGGCTGGAGAGATGGCTCAGTGGTTAAGAACACTGACTGCCCTTCCAGAAGTCCTGAGTTCAATTCCCAGCAACCACATGGTGGCTTACAATCATCTTTAATCAAATCCAATGCTTTCTTCTGTTGTGTCTGAAGACAGCTACAGCTTACTCATACACATAAAAAATGTTTTTAAAAAACTGGTTGAATAATGAAACATACTTTCCTATAGATCATGTAAGAAAAGTGTCATGTAATAAAATGATTGACAACCACAAAACCAGGCACCCTGAAAAGACAATGGCAAACTTTTTCTTTCTTTCTTTCTTTCTTTCTTTCTTTCTTTCTTTCTTTCTTTTTTTTTTACTGTTCGTGAGTGTGTGTGTGTGTGTGTGTGTGTGTGTGTGTGTGTTCATGTGAGTGCATGTATGTGTGAAAGCCAGAAGTCAACCTCAGGTACAATTCCTCAGGAGCTGTCCATTTTGAGATAGGATCTCTGATTGCCCTAGAACTTGATAATTAACCAGTGAACCCAGGGATTCACCTGTCTTCATATCCTCAGCACTGAGATATGTACAATGAATCTCAGGCCCTCAAGCTTTCTTGGACTAAGCAATTTCTCTAGACCCTTTAGTATTTCTCTTAATTTTCCACATTATAAGATATGCTAGAAAAAAAAGTAACTTGTGGCCTAGAGTTCAGCAGTGAAGAGCACTTGTTGCTCTTGTGGAGAACCTAGGTTCTCTTGTCAGCTCCCATTTGGCCACTGTCTGCAACTCCAGTCCCAAAGGATCACATGTCCTCTTCTAGCCTCCATGAGCGCGCCACACATGGAGTGCATAGACATACATGCCAGCAAAATGCCCATAGACATTAAAAAATACATTTTTTGAAGGACAATTTATCAAATTTAATTCCCTAAAGAATAAGACCTATCAAGCCTGCCTGGCTTGATCCAGAGGCAAAATTACAAATTTGTCACTGAACAAAGATTCAGCACATGACATCCGGAGATTTTCACTCTTAGCTCAGGCTAACCACTGAGTCATCTCTTCAACCCTCCTGCCCTCAATCCAGGATTTTATAAATGCTAAGTGTTATACTACTGAGCTATAGCCCAGCCCTTGGGGTTTGGAGACAAGGTTACAGTATATAACCTCAGCTCACCTTCAGCTTGTGATTCTCTTTCTTCAGCCCCCAGATGCTGGACTGTTAGGCATAGGTCCCATGTCCAGCTGGTCCATAGTTGCTTTTAGGTACTTAGCCCATGAGACAGTGTTTATTTCTGTGATTGGACTGCTGAGGATACTTGATGGTTTAAATACTTATTAGCCATTGTCATTGTCACTTGTCCTATTCTTAATGTTGTGGCTATTTTTAATTGCCATGATTACCACTAGGGTTTTCAGGGGGGTCAGTCATTAGCCTTAGGGAGTAAAATTAAGAAAGGATCCGTGTGTCTATTTATGTAACAGTCTCGTAGAGCAATTACACTTTCTCAATGCTATGTGACAGCCCATTTCCTGTTCCTTAGTAGAGCCTCTCTCTCCTGATGACATGCCCAGCTGTATCAGGAGGAGAAGCACTGTCACATGAACAGTGATATCCATGCGAACATAAGGAGAGCAGCGACCGAAATGACCTTCCAAAAGACGGCCACCTCTGTGATTCTGTTAAACAGTGATAACATAGGAAAATAAAGTCTCGTAATTAGGAATGAACTCTGCCAGGAGAAAGGAACTCTTACTCAGGAATTGTGAGAGAGAAAGAGGAGGTACAAGGAAATACATTTAGAAGATGCGATGACAACCACTTATCTCAACACTATACTCAACTTTGTCGAAAATCCCAACAGCAAAGGAAAAACTGAACAAGGAAAACAGCTTTTTCTAATCCCATATATTTCCTTCTCGTCTGTGATATGTAATACGTCAGTGGCCCTTCGATGAAGTCTTGTGGAGCAAGAGCTGTTGTGAGATACTTTTAATTTTTATTCGCCATGTAGTCTTTTTCATCACACAGAACAAATAAGAGCAGACATAAGCATGCATGAGCTAAGAGCAGTCAGATTTATTGATCTGTAACAGGTAGTGGTAGGCAAGAGATAGACAAAGACCTGTCATAAGAAGACCCCAAGGCTAGAGAGACTTAACTGAGGCCTGTTAGTGAAGCCATTTCGTTTAATTCACTAAGAGGAGTTGTTGTCTATGAATAAATACAATAAAACGAGCATTCTAACTTAATTAAGCAGCTACCTTTAAATTACTTGCAAATTCTATAAAATATGGTATAGACTTTAAAAACATCGGTTGGTTCTTGAGAGGGTGTTCTTTCCTCGCCTGGAGAATCACTCTGTAGAAATCTTCATTCCTGTATATAATCTGTATGAATGAGATATTGGCATATTTAATGTTAGCGGGAGACCAATAGCTGGTAAGCATCGGAAGCAATGTTGCAGTGACTCGGATGCAGTGACTTCACTACACACTTGAAAGTCAACTTGGTAGCTAGAGTACTGCCTTCAGAGCATCCAGGTAGTTTGTTTAATTGCACCCATAGACATTTTTTAGGAGGTGGCAGCTGGTCTTACAGAATGCTCACCTGCCTTCCTCATGCTCCTTCCCACAGCTGCCGACCGCCATCTTGTTTTTGGTAAGAGTGGGAAAACTGAGGAAGATCACTGGGAAGACATGAGCCTTTGCTATCACCCATCTAATAGCTGCTGGCCACCTCTGAGCAGTTGAGGGAGGCCAAAGCCTATTTGCTAAGGTGCTGATTGAGACTCTGGGACACCGGTTCCTTCCCTTAATATAAAACCAACTTGGAGCCAAGTCAGTTAAGACCTTTTGAAAACAGCCTCTAAAATAGCGTGTGATATCCTGAGATAAAAAATAAACCCTGATTTAGTAAATGAGATGATCTGTGGGAAAAGGGCAGCTTTATATGGTGTTCTTACAGAGAGAGAAGGCATGGTTGGTAAAAGGAGGCCAGAAAAAAAAAACCTGGCACATCCACACAAGTTCCAGCTTGAAATGGACATCTCCATGTCTTCATCCCAGTGAGTGCTACCACCAGATCTGACGGATGGGTGGAGGCATCCTCACAGAACGTGCGAAACGGACAGTCTACTAAACAACGATGCTCTTGGGGAATGATGGTGTCTTTTCTTTCTTCTTTATAAAATATCTACTGATATTGTTTGTGTATGTGTGTGTTGTGTACATGCACATCTGGGTGCCCCCACAGGCCAGAAGAGAGTATGGGATCCACTGAAGCTGGAGTTAGGGTTGGTTGTGAATTACAATGAGGGTTCTAGGAGCTCAACCCAGGTTCTCTGGATAAGCACTTTTAACTATTAACCCACCATACAATGTCTTCTTTTTTCTCTTCTATTGAGGCTCACTACATAGACTTAGCTGAGCTGGAACTCCAAAGAGCAGGTTGGCTTTTAATTCACAGAAGTCTACCTGCCTTGGACAGGGCTGGGATTAAAGGCACGAGCCACCATGCCCGGCGAGATGATATCTTTTCTTGATGATTGTAACATTTAGGAGTATTCCTTCAGAGTCATTTTGCCATGAGCAAATTGCTGTGTCACTGAAATGGATGGAGCTGGTCTTGTTTCCCTAATGGTAGTGGTGAGGGTGAGAATGGAACCTAGGAAAGAGGCGTGGTAAAGCATCTGTGTCCTCATTTGGCCATATGTTGATAAGCAGTTGATGGCTAACTGCTCCCCAGCCTCCGTTCTCACCCCACCAATCCTGGAGTAACTGGAACCGGGATTTTGTATAGGAATGAATGCTTTTGGACTTCATAGAAGCACAGGTCGGGTCTCGTTGTGTGGTGACATCACTGCATGCCATGTGCTCCCGTGAATGTTCTGCAGAGGGCTGTGTGAAAGTTATTCTACCTGATCTGCAAAACCAAGTGACAAAAAGCCTTCAATGCATTCCCATTGTACTTAAAATAAAAGCAGAAATCTGTATGAGGGTTCATAGGACCCAGTGTGCTATGTGCCTGCCTTCTTGTGCACGGTGTTTTCCACTCTCCCCACCACAGCTGTGCTGCGTACTTCATACTCTTGAAATGTTCCACATGTAACCTTGTTCCCTCTTCACTGGCCTCCCTCTGTCCTGAGTGTCTTTCTCTCAGCCCTGACCATTGATAACTCTTCCTTGTTATCCAGAACCTGAGTCAAACTTCACCACACCACAGAGAATTTCTTTGAAAACTGTTGTCTAATAGTCTTCATCCGTCTCTCATATCAACTTGTTTTATTTTTATTCTAAGACCTCACACATCATTCCTTAGCTTCTGCAGACATGGGCTCTGGGACCTCTGCAGAAACCAATTCACAATTGCTCAGTCCTTTATGTAAGATGGTAGAGTGCTGTATCTCCCATCCACGGATGCTCAGTCCTTTATATAAGACGGTAGAGTGCTGTATCTCCCATCCACGGATGCTCAGTCCTTTATATAAGACGGTAGAGTGCTGTATCTCGCATCCACGGATGCTCAGTCCTTTATATAAGACGGTAGAGTGCTGTATCTCGCATCCATGGATGCTCAGTCCTTTATATAGGATGGTAGAATGCTGTATCTCGCATCCACAGGTGCTCAGTCCTTTATATAAGATGGTAGAGTGCTGTATCTCGCATCCATGGATGCTCAGTCCCTTATATAAGATGGTAGAGTGCTGTAACATGCATCATCCACATCTTCTGTGTGACTGATGATCACCAGTGTAATGAAACTGCAGTGTGAATGGTTGCCATATGTTCTGTTTAGGGAATGATGACAAGAAAAGTCTGTCCATGTCTTCTCCACATGCAACTTAAAAAAGACTTTCTGTCTGAGTTGGACTGATGGATGGGAAAGTCACAGATGTGGAGGGAAAGTTGTAAAGCCAGTAAAATTTCCTCCTCTCAAACTCTGTTTCTGTCTCTCTCTGTCTCTCTGTCTCTATCTTCCTGTCTCTCTTTGTCTCTCTGTTTCTCCTTGTCTCTCTGTCTCTGTCTTCCTGTCTCTCTGTCTCTCCTCTCTCTCTCTCTCTCTCTCTCTCTCTCTCTCTCTCTCTCTCTCTCTCTCTCTGTGTGTGTGTGTGTGTGTGTGTGTGTGTGTATGTAGCCAAGGTTGGCCTCAAACTAAAGATGCTTGTTACTCAGCCTGCCAAATGCTTGGATTGCAGGCGTTTTCCCTACCACTTCCTGCCAAGGTGGTGGGTGGGTTTATTTTATTTTATTTTATTTTATTTTATTTTGTTTTATTTTATTTTTAGTCATAGTTTTGTTCTTCAGACAAGTTCTTAAGTAGCTCAGGCTGGCCTTGAACTTGCAAGGTAGCTAAAGACGACCTTGAACTTCTAATATTAACATTTCTACCCTTTGAGTGCTAGAATTACAGACCTGGCTTGTATGCTGTTGAGGATGGAACTCATAGTTTTGATCATGTGAGGCAAGTACTCTGCCAACTGAGTTAAGTCCCCATCCATCTAAAGTATGGGCTGCTTCTCCTTCTCCTTCTCCTTCTCCTTCTCCTTCTCCTTCTCCTTCTCCTTCTCCTTCTCCTTCACCTTCTCTTTCCTCCTCCTCCTCCTCCTCCTCCTCCTCCTCCTCCTCCTCCTCCTCTTCCTCCTCCTCTTCTTTTTATTTTTTGAGATAAGGTCTCATAAAGGCTAGGCTTCCCTCACAATCTGGGTATCTGAGAATGACCTTGCACCTCTGCTTCTCCGACCTTCCAAATACTGGCATTAAACACATGTGGCGCTGAGGACTGAATCCATGGCTTCACGAATGCTAGTAAGCACTCAACCAACTAAGGCTATAAAGGCTTGATTGAAGGACTGTATGTCAGAGAGGAACAGCAGTACTTCTCATGAGTGGAACTTGGGAACTGTCTGTGCACTCAAGGAGGGAACAGAGCTGCAAACACATTTTCCTTGCCGTCTGGTAACACCCATTTGACATCTCTCACCAAGGCAGACACCATGATTGTTTCACCAGCAGAAGTGAACCTCAAGCAGGCACACAGTTTAACTGTCAGGTTCGTGATTTAAAGGTTTAAACGTGATCTTAAGTAAAAGTGAACAAGTGCTATCCCTTCTGTGTCTACCTGTGAAGAATGAAGGAATGGGACCAAGAAGGAAAGGCTCAACACGACCCATTGAACTGTTCCTGTGCCTTTATTTACGTCATTAACAAGTCATTGGTAAAAGCGCTACATAGCGCAATCTTACTCAGTTATTTACCCTATGTCACACGATTGCACCTATGCTAAGTAGCCTGCAGAGGGTGCACTTTCCTTAGTTTTACACCTCCTCAAGCCTGCACAAAGCGACATTTTATAAGATTAGGGTTTCAACTTCTTTCTCTTTTCTTTACTAACTGTTGGAGAATGGAATCTGTAAAAAGTCGAGCAGGGAAGGCAGTGTCTTTTAGCTTTTTCAATAATAGAAAAAAAATCAATTTTGATGATTTTTCTCTCAAGACTAGTCTTCATCACAGACATCCACAACTGTTCAAAATGCAGAGAGTAACTGACTACGTGGTCCCCAAATCCAACTGATAAATCAACAGTACAGTACAGTACAACACAGTACAACACAGTTCAGCACAGTACAATACAATGCAACGCAACACAAAACACAGTACGGCTCAATATAATGTAACCCCAAATGGAAGGCTCAAGGAACATTGCAGAAGAGGGGGGTTGTATGTGCCAGAGGACCGGGATGCCTACTATCTCTTAGTGTAGGAAAACTACACCCATGAAATCTCAGCAGTGTGCTCAGCTAAATAAGACCTGCACAATGACGTCAGCAGTTGACATGCAGAGTGGAGGAGGGAAATCCCCAAAGGCTCTACCCAAGAGTAACAGGCAATTAATGGCTTCTCAGTGAGGGAGAATCAGTCTTCTCTTGGGACAGGAGAAGTGGTCATGAATTTGAGTAGAAGTGGGAAGGACATGGGCTGAGTTGAAAGAATGAGAGGGTGGAACGGACATACATACTCCAGTGTGAAATTCCTGACTGAGTGAAATTGACCTCCTTCATGGGCTGATGCTTTTCTGACCACTGCTTCCCTGGGATTTAATGTTTTTTGCCTTGTTCTTTCCGTTCATTTATTTTTACTTTTGAGACAGGGTCTTACTGTGTAGCCCTGGCTGGCCTGGAATTTGCTATGTAGACCAGGCTGGTCTTGAATTCCTAGAGAGTTGCTTCCCTGTACCTCCTATGTGTTTGGACTGAAGGTGTGGGCCACCAAGCCTGGCCTTTATCTTTTTCTGTCTCTCTCTTTCTCTCTTCTCCCCACTGTCCCTGTATGCCTGTGTGTGTTTTCTTGCTAAAAAACAAAAAGAATGCTTGTGTTTGTTCCCTCTTTTTGTATGGGTATTATCTAATGGAAATATAATGCAAGTTGCGTACATAATTTAAAATATCTTCATAGTCACATTAACAGAAAAAAGAGATGTGACATTATATATATATATATATATATATGTATATATATATATATAAATAATTCTAATTTATTTTTTAACATTTCCACATATACAATATTCACAATATAAAATATTATGAATATTATTTTGGTGGATAAGTTGCATTTACAGCACTTTCCAAATTAAAATGACCACATTCAGGTGCTGAATAGCCACTTAGGAAAAGAACCTACTGTATTGGACGATGCAGCTCTCTCAACTTTCTTCTTTCCTTCAGTTGTGCTATCCCTAACAAGGCTGGCAGAAAGCAGCACACACACACACACACACACACACACACACGCACACGCACACGCACACACACACACACACACAAGAAAGAAAGAAAGAAAGAAAGAAAGAAAGAAAGAAAGAAAGAAGGGAAAGAAGAGGAAAAAAAGAAAGAAAGAAAGAAAGAAAAGAAAAGAAAAAAAGAGAAAAAGCTAGGCATCCAGGAAGCACTCATGTCATATTATCTACTAGCAGAGATAGTGTAGGAAACACAAGAAATAACCTGAATTTATTCTGCAACTGTTGCTAGCGTCTGCAATCTTTTTTCTAGGATGGAAGTGGCATTTCTTAGGCAGTTTTTCAGTGGCTCAAATTCCCTCTTTCACAAAATCAGGTGTCCTTTTATTCTCCTGAGTATTCATTTGCAAGTGCATAAAACCTGCCATCTGTTGGGTATTTCTTATGTGTTAGAGCATGTATCTAATTAACTGTTCACACATAAAATTCCACTTGTTGTTTACAATATCCTTTTGGGTATTTTTATTATCTCCTCTATTTTCAAGTCAAGGGAACAAGCAGAGGACGCTTAGAAGTGTTGACTAACACAACCCAGTTAGGAGATCTCAGAGCTGACACTTCAAGCTGGATATGGACATTTCTAAATTCCAAGATCGGTAGCTTTATTTGTCTCCCAAGTGATGGTTATTCTAACTGGCAGGAAAGCCAGTTTAGAAATCTTGTAATCAGACCTTTCTGTTTTTCAGGAAAAAATGAAGTTTCTGCCTGGAGTGGAGGGAGGTTGAGTGGTTTCTCCCATTAACATCCAGGATTGGAGCACACGCTGTTGATGCCAACGTTTGTGCCCTTTCCCTTGATTAGAAATGTTTCCAGATTTAAACCCTAGTTTTTAAGGACCATTAATGATCCTGTCCAAAGCGGAAGCAAGAGGTTTCAGGTTCTTCCCGGAGCAGAAAAGAACGGACATGAGAAGGTTTGTGTGAGGTCATTGGTCTCATCCTGACTTTGACTTGGCCTTGATCTTTATTTAGCGTTTCAGTTTTATGTTCTGCAACAAGTTTGGCCATGTTGGAGGACCATCCAAAGGTCATTGAGTTGGCTGCTGGTGATTGGTCGCTCACCCGGACGCCAGGGTCTATTACTGTGCGGATGGAAATCCCCGGCTCACCTCGGGATGGTGTTCCAGCCACTTTCCGAAAGTCACAGGCTTTGTAGGCTTTTTGTGCACTACTCCGTAAGAGCCCAAGACCGTGGGGATCTGAATGAGAGCGGAGCACTTTGAGTTGTCCTAGCTCTGGGTCATCTGGCGCTTCACAGAGTGTGATTTTCCTAAATAATTTAATTGTGATGCTTTCTATTCTTTGATTTGAGAACAAATATTCTGATATCTTAAATATCACAGTGACTCTCACAAAACTTCTTTTCAAATGTTAGCTCATTCACCATGTAACTCAAGCCATCATCTGGATTTGCAATGATCTTGAATTATACAATAAATTCTGTTGATGAACTACTGTTTCTTGCCTAATAGATTCGTTAAGTCTAGAAGCCCAGCCAAGCCTGTCAGCACACACCTTTAATCCCAGCACTGAGGAGGTAGAGGAAGGTCCTGGATCTTTGTGAGTTCAAGACCCGCCTAGTCTAATAAGCAATTCCAGGATTGCAGGAGAGTCAAGGCTCTCCAGTGAGACTAAAGACCCAATCTCCATTACTCATTTAATAAGATGATTCTCTTTATCTAGGACAGACAAACACACCTTATTTAAGTTCTAGCTATGAATGTTTGTCATATCAGTAACCTGATTCTCAGGTTTCATTAGTATTAATTCATAAATGTTAAGTTACTTTTTTCTTTGTTATTAAAATGATTTATTTTTATTTGACATGTATGGGTATTTTGTCTGCATGTATGTCTGTGCACCACACATATACTGGTGCCAAAAGAGACCAAAAGAAGATATCTGGTCCCCTGGAACCAAAGTTACAGATAGTTGTGGGCTACTATGTGACCGCTTAGAAACACACCCCGATCTTTTGAAGAGTAGTCAGTGCTCTTATCTGCTAAGCATCTCACCAGTCCCTAAAGTTGCTTTTTTTTTTTTTAATAGATTCATGGATGACCTCTATACATTAGGACTTGGTAAACTATTAATTATTCAAATGCTATTTTACACCAAATTGTTACGTCTCTGGATATTTAAGTGCATACATGTTATTACTATTTTGTGTGTTTATGTACCACAATTCAAACTAGGAACAAGCTAGGCCACAGTCATACTTCAGGTACTGTGGTTCTCAGATAGTGGTCATTTTGTCTACTCAGGAGACACTTGGTAAAGACTGGAGGGCTTTTTTTTTGTTTTAGTGCCACAGTTAGGAGGGTTAGCACTGGCAGGCAGAAGGCAGGCACTTGTCTGAGGACAGTTCCACACAGTTATCTGGCTCCCAGTGTTAACAGTGCTGAGTCCAAGAGAGCCCGTTGCAGAGTAGAGGGTTTTCAAATGCATGCCAGAGTCATGGGCAGCAGAGCAGGGGATAGAGTTGATTAAACATATATTGACAGGCCTAATGCCAATCTATATCTATATCTATATCTATATCTATATCTATATCTATATCTATATCTATATCTATATCTATATCTATATCTATATCTATTCTATATCTATTCTATATCTATATCTATAAAATTTATTTATTTATTTATTTATTCTTTTGCAAAATCACTAATTTATGTGCACCTATCAGAAGCCATGTAGGAAAGGCTATGGCAAGCAAGTGAGTTTTCTGGAGATGACCACTATTTTGTGTGGCTGCGATGGGTGAGTTCTGAGAATCCAGGGTCCTCAGAGACTTCGTCCCAGGATTGCTTCTCGCTGCTGAATTTGCCTTTGCTGCCACTATTACATTGCCTAATGATTCCTGGCCACCAGCCCGTCCTATTGAGCAAATTTCCTGCAGATGGACATGAAGATGAAATTCATGAACTAATACAGTTTAGATAAATTAGCAACCTTATAGCATTCTTGATTTGGTTTAAATAATTTTAGAAAGAAAGTTTAAGGAGATGGTTTTAGTTATTTTGCCAGAAAAGTGTAATAAATTAGAATCAAGAGTAGAATGTATCCCCTCCTCATAGAACAGTAAATGAAAGCTACAGTCTAAGGAATACAGTTATACTAAGGAGAGAAACAGGCTTGGGCCAGATTTATGATTGCGATGGCTATTCCTGGTTGTCAACTTGACTACATCCGGAAATGGAGCTCATACCTGTGATCCAGACCTTCAGGCTGCAAGACACAGGCTTCTGACCCAGATCTTGATGTGGAGATCTAGAGGCGTTGTAGCCATGAAAAACTTAGACCCAGGCAAAATAGTACACATCTTTAATTCCGGGAGACTGAGTCGAGCAGATCTCTTAGTTCAAGGTCAACCTACAGAGCAAGTTCCAGGGCAGCCAAGCTTAGGAAGTGAGAAAGCTGGAAAACAGAAAGCCGGTGATAATAGAAAAAGGGGGTCATGTTCCAGGTCCAGCAAGCAGCAAGTAGCAAAACTCAGCAGCTTTGGCCATGTGGCTGTGGCCTTAGAGTCAAAATAGAAGGGACTACTGGGACAATTGATGCTGATTATCTGAAAAATCTAAGAAATTAGTGGTATTTAAGAGTCCAGTATCAGTGAGGTGAAATCTGGGAAGTATTT
Source organism: Rhabdomys pumilio (assembly GCA_030674055.1). Classification (NCBI taxonomy): domain Eukaryota; kingdom Metazoa; phylum Chordata; class Mammalia; order Rodentia; family Muridae; genus Rhabdomys; species Rhabdomys pumilio. The sequence continues at coordinate 66,451,803 of JANHMN010000011.1, forward strand.
TCTGAGGGCACAAAGAAGTTGTGTTCCAGAGATAGCCAAGGTACAGCTCACGCTATAGCTGGACTAGATAATGTGTAATAATCTCCCAGTTGGTACTGGTTTTGAAGGTAGGAAGGAGTCATTGAGAGTAGCTGAGCTTGGCATTTTGAAAAGGTCAGAGAAGGCCATTGGTGAAGATGCAGCCTTAGTTGCAGTTGATGGCCCAGGACTGAAGGGATCATGCAAAGAAGTTGAGTCCTGGCACCATGAAGAGAGCCATAAGAGGCTATTGGTGAAGCCTAGTTGCAGCCAAAGACCTCAGTGCATTGGAAATGCTAGTACCCTGGATGATCACCAAGAACAGCAGCAGCAGTGGAGTGGAGTCAACCAGAGCCTTTAGTGCTACAGAGGGCAGAGCTAGAGAAATGGACAGGCCCTTTAGAGGAGCCCAGAAGAGTGTGTGCGGATCCCAGATACTGGAAGGAGAAGCTGTAATGTTGAAGGTGCCTTGGAGACCCCAAGATGTTTAAGACGCCAGAGCCGTGGGACATCTGCTGAGAGAAGCCGCAAATAGGGAGTGGAGCCAGCCAAAGAGAATTATGCTGCAGTCAACAAAGATGAATGGAGTTGGAGAGCTGAAGACCACTTTAACAGCAGACACGGAGATGTGGAGTTTAGAGTTCGCCTAGCTGGTTTTTGGTCTTGTTTGGCCCAATATTTCCTCACTATGACATTTTGGAATGGTAGTATATATCCTGTGATGTATGTCATCTGCTTTTTGATTTTGACTTTATAAGGATTACAGTTAAGTGATTAAATGAATCTCAGAAAAGACTTTGAACTTTTAATATTGTTGAGACTGCTATAGACTACGGGGACTTTTGAAATTGAACTAAATGTATTTTGCATTATGCTATGTTTAAGTATGACCTCCGTAGACTCTTATGTTTGAACAAGCCTATGGGGGCCAGAGAGTGGAGGGTGGTGGTTTGAATATGCTTGGCCCCGGGGACTGGCACTATTTGGAGGTGTGGCCTTGTAGGAGTTGGATCAACAGGCAGGCAATGAGTGGGAGTCAAATTACCAGAAGGCAACAGCTTTCGGCAAAGAGTTAAGGACGGAAGAATTGCCAAAAGTACGCCACTTGTGGCCACAGAATAGCAGAGTTAAGGACAGAAGAATTGTTAAAAGCCATCGTCTTTCAGCCTCAGGACAGTAAGAAGGAAATTGCCAGCAGCCAGCAGCCAGCAGCCAGCAGCCAGCAGCCAGCAGCTTCTGGCCCTTAGAACAGTAAGAGAGAATCCCAAGACCAGAAGATCATCAGCTGAGCCCCACTTCACTACCTGACCCTGCCCATGTATCAGTGCTTTGCCTACATGTATGTCTGTGTACCACATGTGTACATCGTCCATATAGGCCAGAAGAGGCCATCAGATCTCCTGGAGCTGGACTCACAGATGGTTAGAGCAGCCATGTGGGTGCTGGGTGTTTTTAACCACTGATCCATCACTCCAGCTCACCCTTACAAGATAAGGACCGAGAATTTGAATTTCTAAGGCTTTCTCAAGTTGCTTTTACTTGGTCAGGGAACTGATGCTTTGAGAGCTATTGCTAGAGACAAATCTGCCAGTCAGTGTATGTTGCTGGATAGCAAAAACTTTAGATCCAGAAATCAATCTCTCTCTCTCTCTCTCTCTCTCTCTCTCTCTCTCACCTCAACTCACCTCACCTCATCTCACCTGTCTCCACACACGTTCCCTACTGGCTGCTTTCCTTCTTTCTCCTCTCTTTTGCTGTCTTTCTCTGTCCCCTTTCTTTCTCTGCCTCTACTCCCTTCCCATACACTTCTCCCATGTTCCAAATAAACTTCATTTTGTACTAGATCTATGGTATGGCTGATACCTGGGTGGAGGAGAGGTGGAAGGGTGCCTTAGCATGGGCTCACAGCCACACCAAGCCACCACATTACAAAACATAGCAAACACTAATACAAAAGCCTTTGTGCTGATGTGGGCAGTAAGGAGGCTTTACCACGCAGGCAAACTGCTTGTACCAGACTGCCCAGGGCATTCCAGGCTTCTGAGAAAAGCTGCACTCAAGAACTCGGGCTCCAGATTCTTCCCAGCACTGGCTGCATCACTTTTATTTACCTTGATTTTTGACTCCTGACCCCTCTCCCTCTCCTCTCAGCTCCAGGGTCCATAGGAAGGCAGGGGCCATTTTAGTGCTTCTTCTACGTGACAGTCAATCTCTGCCTGTGAGGCATCATCTGACCTGTCCTTGTTACTCCTCCCTATAGACTCACCCGGTGCACAGCGAATACAATTTTATGGCTTAAAGTATCTTATCTGGCCTGTTACTCCCAAAAGCAAGTTGGGAACCCACGGGTCTGCTTTAACCTGGAGTTGTAAAAAGGCAGTTTTCTAACTCTGGAGATCTGGAGAGGGGTCTGAGAGTCTGCATTTCAGGTCATGTTGACTTTGCTGGAACAAGAAGAATGCTCAGAGTAGCAAGACTAAAGTTTGAAGTAACTAGCGGTTTTCAAGGAGGTAATTATTATTACCACAAAGAAGCAAAACAGTGCTCCTGCTGGCAGCTGTTCCTAAGAGAAATTAATGTGTTGATTTTGTAGCAGTGACACTTAACCCTGGCTCCACAGAGGAGCATATTATTTTTTGCAGAGAAAATACTTTTGGAAGCAGATGTTTGTACTGAGATGAGAGCTGGACTGGGAGCTGGGGGAGCTTTGAGAAGCTGATATCTGTAACATCAATCCTGTTAAGTAGAGTCGAAAATATCTCCTGAGCTTCAAAAACATGTTGGCTAAAGGGGTCGTCTGGAGACTGTTCCACCTGGGTATCCATCCCATGTGCAGTCACTAAAGGCAGATGCTGATATGGATGCCAGGAAGTGCATGCTGAGAGGAGGCTGATCTAGCTGTCTCCTTAGAGGTCTGCCAGAGCCTGACATATACAGAGGCAGATGCTCACAGCTAATCATTGAACTGATCATGGGTTTCTCAGTGGAGGAGTTAGAAGACTAAAGGAGCTAAAAGGGTTTGCTGCCCCACGGGGAGAGCAACAATACCAACCAACCAGAGCTCCCAGGGTCTAAACTACCAGTCTGGGAGCACATAGGGAGGGACCCATGGCTCCAGCTGTATATGTAGGGCATAGGTGGGAGAGGAGGTCCTTGGTCCCGAGAAGGCTGAATGCCCCAGTGTGGGGGAATTCAAGGGTAGGGAGGTGGGAAGGTGGGAGTGGGTAGGTGGGTGGGGGCACATCCTCATAGAAGCAGGAGGAGGGAGGATGGGATAAGAGGTTTCTGGGTGAGGGGGAATGGGAAAGGGGGTAACATCTGAAATGTAAATAAAATATCCAAAAAAAAAAAAAAGGATTGTCTTCTTGTCAGCTTCGAATGAGAAAGTAGAAGACAAACCTCATGCGTTCCTTTGTTACTGTTGACTCTGGGTCAAGCCCTCTACGTGGTTGGGAACATGGCAGATGCAGTTTCCTGCACTGAGTAGGCTGCTGAAGACAAACTTCAGGGAGGCAATCGTGATCAGGAGGGTCAGGCTTTTGGCTTTTTTCCCCTTTCATTTTCTATTAGATTGGAATAGTTATACAAAATTCTAGGCTTCATTGTAATATTTTAATGCATGTATACAGTGAACTTTGATCATATCAGACTTATGAGGATTAGAGATTGTAAAACACTTGGTGCCAAAAAGCTATGGAAGGTGAATGATATTTCTTTAAATTTTTTGGGGGGTGGGCACCTTCTTTTTTAAAAAATTTAGATTTGTTCTTCTTCTTTTTAATGTGTGTTTTGCCTGCATGTGCATCACGTGCATGCTTGGTGCATGGATTTCTTGGAACTGGAGCTGCAAAAGGTTGTGAGCTCCCATGTAAGTACTGAGAGTTGAATCTGAGTCTGCTCTACCGACATTTTTCAGAATTCTGGTTTCTTTCTTTCTTTTCTTTTCTTTCTTTCTTTTTTTTTTTTTTAAAAAAAAACAGAATTATTATAAGAATGTGCTTTAGTTTTGATCCCAGGTGTAGGGATGTGAGGATGCTTTAAACTCCGCAGCAGCTGACTATGATTTGCCTCGTGCTCTAGCAGAAGAGTGGTTTTGCCAGATGGAGATAATTTCTGTGATTGCATGATGTGTGGAATTCTGGGAACTTTTCAGAGGGTACATAAATACTAGGGCTTCTTTGAGGCCTGGACAGTGGTTGTTGGTCTTTTAGGAAGGTTCCTTGCTATTTGCTAGTAGCTGTGGTCACAAGGAGAAACAAAAGGAAAGAAATTAGATTTAGGGATCTCTCTCTCTCTCTCTCTCTCTCTCTCTCTCTCTCTCTCCTTCCCTCCCTTCTTCCCTCCCTCCCTTTCTTCTTCTCCCTCTCCCTCTCTATCTCCCTCTCCCTCTCTCCCTCTCTTCCTCTCTCCCCCTCCCTCTCTCCCTCCCTCCCTCCCTTCCTACTTCATTTTTCTGCCTCCTCTCCAATCTTATTTCCCCTTTATCTTTGTTTTGATCTTATCTAATGTAAAGGAATGAAACCAGAGGAGATAAAGGGTGGGACAAAGAAGAACCCATAAAGTAGCAAAGAGCAGCTACAGTCTGCTGCAAAAGTAACTAATGCTGGTCACTATCTCTCCAGCCCTGGACGTGGAGGAGCCTTCTTAATAAGATAGTGTCTAAGCTGGGATCTGCAAGTCAGGGGCACAGGAAGTGAAGGAGCATAATTCCTGAGGAGTTTGGAGAGGTGTAATGCTTAAAAGGACACATGTGACCACAGGTGGCAGAAACAACTTATAGAAGCTTAAGTATGTTGTTGGCCGGTAAACTGAATGCCCCTGGATCTGGCCTTTGGCAGAGAAGGTGAAGTGATCGCTCTTCTCTTCCATTTCCCTGGAAAAGCTTCTTTCATTCTCCGCCTTTAAGGGATGCTTCTTCACAAGGTTGGAAAACAGTAGGTTAAGATCTCAGATAATTCAAGATATGCAACACTCCAGTTTCACTACTGTGAAATATGAACTCCTTTCTTCTAGAATGTCCATTTTAGTCAACTCCCCAAGACTTTGAACTTATAGCAACCCCCCTGCCTTACCCTTCCTAGAAATGCCACCACACCATCTGGCCCTGGACATTGTCTGACCACATCTTAAATGAGAGGTTTTGTTTTGAATACTGTTAGGATATCTGTACCATACGTGGGCAGAAAGATGCTTAGAAAGGACAGGAAGAAAAAAAAAGCCCCTGTAAAGTTGAAAGCATGACTGTTATATACAAAACATAAAGAGATGGCTACAAATAAAGTCTGTTTTCATCACAGTCGTTACTGTGACACAGTTTATCATCTGAAGGTGAGGGCAGTGTGGTCCTTGGGCCAGGAGACAGATTTACTATGAGTTTGTTTAGGTCGTAGCCTTCTTTCTGGAATCTTGTGTAACTAATCATTTCTTCTATAAGCATTATGGTCAAATAAGGTGATATGTAGTTACAGCAACTGATTTCTCATAAATTAGGCAGGGGAGCAGTATTCCAACTTAAAACAGGCAAGGTTGTAATTTGTTTACAATTGGAAGAAAGAAGTTAGCCACTAATGCTGTACTATTGGAACTGACAGACATAGGAAAGCATCTTCCCTGTCAAATTTTAGCTCCATTATCATGCACTGAGCAGCCATGATTGGACACGATCATGGAAGTATCTATCTAAGCCAACTGTAGACTTGGCCAATTGTGTATGTACAATTTAGGGAATTTGTTTTATTTTAATTTTCTTGTGAGGGTATGTGTGTCCTGTATGTGTATAGTGTTTGTGCATATGTGCGGATGCATGTTGCATGCACCTCTGCATGCAAACACAGTGACTCGAAGAGCACGAGATGCTTTCTCCTCCAGGCCTGTCTCCCTTATTCCCTTAGGACAGGGTCTTCTCACTAACCTGAGATAATCTGGTTTGGCAAGCTGCAGTGGTCCTCCTGTCTCTACCTCCCATAGTGCTGTGGTTCCAGGCATGTCTGGCCAGGCCTGGTTCTTTTTTATGCATTTGCAGGATGATCTGAACTCAGCCCCTCATGTTGGAGCAGCAAATGTTCTTTCTCACTGAGTGGTTTGCCCCAGCCCTGGTGTAAGGAACCTGTAAGGAAAACACCAGGGCTGTATATGACTTAGACTGCACTACTCAATGTGGTAGCTAGCTCTTGCGGCTAGGGAGATAGCTGAGTTGGTAAAGTGTTTCCCACAGAGGCATGACGACTCAAGTTTGATCCCCAGAACCAAAGTCGAATGCTACACATGGTGACACAGCTTATAAACACAGTGCTGGAGAGGTGAGGACAAAGGATCGCTGGGGCTTGTTAGCCAGACACCCTAACTGGTGAGCCCCAGGTCCTTGTGAAGGCCCTATCCAAACAATCAAACAAACCAATAAATAAACAAGGTGAGTAGGTCCCAGGGAATAACATCCAAGACTACTCTTGAGATTACACGCACACGCACACCTTTTGACTGCCACTCCCACCCCTCCCCAGTTCTTCTTTCATAGCATCCACACTTGATGTATATAGTCCACGAGCCTAGCACCTGCCATGTTGAGCACTGCTCTGTTTATTGCACAGTTCTGTTAGACGGTATTAACTGATAGTGTCATAAGTGAACCCTTTTCTTTGGGATGAAATGAGTCAATAAAGCTTTTAATAAAGACAGTTGTTTAAAAGATTTGTTTTATTTGTGTGGGTTATTGTTTTTCATTTGTTTGTTTTTTGCATGCATAGTGCATGTATGTTCACCCTGAGTGTACTTGGTGCCTGGAGAGGTCAGAAGAAGGCATTGGGCCTCCTAGAACCGGAGTTACAGATGGTTGTGAGCCACCATGTATAGCTCAATTGTCATGTACTCAAGTCAGCTGAGACTTGAACTTGGGTTCTCCGTAAGAACAAGTGTTTCTTAACAGCTGGGCTGTCTTTCTGTTCCCACAAATAAAGCTTTTTAATAGGGAGTTTTCTTTCCTTCTGCCCCACTCTAAGCATGGTCAAATCTCCTTTTATGATGTATTCTGCACCAGTCCCTTCTCTTTCTTTTCCTAGTAGCCTCTCTGCCAGAGCCCATTTTCATTTTTGCTGTAATTTGGATGCAGTTTGAGTATGGCTTCTGGTTTCATTTGCTGGAATCTTTGTCCCAAGTGTGGCAGTGCTGGAAGGGGTGGACCCTTGGAGCAGTAGGGACCATTGTAAGGTGATTTAGTTACGAGAGTGTTCTCTGAGAGGTAATGTATATGTTGTGGGACTGAATTAGTGTCCACAAGGACAGCTTGTTAAAGAAAACACAAGCCTGGCTCCTGAGTCCCTCTGACTCATATTATCCTGTAAGGTCTTTGACTTGCACAGGTTTTTGTCATGATGCCATCTGCCGCGGTGAGATGTAGTCAGGAAGATTTTGTGAGAACTGAGCTGCTGCAATGATCTTGGATATTTAATACTGTGAACTAATACGACTTTTATTTATAAAGTGACCAGACTCAAGTATTTTGCTATAGCCACAGAAATGGACTAATATGGTCTCTAATCTACACAACTTCAAAATTCTCCTATTATTTCCATTTGTGTATGGTTTCCATACAATTGAGATGAATTTCAGAAACCATATGTTACTCTTTGGTTGGGTAGTTTAGTCCCTGGGAGCTCTGAGGAGTCTGGTTAGTTGATATTGTTGTTCTTTCTCTGGGGTTGCAACCCCCTTCAGCTCCTTCAGTCTTTCCCTAACTCTACATTGGGGTCCCCAGGCTCTGTCCAATGGTTGGCTGTGAGTATCTGCATCTGTCTTAGTCAGGTGCTGGCAGAGCCTCTCAGAGAACAGCCATACTAGGTTCCTGTCTGCAAGTACATCTTGGCATCAGCAATAGTGTCAGGGTTTGGTGTCTGTGGATGGAATGGATCCCAAGGTGGGGCTGGCTCCAGATACATATGTAACCGAGGACTGTCTTATCTGGCATCAATGGGAGGGGAGGTGCTTGGTTCTGTGGAGGCTTGATGCCCCAGGGAAGGGTGATGGTAGAGGGGTAAGGCAGACGTGGGTGGGTGGGGTAGTACCTCTTAGAGGTAAAAAGGAAGGGAATGGGATAGGGGGTTGCAGAGGGGGGACTGGGAAGAGGGACAACATTTGGAATGGAAATAAATAAAATAATCAATTAAAAAACATGTTAGATTTCAGTTTCTCAAAGAGAACAAGAAGAAATACACAGTAAAAAAATCAAAAGTTTGTTGCATTCTCACTGTATATAATACATACTGACTTCTTAAAAATAAGTCATCTTTAATCTTTACAATACACAAGAAAGGAGTTATCATTTATTCCTGCCTCTCCCCAAAGACAGAGATTAAATTCCAGAGGAAGCAAACGGCTTACCTGTATTCTCCCATCATGAAAGGGCAGAGTTGTTGGGGAAATGCATGATAGCCATGACCACCAAGTTAGAATGACATAACTTGGGCTGCCTTGCTAGACCCCTCCTAACCCCAAAGGACACGAAGACAGAGACTCCTGCACATCAGCCTAACTTGTGTATTCATAGGACTTGGCTCCCTTGGTTATGAGAAGAACACCATTCTCGTGATGTTTAAGCATCCATTAAGAATTGCTTCAGTGTGCATAAATTCCTTTGCCTCTGAGTAGCAGTAGAAGACCAGAGTAACTGTGACAAAAGGCACCTTGTGTACAGAGCATGCCTGGCCTCCAGACCTTTGTTATCGGTAGAAAAACAACTATATATAATGAATCCTTATGTTTGTTTAGCTTTAAGTTTTATTTAGTTTAACCATCTCAATAAAGGAAATATTTGATTTATTCTTACAAAAAAAAAAATTGTTTCAGTGAACAAAGATGCCAAAGGAGCAGGTAGCATTTTGACACGGCTTCTATGCAGAGTTCCCACCTTCAGCAACTTGGACCCTTTTTCCGAAGGTTTAGCCAACTGGCTTTTTCATTTTGAGTGTGAGATGAAGTTTAAAAATATTAGAAGATTCGAAGGCACAGTGAACAGGATTGAAAGAGTCATTGCAGCTCATACACAAAGCCTAAGATTATTATCAATCTTAGATTATTACCAATCAAAATAAACTAAAATGCCCCAAGGCAGGTTTGACACAGAATTACCGCCTTCTCTGTGCTTCCAAGTATTCTCTGTCCTCAGAGTTGTATGCTGACTTGTGACAAAAGTAAGTTTGAGTCCCTTGATTGTGTTCACTGCAGCTGGGAAGAACTCAGCCAGCATCAGTTGCTTCTCAGCATCCCTCTCACCAGCCTGCTTTTTTACTATATCCTTTTTGTTGTTGTTTTTCTTCAGACAGAGTCTTTCAGTGTAACCCAGCCTGTCCTTGAGCTGAGGATCCTCCTGCCTCAGCCTCCAGAGTGCTAGGGTGACAGGTGTGCATCCCCATGCTGGCTTTTAGGACCAGCTCTCCCTCCTGTAACCTCTACGTGGCAGCACCTGCATGCCCAGAGAGCTAGGGCACCTGGTCCAGGGTGCGTAAGTCTCACAGCTTTTGGACTCAGCTGCTTTTCAGCTAAATCATGTACGTGATCTCCCTACCTCCATCTCCAGAATCCCTTACTATAAAAGTCATGTAAATGGAAACTAAGAGATTGGAGTAATTTACTCAAGTGGAGGGAATAGTCTATCGAGAAAGGAAAAGAGTTGCTTTGGAGATAATAGCTTGGTTCCAAGTTCCGAGTGTAGAGTGAAAAAATTATAAAGACCATTTTATAAAATATATACAGGCTCATTAGTTCCAGGAAGGCAGAACTGAATGTAGGATTTCAGGCCTTCACTGCCCCATACATTCCTCAAGCCTCAGGGAAGAAAATCCACCTGTGGGTGGGGTAGGCCCAAAGCAGGAAGACACATTCCTGGCCACAAAGAAAAGTAAAAAGGCATGCCCAGACAAGTCCTAACTAGCCATTCTGCCGCCTCTGCAAGTTGCTGATATTTGAAATAACCAATCATGTGTAACCGCGCGAAAATTCCTTCCTTTCCCTACCCCCTACTATAAAAGGTTCCTTAGCCTACCACGAGGGGTCAAACTGTACTCTTGCACGAGTATGCAGTTTGAACGCTGGCTGCCAGCTCTCTTCCCTAATAAACCTCTGCTAATTGCATCCAGGTACGGTCTTGGAGTTTGTGGGTGTTCGCGACTTCCTGAGACTTGAGTAAGGGTCTCCTGAATTTGGGAGTCTTCACGAGCTGCCCTGAATTTGGGGAATCTCATAAAAATAATCTGAGTCTGTTTTCTCCTCTGTAAAAGGCTGCGGTTTGGCCTGGGTGAGGTCATGGAGTGCCACAAGCTTGGACACACAATGGGCACACCACTTACAAGAAGGCTTTTCATTCATACCACTGCATGGCAAATGGCCTTAAGTCGAAAGGTTTTAAAGAGCAAGTATTTCCTGTCCTCAGGAAGCGAGGTACAATTCAGTTAGATACGTCTGGTTCAGGATCTGTGACAACATCAAACAAAACATCATTTCCATTGTGTGAAAAGAGGAAGTGATGCATGCTTTGGGGGCAGGGCGCGCATATTTTAGGATGCTTGGGAGAGTTCTTGCTGCCTAATAGTTGATTTGTTATTAGACACCAGGTATTTCAATTAGGGTTTTTATTGCTGTGATAAAACACCATGTCCAAAAGCAAGTTGGAAAGGAAAGTGTTCTCTCTCTCTCTTTTTTTTAAAAGATATTATTTATTTTTATTTATACAATTACACTGTAGCTGTCTTCAGACACACACCAGACACACACCAGAAGAGGGCATCAGACCCCATTGCAGATGGTTGTGAGCCACCATGTGGTTGCTGGAATTTGAACTCATGACCTCTGGAAGAAGTCTTAACTGCTGAGCCATCTCTCCAGCCTGAAAGGGTTCTATATCACTGTTCATTATCAAAGGGAGTCAGGGCTAGAGTTCTGTCACCTTTGCAGGAACTGGTGCAGAGGCCACAGAGGAGTGCTGCTCCCCATGAGGAGGCTTGCTCCCCATGGCTTGCTCAGCCTGCTTTTTTATAGCACCCAGGACCACCAGTCCAGGGTGGCCACACCCACAACTGGCTGGGTCCTCCCACATCAGTCACTAAGGTTTGCCCAGTCTCACAGAGGCATTTTCTCAATTGTGGTTTCTTCCTCTCAGATGACTTTGTGTCAAGTTGACATAAAGCTAGCTAGGACACAGGGTCACACTGAGTGCACGGTCAGACTATCTGATCAATATTCACTGAAGCCACCAAAGTCTACCTGATTTATCTGTCTAGTGTGTATGCATGGAAGTAAGCCAGAGGCTGACACTGGGTGTCTCCCTCAATTGCTTCTCCACTATTTTCTTTTTTTTGAGATGGATTTTCTTACTGAATCTTTGTCTTCGATGACGTCATCAAGCCACTGACTCACGCACCCTGCAGCTATCTTCCCTCAACTTTCTTTATCACTCAACAAGAAAAAAAATTCTGGAATGCTTTAGTCTTTGAGTTGTGGTTTGGGTTATTTACAGTTAACATTGTGTTGAATATATAACTCCCAGCTTGAACAAAGTACCCCTGTAAACTGAAGAAACCAGACTCCTCTCAGAAATACTATTTTGGTAAAGGAGTGAGAAAACTGTGGAGTGCGGTGTAGTATAAAGCTTTCGCAGCGAAGCCTCCAACTTACTCCACCTCACGATCCTTCACCACTAAACATGGCTGCCTCTTTTCCTCCAATCTCAAACCAGGTTCCACAGGAAAAGGCCCAAATTTGTGGCTGTGCTGTGCTGGCTTTGCAGTGTCTCTGAGGGCACTCATGATAAACTGACAAAGATTCAAAGAGCAGACCTGACTGGTTGTGTCAGGTTCAGCACTTCCTGGATGGCCTTGGAATCGTCCTCACTTTGACTAGCAAGAGGTGTAAGGAATGTGGAGAGGTCCTTAGTTGGTGGCAGGGCCAGTGCCTGTCACTGTCCTGGTCTCTATTAGTGTGAGCTTTCTGTGTTGTACTTTCTTTTGTGCACCAGTCTTTCTCCCAAACAAATCGCTTTGAAGATTCCTCCTCTTCCATAGGAGGACTCTGATTTCCTCTTGGTGACGGAGGTCACGGATAGCTATGACAAGATCAAGGTAAACAGAATATTTCCCTATGTTTCTCATGAACACTTGTCAGGTTTCTATGACTTAGGTGTCTTTAGTGTGCAGCAGAAGGAGCATCTGTTCTCTAGCCATACAGCCTGCCCAGTGGGTTTGATCTGTCGGGAGTTTCCATTTCTGCAGATTCCTGTTATGCTGCTGCTGCTGCTGTTCTCTTGTTTCTTCTTGATCCCTGTCATCCTGCAAACTAGAGTCTCCCTGGCACTACTCCTTAAATAGTTGTCCATGGTTTCAGCATCAGCACGCCTCAGACAACTCCTTAGAAAAAGAAAAAAAAGAAAGAGACAGATTCTCAAGTTGGCCAAGCAGAGCTGACGTTCAGATTTTCCTACTTCTACCTTTCAAGAACTTAGGACTGCAGGTGAATACTGTCATGCCTGGTTTGTGCAGAGCTGAGACTCAACCCCAGGGCCTCATGCCAGGCAAATACTCTGTTAGCTGAGATATACCTATAGCTAACATTTTTTCTTTTTCTTTTTTGTTTGTTTGTTTAACTTTTTATTGGTTCTTTGTGAATTTTACACCATGTACCCCAATTCCACTCATCTTCCCCTCCCCTCGTACCCACCTCCACCCTTGCAACTTCCCCCTTCCAACAGAGAAAAAAAAAGTCTCATTATGGAAGCTATAGTGTGTCCCACACTACACCCTTTGTCCACACTTCCTTGCTTGCAAGTGTTCATAGCAGTGACTCATTGGTCTGGTACAAGGCCTCTGGCTTCTGCTACTCTGTCAGTACCGGAACTCACTGGAATTCCTCTCAGATACCCTGTTGCTTCCCTGTGTCACAGAGATTCTGTAGTTTTGCATCTGTAGGACCAGCCCCTCACACACTCCAGCAGTTCATAGATGGGCTAGATGCTGGGTGGGCCAATTCAAAGCCCTGGATCTGGGCTTCGGAGATATCTGACCTGGTCATCCTGAAGGCTCTCTTGCTCTCAGGCAACCAGGGCCAGTTTTACCCTACTGCTCAGGTGAGGTGCAGGGCCCACTCTCCCGAGTGCTGCATCAGGTGAGGGGCAGAGACAGCTCTCGCAGTTGCCATAGGAGGCAAGGAGCAAGTGTGGGGGAGGCTATCTCTGCCTTGCCAACACCTCTATATGGTAGATAAGTTGAAAGGTCAGATCTCCCATACTCACATCTTTGGGGCTGGCTCACCTACACCCCTGCCATCAGGATGAGTTCTACTGTGCTTCCCAGGTGAGGTGCAGGGTCCACTCTTCTGAGTGAAGCTAGGGAGGGGCAGGGCCAGCTCTCCCTCGGGGTGTGGAATGGTCCCATCCTCTGGAGACAGCTTACGTACAACTTCTGAAAACTGTAGGAGACTGTTTTCTCAAGCACTGCAGCAGGCTAGGGGCAGGGTCAGATTTCCTGCTCTCATGCCCCCAGGGCCAGCTCTCCTGTGTTGCTGAAGTGAGGGGTGGGTCTAGTTCTCTACAGCCCTTGGACATCAATGCGTCCCAAAGCAGAAGCCCAGACTAGGAACATCTGCCAGGCCTTTGGTAGTAACAGATCCATGATGCCGCAGAGCCAGTAGACCCAGATGTGGGGCTCTGGTGTCAACACAGTCCAGGACCCCATCATAGTCCCAGGTGCCTTTACTGGCTTCTCACCTTAGGGTGTTCCTCGTTACCCATGAGTCTCCAGTTCTGTCTCGCTTCATTGTGCACACATCTTTCTGTTTCTCCTTCTCTTCAATTTCTCCACCATTTACTTGCTCCTCTTAGTGGTGCCCCAACTCTACAAACTTCTGGTGTCATCTCAGGCATGCCATGTTCCACTCACTCATTACAGCACTGGGGAGGGTTCATGTCGGGCACGGTCTGCCCCCACAGGCCTGCACAGAACCAGACTGGTGTTTATTTCAGGTTAGCTCTCTGTCCAGGCCCCAGGGCACTGGTTTGGTGATTGTCTTGGACTCACTCCTCACACGGCCTGCTCAAGTGGCCCCTTGAGAGTGTCATCTGTCTCAGGCTCACTCCATCCTGGGGCCCATGGTCCTTTGCAAGTTTCTTCTATTCTCCAGCTTGTTTCCCATCCTGTCTGAGCTTGCCTGGCACCAGACTGAAGGTCATTTCTGGATAGCTCCTGTCTAGGCCCCCTGGCACCTGACTGGTGGTCATCTCAGGCTTGCTTTTTTCAGGGAATGTTAAGCTACTAATCAATCGTTCCGTGTTCACAGGTCAGAAACACTAAGCATAGTCACAGCTTCTCTCTTCTCTGCCATCTACTGATGCACGTGACACAGGAGCCACACCTGCAATGCCTCTAGGGGAAGGATGTTGTTTTGATTTTAAAATTTTTGTTTTTTAAATTATGAGTCTCTCTTTCTCTCTCTCTCTCTCTCTCTCTCTCTTTCTCCCTTTCTCTCTCAGTGTATGTGTGAGAACATGCACACATGTCCCCCTACTCACCTCCCCCACTCCCTTCCCCCAGGATCTGGAGTTACAAGCAATAGTGAAATACTTGGCATGGGTGCTGGAACACACTCTGGTTCTGTGGACGACAGTGCGTAGCTGCTGGGCTGTCTCTCCATATGTGTGTGTGTGTGTGTGTGTGTGTGTGTGTGTGTGTGTGTGTATGTGTGTGTCTGTGTATGTGTGTGTTTGAAGTTATTCTGTTTTTCTATCAGAATTATCTCTCATATCTCCTTGAAACAAGATCCGTGGTTTATATAAACTGCCGAAGTCTCTGGAAAAGAGCCCCCTTCCATAATTGTAAATGTATGGATCCCTTCCCTGGTGACGAGCATGGTGGTCACTTCATTTTCGACTTGACTGAGGACAGAACAAACAGCTTTTGTAAAGACCAGCTTTGCTATCTATCTCTGACTCTGCTCTGAACAGCCTTACCTACTCACTTTGAATCTGAGAACTTCCTTCCCTTCCCAAGCAGAGAAAGCCTGCCTGGATTAGAAAAGTCCAGGATGGAAACTCAACACTGTCCTGAGCCAGGAGTATGTGGAATTACACACAGGAAAGGGCTGCATATTTGTTGACCTGTCTGAGTACAGAATGTGTGTACGGCCTCTCCAGTTACAGCACTCCAGGAAGCATCATGCCTCAGGTACCAGGGCTATGGCCTGCAATGAGCCCTTCAGCTAATCCCCATCCACCGAGTGGAGATTCTTTATGTGTGTACATCTTTTCCAAAAGCATCCTTCCTGCAGTCTTCTCATTCCTTGAAGACTCACTGGCTTGTTCTCTAGGGTGTAGATAACCAAGGTAGCACCTCCCCCATACAGACTGCAGTTTGTCATGTTTATTTAAGAGCTGTTTGTGTTTGTGATAACTGGCTCTTTTGGGGGAAACTCTGGGACCCTTTGGAAGATCCAAAGGCCTGGTGGCCATAGGCAAGAGTTTCTGATCCTAGGAAGGTTGTGCTTCCTGAGATGTCAAGAAGGTGCCATTGGAATCTCCTGCTCCTTGTGGGGCCCTGGGAGTTCTGCTTACTTGGGCAGCTCCCAGGAAACTCAGTAGCTGAAGAATCCTGGGCTCATCTTGACCCCTGCTTTCCAATACTAAAGTCGTGCTTCCTTGGGAAACCCTCCTACAAATTTTCCCTTTTTCTTGATGGGAAACGCCATGCCAACAGTTAGCCTTCAGCAGATTGGATTCTTCCTGCTGCTCTCCACTGAGCTCCTAATAACACTCATAACTGAGACTGGAATCATGGAAGTCTGTGTATGCACTCAAGAATATATGCATATATGCGTGCACATACAGTCTCAGTCCAATCCCTGCCTCTGCAGCATCTAAGAATACAAGCTCCCATGGGCCTCAGATCTCACAGAGTGGTAGATATGTTGAATCAGGACTCAGCTTTAAACTATGTCTCACTGCCATATATGGAGGACCTGTCTCCATTTCTGCCAGTTCTTTAAGGCCGCATCTAACCTTGCTCTTTCTTAACACTTAGACCAGCCCTATCCAAGGCCTGATTTATTGAGGAAGAAAGTAGCCAGAATGTACTGGCTTACTGCTAAGAGAAGGAAAGTGTTAGCATTAAAATTCTGAAGTATATTCAATTTTGACTTATAAAGTGAATTTATCTGCAACAGAAGATGGAGTCTCAGGAATAGAAACAGCATTGAAACTGCTTGTAACATAGAAGTAAGGAATGCACTCTAACATAATAAAGACCAGGTAGGACTCATTACAGCCAACATTATATAAAATGGGGAAAGATTGAAAGCACTTCCTCTAAATGTAGGAACGGACAGGAGTGTGCCCTTATCCCCCTCTTGGCTTAGTGCATGGGCTTTTAGGTAAAGCAATAAGGCATGGGAGAGAATGAGTCAGACAAAAATGGACCCACAAGCCAGGCTGTGATAATCCCGTACTTAGAAATCACAAAGGCTCCACATGAAAACTTTTAGATCCGATAAAAATCTTCAGCAAAATAGCAGGGCCCAAAATTAACACACAAAAACCGAGCAGTTTCCCCATATGTGTATAATAAACTTGTAGAGAAAAAAAAGGAACAATTCTATTCCTAGTAACTTCAGAGACAAACAAATAAACAAACAAGCAAAGTCAAAGACGTTGGAATAAACCCAAGGAAGGAGAGGAAAAAACCTCTACAACGAAAACAAGATGATGAAGGAAACGCTTGAAGACGTACGTGAAGGCGGAGAGAGCTCTTGGGCTTAGGGATGAGCAGAATCAGCATTGTTAAGAGCAATCTGCAGTTCAGTGGAATTTCTATCAAAGGTCCAATGATATTCTTCACCAAGCTAAAAAAGACCTGCCCTAAAATCCATGTACAAGTACAGCAAATACCCCCTCCTTGGGATAATCAGAGCAATGCTATGTCCAAAGAGTAATAATGCCAAATGCATCACAACATATGACTTCAAATCATAGCTACAGGAGCTAGGCGGGTGGTTCGTCACACAAGCACAATGACTCGAATTCAGATCCTTAGTACCTGTGTTAAGAACTGACTGCAGTGCTGTGTGTTTGTAACCCAGTGCTGTGGAAAGAGAAGGATACCTAGGCCTCCTAGCCAGTCAGGCTTGCTGAGTTGGTGAGCTCTGGGTTCAATGAGAGACGTGTGTGTGTGTGTGTGTGTGTGTGTGTGTGTGTGTGTGTGTATGTGTGTGTGTGTGTAGGGCTGTAGATGGCTCAGTGGTTAAAGGTGCTGTTGGCAAGCCTGTCAACCTGAGTGGAAGAACTGATGTCCACAAGTCGACCTCTTACCTCTACATGAGTGCCATGGCATGAGCACGTCCACACAAACACACGTACACACAGTCAATAAATTGTAATGAAGAATTCTTAAAGGCCATCAGTTAAGGCACTTACTGACAAGCCTTACAATGTGAATTCAATGGGACCCAATGGTAGAAGAAGGAGAGAACTGTCTCTTGAAAGCTGTTCTTTGACTGCCACTTGTGTGACAAGGCTCATGCACGTGCGTGCACAAGTGCGTGCACTGAGCGCACATGCGCACATAAAATAAATGAATAAATGTAAGAACATTTAAAAATTAAGAGTGATTAAGGAAGACACTTAGCATCAACCTTCGCTCTCCATGCATATGAGCACACACACAAATGTACCTCACTCCCAAATCGTAACAGAACCACAGTAACAGCATAGCATGGGACTGTCCCCCAAACAGACAAAAAGACATATGGGATTGAATAGTGAACCTAGAAACAAGCACAGCTACAGCTATAGGAAGGAGGAGGAAAGACGATCCCTATGCATCATGCTCTACAGAAATCAACTCAAAGTACATTAAAGAGCTTAAGGTATGACTGGAAACTTTGCGTCTTCTAGATGGGAAAAATCGCTAAATTATCTAAAATCACTTCAAGAGACAGGCATAGGCAGAGGATGTTTTGAAAAGAACTGTAATAGCACAAGAAATAATACCCAGTATTGATAAATGTGATGCCTAAGACCAAGAAGCTTTTGTGGGGCAAAAGAAACAAGGGATGGGAGATGATGTAAGAGTCTACAGAATGGGAGAGAGTCTTGGTCGATAACATATAAATCCAACAGGGAATTAACACATAAAGAATTAGAAAAAAAATACTCACCCAAACCCATGTCTTCCAAACAAATGGGAAACATGAATTGAACAGATAATTTTCAAAAGGGGAAACATGAGTGGCCAAAAACATTTGTAAAAACAATGGCCAACATTCTTAGTCATCAGGGAGATGCAAATTGAAACTGCATTGCTATTTCCTGTAAGATGGTGGACTAGATACTGTCTCCATAAGACCCAATGAAAGAAAGTCAGAAGAAGAACTCTACTATTTCAAATAGAGAGGAGGATGAACTTCAAAAAACATAAAAACGCAATAGTAGGCTACCTGTAAAGAACAGACAAAAAGACAACATACTGTATCAGAAGAAATAATTCATTGTGAACAGGGTTGTAACCATATGGCTTCCAGGTGTCCCGGGAGACAAGAGAATGGCAGTTCCCAGCCCCGGACCAAGAAGCAAGTTGGAGAGGAAAGGGTTTATTCAGCTTACACTTCCACATTGCTGTTCATCACCACAGGAAGTCAGGACCAGAACTCAAGTGTCAGGAAGCAGGAGCTGATGCAGAGGCCATGGACGGATGTTACTTACTGGCTTGCTTCCTCTGGCTTGCTCAGCTTGCTTTCTTATAGAACCAAGGACTACCAGCCCAGGGATGGCACCACCCACAGTGGGCCCTCCCCGTTTGATCACTAACTGAGAAAATGCCTTACAGCTGGATCTCATGGAGGCATTTCCTCAAGGGAGGCTCCTTTCTCTGTGATAATTTCAACTTGTGTCAAGCTGACACACAAAACCAGCCAGTACAGCCCCCATCCCCAAACCTCAAATGCAATGACTGTTTTTAATGACTGATTTATCCAGCAGATGTGTCAACAGGGAAGAGGAATCCCATTATTGTCACTCTATTTGACTTGAAGGGTTAGTGACCAGCCACCACCCTCAAAGAAAACTTATTGCTTAAAACTGAGCTACCTTCAGTCTGAGGATGGGGAATGAGCACACATCCTGGAACCAGACATTTCTGGGAGACATTGTGGAGAGAAGGGGGTAGGGTCTGGGAGGTGGACTCCATCTGCTCCCTAAAGTGTGGTGGCAGGAATCTTGGCTCAGCCATGACGTGTACGAGAAACCCAGGTTCAGGGGGCAGGCATCCTTAACTGAGAGAGCCCTGGAGCTTTGCTAAACTTGAGTCTGGGTCCAGCTGGTATATCTACCAATCCCTAGACCCAGCTTTTTGCTGTCCACTGTGTTAGAACCTGAGAGTGTTGAAGCTCCCACAGTCTGGATGGCAGCCATCAGTCTTTTCTCTAGCAGAGTAGTTAACATTTAGAGGTTCTGACATGACAAAGATTGGTCCTCTGCCTGTGCAGAGTTCAGTGTTGCGGTTGCTACTCATTACCTATGTGTTCGGAACACTTCCATCAGAGTCTTAGCTATCCGAGGGTACAGTGTGGGAGTCTCAGGATGGTGAGAGACCCTGGCCAGCCCACCGACCTCAAGGCTAACTGTGGGCAGCAGAGGCTTCTGGTATTCAAAGAAGGGAAGCTGCCCATGTGAAGACAGTTCTGAAGGACATTAGATTCCTCCAGTGCAGACCCAGCAACAGCACAGGACTCCTGAGTTTCTTTAAAACCACTCATTTCCACATAGCGCTCACATCACTTCTAGTTTCTAGGCCTGTTTAGCGTTTCTCATTTGGCTCTGGCCTGTGCCAGGTAAGCTGTACAGCAACGGAGTGTGTTTGGATTAGAATAGTAGCTTTTCTAGGTTTCCTAAGGCCAAATCTAGGCGGTAGTTTCACCAGCCTGCCTTTTGAAGTTGTGTCACAATAAATAAAATAAGAGATTGGTTTGCTCGTTAAATGTTGGGAGGTGGCAGGTGCGATGACGCACACCTCTAAGCCCAGCACTTGGGAGGCAGAGGCTGGTGAATCTCTGTGAGTCTGAAGTCAGCTTGGTCTACATGTGAGTTCCAGGTCTGCCAGAGTTACATAAATGGAGAGACATTGTCTTAAAAGATAAAAACCAAAACAACTAAAGACAGAAACCAGAATCATAGCGAAGAACAATCATGATCCTGACAACTCTCCTCTCTAGATAGCATAGCTAAGGACCTAGGTTAATGGAGCTGTCCGTATTCCATACCTCTGAGCTGTAGACTTTAGTAGGGTTGAAACATCCATGGTTACTTTAGGTAGAATGTGAGGTAGAAAGGGCTAGACCGGATACTCAGAGAGCTCCGAGGCCATACGCTGCTCTCCACAGGGGACTTTTCCCTTGACTCAGAGTCCTCTTTTCTTCAGTATCTGATCCTCTGCTGATGTCAGCCTTTGATTTATGTCTTCCCATTGGACAATGGGGTGGTTGGGCTGCTTGTAGGTCTATAAAAGGCAGTTCAGAGTGCTTCCTTTGATGTGTCCCGCCTCGGTCTTGGCCTCTCCATTTCTAGCTAACTTGGTCTTCCCCATGTAGGGCTCTAGATCCCACTCCTAAAAGCTCTAATTTGGGGATCAGAGTCTGAAATAGCCCCAAAGGTATCCTGTTTAGCTTGTCATTCAAATAGCTAAGCCCCTGCCACGGACTGTTTAAAACCCCTCTCACCTTTCACCGAGCTAAGCAGTTCTTTTTTCAAATCTGACTTGTTTATGAATGCGTGTCCTTCTCTTTATCCATCACAGTCCTGCTCCTCTGACAGGCATTGACAGAAGGACTAGGGAGTGAAACAAACGTTCCCTTTAGTCACCTGTAGAACTGCTAAGGCATTGAGCGCTGATGGCTTCCATTGTCCCCACTAAGTGCTAAGGTCAGAATAGCGGTAAGCTCGGGTGCAGCCTGGATCCCGCAGTGATCACGTGGCAGGCAGTCGCTTAGCTTCTCTTCGCTTCCATATCTCCAGCTGTAAAGTGGGGATGTTAAGGTCCTCTCCAACCTTGAGAGGACCAGTGAGATCATTTTAGACTCTTCAATTCACATCTGAATAAAATGAAAATTGGGATTCCCCTGCTCAGATTTTAAGATGGTAGTGTGAGAGCCATCACTCAAGTGGGGGACCCTTCTGAAAGTGAGCCCGTGTGTCACTGCTCAGTGAGATGACCCGAGTTATGGGATTGGTTTTAAGAACTAAGTGAATTAGTATTGAAAGCCTTTACAGTATCGTCAGGCTCTGCGAACTAGAAAATGAGGGTTGAATAGAATGGGACCCAGGATTGTGAGTAGCTCAGTCTCACAGTGAAGCAAGACTTTGGGCCGTGCCTCATGGCTCCCTGCATATTTGCTCTGATGTGCTTTCATTATGTTGGCTTTTTCTTAACATCAAATTTGAATGCTTTTCTGTATTCCATGTTCAAAAAAAGAACAGTGGCCATATGTAGCTCATGATTTTTTATTTGATGTCTTTTCTTTCTTTCTCTCTTTCTTTCTTTTTATTTAATTTTTTAAGATTTATTTATTTCCTGTATGTGAGTATACTGTTGCTATCTTTAGATACACCAGAAGATGGGGCATCAGATGCCCATCACAAATGGTTGTGAGCCATCATGTGGTTGCTGGGAATTGAACTCAGGACCTCTGGAAGAGCAGTCAGTGCTCTTAACCACTGAGCCATCTCTCCAGTCCTATTTTCATTATTTACATTACTATACCACATTAGAATAAACTTGCAATGTAATCACTCTGTTACTTAACAGGCCACATTATTCTTTTTATTAAAAATGATTATTTATTTATCTATTTATCTATTTATCTATTTATTTATTTATTTAATGTGTACGTGTGTTGTCCTGAGTATACATATGTGCATCACGTACATGCAAATGTTCGTGGAGGCCAGAAGGCGTGTCAGATCACCTGGAACTGGAGTCACGAACAGTTTCGAGCTACCATGTGGGTGCTGAGACCCAAACCTAGGTCCTCTGTAAGAACAGCCAGTGCTTTTAGCCACGAAGCCTTTTCTCTAGCACCGTGTGATTCCTGCTCATCTGAGGCACTGGTTTAAGAGTGGAGCAAATGTCACTGAGACTTGAGTATCAAACTATGGGAGAAAGCTTATAAGTGTAGCTATTTAGAACTTGTAAATGCCACCGATCAGTGAGTCACCTCAGGTGTTCAGTGAGGATGATGAACTAGGCTGAAGGCCATCTGTGGGCAATACTGTGATAATTACTTCTCTTAGCTCTTCTACCCCCTCCCCCCTCCACTCACGTACACATGAGCGGGAAGACTTAGTTTAAAAAGATTACTGTTGTCTTTTGCTCTATAATATCCTTAAAGGATTTATTTTTTAAAAATCTCAGATCAATGGGTGTTAGATTTTTTCCCTTGGAACCGTTATTTAAAACTTGTGAAGGAAATCTCATTCATCTGTGTTTACTTTTCTTCTTGCAAGGAAATGCCACTCTTGTTTGTTGTGAATCTCGGGATCCAAATTTGGAAAGAAGAGTCTAACAGCATGCTAATTAGGCCCTGCAGAAAGCACTTTGAGCATTTTGAATGTGCAGCTGATTTTGTCTTACAGGGTGTGAGTTGGCTATGATTGGTCCAGGAGGTGTTTTAAAGCAACACACTTTTATGTTCAGGAATGATTTCTTGATACGGAAGTAACTCCTTTTCATGGTACTGAGATTGTAGAGGACAGAATGGATTTGTTTCATTTAAATTGTTCGGGTTAATTTGAGAGCCTACAAACATGCCTCTTTCACTTTGAACTGTGGTCTTGCTCATCTTGGGCCATCTTACTCCCTCTCAAAAGAAAAGCATCTATAAACTGGTCCTAGCCACTGGTGTGTTTCCTCTCCTCAACATAACTAATATACATATAAACTTTAAGAGCTCAGATTTTTAACTCCCTAAAGGAGATAATCTCCTGACTTTCACTGGGATTTTTTTGTTTGTTTGTTTGTTCCAGGAAAATGTCAGTTTCTATTTCTGGGCTCTTCTAGGAAATCCTCAACCCCATTTAGCTGCAGCAGCAATGGGGAGCTGGGCCTCCACAGATGGGCTTAACATGCTATTTCTGTGTTTCATTTGAAAGGCCGGGCAGCCATTCATTTGTGGTTAATACTGTAATTCTTAAAACGTCCTTTTAAGAAGTAGATGGAAATATTCAAAACTCCATTTTCATTCGAATGGTGTCATTGCCCAAGCACACGCAGAAGTGTCAGCAAAATGCTGTTTCTGTCCGACAACTCGTATAAATTGAAAGCTAAAAAAAGGCGATTGACAGGTGTCTCGTTAGGACTTTGCTATTAGCCATTTTTGTATCTGCACAGTACTTGACATTCCACTTCTAAACAAGGACCGCACATTTGTGTGCCTTCAGGAAGACGTCCTGATGGGTGGTTCTAATACACTATTTTAGGATGTGATGGCTTAATTTGAAAAGTGTTTTGATGAACAAAACATGATCATTTCCTTGTTGGTTTTTTGGATGTCCTCGGGTTTCACTGTATAATCAGGGACTGAATGGATATTGCTTGGGTACCAGATAGTTGATGAGTAAGTGGGTTTGGCAGAGAAACTGGAGGTTATGTTGGTAGCTGGCTTCAGCAGAGAGAGGAGGGATTATCTCCATTCTGTGCTTTTCCTGACCGATGCTGTAAAATGTATTTTTGGTTTATTACAAACCGGTTCACTCTTTTTGCTGAATCAAATCAAGGGAAAGAATTCTCTGAATAATCAGATTTTCAACTGAGGGCCAGCTCTGTCTGCTAAAATTGATGAAGAATTGTAAAGAATATTGTAAATTACCGATTTTGAATATCTCTCTTCCAAAAGAGAAAACAAAGCTGAGAAATGCTAGGCAACAGTCAACATAGCTAGATGAGTAAGAGACAAAACTAGATGACAGAGTAATAGAGCAGTGTGATGCTCTACATACAATACCATACATGATACCATACATGACACATACATGATGCTATACACAGTGCCATACATGATGGCATTCATATATGGTGACAAACATGGTGCCATACATGGTGCCATTCATGCCATACATGATGCCATACATGATACCATACATGTCATACATGGCACATACATGATGCCATACACGGCACATACATGATGTCATATATAGCACACACATGACACATGCATGATGCCATACACGATACCATACATGATGCCATACATGACACATACTTGATGCCATACATGGTGATATACATGAGGCCATACATGACACTATACATGGTATCATATATGATGCTATACACAGTGCCATACATGATACCATACAGGGTGCCATACAGGATGCCATACATGATACCATACAGGGTGCCATACATGATACCATACAGAGTGCCATACAGGATGCCATACATGATACCATTCATTATGCCGTACATGATGCCATACATGAGGCCATACATGACACTATCCATGGTATCATACATGATGCCAACACTGTGCCCTACATGATACCATACAGGATGCCATACATGATACCATTCATGATGCCATACATGACTCCATACATGGTACCATACATGATGCCATGTGTGATACCATACATGACACCATACGTGATACCATACATGATATCTTCTCTATACTTTATGTTAATGGTATTTTCACTCAGTAGTGAATAGCCAAGACATTCATTCTCTACCACATTCTCCGTGTGATTTACATTTGATATTTGAAGATGTCAAGTATATTTGAAGTAGTAATCAAATTGATAAGTTCTACTTTGGCATCAAGAAAGGACCACCATGAACAGGAAAATCACATCATCACCCTATTGGCAGCTTTTTATCTGGTTGATCACTACAGTTCTCTGTCATTCATCTTGGTGACACTCCTCAAGAATGGTGTCTCCACTCTCCGAGAGTTGGCAGATAAATCTGCAAGGCATGGAACACATAGTGTGCTAAGTGCTTTAGTGTGGGGAGCTGACAGAAGGCACCTATCATCCTTGCAGCCATCTTGAGCCATATACCCTGACAAGAGACTTGATTACAATAGCCTACAACAGCTGAGCACACTCTGATAACATCTTGTTTTAGATACCCAGGATTTTCCCTTGGGTTTGTGAGACTTAAAGAAGTGATTTAGAGCCAAGACTTAAGGGTGTGACTTAGGGATCAGATTTAGAGATAAGACCTAAGGGCGTGACTTAAGGGAGTGACTTAGAAGTGAGACATATAAAAGGCGAGAGGCAGATAGAAGAGTGCAGTACAACTTGGGACAGAGAATTAGACATTAGACATTAGGCACTTAGCACTTGGAAGAAGTAACTTGGAACTTGGAGGCACTAGGGACTAGGAACTAGGGACTAGGAACTCAAGACTTGGGACTTGGACTAGGAAGAGAGACTGAAGAATAAACAGGATTGAATCACACTCTGTCTGGTCTTCATTCCTTGAGTCCATCCTCACTCTCTCTCTCTTGCTGAACCCCGACCCACAGACTGGAGCAGCTTGGGGCAGTTGGCTAACAATTTAGCCCCCAAGGCTTTTGGCAGTCCGGGTTCCAACATTGACAGAGTGGTCCGAGACATCTTGGCCCCAAGCGTCGGGTAGCTCGGGCCGAAACATTTTTTAGTGCCCAACATGGGGCAGCTCAGGTTGCAACACTTTAGCATGAAAAAGAACAAAAGACAGAATTGATGACCACACAGAGAAGGTGGCAGCAACGAATGACTTGATGCTCAGGCCACAATGTTGGCATCAAAGCAGGGATGTTTAAAGACACTTGAGGGACAGTGGCTCCATTTGGGGAGAGGCGGAGCCTGAGATGAACCCAGAAGAACACAAATTATACAGGGTTTGAACTCAGAGAGTTTTTCTCTAGGAAAGTGTAAATCAAATTGAGTTTTGAAAATAAGCTTACTACATATTCCCAACCTCTTATTTGCATGTGCAAGGGCGTGTGTGTGTGTGTGTGTGTGTGTGTGTGTGTGTGTGTCTGCATGTAGAGGTCAGAGGCACTGTAAGGTGATGGCAGTCAGATGGTCTAAGCACTTCCTCTTCCCAATGAAGCCATCCCGGTGGCCATCAGACCTCCTTCTGCAGTGCCTGGAGATAGGCGGCTCTTTCCTCTTGATATGTGGAATCACTCTTCTCATCTGAGGGTTCACTTGCACTGGAACATTCTGTTTTCCTGTGCCTCAGGCTGGTTCTTGCCTGGTTTATGAAGTGACTTTCTGAAAAATAGTCTTCAATATGATTTTAAAAATTTATCGTAGGGCTTGGAAAGACGGATGTGTGCTTAAAAGCACTTGTTGCTCTTCCACAGCACCCACGGAGTGGATCACACCGGACTATAACACCCTTTCCAGGGGAATTGGACATACTCTTTCAGCCTCTGCAGACACCAGGCATGTACATGGTACATAGACCTAGCTGCAGGCAAAACACTCATACACATAAAATAAAGATAATAAGAAACAACCAGATAAAATGATCTTAACACCAAGATTCGGTTGTTAGTTGTACAACTATGAAACTAGGCTGGAATAACTTTTTCTTTTAACATATTAAAAATAAGGTCCATTTTCTTCTGCTTTACTTTGTTTACTGAGAATATGTGCCTGTGTGCATGCGTTGTGTGTGTGTGTGTGTAAACTGAGATCAATGACTGTTGGTTTTCTTCTTTATTTCTTGGCCTAATATTTATTTATTTATTTATTTATTTATTTATTTATTTATTTATGAGACAAGAGGCTTGCTGGCCAGCCAAATGTCAGGAGCAGTCCTGTTTCCACAGCCTTAGTACTGGGGTTTCAAGCATGCCACCATGCCTGGCTTTTTAAATAGGGGTCCTAGGGGCTTAAACTCAAGTACTCACTACTGTGAGTGGAATACACACTTTGTGTGTCTGTAACTGCTCACATTTCCCGTAGGTCTTTTCACCTCAGGGAACCTAACATCTTTCACAGACATGCCCAGAGATTCGTCTCCAAGGGGATTCTAGATAGTCAAGCTGAAAATGATGTTTCTATTTTAAAGGTTATTAGTTAACTAACCAAATCTATGTTTTTAGTACAATTCTACCTTTCTCAGCAGCAGCTTGGAGCTACCAGCTCAAAACTTCTATTTAATGAAACACAGAGACAAATAGACCACTCTTTTCTGAATGTAGCAGAGATGAATCTCTTGTCTGAACAAAGCAGCTGGAAATTTCTGAGGATTTGATGGGTTCCCCCCTACAGCACATATACCATTTTATTATAAACATTTCCACACAAACCAAAGTTTATAGCAAGTTTTATAACAAATATCAATATGCTTACCACTTAAATCCCACTCTATCCTTTCTTTACCGTGTATTTAGCCACATATCTCTTTATGATATATTAAACCATCTAATTTTTGATGTATTTAAAAGCAAACTGTAAGTATTATAATATTCCCTACAAAACACTTAGGTATATATTCAGCGTCTTAGGTATACAGTTCAACATTTTTTTTTGTTTTGTTAAAAATTTATATAGCGCAAAACTCACATACGTACCTGCATACTCCCTGAATTTCTGATAAATGTGTAGGTTTGTGGTCCCCATGCCTCTGTCATGACTCAGATCATCATTGTCACAAAAGAACATGCCTGAAGGTCTCTTCCAGCCAACCCTCACCCTATCCTCGAGAAGCTATCAGCTCTCATTTCTTTCTTACCTTCAGTTAGGTTCTCCTGCTGTAGAATTTCACATAAAGGAAACCATATGGTATATACTATTCTGTGAAAAGTTTCATAAAAGCAAATGCTTGTGAGGTTCATCTCATGTTTTGCATGCATGAATAATTGGTTTCTTTTCGTGGATGGTCAGTAGTCTACATGGATCGACCACAGAATGTGTGTTTATTCTCCTACTGATGAAAATCCACGATGTTTCCTGTGTGGAACTCTCATGGGAGAAACTGTTGTGAATATTTCATGTATATCTGTAGTTTTAAAAGATTTACTTTTATTTACATTTCTGTGCACATGTGTTTGTGTCACGTACATACAGGCATCCATGGAGACCTTAAGAGGGCATCAGTTCTCCTGGAGCTGGAGTTATGGATGGTTGTGAGATGTGGGTTCTGGGAACCAAACTCTGATTAAATATCAGAAGAGCCTGTGCTGTTATATAGCTACTAAGTCAGGTGTCCAGTCTGTTACATTAGTATTTGTTTGCTTGTTTTAAACATGTTTGGGGTATAAAATGCGAAGATTAATTTTTTTTTCTTTTTTTTTTTTTTTTTTTTTTTTTGGTTTTTCGAGACAAGGTTTCTCTGTGTAGCCCTGGCTGTCCTGGAACTCACTCTGTAGACCAGTAAAATTTATTTCTTAGGTAGGCAAATGTTTACTTCTAAAAGAAACTCTCATGTCTTTTTTTTCCAAATAAGTATGTTGTAACCATTTTCATTTTTGCAATAAAGTATAGGAAGTCCAGATGGCCCATATGCTTGTGATACACTGTTGTTGAAGCCAGTCTTTTTCCACCATAGTCATTCTAGGGTATGTATATGTATACATATAAGTGTATGTGTATGTGTGTGTGTGTGTGTGTGTGTGTGTGTGTATGTGTATGTGTGTGTGTGTGTATGTGTGTGTGTGTGTATGTGTATGTGCTGTAGTACCCACTGTAGTGACTATTTGCATTTGACTGCTTCTTGAACAAACTGCAAGCAAATATTTCAAATATCTCTCTTTCATTATCGTCACTTGCACTTGAAGCTATGAATTCCAGAAGTTGGGGGATTTCATAGTGGAATCTATTTTGATTCACTCTTAGCTTTCTTCCACTTTAAATATGTTCAACTGTCTCTGGCTATATCACTTCTTACCACTCTCCTACTAAGTTCCTGGTTGCAAAATTTTATTTCTGTTTTATTTTTTCTTGTCTTCTTCTTCCTTGTGAATATATGCCTAAAAGCAAACCAAAACCAATAAGAAACAAATAAAGCAACAACAACAACAACAACAATAAAACTTTATTGCCTTAGTTGAGTTTTGGAACTAAGAAATATTTATGGTTCTATTTATCTGGAAGTGCCTTTATGAATAGGTGTACAGGTGTTGAGTCATAAATTATTATTGGACATAAAGGTTATGGGATAATAAATGCTGTCTAGGACACATTAATGGCATGAAATGGATGGTGGACCTGATTTATCATTCTGGCATGCTATATGAGCTGGTTCAGTGGGTGATGGGGTTAATTCTAGGTGACATTTCTACATGGGAAAGCCCAATAACATACTCTGAACTTTACACTGAGATAATTGCAAAAGCATATAGCTAGAAAACATACACTCAAGTCAATGTCTCCTTAGCTCAGTTCCACATTACCTCAGCTACTCCATTTCTACCAACGTAAGAAAGGTGAACCAGAAGAGGATAAAGCAAGGGTTTGGGAAATCACAAGTTCAATGTTATGCTATGATTATAGTCTTTCTGAAGAAGAATAAACGAGATTTGACTGATAATTCTGTGTAGAGAATTAAGAAAAGGAAAACTCAATTTCAATGAGATTGGAAAATTTTCCTATCTTATTTTCAAAATTTAGATGTTATTCATCCTTTCCTTCCCAGGGCCATAGTTTGCTTTCAAAGGTAGTGTTTGGTGGTACACATGCACATTTATAGAGAGTCAAGTTGGTGAGGATGGGACGCTACTGGAAATCTCTCTAAAGTGTGGATGGACGGTGAGTCCTCAGCCTACGTCCTTTTGTTCTTTAGTCTACAGTCTCCTGAAAAAGGCATTTGACTCTATTTTTAGTTTTAAAAAAGATTCTATTTTATTCTAACAGCCCGTGTTTCTTCAATTATCTATAGAGACGTCACAATAAATTCTTACACAAGGAATAACTCAGGATTCAGGTCACTGGAGGAAGCTGTCAGACTTATATTCACCATCATTAGCTTGTTCAAATGAGTGAGCCCCTTTATAATCCTTCATTTTTCCTTGCATTTTCCCTTTATTAAGAAATAGCTTCTCAAACCAAAGATCAGAGAGAACCTGACCAAAGTAGTGTCTTCTGGTCGTGAATAGACCACTTAACTCATGAGGTCGCAGTAGCCTTGGTTGCCTTCACAAGAGCTGTCCCAGACCAACAGAGTCAGTATTCTAACCTGGATGGGAGTGGGGCTTGTGAGCCTTCACCCTTAGCTGAGGGTGTGTTAACAGCTGATGGTTTCTAGGGAAGGAGAGTCAGTGTTCTTTAAGAGTGTGTGGCCCCTGGTAGGTTAACCATACTCCCGTAGATGGTCCCGGGAGCATATAAGCAGTAAGAAGTGGACTTAGTTGTTTTAAAAAAGAGACATAAAGTTTCTAGGGTGTAGGAAGAGAGGAGGTAGATCAGGGAGTAACTGGGGAGGGGTTGGATTGAATCTGATCAGAATACATTGTATCACATTCTCAAGGAATTAACAAAAACATTAAAAGAAAAAAAAAGGAGGAACTTCCTGAGAAGCTCCAGCCTAAGAAAACATCTCCTTCAAAGGCAGTCTTAGCCCTGAAAAAGATTTTGGTGCGTTGTTGAGAAGATTTATTTTTGGCAACAAATTGAGTATAATTTCTGAGTTCTGGAACATTGAGCAAATATCTGAAACTTTCTAACTCTCTGTTCCTTTAGAAAATAGGAATGTGAAAGGGTGGCCTTGCACAAATAATTCCACGTGAATTAATGGAGACAGCTGAATGTCTGGCAGTCAGTGTTTGCCTCATGTACACTGTCTCACCCTTACCTTAAACCAGACTAGTTCATGAGACTGATACATTGTATCCATGAAGGTACTAGCCTAAAACTTTAGCATTTTCTTTTTCTTTACACCTTCTGTACTTCCTGTTCCCCCTCCCTTTTTGTTCCCTTCTTCCTTTATTTCCTCCCCTCCTTCCTAACATAAACGTCTTTCCGCATTCAGTCTCACAAGTGAATCTATGACACATGTCTCCTCTGACCAAGCTCTTCCACCCTTACCTTTAATGAGGATTGGGACACTCGAGCTTGGCCTAAGGACTCAGTAGGAGCGTTCTTCTCTTCCCTTTGGGCTGAGAAATCTGGAGACATGTGTAGGCAGGTTGTGGCCCAATGGGGAAACTCCATCTGGAAACAAAATCCACATAGACTAAAGCCGTCCCCTAAGGTAAAGAAAGTCAGTTTGTATGATTTTATATCTATCTATCTATCTATCTATCTATCTTCTATCTATCTATCATCTATCTATCATCTATCTATCTATCATCTATCAATCTATCATCTATCTATCTATCATCTATCTATCTATCTATTTATTTATGTCATTTGTAAAATTTGCTTTTGGAACTAGAAAGTTCCTAGATTTCTCAGGTTTTTGAGCCAAACTCTGCCCTTTGTAGTTAAGGTAATATTAACTTGGTTAGCAACAATTCAGAAATTGAGAAATAGATTATTCAGATCTACCTTTCTTTTCTATTTCCCATCATCCACTTGGTAGGTTTTTTCCTCTTGAAATAGAAGGGCTTATATACAAAGACGCACACCTCAAAGGCAGCAGGCTAATGTAAGCACCACGTCTATGGACTGTCAACTTGACAAGCGCTAGATTCACTTTGGAAACAGTAGTTCCAAGATTCAGTCAATTTGGAGTGTTTAGGAACTAACTATTCAATGGATTTCCTTAATAATTCTCAGTAACAATAAGACCTTAAAAATGAAATGTCTCAAGTCACAGAGAATGTAGCCATTTAAGGCTCAATTCTAAGATGCTTATGTTTGTTGCTAAGCTTTAGATGTGTTAGAAAAAAATTAGGAATAGGAGGTGCTCATTGTTGTCCATGTGATGTGTTGTTCTACCAGGGATGTCACAGGCACCAACCCAATACGGACTGCCAAGGCCATAGATAAAGCTGCAGAAAAATGCCATCCTCGAGAATGATGTCCTGTTGGCAGGAGGAAGCCCATGGACTGTGCATTTCAGAATGTAGTCTGTGTTCAAGCTTTGTTTGTGCATTTGTTTCATCTCAAGAACACACTGTGCTCAGATAAATCGTGTTTTAAAAGTGCCTTGTTTGTGTTTAAATGACAGTTTTGATTTTACAAGAGTTCTGAAAGATTATGTGCAGCATTACACTTTTGCTTAATACACATAATCAGAATTAGAATCTAGATCAAAATTGCAGACCTCACTAGTGCTCACAATCTGTGAAGTACTCTTTAAAAACATCCAGGGGCCTGGAAAGGTTAAGAACACCAATACTCTTCCGGAAGACCTAGACTCAATCCCCAGCACCCATGTGGCGGCTTGTAACTGTCTATAATTCCAGTATCACGGTATCTGATGATATCTGCTTGCCTCTGTAGGCACCGGTCACACATTTGTGAATCTGATACACAGATATACATGCAAGCAAAAACACCCATGCACATAAAGTAAATAAACTCAGACCAAAATGTGCCCAACTATCTGTGTTCAATTGTCATTTTTTAGAGAAGATGTAGAAAGAAGTACATTAAAAGGCGTGGGGAAGAGGATGCCCCACCAGACCACAGTTGCACTTGCTCCATTATGTTCATAGTGGCCTTATCTGTGATAGCCAGAAGTTGGAAACAACCCAGATGTCCCACAATGGAAGAATGGATACAAAAATACGTGGTTCATTTACAGATTTACAGAATGGAATACTATTCAGCTATTTTTTTTTTTTTTTTTTTTTGGTTTTTCGAGACAGAGTTTCTCTGTGTAGCCCTGGGTGTCCTGGAACTCACTCTATAGACCAAGATCCCCTCAAACTCAGAAATCTGCCTGCCTCTGCCTCTCAAGTGCTGGGAATAAAGGCGTGCACCACTACCGCCTGGCCTATTTAGCTATTCTAATATACTATACTAATAACAAGGACATCATGAGTTTTATAGGCAAATGGATGGAACTAGAAAATACCTCTTCCTGAGTGAGGTATCAGATCCAAAAAGACATTCCTGGCATGTACTCATTAATAAGTGGATAGTAACCAAAAAGAACAGAATATTCAGGATACAATCCACAAAACTCAAGAAGGTTAACAAGCAGAAAGGTCCAAGTGAAGATGTTTCAATCCCACTTGGGAGAGAGAAGAAAACAATCACAGGAAGCAGAGGACCTGCGTGGAGAGGAGAGGGGGAAGGAAAACATGATATGATCTGGTATGGGGAAGGGAGACAGGAGAAAAGCCAGGAAAATGAATAGAAATATGTAACCTTGTGGAGTGGGAGGTGAAGTGACCCTCTAGAAAGTACCAGAAGCCTGGGAGGTGAGAGACTCTCAGGACTCAGAGAGAGGGACCTTAGACGAAATGCCCTACAGTGGGGAGAGGGAACTTATAGAGTCCACCTCAAGTAGAAAGACAGGGCATCAAGTTGAGGGAAAGGGTTACTAACCCACAGTCAAAAATTCTGACTCAGAATTGTTCCTGTCTAAAGGAACTGCAGGGACAAAAATGGAGAAGAGACTGAAGGAAAGTCGGTCTAGTGATTGGCCCAACTCAGATCCATCTCTAATGGAGGCTCAAAACCTGACACTATTACTGATGCTATGGTGTGCTTAGACAGGAGCCTAGCATGGTTGTCCTTTGAGAGGCCCAACAAGCAGCTGAAAGAGTCAGATGCAGATACGTACACCCAACCACTGGACTGTAGTCAGGGACTCCTGTGGTTGAATCAGGGAAAGGCTGGAAGAAGCTGCAGAGAAGGGGGACCCCATAGGAAGACCAGCAGTCTCAACTAACCCAGACTCCTGAGATCTCTCAGGCACAGAGCCACCAACTTGGCAGCACACACGAGCTGATCTGAAGCCCCTGACACATATATAGCATAGGACTGCCTGGTCTGGCTTCAGTAGGAGAAGATGCACCTAACTCTTGAGAGACTTGAGACCCCAGTGAGTGGGGAGGCCTGGCGGGGTTGGAGAGGGGCACAGCCTCTTGGTGACAAGGAACTGTGGGAGGGTGGACTAGCATGGGGGGGGCAACAACTGGACTGCAAAAAAATAAAAGTAGTAGTAGTAATAATAATAATAATAATAATAATAATAATAATAATAATAATAGAAGACATGGGTACATGTGAAAAACTGTAGGGTTATTTATTTATTTAACAGATTTGAAACTGTAAAAAAGTAGGCAGTGGATAATTACAGACTTTTTAAAAATGTAAGAAACATAACAACACTACACTTGGATTTTAGATTAAAAAACAAACATGAATTGAGAAGAAAAGGTAAGAAAAGTGGAAGTTTGAACAGTGACTGGAAAATAAATTAATCACAAAATGATTCCAGGGAATTCTTTTCATGGTAGTTGCTTGATGTGATAGTACTCTTTGGTTGTGTTAAGAAAAGTGGTACCGTTGCCTTTTGGAGGAACAAACTGGAATATTTACAGATGATAAGAAATCTAGACTGTACTTAGGATAGCATTTAGAAAAGTAACTCTACTTATATTGTAATAAAAGACAAAATGTAAGACCTTTTAGGTTGTATTATTGGGAAATATGTGGATTGTTGGGTTATATAAGATAAACACAATTTTCTTATCAGCTAAGAAAGGAAATTTCGTTTTCTCTCCAAGAGCCTGATATCTAAGCCGCCCTCAAAACAGGAACACAAATGTCAAGTTTAATCAACGGCAACTAGAAAACTCGGAGAGTATAAAGCCTTTTAATTTTTAGATAAACCAGTTTTAAAAGCTAGAGACGAAACATCACAGTATTCCAGTTAGGAAAATCCTGATGTGTCCAGTGTAGGCTTGATGGCTGACTCCTCCTAGATCAAAGGCCTCAGATGAAGATTGCTTCTCTGCCCGTGGGGTCCAACACCTAGAAATGGTTCTTACACTTTTAAATCCTGAAAAAAAGTCAAAGGAGGAATAAAATTTGTGACATTTGAAAATAGTAATAAATGTCCATTTTATTGTCTAGTATGCAGTTTTCCTGGAATTTTTCTGGACAAATTTATTTACTATTTTTTCAAATAAAATTCTACTGGAGTCCTTCCAATTTGTCTGTTGTCTGTGTCTACTCATCTAAATCTAAGAGGGTGAGTAATTACAACCAAGGTCACGTGTCTTGAAAAACTTACCCAGAATATTCGTTCTTTGTATTTTTTCTTTCAATGGAAATAGATTCTTCTTATTATATAATACATCTTTATCATAATTTCCCTTCCTCTCATCCTCTCTGTTCCTCCCTGCTTCCCCTCCCCTCCAGATCCATTCCTTTCTGCCTCTCGTTAGAAAAGAGCAAGCGTCTGAGAGCCTCACCTAGCTTTATGTTCATTTAGACGCTAGTTGAGACTAAGTATCCCCTACTCCTGTGAGTCTTCATTAGGATACCTTTATGGGTTCCAGGACGTTTCCTCTGAACTAGGTTTCCATATTTCCCCAATGCCTCTCAATTCCAACTATTTCTTCCACACTCTCTTCTTCCACCCTCTCTCCCCTTACCTGATCTCTCTAGTTCAATCTCCACATGTCCTGAGTCTGCCTATAAAATCTATTCTATACCCACCCCCACGGAGATCCTTGTGTCCCCTGTAAACCCCTCTCTGGTTCTACAAATTATAGCTTGGTTATCATTTAATTAAATGGCTGATATCCACTTCCAAGTGAATACATACCATATTTATCTATCTGGGTCTGAGTTACCTTACTAAGGATAATTTTTTCTTTGTACTACGTCTGTCTATTTGCCTACAGATTTCATGACGTCATTTTTAAAGAAGCAGCTGAGTAATACTCCACAGTGTAAATGTACCACATCTTCTTTATCCAATATTCTGGAACATCTAGATTGATTTCCAGTTTCTGGCTATTATAAATAAAGCCACAACAAACATATCTGAGCAAGTGTCCTTGTACTAGGATGGAGTATCATTTGGGAATAGCTGGATTCTGAGGTAAATTGATTCCTAATTTCCCGAGGAACCCATCATACTGATTTCCACAGTGGCTGTACAAGTTTGCAGTCCCACCAGTAATGGAGGAGTGTTCCCCTTGCTCTACATTCTTGCCAGCATGAGCTGTCACTCATGTCAGTGACCTTAGCCATTCTGACAAGTGTAAGATGGAATCTCGGAGTCGTTTTGGTTTGCAGCCCCTTATGACTAAGGGTGTCGAACATTTCTTTATTCATTCAAAGTATTCATTCTCTGTTTCTTTACAGCAAGTTTGCTGGCCTAGTTGAGCAAACTAGGTCATGGAGATGTGACATGTCTCATTCACCCTCACATAAGGCCATTCTCTGCTACATATGCAGCTGGAGCCATGGATCCCTCACTTTGGTTACACAGGGCCATCACAGGTTAATCAGGGCCATCAGGGGGGGAACAAAATAGCCACTCCTCCCCCAGAATTCACCACAGCCAATAGTTCAGAAAAGAGGATAGGGTTCCCAGTGAACCGTTCCCTGATCCATATATGACTGACTATAAATATGTCAATATTTTGTGTGTGTGTGTCCTTTATTTTTTGCTTTTAAAAAATAGCATTACCCTGAGAGGTTCTACCAGTACCTGACCAACACAGATGCAGATATTCACAGCCAACTATCAGACTGAGCCCAGGGACCCCAATAGAAGAGCCAGGGGAAGGACTGAAGGAGCTGAAAGGGATTGCAACCCCATAGGAAAAACAATGCCAACTACTTGGACCCCCTAGAGCACCCAGGGACTAATCCACCAGCCAAAAAGTACACATGGAGGGACCCATGGCTCCAGCTGTACATGTAGCAGAGGATGGCTTTATCTGGCATCAATGGTAGGGGAGGCCCTTGGTCCTCTGGAGGTATGATGCCCCAGCAAAGGGGAATGCTAGAGCAGTGAGGCGGGAGTGGGTGAGTGGGTGGAGGAACACACTAATAGAGGCAAAGTGTAGGGGAAGAGGAGGAATAGGGTGGGGGGGGTTTGTGGTGGGGTAACCAGAAAGGGGGATATCATTTGAAATGTAAATGAATAAAATGATTAATAAAAATAAAATAAACAGTAGCTTTAATTTTATTTGTTCTTTGGTAGTTGTACACATATACATAATGCATTCTGATTTCTCTCAGTTCTCTTCTATTTCCCTTTCTCCCATTACCACTCTTCTCATTTTAAGTTTCTTTCCTACATGAATATATTTTTGTCCTGTTATCTATTGAATTTGATCAGGGCCATCTCTTTGACCATGTGCCCATCAGTGAAGACGAAATAGCCACTCCTTCCCCAGAATTCACCACAGCCACTAGGCTGTGTTCAGCAAAGAAGATAGGGTTCCCAGTGAATCTTTCCCTGATCCATATATGACTGACTATAAATATGTCTCGTCTTACCCAGGCTCACTAAAGGCAACTCTAGTGGCTATGAGATCATGATATGTCATGCCTAGAAAACAGTATGTAACAGCTCTTTCCCCAGTCTTTTGCCTTGTATATTCTTTGTCTCCTCTTTTTTGTTGTTCTTTTCATCTTAAAAATATTTTTATTAATTCTTTGAGAATTCCCAGATCCAATACCTCCCCATGTCTCTCTTCCAACTTCATGAACCTCTCTCCACGCCCCTCCCCTGCTTCTCTCTCTGGCACAGGGTCTCACTGTCTTAAAACTCACTATGTAGACCAGGCTGGCTTCAAACTCACAGAGACCTGCCTGCCTCTGCCTCTCAAGTGCTGAGATTAAAAGTGTGTGCCACCACACCAACTTTCTTCCTCTCTTTAAAAGGACCAGTTGAGTCCAGTTTGTGCTTTCCATATATTTCTGGGTTTGGGGCCATCTACTGGACTATTGTTGGACAGCCAGCAGTCACACCCTTAATAAGAACTGACACTCCTTTCCCTAGAAACCACCAGTTGTTTACAGCTCCTCAGTTAGGAGTGACACGCTGACCTGTTGGCAGGTTTATTCTTGTGTTGGTCTTGGGCAGGCAACCATACCTGCTCTGAGTTCAGGAATGTATTGGTCTCATCATGTTCTGAAGACAATGTTTTGCTCTTATCTTCCCAAACCTCTGGCTCTTACAATCTTTCTGTCCCATCTTCAGGGATAGTCCCTAAGCTTGTGTGTCTATGAGCATAAGATGTACCATTTGTTTCAATTACTCTTACATTTCTTTCTGACCCCTTGTCTTCAGTGTTCCCTGAGCTTAAAACAAGTAGTGTAAATAGAATAATGATGTTTTCTGGCATTCTTGTATACATTTATATTAACTCCTGTAATTTTTTTTGTGTGGCAGTTCTGCAACTTTATTTGACTTTCAGCAGGTTAGTTCTCATCCACATTGACTGTAGATTTTTGAACATGGTAACAGGCACGTAAGTTACCAATGTGTAGAACTTGTTTGGTGAATTCTCATCCTCATTACATTTTCTGGACAAATGTACTCGGATGTGATATGGAATATTCCTTATTCCCTTGGTCCAGACAGCTTTATTAAACCTGGTGTCAATAAGCACATCTGGAGTTCTTATTTCCTTCACGGCAAATTTCTGAATTTCTTTGAGTGCCTGAGGAGCACACTTCTTGAAGCCCACTCCATGGATGTGCTTGTAAATGTTGATGGTTTATTCTTGGGTCACCACCTCTTTGATGGCAGTACAGCCCTTCTTCTTCTCACCACCCTTCTTCGCAGGAGCCATTCTACCGGGCCCAAGTTGGAAAGGAAGGGTGGGAGGGATTGTAGGAAGGAAAGTCAACTCCTGTAATCTTAATAATGACAAAGTATTTCCCACTTTGTAGCTGGGGAAATCAAAGCGTAGATTATTTGATTGAATTAACTGAAGCTCTAGGAGAAGAACCAGGCTGGGACTCAGACAGTCAGATTCTTAGATTCTTAAGTGGTGTGTGTTGGCTATGACTTCAGTGAGAAAAACAGGGACTGAGTGATGGCAGTTATGGCTGTGTTCCAGTGGAGTTTTGTATACACAGAGAGCAGCCTGGGTTGGACTCATAGGTCACAGTTTTCCACCTCCCATCTTTCTTTCTCCATGTCAGAACATTGAGTGGACATCACCATCTTCTTTAGAAAGGTTCATAAAGGAGAAACCACTGAAAAGGAAAGTTCAGTGGTTCTCACCCTTGTTCTAATCTTGAGCTTCAGGAAAACAACCATCTAAAGTTGGTCATTCTGCTAACTGAAACCTCAAGTGAACTAAGATTCATAAAAGCAATCTGCAGTCTCCTTCAGAATGAAGGTGGTGACAAGATATAATCTTAAAGAAATAAAAAAAAAATCTATTCAATCTGGAGGAGGGTGTTTAGTGTTTACTGTTTAAGACCATGTTTGTCCAGATGACCTAGTTTGGTTCCCAGTACCTACAAGTCGCCTCACAACTGCCTGTAATTCCAGTTCCATGAGATCCAATGACTCTTCTGACCTACAAAGGCTCCTCTCCATATGTGGTGTGTGTATAAACACCTGGGGTCACACACACACACACACACACACACACACACACACACACAAGATAAATTTTCAAGAAACCATAAGATCTTGCACATCATCTAAAAGGATAAAAGGAAAGACAATGGGTCAGTGTCTTGTGTTTGCTCTTGATTCTTGAAGCTTGTGTGGAATTTTTGTTGTGTTACTGTGACAAACCAAAAAGAAACAGGAAGAGGCTCTGGGGACTTGAGGCTTGACTGTGGTCAGCATTAGGAGGAGAGGCTGGCCTGAAGATGACCTGACCAGATAGTGACTGTGTTTCCTAAGCAACCAAGAAAGTTAGAGGAAACATTGCTCTGGAAAATACAAAGTCTTCACAAAATGTTTGTATTGAGAAATTTATGTCACCAAATTATGATAACAGTCTATACTATGAGTGTATCCTAAATCCTAATCAGAAGCAAACTTGTATGAGAACAGATTATGGCTCCCTTAGTTCTGGCTGGTATAGAACCTTTTTTGTAGACAAGACTGGTCCTGAGCGCACATAGATCTTCGTACCTTTGCTCTGTAAGTGCTGGGATTAAAGGTATGTACATAATGCCCAGCTGAAAGTCCCATTTTTATTAAAAAATAACTCCCTCCCCCATAACAATGCTCTAATTTGCATCTGTAGTGTTTCCAAGGCCCATGTATTCTAGGCTTGATCCCCAACTGGGCACTTGTGGGATTGTTGAATTTTCTCTCTTAGCTTCATTCCATGAGGGAGAACAGTCTTCTCCACCAAGTTCTCCTGCCATTGAATACTGTTCTGCCACAGGCACCAACCAATAGGCCCAAGTGACCATCGACAGAAGCTCCTGAGATCACGACACAAAATAAGCCCTTCCCTTTTTCACTTGATTTGTCTCAAATGTCTTGAATGAAAACCTGACTAACAGAAACAGTGAAAATATTGCTGAAAAGAATAAAACAAAAAAAAGTGGGTATTGGTACCACTCAGAAACATATGGTTGATGTATTAATAATTTCATGTGCACATATATCCTTTCTGGATTGAATTTCTATATGTATTTTTTGCATTCCTAAAGTGCTATCTGTGTTATTTTGGGTTTCAATAGTGGGACTTGATTTCATTTGTGTTTCCTATTTGTTGCTTGAATATGTTTTGGGTAATGAATTCAGATGTGCACCATCATTGCTCAGGTGACAGAAGAGTTAGTAGATATTATGGTTGGAAAAGTTTCAATTTATATTATCAGGTTTGGATAGAGCATACTTAGACTATCTAAAAGTCTAAGTAAAAAAATCTTTTATTTATTCTTTACTCACTGTTGTCAGATTATTTTTTGCTGAAATCTTTTCCTTTGTAGCATCTGGCAGTCCTCTCTCTTTTGAAGCCATCTTTGATGTTAGAAGATGCACCCATGAACGTTATAGTCCATGCATGAGAAGCGTCCAGGATTACTTTCACGACTCTCTCATGTACATGATCACAGAAGGATATGATTCCTATGTATTTAATATGAACTGTCACTTTTAAGAAAGGTCTGTTTTGACTGGCAAGCCAAGAACGGGTAAGATTCTACAGAGAGCCTTACCAACCTAAGGCAGAAATGCATTGCTTATGATAATGCATATTCCACGATGAGGAAGGAAGGCATTCTTGTCAGAACGACCTAAGACAGACTCAGTCTGGTTTATGCAATAAAAAGGGGGAGATGTGGAGAGCTTTTGGGGCTGCCTGGAAGGAATCTGACATAGGCCAAGGACAAGGAAATGGACTGCAGGCAGGAATCTGACATTGGGCTGGAACAAAGAAGTAATTTCAAGCAGAAATCTAAATCTTAGGCTAGAATAAAGAAGGAGGCTTCAGGCTTGAAAATGACTTTGGACTAGGACAGGGAAGTTGGCTCAGATGTTTTGATGATCCTGATAAGCCCTTAGAAATAGTGATCACAGGACTCTGTTTATTGTTGTGCATGTTCTCTGATTATCTGGGTTTATTGTCTTCCTTGTTCCTTGTTATTGGCTATTTGCACCTATTGTATTGCTAGCTCATCAACCTAGAACTGACCTTAATACTTGCATGTAATTTAAACTGTATAAAGGCAAAAAAGGGGGAGGAGGGATGGGATAGGGGATTAATGGGTGGGGGGAATGGGGAAGGGGGATGGCATCTGAAATGTAAATAAATAAAATATTGAACAAAAAAGTAAAATAAAAAAAAGAAAGGTCTGTTTTCCATCTCTAACTATCAGTGTCTCTGGACTCTGTTATCAGTAGATGCTAGCAGCTACTGATAACTGTAGCAACATCTGTGTCACTATCAGCTCTTTTAGACACAGACCTAGGGGCCTGATGTGGTAGTCACTAAAGAGATGGCATTGCATTCATTTTCATTGTTTTGGCAAAGGACCTAAGAAAGCCAACTTGTAAGTCTGAAAGATTAATTTGGTCTCATGGTTTCAAAGGCTGTAGCCCATAGTTACTTGGTCCCATTGCTGTTGGGCCTGTGGAGAAGCAATTTATCACGGAACATGTGATGTAAAAAAAAAAAAAAAAACCTGCCCCCATTAATACATCCAGGAGAGCAAAGAGAGAGTAAGAGGAGGGGCTGGAACACCAATATCCTTAAGGGCACACTTCCAGTCACCTAAATTCTACAGTGAGACCACACCCCCAAAAGATTTCATCCTTCTGAAGTTATGCAGTGGACTTCCATGCATCCTTTGGATGGCATTTAAAATGCAAGACGTAATTATTTACTGGCATTCAGCACATAAAAGATGGACAACTTTGACTTCTTTGAGGCTGAATGGATCACGTATAATTGTCACGTGAACCTGGATGCTAGACCATGGAACAGCCTGCGATGGATGGATCACACGATAAGAATGTGTTTCCTTTAGTAAGAAATGGTGAAATTGTATTCGAAAGTTCCTTTATCATTTTGTATACCCACTAGAAGTGAGGGAGAACTAGACTCTTCTCCATACGTACTTCATCGCTTGCTTTGGGATGTGGGCCGAGGGAGCCTAGCAACTTCCCGTTATTTCAGTCTGGGGCTCTCTAATGACATGAAAGCTGATCATCTTTCTGTAGGTTTACCTCTTACCTATTTATCTTTGCTGGAAAAGTGTCTGTTCAGAACTCTCCACCGGTCCCCCCTCCCCCGCGCCTCCTCCCCCTGTACCCCCTCCCTCACTGGACTGTTTCCCCCTCTGTCCAGTTGTAAGTTTTCTTCCCATATTTTGGATTCCCCTGTGCATTTTGCAAATATTTTCTTTCAGTTTGTGGTTTGTCTCTGCATTCTCTTCACGTTATTTATATTTAACTATTTAACCTTCACATCATGGTTCAGTTATTTTTAAATACCCAAGGCATCCAAGTTTACAACTGTAAAGAGAAGTCTGAAGGATCCCGATGTTCCTGGTTGACCCCTGACCCTTTTTGTGAAAGTCTGCCTCTGTAGAATGGATCAAATCATCAAGCTGAGACCCAGCTCAACCTCAAACCTCACCTTCTTAATGGGATCATCACTACTGCGATCCAAGAGTCAGCCAGTGGCCTGTCCAAGTTGGCTGGGTCTAGCTGAGCTGACATTTTTGCTGACTAGAGTCATGCTATCTTTGCCAGTTCGCTGGAATAGACACAGACGTGGATTGGGTCACCACGATGACATTCCTGTCTTGTGAAGCAAGTCTGTTTGTATTTTAGGTTTGCCAGGACTAATGAATTAAAACATTTGGACGCTCTACGACTTGCTGTTTATCAATGCTTCTGACAGGAGGAGGGTTTTTCTTTTGCTCTTGCTTTTTCTAGAAACATGACAACATCCTGGCTCTTGGAGTGGCAAGGAAAGGAGAGAGGGGCTATGCGAGGAAGCGGAACAGGGAGGTCCCGTGGGATGGGACGCTAGGGTCCGGGGCAGAGCAGGTAGTGTGCAGCCTGGGCAGCTGTCTCTGCTCCTCAGAGTGTCGGTGTCTGCTATGCAGCAGGTGCAGACTGCTCTCTCGCTGAGTCTTGACTCCACAAACTCAACGACTGGCCAAGGCAGTGGCTGGCCCTGGATTACACAAGCGCAGACTCTCAACTAAGTGAGGTAAGGCAACAGGTGTGAAACTCAGCTAACCGCTC
Organism: Rhabdomys pumilio; assembly: GCA_030674055.1. NCBI lineage: Eukaryota > Metazoa > Chordata > Mammalia > Rodentia > Muridae > Rhabdomys > Rhabdomys pumilio. Next base: position 66,495,389 of record JANHMN010000011.1, read on the forward strand.
TGAGAACGGGCAACTTAACTAAGGCTCCATTACAGTGGCCGGAGAAGGACCCAGCAGCCGTTTTCCCCAGGAGGTGCGATGGAAAGGCAAGTGTGGCTGCTGTGTGGAACTCAAAATCTACCGGATCTAGCTATTATCCTCTCAGAGGCAGACAAATATTTTCTGTTGTATTGCCCTTAGCTGTGTTGATTAATTTCTTTCCTATAGCTTGAAACCAGAGCAGAGGTCTGCTTAGCAAACCCAAGAGGCAGCTTTCCATCTCTTGTGCTTCATTTGTTGACCCAGGAAGGTGGAAAGGGATGTACCTGAAGAGGAGTGATCTTTGCATCCCTAGAAATCACACTCAGGCAGACTGGGCATTGTGGGATGCCCAGAGGCAAGACTTTCCTTTTCCGCTACAACTCTCAGAGCTTCTGTTTGGTTTGTTCAATTTGAGATCATCAGTGCTGTTTGTTTCTTCAGAAACAGGTGGTTAAGAGAACACTGATACCAAGCAGAAGAAACGACACAGAAACGTGCCAGGAGGTTGTTTGTTTGTTTGTTTATTGTAAAAGCAAGAAGTCCCGTGTTAAGTCATAGCCGTTTCAGGATACCATCCTTTTATAACATAAAGTTATGTGCTGTGGTGTGGAGAATGTCCAGTGCTCAGAACTATTAACTCTGAGGATTAACTTAGTGGGCTCAACAGAATTCTAAGTGGCTCGTAAACATTTGCTGTGTTTTTAAGCTTTCCTGGATGGCTAACGCAAGCCTGTTTTCTTTCAATATGGTACCTAAGACAGTTTACAATGTGGATGCCTTGAACTGGCCCACATAAGTAATTGTAAAAACAAACCCCAGTGTTCTGGATACTATTTTTAGACACAGAAAAGCTATGGGAAAGAGAGAGAGAGAGAAAAAAAAAAACCTGACCATGAGAAAATATTCTGCTACTGTGGTTCCCAGGATCCTGTCAAGGATGGCTAAAGATCTTATTTATATTTTGCCATTTTTGGAGACATTTTTCTTAAAATATCATGCAGGGTTTTTTGAGTTTCTGCCTACATGAGATGAAGAGGAGAGAGTTAAGGAGAGGCATGATCAAAAAAATAGAAACGTCAATATAGGATGTTTTCCATGCATTGTCTCTAAGTTTATTAACTAAATAATAATTTAATAAGTAGAGCCAAACACTCATGGAATGCTTTTGGGTGTTTTGTTTTGTTTAACAGAGGGCTTTGTGTAGCCCAAGCTGGCTTTGAACTCATAATTTAGTACATATCACCTTGGGTCAGCTGATCCTCTTGCTTCTACAAGTGCTGGTAATTATAGCCGTGTGCCCTACAGCTAAGTTTTGTTTTGGGTTGTGCCCTGCTGTTAAGAGGTGAAACCTTAGGCACAAGTGTTTGATAGACCTCTATGTCATCAGATAGCTAAGAATGTAGTTTTTCATACTACAACTGTAAGGTAGTATAAAATGGTTTGGGCTTACTTTAAATGATATTCATCTTTTACTACCTCCCAAACAAAAACATCATGTTTAATTTAGGCTTTGTGTGTCTGCATGGCTGTGCAGGTGTGCACCTGTATGTGGAGGCCACAGGTCAACCTTTGGAGTTATTCCTGGTTTGGTCTTCCTTGTTCTTTGAAGCCTGGTCTTTCACTAGTACATGGGACTTGCTCCCAATTAGGCTAGGCTAGTTGTCCCAGGAGCCTCAGAGATCTGCTTGTCTGTGTCTTTCTATTATTGAGGTCACAAGTTTGTACCACCATGCCCTCTGTTTTTTCCAGGAGAGTTGAATTCAGATCCTTCTGCATGCATGGCAAGCATTTTACAAGCTGGGATCTCTTCCCGGCCCCATAAGCGTGGAAAAGTAGTTTAGTCTGAATCCATCTGACAGTCTATTAAGACTGCATCTTTTTAAAATATTGTCCCCAATTAAAAATAATAGGTGACCCTCAAAACCAAAATTCAACTGATCAATGAAAAGCAATATTGGAACTATGAAATAGGAATTTTTAAACCATGTTTCATTCATTCTGGATGTCTATTACTGAAGTAAATTTTTTGTAGAAGAGAGAAAAAAAATTAAAATGGCCCAGGTACGTACTTACAATCAAAAAGTAGAAACATTAATATAGGATGTTTTCCACGAATTATCTCTAAGTTTATCAACTAAATAATAATTTAATAAATAGGGCCAAACACTCATGGGATGCTTTCGAGTGTTTTGTTTTGTTTAAGAGAGGGCTTCATGTAGCCCAAGCTGGCTTTGAACTCATAATTTAGTACATATCACCTTGGGTCAGCTGATCCTCTTGCTTCTACAGTTGCTTCTAAAAAGGCAACTTACTAAATCTCCCTTCTTAATTTCGGAGGGTCTCTGGAATGCTGGAGTACAATGCTAGGTAAACTAACAATGGTTATCTCTTGTCCTTGCAGCTGGAAGACCCAGGAGAAGGCCGGGCCTCAGGCGCCCACATGGTCAGCACAGCCAGGGTACCTGCAGATAAGCCAATACGCATCGCATTTAGCCTCAATGATGCTCCAGGTACACTCGGCTTCAGGGGAGCGGGCTGCCTTCTACACTTGCAGAATTTTCAACCACAGAGAATGCTGAAAAATGCAGGTTTGCATGACCTGACGAGAAGGCATGTGATACCCCAACACTCACTGTTAGATATTCCAGAAGAGCTTCTAGAAGTTTCTTCCCCCTTACGACCACCACTAGTTTGGTTGTTGTAACTCCTCCGCCTCCTCCTTTTCTCACTCTACCTTTCCGTCAGGATAAGATTCACAGGGCTACAACTTCTAAGGATAGCAGACGATGTCATTGTTAAAATGGCCCTAGGAAATGTTTATTAAGAGCTGGCAGTTGGTTAGATAATATAAAAATATCACTGTCCCCATTCCAGCCACAGGAGTGCGAGGCTGGTGTCTTACTGGTGCTCCCACACTTCCGGCTAAACAAACAGACTTCACCAGGAATGATGAATGGGGCAGGTGAGGAGGGGCCTCTAGAAATAGTAAGGTCTGCGGTGAACCTGCCATATTTAGAGCCTTTTGTCATAGCTCCCCTCAGTGACCTCTTAACACGAATATGGAATTGCACCACCCTTGATCAAGGGGCCCGAGTGGTGGGAGGTCACCGTGACTATGAAAAGGAAGATCTGCTATCCAAGCACCGGCATTGGCCGCTGCTCTGAGTCTAATGGCGTCTGCTAAGATCACCTGCTCACGTGTTACCATTTAAACCTCAGGTCTTTTGAGAACGGAGCCTCATTTTCTCTGCTATTCTCTCACTCGCTCTCCCTGTAGAGTTCACACAGGAATGTGTTTTAAAAATTAAGGCTTCAGGGCTGGGTTGATAGCTTAGCCAGTAAAGTGCTGGCCACATAAACGCAAGAACCCGAGCTCAGTTCCCTAGAAGCCTCAGGCAAAAGCTGGCTGTGTTGGTGCACACTTGTGAATCCAGTATTGGAGAGGTAGAAGCAGAAGGATCCTTGAACTCTCTGTCCCTGCCTACCCCGTGGGTCCCAGGATAGTAAGAGACCTTGTCTCAAAGAACAAGGTGGGTGGCACTTGAATAGTGCCGCCAAGGTTGTCTTCTGGTCTCTACTTGTGTGTGCACGCGCGCGCGCGCACACACACACACACACACACACACACGATTAATGTGTGAAAAGTGGCAGAATCATTCCAAAAGAATGTAAAGTAAGGAATTTGTGTCACACTAGAAATTCTGGTATGGCACAACCATATGCTACATGCTGTGTGAATATAGTTGTTTGTCTACCCTGAAGTCTTCCAAATGGTGGTCACAATGCAGAATATACTGGAGCATGGAGAGGTGAAACCTTGACTCTTTGTTATATATTTTTTGACCTCTAGGATTATTCCATAAGACACTGGTGAGAAGAAACATTTGCACTAGGAAAACCCACACAAACATAGAAATAAACACTATCATTCTGATTCTCTTTGCAGTAGGAACTTATCTATGCTCTGTGTTAGTAGTTTAAATGACCATATAATGTAAGCATGAACATTCCATACCTACAGGGTGGAATTCTGAGGCTGGAAACCACATTGTTAGGTAAACAATGGAGTTATGATCTAACCCCAGGTCCTTAGAAGTCCAAATCCTTTCATTATGTCTTGTTACTTCTCTAAAAAGTACAAGAAAACTCCTTCCAGTTTTTAGGACACTTCATAGTTCCAAAATTTCAAGGAATGGCCTAGATACAACAAGTAGACCTCAACACACACACACACACACACACACACACACACACACACACACAAGTTCATAATCCAAGAAATAAGAAGATGTCTTCTTATAGTCATGTCCCATAGGCACAGAACATGTCCCATTATAATAAACAGGGTTACAAAGAAATCTTCAGTCTATAAAGCTTGATTTACTTGGTTTACTCAAGTAAAATTATAACATATTTTGTACAAGACAAAGAAATGCACCATACCAGAAAAGAGTCATAGAGATGTGAGTCTTGTCTTTGGGCTGGATGAACTAAGTTTCCTTTGAAGTCCACATGTATTCCAAGATTTGCTTGGCACTGCCTTAGAATCCTCATGACCCTGGCTGAGAGTGCTCGAGCATGTTTAATTGATACATTGACATTTATTTTCAGTCTCTTTTGTTTCTCTTTTCAATGTTTTCAAGATGTCCACTTTTGAAATTTGTGTTTCTTAACAGATGTGTTTAAAACAGGCTACACTTGAAGTAATCCTTACCCTCTACTTCCAAAAGGACGCATCGGAAGTCTTATAAAGAATCTACCATGATGAACTATTTTAGCTTTAAGACTGAAGTGTCTCAGTTTGTCCAGGAAGGTCGTCTGCCTATATAATCCAAGGCAGTGGGTAGTTCTCATTGTTTCTCAATCTAGCCCAGGTTTATCCCTTGAGAGCATCCATTAAGAACACATGCTTAGAAAAACAAAAGCCAAGGACCTGAACTTGTGAGGGAGATGGGTTGGGGGCACTAGAGGGACCAGAGGGAAGTAATGGGGGATAGATATGCTCTAAATACCCTGTGTAAATGTGTAAATTTATCAAAGAATAAATAAACATGTTAAGAACAAAGAACATATGTATAAAGGTCCCATATATATAATATATCTATATATACATATATGTATATATCTATCTGCATCTATCTCTATATCTATCTCTATCTATCTATCTATCTATCTATCTATCTATCTATCTATCTATCTATCCATCCTTTTGTCTGTCTGTCTGTCTGTCTATCTTGATCTTACAGACTTGCTACTTTTCTATGAGAACAAAGAAAGTCCTTACATGTTTATACACATTAAATGTGCAACATTTCAAGGACCGGTCAGAACCGAGGACTTGGAAAATTTCCATGCACACAAAGTTGTTAGTTCACTAAAAGATGCTTTGCAGCTCTTTGGGACACTCCCTCCAAATTCTTGAATAAGGAGTGTGTGGAGCGTTCCACAGGCACACAGAGTAACATTTGCCACCACGCAAGCTGTACATGCCTTTTAAATTCCAGGGTGTCCATCCTGTGGACCACATATTTAGGAAGAAAAAAAAAAGAACAGAGGGAAATATTCTACACTTTCACAGCAAGTGGGTAAAGGAACACGATCTTTGGAGGAGTTATTAATTCCACACTGTTAGATATACTATGGATGAATATGTAGAGTGAAAAGGAAAGAAAGGCATCTTGTGAATGCTGATATATTTGTTTCTCTTTTTGAGGATCATTTATTCTTTGGTAATTTTATAATGCATAAAATTTATCTTGATAATATCTACTTATTTCTATTATTTTGTATATTTACATGTGTATGTGCTAACCGGAGACTAAAAGTGGGCAAGTTGTCCCCATAATTATGGTAACTGATTGGGGGAGTATTAAGACAAATATAAATGACTTAGGGCACATGTGCCCCATGGACATTCCACACTGCCTCTTGATGCCAAGATATACTTCACAGTGTAGCTGCCTGCTGTTGTTTGAGGATGAGAAACCCAGTGAGTGGCTACCACTGTTGTCTCTCTCAGAAGCTGATGTGCCTCATCTCCTATGCCTCAGGTATTTTAACAAGGCTATTAGATGTACTTGGGGCGGGGCGAAGACATGGTGCACACAGTGAAGAAAGACACGAAACCACACACACACACACACACACACACACACACACACACACACTTAAAACCCTGATATTTGCTCATTATTCCATGTTATCTAGAGAAACTGGCAAAGCCCTTGAAAGGAGCTGCCAATAAAACTGGGCTGAGAGGTAGATTATAGAGAAGTGTCATCTCTAGGTATAAAGTATGTATGTGAAAAATATATCTTCCAGCAACTTCTTGTCCTATTGCTTCCAAGCAGAAATTGTGAGCAAAACCTAAGCGTCAGGAAGAGTGTGGTATATTCAGAAAACACTAAACCATGGTCTGTTCACCCAGACGCTGATATAACAAAAGTGTGGAAATTTGGTGGAAGAGTCTAGGCTGTAGAGAGAAGAGAGAATGGAAGAGGTGCTCTGTACCAAGACAAAGTGATGTGAGTCTGGTTTAGGATGAAATAATGGAGTTTGAAAAAGGTTTTGAAGGAAGGATTGGAACACCTGGGTGACAGTCTGGCTTTTGAAAGTGAAGCCTGTTCATTTTCTATCAATGACTGTTCATTGATAGAAAATGAAGAATAGGGCTTCCGAATCTCTGTGGACCTCAGGCGGCTTCCATATAAGGCAGGCTTTGAAGAGAAATATATGGAGTCCAATAAGGTACAGTCATCTTTTCCAGACCTCTGTCCTTCATAATTGGCACTTAGGTAATTGTAGTTCCTGGAGGCAGCTATGCCTGCCTTCAATACTGTATTGGTGAGTGTAGCTAATGCTTCAGCTCCCAACGGGTCTCATGTGAGCGCTGCACACCCAGGAACTCTTTGGATTCCTGAATGTAACACACACACACACACACACACACACACACACACACACACACTACATACACACCAGTTAATTTTGATATGCGATGACTAGCTTAATGGTTGGGCACTCCTAAACCTTCCCCTGCTAGCAAACACTCCCCTCCAGAACTCCTGAGTTAACATCTTTTAAAATCTAGATTTCATCTCTGCTACTGCAGGTCCAATTGAAGAAGTGGCTGGTGGCCACTTACCCTGATTCACACAAGTCAGCAGGCCTTTAGGTCCAGTCTTTTTTCTTCCCTGTCATGTAGACTTCTGCCTGCTTTTTCTTTCCCAGTTCCTAGTCCACACAAATCTGAAGGTCCTGCCTCAGTCTACCTGCCCAGCCATTGGATGTTGGGATCGTTATTTCCCAATCGAAATCACCTGGGAGCAGGAACTGCAGTGTCTTACAAGCAATCGTGGGAATACCCATGCAATTTGGGAATCCATTAAATTAAGTCCCCAACACAGGTGCTAAATATTATTTCCAAACCAGGATTTCTCAAATGTTAACTTCCTAAACAAGGTGTTCAACTGAATCAGTTTCCACAATAACACATATGCTGAGAAGAAATAAGAATCCCCCTACTTTGAATTATGATGAGCCACAGGCTCCATTCTAGTGGGAGAGAATTTAGAATTGGACAGACGTTAGGATTCATTTAACTACCCGAGAATTTTCTTTATCTTCAACTGGGTTACAAGGGTGGCATATGCTCATATAGACACAGACTTTGTATTCATTCCCTCCACTCCACTCTGTCTCCAAGGATACTAGCTAGCATCACCTAGGTTGGTAACCGTTAACATTTTATTTTAAAAAATTAAGTTGTTGGAATTTTCATATTAGGGCACAACCTGTGTGGTTACACAGGATTTAGTCTACAAATCCAGAAGCTGTTCTATCAGAGTCGCTAATGTATTTTATTTTTATCTAAAAAAAAAAAATCCATGTGTTCTGTGTAATAGTGGGAATTCTGTAAAATAGCTGAAGCACCTTCATGTGCTCGAACAGTGCAGTGACCTTTCTGTCCAAGTGCACATGGCTATCAGACTGGCCGTCTTAGGTGACGTGTCCCTTGCCACTCTTTCCTATCAACTTTTCCTACTTTGAGTATTATCTTTCCCTCTCTCAGGGAGGGAGAAAGTATTATCTCACCCTCTCTCTCCAGGGCCTAGGTGTTGCTAGTACTCTCTTCTCTCTAGACTTTTAATTTTTTTTCTCTGGGAAGATGCTTGGAAGTCTTACTATGTCTAACCATAAGCGAATGCTAAGGGTTACTTTTTAATCCCTAGTCTGATCTGTTGTCTAATCCCTTTACTTATCTATTTAGTAGAAAGTAAAAGTTAAAGTCCTGCTAGAATTCTGGATGCCTGACAGACCCAGCAAGAAAAAAAAAAGCACCATGGCGGCCATTTTCAACTTCAGAGATGCACAAGACGTTTATGCAATCAATAATACAACAATAATACAGCCTTTCGGAGTACATTATTAATAGTAAAAATTCTTTCTGGGATGCAGTCAGTTTTCTTTATTTTGGTTAGAATCCATTGCTTAAGTTTCCAAAGAAAGGCTGTACAAGAAGTAAATGTTTATGGAGTGCATAGACATTTATAATTGTGTTATCCCACTTCGGTTTCATACTGCTAATAACCCCGCGGGAAGATGTCGTAACCATTTCTGCAAATGCTTCCCTAAGGGAACTAAATAGCCTGCTTCAAATAAGTGATCAGTAAACAAGACGGCTTCAAAGCCAGGGCCTGGTTATTTGTGTATCACTACCCAGCCAGAGGTAGGGCTCATTCGATGAGAGGAACTCATGAGCGGGTACATGGTGGTGCAGACCTACGGAACTCAAGAGACAGATGCAGGAGGATTTCCATTAGTTCCAGGAAAGCTTACACTGTATAATAAAGACCATGTCTTTTTTTTTTTTTTTAACTTGAATGTTCCTGACAGCAAATAGCATCCTAGTAGTCAGTGGGAGAACGAGAGGTTATTTCTAGTATGCTGTTAGAGATAAAGGGAAAATTTATTTGGTGGGGTGTTGAGCGGGAAGTGTCCTTTTCCAGAGGTTTCTGAGGTTCTTGATTCCAGACCCCACCCTCCAACATCAAATTCTGCAGATGCTCAAAGCCCTCTCTGTAAAACGGCATCGTGTTTGCATGGCCTGTGCACACCCTCCTGTTTTGTCTCTAGATAACTTAACGGAACACAGAATGAAGGCTGTGTAAATACCTGCCACCTTGTGCGATTTCAGAAATAACAAGGAAAGCAGCTGATGCATGCCACTGCAGACATAATTACATTTATCCAACATTTTCAGTCTGTGGCTGGCTGAATGCACAAGTGTAGAGGGCCAGCTGTGTGTGATGTGCTGTGCTCGATGCCTTTGGAAGACAGAGTACCAATGAGCCGAGTAAGTAAAAACGTTCCGAGAGAGAAAGGATGAATGATGGAACCAGCATAATGACAGCAGCAATAACAGGGCGTAGAAGAGTACTTCTAAAAAAAAACAAATTTTTCTGTAAGCTGCATCAAGTTCTCTGCAGAGAAAGAGCACTAACATATTCACGAGAGGTGGCACCAATCAAGGTCATGGGTGTTTGTTAATGATAAAGAACCATCGGTGAATGGCTGTCCTACTGGCTTTCTCTCTTCACCTCGTTAATATCCCAAGCCTATCCACCTCTCTGGCTGCACTTTAGCTCCACAGCACTGAGCATCCAACACCAATTACTTAAAACACATAGCATTGAGAAATTCACACACAGCACTGAGAAATCGGGAAGCAAAACTTTAAAGCGTGTTTTTATGTAACACAAAACTGTGATGTTCTAACAAGAGCTGAGGTATCTAGAAAAAAAATTAAAGTTGTTGTTGTTGTTGAGTTCACATTTTCAGGTAACGTTTCCTGAAGGAAGTGTTTGCTTTTGGTTGGGAAATGAAGGAGAGACACTTCTTCAATTCAGGTTTAGAGGAAGAAAGTAAATTGTAAGACCTGAGGTGCTGGCTGCACCTGGGAAACCCCTCCACTGTAGGGAGAAGCCAGTAAGCTAAGCTGGTGGCCCTGGCCCACACACATTCTCTTTGTTTTAGATGAGAATGTCCCCAACCACTGCAGTCATGCATACACACATTTGCACACATGCATACACACATACACACATGTGCACGTATACACCCGCCTCATTTCCACACAGTGATTGGGTTTATAGTAAGAAGATACGGAAAAGAAACTCAAGTATGTTATGTCAGGGTGTATCCAGTTAAATGATTATTTCCTAGACATGAAACTTCAGGCTAAGTGATTGACATGTGTATTTCCTCATCAATCATAAGTCTCTGAAACAAGTTATTCTACCCACTTGCAGAAAGAAAACCGAGTCTTAAAGAAATCACACCAATTACTTACATTCACTTTCACCATTAAGGTGGATCTACAGCTCACATACAGTCTGTGCTGCTGATGTCCCCTGGCTGTTATACTAGGTAGTTATGAGCTCTCACAAGGCAACCGTTTCCAGGAAAGGTTGTGCGTCACCCTCAGATCAGAAGCCTGGGATAGGGTATTTGCTTATGGAGTATCACTTTATCCTTGGTGGCTTGCAGAGCATTCTCCAGATCACCAACATTCAGAGATTACGATGGAGGCCGTATCAGTGCATGGGGGTGGGGTGGGTCTCACAGCAAAAGACAAAAATGGAGGACGCTTTACTCAAATATGAAGACGCTGAGTCAAAGCACTAAAGAAGGTGTGGCTCATCTGGTCTTATGACTCTTAGTGACTGCAAAACTCACAGGTATATGAAGCCATTATGGCACATAAAAAAAAAGTGGGTTTTATTTGTTTTTGTTTTTGTTTTTGTAACACTGAACCAGCCAGGTGTGGTGGCAGCACTTTTAATCCCAGCACTTGGGAGGCAGAGGCAGGAGGATCTCTGTGTTTGAGGCCAGCATGGTCTACATAGAGTGACCCAAGAACTAAAACAAAAACAAAGCAAAACAAACAAAAAGGCTACCACCATCACCACCACCACCAACAACAAAAAATCAGAGAAACAGATCCTTTTTGTGTCCCTGGCTATCTTGGAACTCACTATGTAGACCAGGATAGCCTCAATCACAGAAATCAATCTGGCTCTTCAAAGGTGCCACCACACCCAGAAATTTTTATTTTTTAGATTTTTTGTTTATTTTTATTTTATGTATATGGGTATTTTTGCCTTTGTATATATCTGTGTATTGTGCATATGTTAGGTACCAGAGAAGATCAGAAGAAGGTGTTGGGTCTCTTGGCACTAGAGTCACTCCTGGCACTAGAGTTACAGGAGTTTGAGAGCTATCATGTTTGTACTGGGAACTAAATGCCGGTCCTCTGCCAAAGCAGCCAGCACTCCTAACCACTGAGCCATCTCTCCAGCCCCAGTCTCTTTGTGATGCATGTGTATAATGCATTGTGTGTGTTATGTTGCAGTTGTTGTATGTATAATGTATATATGAATGATAATTTAAGTGTGTGCAAATAAATGTTTGTGTGCATACATATGTATGTATGTGTGCGTGTGAAGGACAGGGGTAGATAGATAGCAAGTATCTTTCTCTACGACTGTGTCCCTTTGTTCCCTTAGGCAGGCTCTCTCACTTAACCTCACCTTCATCAGTTCCCAGGGGCCACGGTTACAGGCGTGGGTCACACGGCGTAGCCCTTTACCTGGGTTCAGGAGGTCAAACTTAGACCCTTGGGTCTGCATAGCAAGTGCTGTACCAACTGTGTCATCTCCCCAGCTTACGAAATAGAGTTATTCAGAGGATTCAGAACAGGGCAGCCTGTTGCGTTTTGTATGGCAGAGTGGGATGGGCTTGGGAATGTCTGCTAAATGTGGCTCCTCTTCTTCTGGGCTCCCCGTATCAAAACCCAAGGTCTTTATAAGCACGGATTTAGTGCCTTCCAGCTATGTCTATGATGGAAACAGTATCTTTGGACCCCAAAGTCCAGTGGAAATGTTGCCCAAGGAAGAGAGTGTTTAGGATAGCAATTCTCAAATGTTGTTTTGTAGGACTGTTTGAAAGAGTTTTCTTCTTTCTCATTTGAGACAAAAAAACAAAAACAAAAGCAAAAACAAAAACAAAAACAAAACAAAAACAACAGGTGTAACCATGGAGGGTTTTTTTTTTTTTTTTTTTTTTTTTTTATCATGTGGCTTTCAGGTACAAAGCAGAAATCATGTGATATAATGTCTGCCTTTTCATTTCAAGTTTCATCTAATTTTTTATTCTAAAACATTCTCTCTGATGCACGGAGAAACTGAGAAAGTGCAGTAATTGTTTCTGAATCATGTTCGCAGACTAAGATAAAACTTGCATGCAATCTAAGGTATGATTTCCGCTACTCCAAAATTTGTTCTGGTTTGCGAAATGCACTCTGGGAAATGATTGGCTGGAAGGTGAACAGCACACTGGGACAGTGGAAAGAGCCCTGGGCCGGGAGATACCTCATCTCACAAGGCCATTCATTAGTCATGGCATTTTAGAGAGCTCCTTCTCCTTCTTATAACTTGGTCCTTATTCTGTTCTCAATGGCCTGGGCTAAATGCTCACACATCTCCTCTCATTCAGCATTCTGTTGTGACTCAGATGGAACAGGTAATTCCTAGATACCAGTGAGAGGTTAGCTTCCAGCCTCGGAGAATCATGTTAGTCTGTTTCATGGAAAAACATAGACAAGATGGTTTAAGGAGGTCTGAAAACACAATGCCCTTGAAAAACCAACCAACAGCTGCTGTATAGATGCTGAAAGGAGCCCATCATAAAATGTGCTGTGCTGTGTCCATGTGGCTGGAATACCAACAGGAAACTTTTATCTTAAGGACCACTGTGGCTTATTCACACCACAACTGCCAAACAGGCAGTGAACATCTGTTTATTAATGTTTTTCCCTCTCCTTTTTAACTCTTTCCTTTGTGCATTTTATCCTCGCTGTAGAGATAGCTCAGTGGTTAAGAGCACTGCCTCCTCTTCCAGAGGACCTGGGTTCAATTCCCAGTATCCACATGCTGGTTCACAGCCATCTATAATGCCTGTCTCAGGGGATCAGACGGCCTCTGCTGGCTTCTGTGGGCATCACACATGCATATGGTACAGAAACAGACATGTAGGTAAAATAGCCATACACAAAATAGGCAAAAGTGTCTAAAATCTTTTTAAAGAAAAAAGCAATTCCTTAGGATACATTTTAGTTGGTCTTTCTGTTAGGTTGTACTAGAGATAATCCCAGGCTCTTCTGCATGTTAGATGAGTCTTATACCACTGGGATTTAGCCCTGCCTTTGTCTGGTTTATGAAGCTCACAGAGCATTCATTTTATTCTCTCAACATATTAAAATCCAGGATAAAGTGATTTTCCAGTTCAACATGGAGTCTGAGTCCTTACTGTGCCCATGATAGACAATAAATATCTGGCAGTTAAATTGTAATAAAAATGCAGTTATTCTGGGATCTTGTCCCGTTATAAATGTGTCTAGTAACTGCTTCTATTAGGAAAAAAAATTAACAAATATGCCTAGGGATTTCTTGGTATAGCTACTGGACAGTTTGCTGTGTGCTTCTGAATTGTCATAATAAACTTGACCACTCTCGGGGGCTCTGATCCATTATGATAGTGGAAGTGTTACAAAGATTTGGCCAAATGTTTGTGGAGCAGCTGTCTAGTGGCCTGCCTGAGTCATTTTCCTTCTTTCCTCTCGGCCCAATCCTGTGATTCATCATTCTGCTTTTAGAATATTTGCCTATTTTAAAAACCAGTCAAAGAAGGCAGCCACTGTTTAAAAGTAAACACCCCTCACACCAACACGGGGTAGCTTTGTAAGCAGTTTCTCAAACGCTGAAATTTCTGGCAGGCACGGCTGCCAACTAAAGCAGATGGCACGGAGCGGGAGATGCCGGTTGGCTTTCAGAGCTGGTAGACTCCTCGCATCTGTCTTCGGTTTTCTTGTTTCCGCTGCTATTTCCTGCTCGGGTTAATCCAGCTTGATCCACTCTGAAACAAAGGTCTTGCTTGCTTTCTGCTTGTCTGTAAAACATCCATTATGTCGATTAGACTTTCCTTTCAGTCAAAGTGGTCCAATCGCAAGCCTTCATTTATCTGCAAATCATGGTCACATGTGTCTCAGCGTGGCGTATAAAGGCATTGATCTCTACATTGCTTCATTGGTTCTGGGTCGTAGCAGGCGTTTGCTGTTCACAGTATGGAGCAGCTAATAGATAACTACCCTTCACTTGTCTTAAAATGAAACAAGGAGTGTGATCGCACAGTGGGCAGGATGGCTTAAATGTCAGGAAGTCTCGAGCTTCATTCTAGATATCTCCTAAAATCGTATCATGCCCTGTCTGTGTTTGTACTTCATGGAAGTGGTTTCTCCTTCCAAGTGCCTCCTCATTTGTGGTCATCAGGGTTAGGATGCCGAAGTAGAATGTGTTTCTGTTTTCTGTGCAAAATCACTCTGGTGTTAGCCCTGATGAACTCAAATAATTTCAATGTCTAGGCTTTTGAAACTGTATTGAAGTAAACTAAATGGACTGAAGACCCAAATCAATCTTATAAACTTTATAATGGAAGGTATCTCTGCAATGTGTCAGTGGTGATAATTTCACCAGTCTCTTTACCAGTGATGATGTGGGTTGAGGAAGCCATAGTAACTGACTAGAATCTGCTGTTACTTACTCTGACGGGAAGGGACCATTACAGGGTTTAACCTTCCATGAAGCCTGTGTTTATGATTATGAGTGAACCATAGACATCCACTGACCAGCACAACGGAAGTTACAAAACGAGTTTCTTTTTCTTTCTTTCTTTCTTTTTTTTTTTTTTTTTTTTTTTTCTTTTTTTTTTGAGACAGGGTTTCTCTGTGTAGCCCTGGCTGTCCTGGAACTCACTTGGTAGAGCAGGCTGGCCTCGAACTCAGAAATCCGCCTGCCTCTGCCTCCCAAGTGCTGGGATTAAAGGTGTGTGCCACCACCGCCTGGCAACAAAATGAGTTTCATTTTGATGATATATTGTCATTACTTTAGGCCACTTTTAAGTGGGAATTTTATTCCAAGGCTCTTGACCAAAATATACCAACTGCTATTGAGTGACCAGATCCTTGAGGTGTTTGGTCCTTGTTTAAATCATCTCTCTGGCGTTTGTTTTATGTCATCAAAGAGCATCCCTCAGAATCCACAAATGCCCTGAGTTATTTACTACATTTTATTTTGGACCATGCTCTCAGGGAGTTGCCCCACGTATTTGTGACCTCTGTATCTGGATTCAACCAAGAGTAGGAAACGCTGGAGTGTACTGAACTGGTACAGATTTCTTCTTGTTGTTTTTCTTAACCTACACAGTGCAGTTATTTCCATGACAACCACATTGTGTTGTTAGGGTTACCTAGAGATGAAAGTATGTGTGAGGAGACATCGAAGTTATACGTAAGTGCTCCATTTCAGATGAAGGATTTGAGTTGAGCAGTCTCAGATTTTTATCCATGAGGGGGTCATAGAAATTAATCTCCATGGATACCAATCACGACTGTTCTTCCCTTTGTTGTGTGTGACATGCATAATTAAAAATGAATATCAATTAGTTTTATCAGTGAATTTGATTGTGCTAGTGAGAATATAAAAAAAAAAAAACTAATGTATTTCCTTGCTTTGTTATGTCTTGAAATGGCTTTGGTTTCGTGGGGTGTGTGTGTCTTGAAATGGCTTTGGTTTTGTGGGGTATGTGTGTTTGTATGTATGTGTTGTATTCTCTGGCATGTACTGGGGGGAGGAATGAATAGCTGATGTCCCTGCAGATTCAAAAATCTCTAGAGAGACAGATCCTGTTACCAAGGCATCAAGGCTGGTGTAGCAAGCCCGTTTTTGAAGAAATTTAGGGGTAACTTGGGTATCTGAGACAACATTTCTGCCAGGTTTCCTCACAGACTTTCAAGAATATTTGAAGGAGTAAGCTGCCTACAGTTAACCGAGCTGCTTGTGTCAGTAGTATGGGCTCACACTCCTTTGGAACTGTGGCTGTGGAGTCTGCCCAGGTTGGCAGTGTTGCCTGACTCTATGCGGAGAGATTCCGTGTTTGGGCTGCTGGCTGTTGCCCATAGTAATCCAGACCGAGTTCTGGAGAGGTGCTTGTAAATGCGGTTTATGACAGGATAAAGGGCAAAATTATCCCAGTGAAGCTACTGTTGTTCACAATATCCTTCTGCCCCGTTGATGATGCTCTGCCTACCCCATTAGCACCTTGTTAAAGCACTTTTATGCAGATCAGATTTTTTGGTCTGGTCTAATGTGACAGTATAAAGTAGCCCTTTTCAACTGGAGAGTTATTAGAGTGGACATATGATCACACACACACACACACAGACACACACACACACACACACACACACACACACACACACGGAAAAGCTTTGTTCGTGTGCCTCCACACACACATAAAAGGATGGCTGGCCCTCACGAGAGACACAGCATGCTGAGTAACCGCTGTATTTTTGCCTTTTAGATGATACACCATCTGAAGATGCCATCCCTTTGGTCTTCCCAGAGTTAGAGCAGCAGCTCCAGGTAAGGATTCTGCGAAGGCATTGCCTGCTTCCCTGCCGTGCTACAAATGTGATGAGCCAGGAAATGGCTAAGTGGGGAAATACAAATGGATACACAGGGTGGGTGGCTTTTAAGTCCTAAGCGTTTGTATTTTTTAGACCTCCGAGGTCAGACAGAAGCAGTTATGAAATGCCTGTGGTTATCCAGCTATGACACCTGGACTCCAAATGTTCAGAGTCAAGTAGCTGTAGCTGAGAATGTGGTCCCACTTTTTCTTACTACGATGTCTCCAGACCATAGGACTTCTGCTTCATTTAGTATTAAATCCTGCAGAGAAAAACTGTCATATTTCCAAGGCTTTGGAATAATTATTTTTTCTGCCAACTGCCTCTTTCCCTGTTTTCTGACAACTTCTAGGGCACTACTAGTTCTTTACTTGTGGGCTGTGATCTCTTTGGGGCTCACATCAGATCTCTTGCATATCAAATGGTTACATTACAGTTTACAACAGTAACAACGTTATCAAGTAGTAATGAAATAATTTCATGGTTGGAGGTCACAATAACAGGAGGGACTGTATTAAAGGGTCACAGCATTAGGAAGGTCGAGAATCACTGTTTGTGGAACATAGCAAGTGGGAGTTAAGACCTTCAGAAGATTGTTGGTTCTATCTACAAGAAAATATTTGGCACATATCACTTCTAGATGACCTGTGGAAAGATATTCCAGCTGAACAGATCAGAATGGTTTTTTTTTAAGATGCTAATTTACTTTTAACTTTTTAGATGGTATATTCTGGCTTTAGGCAAGGAGGTTTTAAATGTTGCTTTTGTGTGTGTGGGGTTTCTGCCTACACGTCTCTCTGTGTACCACTTTTGAGTCTGGTATTATCAGATCCCTTGGAACAGCAGTTACAGATGGTTGTGAGAAGCCATGCGGTCGCGGGTCATTGAACCTGGGTCCTTGAAGAGCAACCAGTTCTCTTGGCTGCGGGTGTAGCACCCCAGAGTCAGCGCAGGAGGTTGTCCAACAGGTCAGGATCATGCATGTAGGTCTGAGTAAAGAATGCCTAGTGGGTAGGAGGGCGCAATGATTACCACACAGCCATCATGAGATGGTGCTGTGATCCTGAAGATGTCCCTCTCCAGCTGCTTCTGTGTGCCCCACCCTCCAGCCCCATGTGGCTTGTCAGCCTGGATCTCTAGCTGCTGATACCTAATCACACTTCCCTTACTCCCACACTGGACCAGCATCTTTTCTTTCTGTTTTGCTCACATCACACATTACAGTCCTTGAGCACAGCCTTCCGGGGGTTGTCTATATGTGTACTACCTCAGTGGAGCAGGGACTGGAAAAGGTCCATGATCCCCTATCTGATGCTGTCTTCTCTAAGCTATTTTATTATTATGGAAATAAGATGAAAACAGGGTTCACACATTCTGAAGATAAATCAGGAAGTCAATTCAAGTTTCTTGTTCCCCCATGAAATTATAAATAATGAATTATCTCCGTCTTTCTGTCTCTGTCTGTTTCTCTCTATCTCTCTGTCTCTCTGTCTCTCTGTCTCTCTGTCTCTCTCTCTCTCTCTCTCTGTCTCTCTCTCTGTGTGTGTGTGTATGTATTTTTTCTCCTAATTGGAATATCAATGATCTTTCTTGGCTTATGGCTCTGTCTGTAGAGGAATCCAAGCATTATCCAGATATCTGGTGATTATCCAGATATCCAGGTGATTATCCGGATAATTTCCTGTTAGAGTGTTGCTAAAGTCCCTTTAAATCTTATAACTTCAATTACAGTTTATAATTCTATTTGAAACATATTAGAAATTAAGTCTATTTAATTATTCCACTTCAATGAGAGATTTTCATGTTTATTGATCCTTAATGAGGTCGGCCTCATGGTCTGAGTTTTCTCCTTCAGTATGGTCATGGCATTACTGCTTCCTGAACAGAGAAGATGTTGCTAGCTGCACAGCAGGACACGCTCAAGTCAGTTTGTGTTTCTGGGGTGAGAGATGAGACTGAGTCTGTTATTAACATGTAACCAGTTGACTAGACTTTTGTCTAGGAATGCCTCTGTCTAGAGCTATTCTCCAGGACGTGAGCGCCAAAAATCAAACAGACAAACAAAACCCCCAAACACAAGACAGTGAGGAAGCACATTGCTGTTCCCATCCTTAGCACAGCACACACATTTAAGCCATGCTACATCAGAGAGTCCTGTACTAAAAACAAAGAAACTGCTTTATGGACAAAGGAACCATCTTTACCTGGATCAGGCCTTCCTCATAGTTAGATATGAGCTCTTCTGTTCTGTAATGGTCTCAGTGTCATGATCCATTGTGGGAAAATATACAACAGTTAGAAAGAAGAACACTGTGGGAGTCTACCCAGGAGACTTAAATCATACCAGCTCTTACTGCCCTGAAAATGAGTTCTTCTCCCCCTCGCATACTGGCTCCATAGCAGGCAAGGGCCATTTCCCTATATGTGATCTTAGGTTCTTGCAAAAATTATAGATGCCAACTGTTCTGTCTCTACTTTGTACATGAGTGATCTGAGGTCAAAGTTTGGTCTAAATCAATTCGCTGATCTCTTTCTCTTACTACTTGTGGAACACTCGGGGCCGTTTAAATTAGTTTGATAAATTGAGACTTGTTTTGCTTCAAGGTTGGCAAGGTTACCAGTGACGTGGTTCTAGAATGCCCTTGTAAAACTCATTGGGACTTTCTGATATCCTCGCACATTCCTTGGTGATTTATAGAGTGTAGTTACTAAATATCTATTTGGTGGATACTCCATCACCAGTTTGACCCCTGAGATTTTTCTATTGCTGCAAGCCAAGAATGTGGACATGTTTGAACACGCAATTCATGGTGCTTCTATTTTCACAGAAGCCAAAAAAAGCCCTGGGCAAGAATAGCTATGACAAACCTTTCATTTGATGTCTCTATTAACGCAAGACTCTGGGTCAGAGACCTTGGGGTAAGGTAGAATGATGCGAACATTGCTCTATTTGTTCATTTCCAGGCCTTTCAGCCTCTGTGCAAGGCAGGTGGCAGGTTAATTTTACATTTCTTTCTTGGGACCAAGTTTCCAAATCCCTTGTGGGCACGAGGAGCAGTATTTGGTGCGTCAGGTTCAGATTATATAATTAGGGAAAAGGAAGGTGCTATCCTATGTCCATCACTTCAACAGCAAATGAACCATTACTGCTTTTCTTTAAAGACAAGAGGTTTTCTTCTATTTGGAAAGGTGTTGATAGACCTTTGTCTTTTCTCTGTTCATAAGACAATGAACTTCTTTCCAGGTCTAGTGTAAGACCAAGTCTGTCTTACAGCCTGAGGGGAAGAATTATGTTTTAGTCCTTATGGCTTGATTCAAAACTTGCCTTCTCTAAGCCTCACCCTCTTCAGTTGGTAGCTGTCTCACACTGGGGTAAGGGGAGGATCAAAGTATGCTAATGAGGAAACCTAACAACGTACGTGAAAAAAATGTGCTCAATCAATGCAAATAGTCTTCCTTGGTGAAATTCTTGCTTGAACAAAATATTTAACACTAAGAGATTTATTTTTAAGTGTGTAAAGCGAAAAGCAAAGTGTCACGCCTGGAGACTCTGAGGTACACACAGAGGTTTGGATACTCTGTCCATCAAGCCGAGGCACTTGGAAAACGATGATTGCTTAAAAAAAAAATAATAAATTGAGCAATAGCTTCAAAGCCTTCTAAAGCCCTCTCGTCTGACGGGAGGTGACAGTGACAGGTGTCTCTGTGGTACACACTGAACTTGCCTTTTCTCAGACAGAGTCCTGTCAGTCCCGAATCTGATGTCACTTCTACAAATAGACAATTTCACAGTTTCCCCTGAGTATCATTGTAATGTATCATTATCTGGGCAGCCTCTCCAGAAATTTCTTTTAGTGCTTGCCTCAGTATGTCATTTGGCATCTGGGACATGACATCCTCAATACCTTCCTGGAACTGTGGTCAGGAAAGACTGAGGAGTGCTCAAAATGGCCAACATTTCTCTCTTGTTCATACACTGCTAAAAGTGGCCATTCAGGAAAAAAAAATATATATACATATATTTGTATATATATATATGTATATACACACACGCACACACACATATGTATATATAAATTTTTGAATGGCCACTAATATAAAACATATCATATATTACGTATATAATATAATATATACAATATATACAGAGAAGGGGGAGATTGAGAGATTTTGGAACTTTGCAAAGGTAATATTTATTTGAGTGCTCTGTCTGCATGTACAGCTGCCTGCCAGAAGAGGGCGTTAGGCTTGGTTGCTGGGAATTGAACTCAGGACCTCTGGAAGGACAGCCAGTGCTCTTAACCACTGAGCCATCTCTCTAGCCCTGCAAAGATATTTTTTAAAAGTCCAGTCAGTGGTTGTTAGGATATACACAACAGCACAGTCAGGAACAACTGTAGGAAGAGTCAGGACTCTTGAATTCTATTGCTCTTTTATAGTCTCTGGAGCAACAGAAAGGAAATAAATGAGTTTTACTCCAGTCTGTATAATATGTAAGTCACACAGTGTAAATCCCAGCACTTACTAGCACTGTACTGCGTGCGTTATAGAAGTGTCAGTTACTTTATCTGTTACTTGACGAAGAAGTCCTAAAATAGAAAAAAATTGAATGGTCATAATTGAATGTACTCTAGATCTTCCTTTTCTCAATCTAGACTAGTTTTCTCCTCTTTGTTTCGGTAGACTGTGCTCGTTAATTTTGAGAGACATTAAAATGGAGTGTAACCTCTGTTACCCTACCAATCCTGAGAATCAAGGAATAAATACAAACTCTTCTCAACCACTGTAGAATGTTTGCTTTCCTAAATATATCTTCTGTGTGGGAAGCTGGGGTGGAGAATTTAATTCTTGTGTTTTTTGAAGTGGACAGGGCCAGTAGTTTCTGAAGTAGCCAAGCAGAAACCGGAAACGCTTAAGCCGGCTTTGTTCCTTGCGGAGGGGTGCTTGGCAGCGCGCTTTCTCATGGGCTCCTTTCCAAAGGATGGGGGATACACTTCTGGAGGCTGTGAACCGGTGACTGAGATGGCGCACTGTGGTTCAAGCCACATTCTTGGAACCGGAGCTTGCGGTTTGGTTTCTCTCTTACTTCACCACGTTAAATTAGTCCTGGTGATTGGGCAGGAGACCAGAGGCTGTAACAGGCTCTCCGACTCTGTGGTGTAACTTAAAGCCTTCGCAAGTTCTATCCTCTCAGGAAAGGGGGTGAAGAGGAAGTCACTACCCTGGGCTCTGACCTCATCCAAGCCCCTGTCTGTGCCTTGCCTTGGGAAACTGTGTCTCAAAGTTGGCTCGAAGTGAGGCTGCAAGAACATCTTTGTTTACTCCCTTTGAACTCCAGTGAGATACCTTCACTCGTGGGACTGAAAAGCAGATTCTGTGAAAACACTAACTCTTATGTTATAGAATCTTGAACAATTGCTTTTGGTGATGGGGGTGGGAGATGGACTACCAGAGACTGAACCCGGGGCGAATGCTTGGTTAGGACTCCGGTGAGGGCTCCGTCTCTTTGGAATCTGCCCTACTCCTTTGAAGAGAGTGTGGACTAAAGGCATCAAAGTGTAGGAAGTGCAGCCTGAGGAGAGAATAACAAGGGAGGTGTCTCCTGATGTGTGTGGGGGGACACAAACATGACGTTGATTTACTGCTCCCCCACGACCAGCGTGGGACATCAGTGGAAAATCTTTCTAATAGAAATTAGACCCTGGAAAGAAAACATCTAAGATGGACTGGGAAAGCAGGAAAAACCACCTTTGCATCAACGTGTACTATGGTTTACAATAAATACAGAGTGCCATCATAGACACTTCCGAGGGCACAGTTCAGCTGCTTAACTAATCACATACCTTTTGTAGTGTGACCACGTTGGTTATGTAAAGTGTCCTGCCAAGTAGTTTTAAAAGCTGGTATTAATTATACAACAATAGGATTCATTTTGGCATTTCCATCTGTGTACATAATGTGCTCTGATTATATTCACCCCTCCTGGCCTTCCCCACCCCCAGAGGGTTTCTTCCTCTTCTAAAAATACAGTATTTTATTTATTGAAGTCTCTTCAATGAAGAGCTGCCAGTTAGCCAGATACACTGGTGTACATCTGTAATTCCAGCTGCTGGGGGTGCGGGTGGGAGGGTTGTCACTTGAGGAGACAGATTTGAGTGTCACCTGGACCACACAGTGAATTCAATGAAAGTTCGTGCAATTTAGCAAGATCCTGTCCCAAACTAAAACTTTAAAAGGCCTAGAGATGTCACTCAGTGGTAGCATGCTAAGGTGCAGATAAAAACAGAGGTAAAGGGGCTGAAGCGATGGCTCACCACTTAAGAACAACGGCTGCTCTTTTAGAGGATGAGGGCTCTATTCCTGTCATCCACAAGGAACCGTCAGTAGTTCTGATTCTAGAGGGTCTGACCCCTTCTGGTTTCTGAGGGCACTGCGTGCATGTGGTGCACAAATACACACGAAAAAGAAACACCCATACCCATAAAATTACAAAACACAAACGCAAAGTCACGGGGAAAATCCCACCTATTGAAAAGAGCTGTAAGGTGGCAAGCAAGGGGCAGAGGAGGGAGGACCACCTCCCACCTCGCCTGGAAGAAGTGTGCCTGGGATTCTCAGTTTTCCTTTTAAACCACAGCAGAAAGGATGCTCCCACTGTGACCAGTGGATAGCAACTTTATTCTCCTAGGGTTGCCGAGCCTTTGTGCAGGACAGATTCCTTTGACTATGACATTAAACAGCCACTGAATTCACAGTCCAGGTACTTGCAGGTGGCAAGCGATGTGCTGAATTCCGCTTGAATCTAAGTGTGGCTTATGCACTGTTTACGAGGATCGGATGAAATGTGCAATCTTATGGCTGCCAGTAGGCAAATCCTTTGACAGGGCACCAATGATTTAAGAGATTGGCTCTGGAGCGCGGGGTATGTAGCCTTCATTCCACTGACTGTTAAGCTTGGTGACTTGCCAGTGTAACAGGTGAAAATTGGTGAGTGGGTTGAGATTTCTGGGACACAGGCTGGAGGAGCCAGGAGTTCCGGATTCCTTTGGCAAGGGCTTGGTCTCCTGGGGTGAATTTTATTGTCACACTACTGTGCCCTAGTTTTCCATTTATTTTTCTGTATTGCACAGGATCATGGTTGCAGCCTGCTGGGTTGATGTTGTAAATGTGCTCACAGGGATTCAGAGATAGATGCTCCGTAAAGTGATTATCGTTAGACTCTACGAGAGTTAAGAAACGATGAGGACTCAGAGGAATGTAAAATTTGTCCTAATGAGAATGTGAAAATATTGTGGAACTTACTAATATGCATTCATTGCACACGTTAACGAATTTCTGTGTGACATGTCAATCACATGTACATCTGTTTAGAATTTTATTTCCTTTGAGTGAGCAGGGTCCTCTTAGCTATCAGCCAGAGTATGCTCTTTATTGAATTTCTGTTAAGTACTGAGCAAATACAATGCGCATCCAAAGTAATCTGTGTGTTTGAAGAATATGGAAACAAAGAGCAAGAAATCCTTTAATTCATACTTTACTAATATAAATTAGTGAAGATGGTGCCTACTCAGACATACTGTTTACTTACCTACGGAGAGTAAGACCAAAGAACTCGTTCAGCAACAAACTTTCATGCTTCTCAGATTTTACATGGTTTTCCCCCATAATTAATTAGGGAGTGGTTTAAAAACTCATTAAAAGACAATTAACTTCGATTCTGAGCAATAGCGTTTTAAATCACACATTGCCGATATAGAAACAAGAATTAAAAACTCACAGAAAACTAGTTCTTTAAAAATGATTTCTGAAAGTAGGAATTTTTTTTTTCATGTTATATTTAGAAAACTTCTCCAAGAGGACCTGTTTTCCTCCTCGATGGGAGGAAAGAAGAAACTCAAATCTGTCCTCCGTTCAACCTCACGTGTCACAGGCAGGGTGTAGGGGTCTGGTCTTCCTTACCGGTTTGTTAATTCTGCCAGCCCGATCTCCATGAGCACACCTCTGAGAAGGGAGCCTTTGTCTGCACCTCTCTCAAGTGCTTGGGCTTCTTACCATGAAGCAGACAAAAGGGGAAATAAAAACAGACAACCCGGAGTATTCCTGCTGACTTTTTCTGAAGCAGTTTACAATTTCCAAGGAGAAGCAAAATTAATGGGAAATGCATCTTTCATTCACACGTGGCAGATAACTGACATGTAGTACATCTCCGGGCCCTGGTTCAGGGGTGAGGTGCCCATGAAAGTCACAGGACAGTCAGTGTCTGCAGGAGCATCTCATCCTCTGTGTTCCACAAACAAAAGTAGCCCGGCTCTGTGCCACGTTGACTGACAACATTGCTTTCTGACAATGGGATGGACTGATTGCTTCTCTTTCCTTGTGCAGCCTCTGCCACCTTGTCACGACTCCGTAGAGTCCATGCAGGTGTTTAAACAGCACTGCCAAATAGCAGAAGAGTACCATGAAGTCAAAAAGGAGATCGCCTTGCTCGAGGAAAGAAAGTAAGTACCTTCCTGCCGCCTACTCTCCCACTGAGCAGAGGCGGGGAGGAGCCAGGGTGGCAGTGGAGGTGTGTGGAGGTGGGGGTTGCGGTGTGTGGGGGGAGTGGGAGTTTGGGGGATGTGGGAGGTGCCAGAAAGGAGGGGTTTTAGGACCGAGCAACAGACCTTCGGCGGACCTGTGCACTAGAAGAAGAGCTGCGGATGTGCGGCCACTCAAAGCTCATTTATTTTTTAAATAAGAAATTTTAGTTAAAGAAATTCAAATTGCTATAATGCCATCTAGGGCCATGCCATATTTTTCATGGCTATAATGGAGTTGGCAGGATACTTTGACCTGGGGTGAATTTTAATTTATGTTTAAGCAGTATAGGTCCCATATTTAAATGAAAACCCTTTTTAGAGTTATATAAATGTGTTAGTTGACTAACTGCATTTTATATTACAGGTCTGCTATGGAAAGTCATACAATTCAAGTAATTAATTATGCAATTCAATTCATTAGAGCATTTTAATTTTACTGGCTCTTTATTTCACAGAACTCACCTCAATTGCACTTGATTTTTCCAATGTCTGTCCCTTTTTGTTCCTAAAAAGCATCATTAGACACCATGCCATCATCTGCTGGCCAGTTTGTTCTTCCATATCAGGGAGATCTGTTGGTAGTCTTTACACCTCTGACTAAGGAGTGAGTCCATGAAAACACAGCTAGAGAGACGTTTCCCAGGGTTGAGTTCCTGAAGCCTTGTCTATTGGGTATACCTGCATGCTAAGCATGTTCTTGCCAGGGCGTGAGACAGAATTCAGGGGCATGGCCATTCTTGACCCTTCTGTTTCTTCACCTTCAGCTTCCTAGAGTAACACAGTACATTTATTAGTGAATTTTCAAATGAAAGAAGGTGAATGTGTTTTGTCTTGGGGAATCTTAGGACTCTTTTGAGACTCTTCAGTCTGGTGGTTGGACACCTCTACATTTGTAGATTCTTAACCAGGTCTTTTCTTCTTGGTTCAGACTCATTTACCAAACAGACCCAGCCTCCTCTAAATTCCCCGCTTTGCTTCACGTCACACATAACATTTCACTTGGACTCTTGGCTGTAAGGGATTAAAAACTGTTAAGAAAACAGAAGAACAACCTTATAAAACTATGGCTTTCTTTTGGGTTGGAGAATCTTGATAAGCTGTCCAAAATATTTAGATTGCATTTGTAAGTGCAGCGGGGACATCTGAGAGTGCCTGACGTTGCAGGGAAGGGAGGATTTAGGATTAGCAGCAGCCTGTGACTGTATTTTCTGGGCTGTGTTTACTTGTGTGTGTACACACTGGAAGTAAGTAGGTACAATGGGGAAAAGCCTACCGAGATAGCTTCATTTAATTGATATGATAGCTTCAGGTCAGACCTTCTGGAAGACTTCGTTATTTAGTTTAACCTCACATATGGCATTTTTACGGAAATGTAAGATCACCCACTAAATTATATGTCCTAAAAGTTTATATTTTTGTGTGGTGAATTTTGAAATATGGCAGGATGATGACATAAGGATGACTAATGTCTGTGCTCTGATACTTGTCCTTTCTTTGTGTTGAGAAAAATGATAACTTGTGGGTACCACCATAGCATCGAAATAAGAGAAGGCTACATTGACTTCAGAAAGAAGCAGCTAGCTGATTTGGGAGAAACTTTATATAACCTTCCAGGACCACAAAGATGTTAGATCTCCACCCCCAATACACACACACACACACACACACACACACACACACACACACAAGGGACTCACAGGCTTACACGTGTTTCTGTAGAAGTCATCTTACCCCTTCATCAAATGTAAGTGCATACTCTAAACAATTGCTACTTGTGATGTAGGAACAAATTATTTTACTATATTTTCCTATTTCATATAGTTTCTCAAGCCCCCCTTTTTTCCCTTTCCTGGTTCTTCTGTCTAGGTTGGAGATTTTCTGCTTCAAATCTTGGTTGGTAGAATATTATAATTGTTTTCCTTCCTGTTTTTTTTTTTTTTTAATGTTTTTAAAATTAGCAGCAGCTCCTGCCTCTTCCTCTCCCTCCTGATCCTTCTCTCTCTGGAGATAGTCTCATGGCTTCCAGGTTGGAGTCAAATGTGCTATGCCGCCAAGGATGACCTAAAACTCCCGATCATCCTGCGTTAACCTCCTAATGTTGAGATCATAGACGTGTGTCGTTAGGAAGTGCTGTGAATCGAACCCAGAACCTTTGGCATGCTAGGCAAGCACTCTCCCAACTGAGCTACACTCCCAGACCCAACAGCCAATTCTGGCCTGGATCCCACAACCTGGCAACCTCTATAGAACTTCCAATCTTGACCCTCTGCCTCAACTGCACCGACTCATTAACTTTCCCAGGACCCTGTCTGTGTCTGCTCCACAGGCAGTAGTTCCTCAAGGAAGGCCTATCCTATGTCCTCACCCACGGTGATCAGAACTTTTCTTTAGCAGTGGATGAGCCACTGGAATGGTCCTTTGAACTTTCAGTAGGCCAGTTCTATCAGTCGTCATGTTTAAATTTCTTCCCACCTTTATGACTCTTTGTCGCTCTTTCAGACACACTCTTTCTTTTTTTGTTTTTGTTTTTTTGAGACAGGGTTTCTCTGTATAACGCTGGCTATCCTGGAACTCACTTGGTAGACCAGGCTGGACTGGAACTCAGAAATCCACCTGCCTCTGCCTCCCAAGTGCTAGGATTAAAGGCGTGCGCCACCACTGCCCGGCGACACACACTTTTATTTTAGCATCTCTTTATATCCTTATCACCCACCATGGAGCTGATCATAGAAGTCAAATACGAATTAGGTTGATCTAAGGTAGCCCGTTATAGGTTGCAGTAACAGCCCCTGCATATACATATTCTGTATTGTTATGGTCTTGTATTTAAAAACACAGAGTTGATGTCAGTAAGGGTTACTAAGACAAGCTGTCAAATCACCAACTGTGGTTGGAGCCATCGCAGTATGAGATCCATCTCTAACCACTGTACTGGTTTGCATCACACTGTAGTGAACCAGTAGCTCATTTTATAACAGATTTTTCTGAACAGTCTTTGTTTTCAAGCAAAATAAATCAGGCCACGTGGATCTGACCCAAGCAATTAACATTCCATTTTAAAAGTGATTCTGATGAGAATTTGTCTCCCAACCCTTCATAAACTGTGGCTGACTTCGACGCCTTTGGCAACTGGCTCATGCAAGTGGGACGCACAGACTCTGAAGTGTTTATAAAAAGGTTTTCTTTCTTGGAATTGCTCAAGCACAGCCTGATGTTTGAACTTGAGGCTGCACTTTTCTTGTCTCTCCAGAGGAGGTCTCCCTGGGTCAGGTTTGGAAAAACTTACAGTCACAGGAGAAGATCCTGTGGAAGTGTTCCTGGTTATGGTTGTTGGGTGGACAGGATAGTCAAGCCCTCCCACCATGGGATAAATCCTATTCATTTACATTTCTTTCTGGCTTATGACTAATGTTAGATAGAATTGGTTTCTACATCAGGTGGACCGTCCTGGCCTGATTGCCTGTGATCATACCCCTTGTAATTGCATCTATTAGGACACATCATGTCTTTTTGATACATCTTATAAGAATTCTCATTCCCTATACATAGCTCCTTTTGTACATCACATAGCTTTCGAAATCAAGCATCAGTTGCCAGACAGGGATGATTTAAAATATACGATTCAGTTATAACCAGTTGTAAAGGTTGCTGAGTTCCAGACATGATTATATCTTGTCTGGTAGAGAAAACATTTCTCCGGTCTTTATTTGAACCATGCTGAGGAGACTGACAGCATCGGGAAAAGGATAGAGTTACGAAAGATTAAAAGATACTTCTTGCTGAAAATTTACTCTTTGACAATTCAGGGCTCTGCAGTGCTTGCAGGGCTGAGTAGCTGTCATCATGGATGTAGACTATTTTCATAGGCCCAGAAGGAAATCTTGTGGTCCTGAGGAGTCCTTCTAATTGGTCCCCTTTCCTAGGCATTGTAGCAAACAAACCTATTTCCTTTCTTTACCAGCTTGTTGAGGGACATTTTTTTTTTTTTTTTAAAAATGGATGTAATTGTGTAATACGATTTTGATGTGATTCAGACTATTATTACCTAATGTTTCAGGGTCCACCCACACATCACACCTCAGTACTTCCTTCTTTTAATTTGTGATACTATCCCATTGTACACATCTTATTTGCCTTTCATTGGATAATGTCCATTTGGGCCGACTGCACTGCTTAGTATTGGAAGAATGTTACTGTAGACATGTGTGAGCAGCTGTGCTCTGTTGTCACATGTCTCTGCTGGTGCTTGCCCTGCCCATCGGATGAGTAAACCACACCAGTGGACGGAGTGATGTGTCATTGTGGTTTTGGTTTACATTTTCCTGATGGCTGTGTTGTTGCACAACTTTGCATGCACTTCTGGGCCAGTTCTATGTTTTCTTGGAGAAGTATTTATTTAGATATATTGCCCAGCTTTAAGAGGTTTTCTTTTTGTCGCTGAGTAGGAGGATCCTATACCGTTAGTGGGTTCGGGTGAAGCACCAGAAGGGGAAAGCCACAAACACCATAAGGCCCACATGTTTATGTCTTATTCAGATACACAACGACGACGGAAAACAGTAGCTTATCTAGGGAACATTGAATGTGGGAAAGGGTACTTATGTTACTTGTAAAATTTTCCTGTAACAATAGCCCTCTTTTTGTTTGCTTTTCATCGTGGTACTTAAACTCATTCTGAAATTGTCAACAGCCTTCTCTGTCTACATAGAAACATTTGTTGCCTTAGAACCCCCCCCCCCTCTCTCTCTCTCTCTTTTTTTTTTTGAGACAGGGTTTCTTCTTTGTGTAGCTCTGGCTGTCCTGGAACTCACTCTGTAGACCAGGCTGGCCTCGAACTCAGAAATCCACCTGCCTCTGCCTCCCAAGTGCTGGGATTAAAGGCATGTGCCACCACTGCCCAGCCTCTCTTTTTCTTTTTTAAGATTTATTTATTTTATGTATATGAGTCTTCAGACACACCAGAAAAAGGCATCAGATCCCGTCACAGATGGTTGTGAGCCACCATGTGGTTGCTGGGAATTGAACTCAGGACCTCTGGAAAAGCAGTCAGTGCACTTAACTGTTGAGTCATCTCTTCAGCCCTGCCTTAGATTATTTTCAAAGACAGATGTTTAAGCCAAATTCTCTCTCAAAGTTTGGAGATGGAGAGGATGTCAGTAGACCACTGTCCTAGAGCCAACAGAGAAATGCCAGTTTCATCTGCACTTTTCCACTCATGGGGGCGGGTGAGCTTTGAAAAAGATTGTATGGTGTGAACACACAGAGAAGCAAACCTCTTTCTTATACTCCATGAACATGGGACTTAAACATTTACTCAACATAGAAATTGGGTTTTCATTGTCATAAAGAAACAGTAAAAGAGGTATTGTTCCACAGGTGTTTCCAATAGTGGGTAGGCATATGGTGTAAACCTCCTGTCCTCTCTTTCCCATGGTGTCTTAAGCGTACATATTGCCTCCTGGTAAAGTATGGGATTGGAGTTCATTTTCCAGCAGTGAAAGCATATTTCCTGAGACTAAGACACTAGTGAGAATAGATATACTGCCTGGTTTGTGCTTAGATGTAATACCTGTTGAGCAAGTAATGAGAAGACCTTTGAAAATTGAAATTGAAATTGATTGATGATGGATGACTTTGCTTCTGGAGGCAGAGGAAGGGCCAAATGATTTTTCTTTCATTTAAATAGCTAGCTTTGTGTGAAATATTAGTACTCTAGACACCATTAAGTTGTTAGACCACACTTTTCTTCTAGCCCAGTGCTCTCCAGTCCCTTGACTAGAATCTCATTCCCAGCCGCCTGCCTGAAACCTTGTTAAAAGGGACATGGCATATATATTCCTGTAATGACTATGTCTTTAAGTAGATGCCTATTACTGAAGAGGAAGCAGCAATGTCATCCCTTGGGAGCCGAACAAGAAAGCACCTTGATTTTTACTTCTCCCACCCCATATTTCTAGATCAAAAAACCATTTGTACCATCAGTGAGTCAGCTCTTGGAACCTGAAGAATTTTCTATATTTTGAAATTAATTTCCATAAAATTTTAATTTCTTCTTTACTAACACTTTCACTTCTCTCTCTCTCTTTTTTTCTTTCCAAGTAAAGCTTTTCCAGATATGTGGCTTAGGATGAGGACCTCTGACGGTTCCTGGTAGATGCTGAGGGTGCGGCCTTCAGGCTGCTGAGATATAGTATGGAAAATGCTATGCTACGCGTTTTTAAGACTGCTGTAGCTGTGGCCTTCCACCCCACATCATATGACACCGAGTGAGGGATAACATGAGAGCCCCCCCAAAAAAATCAAAAGTAGGACTACATTTTACTGTCGTGTGAATCGTGAATTCTTCTTGGAATCATCTAGTTTGATGTGCTGGGGCTTACTCATGACTTGCTAATGAATGAACATAAATATGCCTAAATAAATAAGTCCTAAACAGGACGCAGCAGAATTTTGACAGTTTTTTTTTATTGGCTATGTATATAATTCACTACTATATAATGAAGCTAATTTAGAAACCTATCAGCCAAGGCTTCTTGATTGTAGTAAAGAAGACATTACTATTGACATTCTCCAATACTGAGAGATGGAAGGAGAGTGTCTCAGCCTTTCCTTGCAGTTATGAAATCAGTGATTCTGTGGTTGGTCATCTCTACAAATCAAAGATGGCAGACAGATGCCATCAGGGGATCAATGTAAGTCAGATAAGGAGTCGGGAAATTAGCCATCGCTGGACTCGCAGTGAAGGCAGAACTCTGTCGACCTAAATGCTCTGTGTGACAAGGATGTCATGAGGGTGGGAGGTGGACAAGTAGACCAGAGTGACCTGGCCAAGGATTTGCAGCACTTCCCTTTTCAAACCCATGTAGGTTTCTTTGCTCATTAATTTCTTCAAGATAGTTACAAGAGAACTTTTACTAATCAATATTTAATTATCGACATTTTCTGCCTTAACTGTGCTCAGGGACACGGAGTACTGAGCATTTAATCAGAACAGGCTTGATTTCTGCCCTTTCTTATTAGCTGTGTGGCTTTTTTTAATTAAATGGAGCACTTTGAGTTAGAGTTTCTTTCTTTTAAGATATAAATGATCACTCCTTAAAGTACCTTTTTCTTCAATTACTCATTTGTCAAGTATTTCTAGGAAGCCTGTTCTATTTTAAACATCTTGGAAGATCCAGAGATCAGCTGGAGCCCGAGAAACTGGTGTATGTGCTTCCTGTGTGTTCCACACCTCCCCTGCCCTCCTGCTGGATCCTTCTTTTATGATGCTTGGTTTTGCTCAGAAGATACCAAATTCAGTGACCAGGGGAGTCTGTCAGCATAGGAAGAAAATACTAGAATTTCTATTCTGATGTAATTTTTACCTCTCTTGGAAGTAACTTTTATTTTGATCGTTTCAAATGTACAGAAAACTCCAAAGGAAATGTTACAATGCTCACGTGTCTTCTACTGGATTTACTAATTATTAAACATTTCCCCAAATGTGCCATGCTCTTCCTCAACAAAGAGGGCATTCTTTTTTCTTGTATTGTCTAATATTTTTCATGCTCACACATAACTTGCTTGTTTTGGGTTGAGAACATACATCAGACACGACGTATGCTTCTCATGGGGGCACGCAGTACTCATGTATGTCTGCAGAAGTGACAGCAGTACTGTTGACTTGGTCATCCTGGCCTCTCTTTTCCTCCTCTACCTTTTGCAGTTCCTCAGATTTTTCGGGAATATTCCTTGTGAACTGTGTGTTGAATGTATTGTTCCTCACCCACCTGTTCTAACACCCAATGCTCTCTCACCACATAGTCATATTTGGGTATGCTTTATAATATACACTAGTACATGTATAATTCACGAATTAGTCTGTATTTGTGTCCACAGTTCTGTGTGTGATTTTTTTTAACCAATAACATCTTTTTTTTTTCTTTTTAGTTCTTAAGATATCGTCTCTCTGTGTAACCTAGGCTGGCTACAAGTTCCTGCCTCAGGTTGCCAAGGTCCAGGATAACAGGCATGCGCTCATCACATCTTAATTTTTAACTAGTGGTCTTAAACTCCCAAATGGCTCAGGAGATCTAAAGGAATAGGATAGTCATGTCCTTTTTTATTTATAGATTGTTAGAACATTACAGATAGGGTTTGGGGTCAGAAAAGTTCCCTTGCTCCAGTAGCCTTGGACTTACTTCTGATATGAATGTGAATATTACTATTTTGTGCAAGCATATGCTTTCTGTTCTTCCTCTTATCTTATGTAGTATCAGGCTAGTATAAGAATGTAAATGTTGCTTTTATTTCCTCAGATGAAGGCATGAGATAGATCAGTACCCAAGCATTGTGAATACACGGCTTGGGTTGAACCACAGTGTTTCCTTCTCTGTTCCAACTATTCCTAGGCCTAGGGCTTCCAGCTTCTGTACAATCCAATCTTCCAAGCTGACTTATTCAGTCTGGCTCCTCTTGTCTTCTGAGATTCTGAATTGTTCTGCCTGGCCTCATACTAACTTTAACCATATGGTCTAATCTTCTGCTCCTGCTCATTCTTTGTCTCGTTCTGTCTTCACCTGTGTCTAGATTGTTTTCTTTGAAACCTGACTCAGTAAAACTGTCCTGATAAAACTGCCACACACACACACACACACACACACACACACACACACACACACACGCGCACACGCGCACACGCACATGCACACGCACACGCACACGCACACATGCACACACACTCCACAATCACCTCTGTGCATCTCCTTCTCTCTCTTTGCACTGTTTTTAAGTAGCCTCTTTTTCCTCTCTGTTCTTGTGAGAGTTGGCCATATTCTATTTCTGACTCATTCTGTCAAATCTTTCTCTAATTTGTCACTTTGCCCCTCAATTAAATGTCACTTTGAAACGAGGCTGCTTCTTTTTTGCAAATATAAAGAGAAAACTTTTAGGACTATAGTCTTTCTTATGCAAGGGTCTACATCACCATCCAAGCAGACATGTGTCAGGATGCAGAGTAGTTAGGGCATGTTTCTTGTCGAATTTTTAAAACAGAACAGCATTTATTTATTTATTTATTTATTTATTTATTTATTTATTTATTTTCACATAGCATGCATGTTGTGTTAGGCATTGTATATTATCTGGAGTTAAATATACAGGAGGATGTGTGCGTGTCGCCTAAAAATCTTATGCTATTTTATTTGAGCATCAGCAGATCCATGAGGGTCCTGTATCCAGTGCCTGATGGGTACTAAGGGACAACTGTATATGTGTGAGTACTAGAGAAAGACATGGAAAATAATGTCCTCAAGATCAAACCCAGGACTGTGAGCTCCTGGCTAGTAAATGTTCTGTCACTGAACTCTAGCTCCAACCCCTCAAGAAGATTTGTTAAACCTGAAACATAAGAAACAAAAGAAGCTAAACACTGTGTTTCAAGGACAAAGATTCAGTAAGAGACAGAGGAGCTTTCTCCCCACAGGACGGTAGGCAGGGCCTTGATGTATACCGCATGAGTAACTGGTAGTCTCTTCATTCCTCTGTAAAGTAATAATATCAGTAACTCGTTGCAACTTTTTTTTTTACATTGGTATTTGCTTTTTCAGAAACAGAAATGCATTGCTGTTTTTTCTTTTAAGCAGTCAGCACTTAGTTTGTTACACTTAAAAAGAAAAAAGAAAAAGAAAAAAAAGATCACAGGCCAGTGAGACGCCTTAGCAGGTAAAAGCATTGCCACAGAAGCTGGACCACCTGATTTGGATCTCCAGAAGTCAGAGTGGAAGGAAAGAGCTGATTCCACTTCAGGCTGTGGCACATGTACATCTGCATACACACACACACACACACACACACACACACACACACTGTAAACACACAAATAATATATAGTTTGAAAGACCATTGTTTTGAATGATTGACCTATGTGTCTTTGGAATGTGTCTAGCACATTGGATAGGTCTAGTCGAGGTGCCAAAAGATCCCAAAACTTGTGATTTAGGAGAAATTAAAACCAGAAGACCAGTGCTTAGGCATTGTGGTTCACGGCTGTAACTCCAGTACCTGGGAATCTGAGGCAGGAGAATTGTTGCACCTTTAAGTCCACCCTGGGCTACATAGTAAGTTCCAGGTCAACCTGGGTCTGCAGAGTGAGACCCTGTCCCATCCACAGTTGATGTGAGTGTAAACTATTGCAGCCACTATAGAAGCCCGTGTGGAATCTTTTCAAAAAACTAAAAATAGATCTAGCCTATGACCTCATTGCCTCTCCTAGGCACATACTCAAAAGACTCTGAGTCTCGCTATAGACACTTGGCTGTCCACATTGGTCTCTTTCTACAATAGCAAGGAGATAGAATCAGCCTAGATGCCCACCAATAGCTGAACAGAAAATGAAAATGCAGTCTATGTACACAGTGGAGGTTTATTCAGCCGTAAAGAAAAATGAAATAACGAAACTTTCAGGAAAATGGCTGGGTTTGGAAAACGTAGAAAGTGATGTAACCCAGGTGCAGGAAGACACACGCTGTATGTGGATCCTTACCTCCAGCTGTTAAATATGCATATCCAGGAGGAAGGATGCGGGTAAAGGGAGGAATGAGGGAAGTGGTCTATAAGAGTGGAAGAAGAAAGGCTTGAAGTGAAGCGTGGAGAAAAGAGAATGATGTGGAAGAGGGCCAGAGGGTACGGTGAGGGAGAGAGGGTATTGCGTGAAAGAGCGGCCAGAAGGTAAGGTACAGTGGGGGAGTGGGGCAGCGCATGGAAGAGGGGCCAGAGGGTACAGTCGGGGAGAGAGGTTAGGAGGCATGAGGTGAGAAGTGTACGGAGTCCCATGCAGAAGGAAACCTGTTGCTTTACAAGCTAATAAGACAATAAACTTAACACAAATAAAATAAAGAAAAATAAAGGTCCGTCCTTGGTGGCTGGAAGGGTAAGCAGGGAGATGAGCAGTGGGAGGAGCGCCGAGCACTGGATGCGTTTGCAGTAAAGCCTGTGCTTCTCCTTGCCCTGTGCCCTGCGTTTCAGGAAGGAGCTCATTGCCAAGCTGGACCAGGCAGAAAAGGAGAAGCTGGATGCTGCTCAGCTGGTTCGGGAATTTGAGGCTCTGACCGAGGAGAACCGGACGCTGAAGATGGCCCAGTCTCAGTGTGTAGAGCAACTGGAAAAACTCAGAATCCAGTATCAGAAGAGGCAGGGCTCTTCCTAACATCAGCCGATGAAATGCGAGCAAGGTTGCTGACCGCTATGCGCTGGCCGAAAGGATTTGCATCTTAAGGAAGAGAGAGTAAAATGTATTGCTTCTCTTTATTACCCATATGGCAAATGTCTAGAATGAGTTTAGTGTTTCCTAGCTTCTAGCTTGAGAGAAAGATATTTTATTTTAACTGAGGTCATTAATGCAAAGCTATCACCAGTATATATTTTCAGAGATCAGAGTTCTTTTTTTCCAAAGATATACATATATATATATATTTCTTAGAAAGATATGATCATACTATACATTAGAGTAGAAAATAATAAAAATAGAATGTTGACTGGCCCCACTGAAAATCATGAGCCGTAAAACAAGCCAGTCGAGTGTTCACTGTAGTTTCACATCTGTGCATTTTAAAATTTTATGCCTTTTCATATTTCAAGTCCGCTCAGCTACAAACCATGGAGACCAGCGGTGCTCTGTAGAGTCAGACGTAACTGTTCAGTGGCTGATTGTACGAAGAACAAACATTCGCATAGGCTAAATGCTTTCTCATGAAAATATCAGCAGGCATGTGCCCTTGCCCAAAGCTCACTGGCCAGTGCTGATTTGTGTAATGAAGAATCAAGGCTGGCTGGCTGGCTTTCTTCCCTCTGTTAACACACAGTGGACATGTTTGCCTTGGCCGCGCGTGTCTTTGGGATCTGGGTGTGGGGAAAGTAGAAAGCTATCATTCAGACACTACACGCAGTTGAGCGTCTGTAAGACCAGTGAGAGGACATAACTAGTGTTTGGCATCTCAGGAGATAGGTTAGATCAGCAAGGCTGACAGGAATGTGTGCTTGAATGCAGAACTAGAGAGTGATCTTCCTTCATTCCCCCTCCTACACTTTCCTGCCTGTCTTTGTTTTGTGTCCGTTTCCACTCACGTGACTTCTTTTTCATTAAACATGGATCCAAAGTGCAGCCCTGTGTCTTGATTTCTTCTTAATTCCTTTGTGCTAGGAATCGCCCTGGTTAGAGTTTATTCTCAGTAGTACATCCTGGAAAAGAAGTGAAGTCCTTTCTCAGGGAGAAACTTAGGTTTCTCATCTAAAATACTCAGAGAACTAAATTGATAATGAGGTATGATGACCTTAGACAGAGACAGTGATTCCAAACCAGGCATGATGTCACCTCAGGGAATATTTGACAGGGTCTAGAAACATTTTCTTTCCTTGAAAAGAATATTTATCATTTGTGTATTTGCGTTTATATACATGTGTGTAAAAATACATGTAGCATGTACCATGGTGCCCAGCCGATTGTCAGAGGATTTCCACGGTCAGTTCTCATTTTCTACCTCATAGAACTTTGGGATTGAAGCCAGTCCTCAGGCTTGGCAGCAAGCCCCTGCAGAGCCATCTTGCTCATCCTTTTCTTTGGTTGCCACAACTAGGATAGAGGACATTACTGGTATGGAGGCCTAAGTCCAAAAATGATACCACGTACAGGGCAGACGTCCCTAAAACAAACCATCCCATTCAGTGGCACATCAACAGGACAGAGAGTGATGTTCCCTCATGGTGAACCAACCACTGGGGATCTCGGGCACAGAATAGGAAGTGGGGGAGGGTTGGGGGGAGTGCTTTATACGTGGTGTAGAGGTTGTGAGGTTGTGAGGCCTCCCCATTATAGAGACGAAGCTTTCCTGTGGGTCTCATAGTCTTCAACACTGTGAAGCCTGCCTGTCTGACACCTCTTGTTGCTTTAATTTTTGATCCAAGGCAAAAAAAAAAATGCATGATCTTGGCTAGATACCATTACTAGTTGTTTTTTTGTTTGTTTGTTTGTTTGTTTGTTTTTGTTTTATTTTGTTGTTTTTTTAGTTGTTTGTGTTTTGGTAATTGTAAAGCTTAGAAATACTAACAGAAAGGTGATTTTATTCCCCAAACTTACCCAATCCTGGAGCTAATGGAGCAGCAGGAAGAAAAATGATTCATAAGCTGTAGACACCGGATTTGATATCTGGAGAATGAAGGAGTTGTGTGGTCTTTTGAAGAAACTCAGGGCGGGAAAGACCTGTACTCTGGCAGGATGAACACTGGAGAAGGTAGAACTGTTGAGATGTACCTTAGTCAACGTTCTGTTGCTGTGAAGAGACTCCACCATGACAACTCTGACAAAGGAAAAGCATCTCATCGGGACTGGCTTACAGTTCAGTCCGTTTGCCGTCATGATGAGAAGCGTGGTGGCACAAAGGCAGACAGACGTGGTGCTGGAGGGGAGCCGAGAGTTCTACTTCCAGTTACAGTGCAGGTAACAGGAAGAAAAAGACACTGGGCCTGACTTCAGCATTCGAAAACAAGAGTGTACTGCCAACTTCCTCCAACAAGACCACACCTGCTCAACAAGGCCAAACCTCCCAATCCATGTCAAGTAGTGCCGCGTCCTAACAACCAAGCATTCAACTACAGGAGCCTATGAGGACCATTCCAATTCAAACTGCACTGGATGTCACTGGGGTTATGACCCAGAATAACTGTATGAATAACTCCTGTAACCCTGCTTGTCTCAATGAGAAAATATACCCAGTGTTTCCAAAATATACATATTTGTTCCTCAGAAACAAACTTTACCCCAGGTATGTGTGTTCTCAGTTGATTCCTGTTTATTAAAACATGAAATATCTATTTTGTTGCAAGTCAGAAAAACCAAATGGCAGAATTTGTCACTCATTTGACAACTTCCCACAACTTTACTACTGCACACCTCATCTATTACAGATCGCTAAGAATTTGCCATCTTCACAGTATAAAGCCATGGTTGAGTACTCGCCTGGCAAGACTGAGACCCTGGGGTTAACCCCCAGTAACACAAAGAAGGAAAAACAGAATTAAAGCACTCCTAATATAGCAATATTGATAATATTACAGAATGTTAAAAATCAACACGGCGGTCTTAGTATGAGCGTGACGGTGCTCGCCTCGGAGCTAGAATTAAAAAATAATGAAAATCTCATTACAGTTTGCAGTCGCTCTACTAAAAAGACCTGCTATTTGTGGGCCATTTAGTTTGTGCAGACATGAGAAGAATGTGATCGGATGTGGCTAGCGGCCAAATGTATATGAACTGGTAGAGTTTGTTTCTCTAAGTCACAGAGGTGTGTTGTCTGGGTGTATTATCAGCTCGGTACAAACAAGGAGCAGAATGGACTTGAAATTCAAACTCGGCTCACCCCCAGCTCTATTATACACTTAACAATGCAGCAGTAACAGAGACTGAAAAAGCAAACAGCATAAAGAATTTTAAAAAATGACTAGTCTGGTTGTAGTGTGTAGAGGTGTAGGAAGGGATTGAAAGAGGCTCATGGGAGCGTACAAGGATCTTGGAGTAATAGCCATGGGAACTTACCAATAGGTGGAAGGCATGGGACATACACAGGAAGTGTAGCTCACATCAAATAGACAGTATAAATGACTTAAACACAGAGCAAGATTCAACGGTCCCCCTTTGTGTCAGATTCTATGGGACGCTCTATGTACAGGTGTCCTCTAGTTCTTGAAGAACATTTACAGGTTCAATGTGCTGTCCATTGCACATCAGAGCCACCTTTGAAATAACTTTAAATCAGCACACAGAATAATGGGATTTATTGTGATATTTTCATATAAAATAGATGACGCATTCATTATAATATATATATACTTTCCTGCTGTGCCTCCTCATTCTTCCTGGTCCCCTCTGGCCAACTCGGTCTGCTTCCTACCTATAAATAACTCCCCTTACGTTTTCAATTCATGAAGCACAATTACCCTCATTCCCACATACGCACATTATAGCCGTGTGTCTACATCACTAGATTCTGCCATGCAGAGCGATTATGTCCTCAGTCTTCTCTCCTCTAACTACTGTTTGTTATATCTCTGCTTTAGGCATCTCCCCTACAGTTCCCTTGTCTTTCATGCTACATGCATATAGATTATGTCTGCAGTATCACATGTGCCACGTCATCTGCATATGTCCCTACCTAGTGACTATATTTATACTACTTTCCCCCAAGCTAGAATCTCTAAATCTGAGATTGAGTAACGAAGATACCCCACCCCACTCATGACGCTCTTTCCCCCATCTCCCTGTGCCTGTCTCCCAGACCTTCTTCCTCAGCCCCTGTCCTTCTATGCATATAAGATTATCCATGTGTACATGCCTGTGTACCTTCTGGCTTCTGGCACAGAACTGTGGAAGTGGTGGTGGTGGTGGTGGTGTCCTATCCCAAGAGATTCTTAGTCTAGGAGGAAAGATACGTGTTTACTTAAGTAGTCACATGGGGCAGCTTACAATATTTTTTAAAAATTCCCTCAAAAGGTGGAAACCAATTCTTCTTCTTGATCATATGAGTCTGACTTAAAAATGTGTTTTTAATAAGTAAACAGGGGGAACAGCCAGACTTGAAAAGAAAACATGGAAGGTGTACCCCACCTGCCTCTCTCTCTAGGGTAAGTGTACCACTGGGCTGTGAAGAGTCAAGCTGGGAGCTGAGAAGGCCACTGTTGTCCTTGACATTGGCCAAGTAATGAGCCAGGCACAGCCCCCAACCCCAGGCAAGACTTCAGATGGCTGCAGGCTGCCAGAGGCTCATCAGAGGCAAAGCAGAACCACCCTGGTAAGCTGCTTCCAGCTCCTGGTTCTTGGGAATTCTGAGATGATAAAAGCTTGTTGCTTTGAGCCATTGAATTTTGGAGTGATTGATTAAGCGATGAAAGATAAGAAATATGCCAGATGGGGTAAGAGCCAAACAGGAAAAAGATATCATTTATGAGTGTATATAAAAAGGGAATAGGGATGAGATGAGGAATCTTGGATGGCTTGGTAATGAGTAATGAGATAAGATCTGATGATGAGTAAGAGCTACAGAGGTAGAGAAGGAAGGTGGTGAAAACGCTCTAGACCACAAACACACACACACACACACACACACACACACACACACGTCCCATTTAAAGACTTGTGTGGGTAAGGCCAGTGTGGCTACGAAGTGAACAGGTTTATGCTGAAGTTAGAGATTAAGGTAGGAGCAAGAAGGTTGCTTTAAGAAACATCTGTAGGAGCCACTACCCGAGAAGATGTTAAGGAGTCAGCTTTCCTCCCAGATGTGGCCCCCAAGAGGCTACCCAGGCTCCAGTATATGTGTATAAAGGCAATAGTAAATAAACAATATGCCTTTCTTGTCTTGTTTTTTTAAAAAGATTTATTATGTATCTAGTATTCTGTCTGTCTGTATGCTTGCATGCCAGAACAGGGCATCAGATCCCAGTATAGATGGTTGTGAGCCACCATGTGGTTGCTGAGAATTGAACTCAGGACCAGAATCCTAACCCTCTTACCCTCTGAGCCATCTCTCTAACTCACTTTATTTCATTTTTTAAGACAGCACATGAAGTTGGAAGGCTATAATTCTTAGAGAATAAACAAGTCCTTAGCAGTATTACACTGCTTGGCAGAATAGTCTTGAGTTTGTCTCTGTTATTCCCGTTAGTACGCTCCATTAAAAAATGCTTGCCCTGTACCTGTTTTCTAATTTTAGCTTTCTTTCTTTTTTTTTTTTTTTTTGGTTTTTCGAGACAGGGTTTCTCTGTGTAGCTCTGGCTGTCCTGGAACACACTCTGTAGACCAGGCTGGCCTCGAACTCAGAAATCCGCCTGCCTCTGCCTCCCGAGTGCTGGGATTAAAGGCGTGCGCCACCACCGCCCGGCTAATTTTAGCTTTCAAGGTCGCCAAGTTCACAGCAGACTTTTCTCGGATAACTAGAACATCCTTTCTTTGGCCCGCCTTTCTTATCTTTCACCTTGATTACTGTTTATTTTCATTGGTTGAAGCAGGGCCTTTTTCATTCTCTCTGAGTAGCCTTCAATGCAAGGCAATCTCAGTGTCTCAAGTGCCAGTACCATGTGTGTGCACCACTACCACCACACGTGTGCACCATTACACCTGTGCACCAGCACACCCGTGCACCACCACATGTGCACCACCACATCTGTGTCCTACCACACCCACTCACTGGCATATCTGTGCACAGTCACACACATGGACCACCATACCCATGCACACCACACCCATTCACAGCACATCTGTGCACCAGCACACCCAGCCTTTCCCACTCCTTCTCTTTGCTGTTTTCTCCTTCCTCTTCTCTTTTCCTTTTTTCTTCTCTTTGGTGTCAAGGGATTTAATCAGACTTTAAGCACACAATCACTGAGAAACATCTTAGCCTCAGAGTTTGATTTTTTTTTTAAAAAAAAAAAAAGATAGATTATCGCCTTATCCCAGGCAGGCTTGAATTCACTGACCCAGGCTGACCTCAAACTCATGATAATCCTCCTGCCTCACATCCCAGATTCCAGGCTTGTACCTCCCTATACTCAGCTATCACCTTAGTAGGCGAGGGATGGTTGTCAGAGCAGGGAAACACAGAGCATTGGAAGAACGTGGGCAAGCACACAGGTAGAGAAGAAATAATGCGGGTGCTGACCACAGGGTTCCTGGGTTGCTCTGAGCCCCTTCCCATTCTAACCTCTGTTTTCACCAAGTGGGAATGTTCACTTTTCTTTCTCACAGTATATGCAAGGTCGCTCTGGGGTGGGGGAGAGTTGATTCTATTTAGGAGACTGTTCAAATAAAGCCCAGCCGGCATTCATGCCTTGGTTTTGCTGAGGTGTTAAAAACATTGTGCTCAGGTCTCTCCTGCATGTCCCGCCCCAGCAGCCCTGGCAGGTAGATAAAAGGCTGCTTTTACGAGGGCCGTTTACTGAGGCCCTGATTGTGACCATGAGGTGATCACCTGAGTCACACGCACTGGAACACAGAGTCTCCCAGGAGCCAGGCTTGCACTGGGTGCAATGGGCAAGGTGGGTCCCAAATGACATCCTGAGCATATACGAGTGAGTCAGGGTGTCCACTGAGGAACCAAAGTTTCTGTAACCAAGACAAGATTTCAGGATGGCAGGTGACCCTGTGTTTTATGTCGCCAAACACTGTCTGGGCATGGCTGCTCTCGGGTCAGAGTCCTGAGAAGGGAAAGATAAAGTCTTTAGGACTAGGTACAATTGCATGTGAAATGCTCTCCCACTGCCCCGGTTTCTTAATTGCTATTCACATCCCATAAATGGAGTAAGTGCTGAACAAGCTGTCTTTCTCCATCATTCCTGTAAACACGGATATGACTCATGAACCCTGAAACCTCCAAAACACCACAGATACTACAGTGATTTGATTATTTAAAAATAGCCGGGAGTAGGGGGGAAGCCAGGGGGTAAGGGTGAGAGTTTTCAGCTGGCTTCTTCTGTTTATTTTAGTTTTTTTTTTTTTTCCATGTAAATCGCATCGTGTCTAAGTGCTGTGAGGACATACAGCTTCATAAACATATCATAGGGGCTTTTCACTTCTGACAAGGAATATTAAATTTTTGCTGGTCAGATCTTAGGTCCTAGGCTTGAGGCAAAGCTGATCTTCCTACCCTGACCTCTGCCTCCACCCTTTCATGAGGTCTGCAGGCAAGTAATCTTTTCTATAGCAATTCTCATTCACTGCATTTAAAAACACAGTTCTCTCCCCGGCCCCCATCAAGTTGATACCAACAATTCAATTTAGATGTGGTACTGAGGATGCAGGTGATAACACCGGTAAGCACAGTAACAACAGTTTATATCCAGCCTATGAAATGCACAGGGTATTTGTTTCTTTCTGATTCATTCAGAAATGGGAAACAAAGGCCCTTTTTATTAGCCAGGTGTTCAAACCCCCAGGGTGTGACTTTCTGCCAAAACCAGCAGTGAGTTTGAGATTTAGGATTGAGGTTGAGAGCCGGAATCTCAGCTGTACGTCTGTCATATCAGGAAAGTCACGGCCCTGATAGGGAGAGGACTACAGTCACCAAAGGGTGATCAAGGACAACCCCAGGGAGGGACTGTTTAAAGAACAGGGCAGGGTGCAGACTCAGGG
The DNA here is from genome assembly GCA_030674055.1 of Rhabdomys pumilio. Lineage (NCBI taxonomy): Eukaryota > Metazoa > Chordata > Mammalia > Rodentia > Muridae > Rhabdomys > Rhabdomys pumilio. The sequence continues at coordinate 66,539,724 of JANHMN010000011.1, forward strand.
AGATCTGAAGGACTGTGCAAACCCTGGGCCTTGCCTACCACCAGGAAACTCTTCTCCTAGGCCTCCAACAGTGAACAATGGAAGAAGCTACAGGAGGAGCTGTGTCTATGGGAGAGGTTAGCTACCTCAAGCTGGCCATGATTCACCTCCGGAACGTGACCCCAGGTGGAGTCACAGCTTATCAGGGCTTTGCCCAGAGAAAAGGAGAGTATCTGTTTCACTCCTATCCTCTGTCATCTTTGCCCTGTGGTCCCTATGGACCAAGCCCAGCTAGAAACAAGAGGACCAGAAGCCAGTTGCGGTAACCCTATCAGCTACTCCGTCAGGCACTGTGTAGAGTGGAGAGGTTTGCAGAGGACACGGTGGTGAATCTCTAGCTCAGATCAACTCCTAGAAGTGGACGAGCCTTAGGAACAAAGAAGCCAAACAGGATCAAGCTGTGCTTGGCGATACCCATTCTAATACCAGCACCAGTGAGGCCGGAGCTAGGAAGACTGAAAGGGAAGCAAAAGGCAAAGCAAAACAAACAAAAAGACAAGAAGCTCAGGCTCAGTTTTGCTCCTGAGACCCGCTTAGCAGTAGCGCTTTGTTAAATATACGAGTCTGAACCAAGAAGAAAAGACCCGCTTTTCCATAAGTACAGTAAGAGGTAGGGTCGGCAGAGAAAATACGGGCTATTCGGTGAAAGTGGAACCCCAGGATTCATGCAGACAATGATTGCGTAATTCTTTTAGTATCATTATGTCCGCAATCTTCCCTAGAATATTTCTTTACTTCAAGATCTTGTTGTTCATTTGAAACCCAGTTTTAACTGGCCAGTGTTCTCTGAGACCAAAATAGGAAAAATAGACCCTCACGTTAAGAGCTCTGTTTGCAGTTCCTGTTTGTCCTATGTGTGTTTGACTCAGCACATGTGGGCGGGAGGTACAGGGGAGGAATTGCAGCCGGATGTATCTTTGCCCCTGATTGGATGTTAGCCGGAAGAACACAGGCAGGAAGTGAGTCAGGACATATGCTCGCCCCTGATTGGCCCTGATGAAAAATAAATGGTGTTCCCGTCTGTGGCTTTGCTTTTTTAAGCCTCTGCAGAACAGGACTCATAGCCATTTCCTAGGAACCCCAAAATGGTCTTGGCCGGATCCCATCCTCCTGGCCAGTACTTAATTAAAGGTTGCTTCAGATTTGGCTCTAAATTGTGATAGTGGACTGATTCTCTACCTGGGAGATTAACAGTAGAGTTTTTTTAATAAATGTAGGCAATCCTAATTAGGTGTTGGTATGGAAAAGATTCAGCAAGCCTATCTGTCACAACAGCACAGCACTCCCATGCTGGCCCTCTGCTGGAGAGCATGCTCGCTGAGGGGAAAGCTCTTTGGAAGCAGGGATGGTAAGGGATTTCTGAAAGTGTGTGTTTTCAACACCATTGCCTTAATGTTGATATGTATCTAGGAAGAGGAGGAGCAGGAGGAGCAGGAGGAAGAGGAGGAGAGAAAGAGGGAAAGGAAGAGAGAAAGGAAGAGGGAAAGGAAGAGGAAGAAGAGAAGGAGAAGAGTAAAATAAGCAAGCACAGTTTTATGGTCAAATAAAACTGGCATAATAAAAGGGTTCCTACAGTGAGAGGATTTCGGGGACATTTAATATTAACGTGAAGCAGAATATAAATCATATTTCTTCATTATTTAAACCCCAAGGGCTGGTGCTATAGCTCAGCAGTAAGCCAGGCACTAGGTTTCATTCCCAGCAGAAAACCATAACAAAAACGACCACAGCAAAAACCCACTGCAGCAAACAAGGAACTCTCGGTGTTCTTATCTTTCCGGGACCCTAGGTCTCCATTGAAATAGAATTTTATTTGGACATTGAAATGGTCATGCTAAAGTAGAATTTTGTCTCCATCTCCTAATCTTGGCTTAAGGCTGTGTGCACATGCATTAAAGATGCTTTTAAGACTCCCCACAAGAGATTCCAAAGCCATAGTCTTCCATTTAATAAGACATTAGACTGTTTGCTTGATATGGGGTAGCTTGGCTCAGCTTAATATGAGCAATCAATTCAAACCAAATCATTGTCAAAGCAGAGACAATGGTCTGCATTTCAGAAAGAAAAGATGATGATGGTGATGATGATGGTGATGATGATGGTGATGATAGTGATGATGATGATACCACCACCCACCTCTGCTTGTCATGATCATTTTTTGCGTGGATATATCATGACTTGACAGGCTGTGTGGGTATTGCTGTGCTATACAGGGATGGAATACTCCCCTCAACAGGCAGGTCTTTTTTTCCTCTGTACTTTGGTCACAAGTTGTGATAGTTCAGATTGTCAACTTCATACAACCTAGAACCTCGGAAAAGTGTCTTATCTTCACGAGGGATTATCTAAATCAGCAGCGGCATGTCTCTGCATGACTCTTCTGATTACAGGAAGACCCAGTCTGAAGTGGGCGGTACACTCGCTGGCTGGGGCCATGGACTGTGTGAGAGGAGAGAAAGCTGAGTACTAAGCGTTTCTCTCTGCTCATGATTTTCTTGCATTGGTGGACTGTAAACTGGAATTCTCAGACAAAATGAGCCTTTCCTTTCTTCCTTCCTTGAGTTGCTTGCTGTTAGAATGTTTTATCACAGAAATGAATCTTGAACTTCGGTATTTTTTTTTTTTTCTAATTTGTTGTCCAATCTATGATTCAGTTTTGTGGGCAGTGGGAGTTTTGGAAAAGGATGAGAGCTAACTGTGAAGGGCAGAAACCCATCTGAGGACAGTGTTCTGAACGGGTGACATTTCTCTGTTCTCCTATGTAAATGAGAGATGGGAAGTCTTTGACCGATATGCGGGTTCTGCTGCATAAAGTCTTCAAGGCCTGAAATACCTCTGCCTTTGTAGAGGAATATAAGTCTTTTTTATCATCCAAGATGGAAGCACACAGGATTCAGGCCAGGAAAGGAAGGAGGTAGAAGAAAGTGGGTCAGCCATCTTGGCAGCTGCTGCAGGACCCTTCCAGTTACAGGGTAATGGTGGCTTGAATAGGTATGGCTCTCATAGATTCTATGAGGGTGTTTTAGTTAGGGTTCTACTGCTGTGAACAGACACCATGACCAAGGCAACTCTCATAAGGACAACATTTAATTGGGGCTGGCTTACAGGTTCAAAGGTTCAGTCCATTATCATCAAGGCAGGAACATGGCAGCATCCAGGCAGGCATGTTGTAGGAGGAGCTGAGAGTTCTACATCTTCATCTGAAGGCTGCTAGCTGAATACTGACTTCCAGTAAGCTAGATTGAGGGTCTTAAAGCCCATTCCCCCAGTGACACACCTACTCCAACAGGGCCCTATCTTCTAGTAGTGCCACTCCCTGAGCTGAGCATATACACACCATCACAAGGGGTCACCTGTGGTGGTTTGAATATGTGTGGCTCCCATAGAGTCATGTGTTCGAATGCTTGGCTTACAGTGAGTGGTATTGTTAGGAGGTGTGGCCTTTTTGGAGGAAGTGTGTCACCATGGGAATGGCTTTGAGGTCTCCTACACTCAGACTGTGCTCAGTGTGACACACAGTCACCTTCTGCTGTCTGTGGATCAAGATGTAGAACTCTCAGCTCCTTTTCCAGCACCACCTGGATGCTGCCATGCTTCCCTTTGTGATGATAATGGACTGAACTTCTGAAACTGTAAGCTAGCCCCAATTAAATGCTTTCCTTTCTAAGAGTTGCCATGGTCATGGTGTCTCTTCACAGCAATGAAACCCTAACTAAGAGAATGGTTTTGATAGTTAATGTGATTTGTCAATTTCACTGAGCTACAAGGGAATCAAATGCTTAAGTAGGAGTCTTAAGTAGGAGGGGGCATTCCACATTTGAACTTCAACTCTGTCTGTCTTTGTGTGTGTGTGTGAGAGAGAGGGAGAGAGAGAGAGAGAGAGACTCATGAGTGAACTATGATACAAGTACCCTCTCTCACATAAGGAGATGGTTGAAGCTACCACCCCAGCAATCTGAACCTCTATCACAGCAGGTAGCAGCCTCACCCTTTGATCCATCATTGACATTCATGAAGCTATCATTCAGACGACCCAGACTCTCTCAGTTTTACTATCCAGGGTATTTAAAATGCAAACATCACTACAAACATGAAATATTGTCACTGATGCACTGACATGTCTGTAGAGTGGAAATATATTATGTGATCTACCTTCAGCCTCAGATGGAATTAAGAGTGACTGCCTTTGAGCATCAGGTAATAAGGACCAAATCCTCATCTCCTTTCATCATTGGTAGAAGTTTGTCCGAGGTGAGGAATGACAAAGGGATGAAATTATTTCCAGATCACTCAGTTCCTAGACTGGAGATTTGGAAGGCATTTCTCTAGATAGTGGCAGAGGATACCATTCCTTGCCTTGGGAAGCAGCCCTCTATGCTATTGTAAAAAGGGGAAATAAGTACTCAAAGTCTCATGTCTGCACAAGGGCTAACTGGACACAGCTATTGCTGGTGACTTCCTACTGCTTTCTGACTGTTCCTCCTACCATGGGAAGAAGGAGGAGACTATGAGACCTCAGGCTGCTTTGCAATTAGTAGGTCATTAGACTCACTCTGAGATGGAAGGCTGAATAAGATTCCAGGGCCCAGTGTAACACACACACACACACACACACACACACACACACACACTTGGATTGTGTATTTACAACATTATTCAGCAGCTCAATACAATGGCAGAGCATTTGGCTAGTCTGACTGTCTGACTGTCGCACCTCTACAGAGTGACATCGCTTGGTGAAATGCACTTAGCACCTAGACACTTGAAATCCTTACCAAACTCTCACCTCATTCCTCCTTATAAGTCTTCAGTTATTCTTCCTTTTAAAAGCCTTTACTCTTGAAAAACAAACAGACAAAAACAGACAAACAAGCACACAAACAAACAGACAAACAAATAGACAAACAGAAACTATCATGGACCCTGGGAGGGTCTGATGAGAAAGTCTCAGTTAGTTTTACCTAGATTATTTCCTTTTGATGTTTGAATATCAGAGCCCACAGGTATTGCCCTGACTTCTGACTCCCTCAAATACAACTCTATTCCCTAACTTACACTGAAGTCTTAGGTATACACTCGGTCAATGTTTATTTGCCGATTGTTAGGGGATTGCTAAAAATTAAATTAATTTGGAATATTCTTCAATAGCCCTTGACATTGAATATGAAATAAAAACATAACTCACAGGAATGAAAAAAATCTGCATTTACTGTAGGTGAACACTGGAAGAAGCCAAGATGGATGGATACATCTGAATCAAAAAGAATTTGTTGGACAAATAAAAAATTATTCTTCTAATCAAAATGGCTACTGATTGCTTTGCTTTCAGGGAGACTGCATTAGAGTTCTCCAGAAGGAAAATCAATAGGACATGTGTGTGTGTGTGTGTGTGTGTGTGTGTGTGTGTGTGTGTGTGTATGTGTGGTGTGTGTAATGCTACAATGTTTCTACATCTATCATCTACTTATCTAGGTATCTATCATCAATGTGTGTGACATAGCTAAGCTTGTGAAAAGGATTCCTCTTGTAGATTATGAAAGTGATCAAGCCCTGCAGTGTGTAGAGTGAGTCAGCAAGCTAGAGTCTGAAGAGCACCAGGCATGTCATCCCATTCACAGTTCAGGAGGCTCCAGACTCAGGGGATACCTATGGAGCATACAGAGGCAGCAAGGAGGAGGACTGCCTTCATTATACTCAGAGAACAGAGAACAGTCAGCATTTTTGTGTTGAAATAGCCTACCCACCCTAGACATGGAACACTGCTTTCCTCGGCCTATTTAAATACCAGAAAATTCATGTGAAAGCAGCCCTACCCCTCATAGAAACATCCAGAATACTGTTTGAACATCAAGCTGACACACAGAATTAACCACCGTAGACACTCTCTTGTTGTAAATTCTTCTGAGCACTCAATATTCTCGGCTTCACAGGTTAAAAGGAAAGTACCTTAGACCAATTAAATATAGCACAGGAAAACAAAAGTCAGCTGATTTACAAACTGGAAAGCATCAGTCATAGTCACAGCAGGTTCTGAAGCACACTCCCAACCATGTGATCTCATAGCAGTTACAGGAAAACAGAAGCCTGTCATAGAAACAACGTGATTGGCTCCGGCTTAGCCAATCACACAATTGGTTACAGCATAACTAATTAATTGTTTATACCTTTATTATTGATTGGCAACAGGGCCTCTAGAAGCCAAAGAAAGTCTAGTTGCTGTGGTTAGGTTCTATATTGATCAACTTGACTCGGTACTGTGTGAGCCCACAGTCCAAACCCTGTAAAATTCTGCTCAACGCATAGCAGAGGAAGCAGACACTGTTCATTATTTGTTTAATTCTACCACTTGGCCACAACTAAGCATTAATTATATCAAAATTAATTAGAAATGAAGGTTTACTACATGTAAATTCTTGCACGGGCAGCTTCATAGGTGCTGGCTTTGTGCTAGGCACAGGACCGTATTGCAAAAGTCAGCAAGAATGGCTGGTTCATACCAAGGATATTACCTAGGAAGTACGGTTAAGTGGGTTTTACCTGAGAACTTCTTCCTGGCTTTTTTTTTTTTCCTCTCATAAGAGATGTGGTTTTTTTTCTCTTGTAACTGCACTTTTAGAGTGGAAACCTACAAATGGCATTGTCAACCAGCTTTGTGTTGTGGTTCTGTGATGCAGGAAATATGGAACAAGACGGGAATCAGGAGGTCAGAGAGTAGCAATAGGGTCAGCTTCAGCTCCTGGGCAACAGGAGGGGAGAGAGAAGAGAAAAGCAAGAACCCGGGGTTACGGCAGGGCAGTGAGGGGAAGAATAGAGAGAGGCAAGGTGGGGAAAGACACCCAGTTCTATCCAAGTCTGCGTCCGTGATGGTGCCAGGGCTTCATGAAGAGAGCGATCAAGCTGCCCAGTGCTCAGAGAACGAAGATACAGTAAAGAGAAACAGCTATCGTTCTTGAAGTACTTGAAGAAATTAAGAGGCAAGAACTCGAGACCTCCAAGACAAAGGTGTCCCGGGTCAGCTCCAGCTTGGACTGAGAGGAAGCTGGACGAATCATTGCCCGTTTGTCTCACGGGGAGCTTTCATCCCTGCCGTACACTCTGCCATATCTCCGGCTAAACGGCCGTGGGTTATTAAGTCTCAGCCTGGTATTTCGCCCTGAAAGACTGGAGTTGCTGGCCTTCACCTGCACCCTCGTCGCCTTGTGTTTTAGAAGCTCACGCCGTGATGGAAGCCCTCTGACCTATCTGCATTCCTGACCGAGCTGGGAGCAACTTGTCGGCAGCGCTCAGTCTTGTTTTATCTTCAGAACCAACCCAATGTCTGGCAGCCAGTCAGACTTCAGCAGATATTTCTCAACTCGAAGGAGTGAGAGGATGAATGAGATCCCATTCCTGTGGTCCGGACAACACTGAAGTCAGCGTTGTGAGAATTTGGTGGGTGAGACAAAAGCAATGACGAAACAAGAGTCCGACACTCACTGTTCCTGGCCTCAGAGAGACCTGGAGTACGATAATATTTACAAAGGATGAAGCCACACAAGACAAATTGCCTAATACCATGCCACAGCGAAGGGCAACAGCAAGGCTACATTGTGCAAATAAAAATACAGAGTGCCAAATGAAAGTTAAATTTGAGTAAGTACATACTGTCTCGTGGAACATTTGAGACAGACTCATCATACACATTATTTACAGTTTATTAGAATTCACACCACCTATATTTTTACCATTCCTAAAGGGAAGGAGATGGGTTGTAAGACATTACTTCTGTTTGTTTATTTATTTATTTATTTATTTATTTTACAGGGAAGGATGGGCTAATGGTGAAAGTTGGTGACTCACTGAAGACAGACTTGCAAAGATCCCAGGATGAAATTAAGGAAGGTAGTTCTGGGAGAAAACCCCCTGTGTGACAAGCTCCCAGAACAGCATGTTCAGAGACTGACTGAACACAACTGGCCCCGCCCCTTTCCTGTCCTTCATGGACAGGCAGAACGGGATCCTTCTCTCAGGGCAAATAGTTTATCCTTACCTAATTATGCTTGAACATTAGTCTGTCTTTGTAAACAGCGAACAGGAAAGACCAGGAACATTTTGCAAGCTTCATAAATTGCTCAATGTTTATGTGTGTGTATGTGTGCTTTTAAACACTGGTGTCAAGACAGCGAAGTTGAGGAAACAGTGAATTCTAATGGCTGCTTAATCAATGAAGACGTGACAGTGTGAGCGAGCTGAGCCCTCAGGAGAGTTAGCACTTCACTCCTACCCATTTTATAGTAAATATATAATGGTGAGGGCATGCGCTCACACTGGCTGCTTGTGTGGAAGTACCCTTACACAACACATGCCACGCACAGTGAAAAGTATACAGCAAATATAATGCAAGAATTACAAAAGTTCACTGATGAGTCAAAGGGCAGGAAATGGTTAAATAACCTTCATTGATCATTTATTATATTCCAGATGTCAACACGGTCTTACTTTGGGCTTTCCCAACAATATTATGATGCCATTATATATACAGTATAAGGTAACACTATAACCCTTTTAATGCACTTCCTGTTGAGACACACGGTCTTGAATTAATTATTTATAATACCTCAAAATAAGTATTTATAATACTGCAATTAGTTATTTTGGAATCCAAATATGGCTTGACTACACATCTACATTACTCACAAAATGTTACATTTTTTTTTGTAATCTCAGATAATGTCATTTATTGAGAACAGTGGCAGATAGACTGGGAACAGAAAGAAGGACGTGTAAGCTTCTGTCTTGTGGACATAGAGGATGGCTTTGTAGGAAGGAGATGTCTGGGGAGTGCTGACTGGATTATCTCACTCTCTGATCACTTTAGTAACAGGCACTGTATGAAAGATACTTGTAAGTAAATATCAGATACGAGAGATGACTCAACGGTCAGAATTCGTGCTGCTCTTCTAGATGATCTGAGTTTGGTTCCCAGCGCTCATATCAGATGCCTTGTGGACCTGTCTAACACCAGCAATGAGGGCATCCACACACACAAGTCATGTACACAAGTCACACGCGCGCGCGCGCGCACACACACACACACACACACACACACGCACACACAATTTTTAAAAGCATTTTAAAGGAAATATTAACGTATTAACAATCAACTAAATCGAGCCTGCAGTGGCGCAGCGCTTAGGCGTCCACCGGCAGAGGGTAGGCGCGCCCCTTCCCGTGCCGGTTCGAATCCCGTGCCGGTTCAAATCCCGTGAGGACTCTGTTGTCAAGTCCCACGGGGGTTGGGGAAAAAAAAAACCAATCAACTAAATAACTGATAATCTACAATTAATAAAGAATTAAAATAGACATGATATTATAGCCTAATTAACTATCAAAAGATTTCACCATCTTTGATCAAGTGTTCCACACTGAATGTGCAGACAGAATACTGTTTTCTTCCTATTCAACATTTCCCAGAATCACTAATTATGCCACTAAATAATGATCATTTAGAATCATCAGCTATTCATAAAAAATTGTAAGTTGGTGTCTTTCTTGGCGGAAATACCACACATTTAAAGACATGTGTTTTAATTCTTGTTATAACTGACATCAATGGGCTAATTAAGTTCTTCCTGTATAATTATTTCAGCCATATAAAATATTCCATAACTAGAATGACATTATAGCTATAAAATGTTAAGTTATGTAATTATATAAGATTTAAAATTAAAAACAAAGGCTCAACATTTTAGCAACTTGTTCCCTAGGGAAAAGTTGCTGGATCATTCCTTTTTCTGTGGTTTTAAAAACGCAACTGTAATGACAATGTTTGAAACAAAATGGACCTTTATTACTTTTGCTTTCACAGTATAGAGCAAAGTCTTTGTTTCGAATAATCTTGTGTGATAGGCTGATGTTACTGGCTTCCTTTAGATGAAGTCTAGCCTCTGAATCCCCTTTCCAAGGTGGGCTCATGGCTTACCTATTCCCCCAGACTCTTAGAAGTGTACCTATTACTTTACTTGTGTAGAAAAATGATCTTAGCAACAGCAGGGTATAGCTCTTTATCCCATAGCCCTAGTCACTCATCTTCGACCGACAGAATCTCTGATAGCGACTTCACCACGGCTTTGGAAGGAGAGGATGCTTTAGCCTTGGAGAGAAAGGGAAAATGTTTCTCAAGTGAACCTCGTAAGTCTGACATTCGAATATAACGTTCTCATCTAATTGTTGGACCGCATTCATATCTATCCTGGGACACATGTGACCACATGCAGGCCACAGGTTGGGTATTCCTGATATGAAATGTCAGTATTTATTTATACACAGAAATTATTTACATTAAAATCAAATTACCACATTCATTTATATGTTTATTTTTAATTTTTAAAAATTTCTATTTATTTTTTTGTTAATGAGTGCATCATCTCCACAGGTATCTATATGCTACTTGTGTGCCTGGTAGTGGCAGAGGCCAAGAGAGGGCATCGAATTCCCTGTAACTAGAGACTGAAGTCAGTTGTGAGGCACCAGGTGGGTGATAGGAATTTAATCCAGGTTCTTTTAAAGAGGAACTGTGGTCCCAACTACTGAGCTATCACTCCATCCCCAATTTGTATATTTAAAGGGTTGCAAATATCCTCGTAGGAGTAAATAATTTTAGATAGCCCATACTGATTATTTAGTAAAATTTAAAATCTTTTATTTTTTTTTTTTGAGATAGCATCTCACTGTGTAAACCAAGCTGGTTTTGAACTTACAGAATCATTTTCTTTTTGTGTGTGTGTGCATGTGTGTGCATATGCAAGCATGTGTGTGTGTGTGTGTGTGTGTGTGTGTTTGCAAGCATGCACGTGTGCAAGTGTGCACGTGGTATCAGTTAACCTGCTCCATCACTCTCTGCATAACTTCCGGAACAGTGTCTCTTACTGAACCAGAAGCTAGGAGGGCAGTCAGCGATCCTCAACCCAGCACAGGGGTTCCATGTCTGCAAGACAGGGGTTCCACTTCTGCAAGTGGACAGACCCAGGTTTCTACGTGGGTGCTGCCATCTAAACTCAGGCAAATCCGAATGTTTGTGCAACAAACAGTCTGCCGGATGAGCCGGCTCCTCCTTGTTCACATTTGCAGTGTGCTTTTCTTCCCAGAATAATCCCGGTATGTCTGATATTCATGCAATGGTAAATAAGACGGAAATTAACAGTTACATTTTGTTGTTGGGATGTGTAGGTGAAAAACCCAAGTTCCCCTTTATACTTGAGTGTTTGACTTGGTCAGACCCCTGAAACAAAAGACACACCAACCAGAAAACCACCGAAACTTAATAACATATGGGTATACCTTTAATATAATATTGGTCTGCCAGCATATCAGTATAATAGCAACAAAATACCTTATGTATGCAAGAGGATACGCAGAGAAATTCAAAGATGTGGCCTTGAACTCATGTTTAGCTGTAACCCTCCACAGAATCAGAATGCAAAGGTGAGCTACATATTAAACTGGAACCTCTTCCACCTATAAGAAGTTACTGTCTTTTTGCACCGTGTCTGGTTGATGCCTCTGGGAGGTCTGCTCTTTTCTGAAGGGAAATTGAAGAGCAGTGGATCTCGGGTAGAGGGGAGAGCAGAGGCTGCGGTCAGGATGTATCGTATGGAAGAAACAGAAAGAAAGAAAAAAAGAAGTCCTGTAGGTTTAGCTGTTCTTTCCGGGTGCAAGAATGAAGATTTCTCACTGGCACTAAATCTGCAATGGAGATGATGACGATGACGACGATGACAATGATGAGGACGACGATGATGATGACGACGACGATTTTAACAGAGAACAAAATCATGCGATATATTCTCATCACACCTTCTTGTTCTCCCAACTCTTCCCAGATCCTCCCCACTTTTCTACCCACACAACTACACATTCTTTCTCTCTGTCTTTAAAAAATAAACAACAACAAAAGGAGACATATTCGGGGGTGGGGAGAGGTATATTCTGGTATCCTCTAGGTCAGAGACATTCACAACAAGAAATTCCTACAATTAAAAACTACATTCAGGGGCCCAAGGTAGCCGGAGGACAGACACCCAACCTCCCACCATGGCCCACGCGGGCACCACTAGGCGAGACGAACACGTGATGGAGAGATGGGAAAGACGGAAGTACAGTGGAGAGGCGAGAGAGAAAGTGAAGCCAAGCGGTTGCTGCACGGTGGATGGAGTCGGAACTGGAGACGCTACAGAGTTGCAGAATAGGCCGATAAGATGAACCTACACAATCTCCCAAGGCCACGGTGATACCCGGCCCAAGCTGCTGCCAAGGACCATATCTGGATCTGTGGCTCTACCACAGCTGGGGTCTGTGCTAATGTGCTGCCACCAAAGACCATCTTGATGTCAATGGTCTTGGTTGTCATTTGAGGCCATGTGGCCTATGATGATGATAAAACATGGTCTGCAATGTCAGCCCTCCACTACTGTATAGTCTACAGTTAGGGTCACCAGACTGTAGATCCTTAATACAGACAGAGCTGCTTCATAGAACCCAGCTTGTCTCTGGGCCATGAGGTCAGTTGTAAGCCGTCTGAGTGGTCTGGGCAAGGTTCACAATGACTGGAGATGTCTTTGTAATTCATACATACACCTCCATAATTTGAACAATGACAAAAGGTACAATAGTAATAACCCGAGTCTCTTGGGTCCGTTATAGGTGCCCACACTGCAGTAGGTGTTTCACACGAGTGTAGTTTTCCCCTATACTCGCACGCTCTGTTAATGAAACAGCAACTTACGATGTCCTTACTCTCTGCACTTCTTTCAGTAGCTTATGTTTTTTCTTTTTTTATTGGATATTTTATTTATTTACATTTCAGATGTCATCCCCTTTCCCCATTTCCCCGCCCTAGAAACCTCCTATCCCATCCCCCTCCTCCTTTTTTGATTTTATACCATTTTAATTACATGCAAGTACTAAGGTCAGGAAATCCACCCAATATTGGAAATAACAGTCTTCATTTGGAATGCTGGTTCTGGACATTTTCAGAGACATATTTGGAAGTTAGCAGCAGTTCTCTATTCATGTTTTTTCTTTTAAAAATGATTTTATTTATTTACCATCCAGCCACTGGCCCGAGTTCCCCTTCTCACAGTTCCTCGTTCCATTCCTCCTCCACCTTGCCTCCAAGAAGGTGCTCCCCCTCCACCAGGCCTCCCCCTCCCTGGGGTCTCAAGTCTCTTAAGGATTAGGTACATCTCCCACTGAGGCCGGACCAGGCCAGGCAGCCCTCTGCTATATATGTGCAGGGGGCCTCAGACCAGCTTGTGTATGCTGCTGAGTTGGTGGCTCAGTGTCTAAGAGCTCCCAGGGATCCAGGTTAGTTGAGACTGTTGGTCTTCCAATTTGGTCGCTCTCCCCTTTTGCTTTTTCAGTCCTCCTCCTAATTCAACCATAGGGGTCTCCGACTTCAGTTCAATGGTTGGGTGCTTAAGTATCTGCTTCTGTCTCAGTCAGCTGCTGGTAGGGCCTCTCAGAGGACAGCCATGCCAGACTCCCATCTGTAAGCACATCATAGCATCAGTTACAGAGTCAGGTCTTGTCATCTTGAATCAATAAGATGATTCCAAGTTGGGTTTGTCATTGAACCATCTTTCCTTCAGTTTCTTCTCCATTTTTATCCCTGTACTTCTTTTAGACAGGAACACTTCTGAGTCAGAAATTCTGACTGTGAGTTGGTAACCCTGTCCCTCCACTTGAGGTCCTGTCTATCTACTGGAGATGGACTCTTCAAGTTCCCTCTCCCAAATGTTGGGCATTTTGGCCAAGGTTACCCCCATTGAGTCCTGACAGTCTCTCACTTCCCAGGTCTCTGGTACTTTCTAGAGGGTTTCTTCACCTCCCATTCCCCAAGGCTGCATATTTCCATTCATGCTGCTGGCTCTTTGGGCTTCTCTCCTGTCCCCCAGCCCCCCACCACCATATCTGATCCTGTTTTCCTTTCCCTCCCCCTCCCACTCAGGTCCCTCCCTCCCTCTGCCTCCTGTGATTATCTCCTTCCCCCTTCTAAGTGGGATTGAAGGATCCTCACTTGGGCCTTCCTGCTTGTTAAAATTCTTACAGTCTGTAGGTTGTGTCCTAGGTATTCTATACTTTTGGTTAATATCCACTTATCAGTAAGTACATAGCACGTATGTGCTGTTGGGTCTGGGTTACCTCACTCAGGATGATATTTTCTAGTTCCATCCATTTGCCTGCAAAATTTATGATGTCTTCACTCACAATAACTGAATAGTATTCCATTCTGTAAATGAACCACATTTTCTGTATCCATTCTTCAGTTGAGGGACATCTGGGTTGTTTTCAGCTCCTGGCAGTTACAAATAAGGCTGCTATGAGCAGGGTGGAGCACATGTCATTATGGTATGGTGGGACATCTTATGGGTATATGCCCAGGAGTGGTATTGCTGGGTCTTCAGGTAGAAATTTTTCTAATATCTGAGGAACCACCAGATTGATTTCCATAGGGGCTGCACCATCTTGCAATCCCACCAGCAATGGAGGAGTGTTCCTCTTTCTCCACATCCTCAGCAGCGTCTGCTATCACCTGAGTTTTTGATCCATTCTGACTGGTGTGATGTGGAACCTCAGGGTTGTTTTGATTTGTGTTTCCCTGATGACTAAGGACTTTGAACATTTCTTTAAATGCTTCTCTCTCTCATCGAGATTCTTCGGTTGTGAATTCCCTGTTTAACTCTGTACCCCACTTTTAATTGGGTTGTTTGGTTTTTTGGAGGTTAGCCTCTTGAGTTCTTTACCTATTTTGCATATTAGCCCTCTATTAGATAGTGAAGATTTTCCCCTCAATCTGTAGTCTGCTGATGTGTTCTATTGACTATGTCCTTTGCCTTAGAGAAGCTTTTCAGTTTCAGGAAGTCCCATTTATCAATTGCTGATTTTAGAGCCTGAGCCATTGGAGTTTTGTTCAGGATATTTCTCCCCGGGCCAATGAATTCCAGGCTCTTTTCCACTTTCTTTTCTATTCCAATCAGTGTATCTGGTTGAAGTCCTTGATCCACTTGGACTTGAGCTTTGCACAAGGTGATAAATAGAGATCTATTTTCATTTTTCTACATACAGATCACCAGTTAGACCAGCACCATTTATTGAAGATGCTTTCTTTTTTCTACTGTATGTTTTTGGCTTCTTTGTCAAAGATCAGTTTTCTATAGTTCTGTGGGTTTATTTCTGGGTCTTCAATTTTATTCCATTCATGGACCTGCCTGTCTCTGTATCAATACCATGCAATTTTTATCACTATTGCTCTGTAGTGCAGCTTGAGGTCAGGGATGGTGATTCCCCCAGAAGTTCTTGTATTGTTGAGAATTGCTTTTGCCATCCTGGGTTTTCTGATTATCCCATATGAAGTTGAGAATTGCTCTTTCCAT
This sequence comes from Rhabdomys pumilio, assembly GCA_030674055.1. NCBI lineage: Eukaryota > Metazoa > Chordata > Mammalia > Rodentia > Muridae > Rhabdomys > Rhabdomys pumilio. The sequence goes on from JANHMN010000011.1 coordinate 66,555,176, forward strand.
GTCTGTGAAGAATTGTGTTGAAATTTTGATGAGGATTGCGTTGAATTTGTAGGTTGCTTTTGATAGGATGGCCATTTTCACTGTTAATCCTACCAATCCATGAGCATTTGAGATCTTTTCATCTTCTGACGTCTTTTTTGATTTCTTCAGAGACTTGTCAGACAGATCTTTCACTGGTTTGCTCAGAGTTACACCAAGATATTTTGTATTATTTGTGTCTATTGTAAAGGGTGTTGTTTTCCTAATTTCTTTCTCAGCTAGTTTATCACTTGTATAAAGGAAGGTTACTGATTTGTTTGAGTTAGTTTTATATTCCACAACTTTGCTGAAGTTGTTTATCAGCTGTAGGAGTTCTCTGGTAGAATTTTGGGGGTCACTTGTGTATATTGTCATATCATCCACAAATAGTGATATCTTGATTTCTTCTTTTCCAATTTGCATCCCTCTGATTGCCTTTTGTTGTCTTATTGCTCTAGCTAGAACTTCAAGTACTATATTGAATAGATAAGAAGTGGGCATCCTTGTCTTGTTTCTGATTTTAGTGGGATTGCTTCAAGTTTCTCTCCATTTAATTTGACATCGGCTCTTGGTTTGCTGTATATTGTTTTTATTATGTTTAGGTTAGGGTATTGAATTCCTTATCTCTCCAACACTTTTAACATGAAGGGGTATTGGATTTTGTCCAAAACTTTTTCAGCATCTAATGAGATGATCATGTGATTTTTTTTCTTTGAGTTTGTCTATATAGTGGATTATGTTAATGGATTTTTGTATATTGAACCATCCCTGCATCCCTGTGATGAAGCCTACTTGATTGTGGTGAATGATTGTTTTGATGTGTTCTTGGATTCAGTTTGTAAGAATTTTATTGAGTATTTTTGCATCTATATTCATAAATGAAATTGGCTTGAAGTTCTCTTTCTTTGTTGGGTCTTTGTGTGGTTTAGGTATCAAAGTAACTGTGTCTTCATAGAACAAATTAGGTACTGTTCCTTCTGTTTCTATTTTATAGAATAGTTTGAGGACCATTGGTATTAGCTGTTCTTTGAAGCTCTGGTAGAATTCTTCACTAAAACCAGCTGGTCCTGGGCTTTTTTTGGTTGGAAGGTTTTTAATGATTGCTTCTATTTTCTTAGGTGTTACAGGGCTGTTTCTATAGTTTACCTGCTTGTGATTTAACTTTGGTATGTGGTATCAGTCTAGAAAACCACCCATTTCATCTAGATTTTCCAGTTTTGTTAAGTATAGACTTTTGCAGTAAGATCTGATGATTTTAAAAATTTCTTTAGTTTCTGTTGTTATGTCTCCCTTTTCATTTCTGAGTTTGTTAATTTGGATACTGTCTCTGTGTCCTTTAGTTAGTTTGGCTAAGAGTTTATGTCTTAGTCAGGGTTTCTATTCCTGCACAAAACATCATGACCAAGAAGCAAGTTGGAGAGGAAAGGATTTTATTCAGCTTACACTTCCATACTGCTGTTCATTACCAAAGGAAGTCAGGACTGGAACTCCAGCAGGTCAGGAAGCAGGAGCTGATGCAGAGGCCAGGGAGGGATGTTACTTACTGGCTTGCTTCCCCTGGCTTGCTCAGTTTGCTTTCTTTAGAACCCAGGACTACCAGCCCAGGGATGGCACCACCCACAATGAGCCCTCCCACCCTTGATCACTAATTGAGAAAATGCCTTACAGCTGGATCTCATGCAGGCATTTCCTCAAGGGAGGCTCCTTTCTCTGTGATAACTCCAGCTTGTGTCAAGTTGATACGCAAAACCAGCCAGTACAGTTTATTTATCTTATTTATTTTTTCAAAGAGTCAGCTTTTGGTTTTGTTGATTCTTCGTTTTTTAACTGGTTGATTTCCACCGAGTTTGACTATTTCCTGCTGTCTACTCCTCTTGGGTGTGTTTGCTTCTTTTTTGTTCTAGAGCTTTCAGGTGTGCTGTTAAGTTGCTAGTGTAGGATCTCTTCAATTACTTTACAAGGCAATATGTGCTATGAATTTTCCTGTTAGCACTGCTTTCATTGTGATCCAAAAGTTTGGGTATGCTGTATCTTTGTTCTTATTGAATTCTAGAAAGTCTTTAATTTCTTTCTTTCTTCCTTTCTCTCTTTCTTTCTTTCTTTCTTTCTTTCTTTCTTTCTTTCTTTCTTTCTTTCCTTCTTTCCTTTCCAAGTTATCACTGAATAGAGATTTGTTTTGTTTCCATGGGTATGTGGGCTTTCTGTTGTGTTTGTTGTTACTGACATGCAGCTTTAGTTTATGGTGATCTGTCAGAATGCATGGAGTTATTTCAATCTTCTTGTATCTGTTAAGGCTTGTTTTATGACTGGTTATATGGTCAATTATGGAGAAAGTGCCATGAGGTGCTGAGAAGGTATATTCTTTTGTTTGGGGTAAAATGTTCTGTATATATCTGTTAAATTCATTTGGTTTGTAACCTCTATTAGTTTCACTGTGTCTCTGTTTAGTTTCTGTTTCAATGACCTGTCCATTGGTGAAATTGGGATGTTGACGTCTCCCATTATAATTGTGTGAGGTTCAATCTGTGTTTTGATCTTTTAGTAAAGTTTCTTTTGTGAATGTGTGTGCCATTGCATTTGTGGGGCATAAATGTTCAGGACTCAGACTTCCTTTTGGTGGATATTTTTTTATGAGCATGAATTGTCTGTCCCCATCTCTTTTGATAACTTTTGGTAAAGTCAACTTTATTGGATGTTAGAATGGCTACTCCAGCTTCTTCCTTGGAATCATTTGCTTGGAAAACTTTTTTGTAGCCTTTTCCTCTAAGGTAGTGTCTGTCTTTGTCACTGAGGTGTGTTCCTTGTATGCAGCAAAATGATGGACCCTGCTTGCATATCCTGGATGTTAGCTTATAGCTTTTGATTGGGGAATTGAGTCTATTGATGTTGAGAGACATTAAAGACTGGTGATTGTTGGTAATTGGTGTTATTTTTGTTGTTGGAGGTGGTATTATGTCTGGGTGATTCTCTTCTTTTGGGTTTGTTGTGAGATGATTAGTTTCTTGTGTGTAAGTTTTCTGTAGATACCCTTCTTGTGTTGGAGTTTTCCTTCTAGAATCGTCTGTAGGGCTAGACTGGTAGTTAGATCTTGTTTTAATTTGGTTTTGTCCTGTAATATCTTGGTTTCAACATCAAGAGTTTTGCTTCGTATAGTACCCTGGGCTGGCATTTGTGTTCTTTTAGGGTCTGCATGACATCTGTCCAGGATCTTGTGGCTTTTAGAGTCTTGGTTGAGACGTCTGGTATAATTCTGATAGATCTAACTTTGTATGTTACTTGACAATTTTACCTTACCACTTTTAATATTCTTTCTTTGTTCTGTGCATTTGTTGTTTTGATTATTGTGTGATGGGAGGTTTTTTTTTTGTTTTTTGTTTTTTCTGGTCCAATCTATTTGGTGTTCTGTAGACTTCTTGTACATTTATGGTCATCTCTTTCTTTAGGTTGAGGAAGTCTTCTATGATTTTGTTGAAGATGTTTTCTGGCCTTTTGAGCTGAGAATCTTCGCATTCTTCTATTCCTATTATTCTTAGGTTTGGACTTTTTATTATGTCCTGGATTTCCTGGATGTTTTAGGATAGAAGCTTTTTACACTTCGTATTTTGTTTGACTGTTGTGTCAATATCCTGTATGGTATCTCATATGTCTGAGATTCTCTTTTCTATTTCTTGTACTGTGATGGTGGTGCTTGCATCTGTAGCTCCTGATCTCTTTCCTAGGTTTTCCATCTCCAGGGTTGCTCCATTTGTGATTTCTTTATTGTTTCTACTTCCGTTTTTAGGTCTTGGACTGCTTTGTTCAATTCCTTCACCTGTTTGATTGTGATTTCCTGTATTTCTTTAAGGAATTTACTTGTTTCCTCTTTGAGGGCCTCTACCCGTTGGCCTTTGTTTCCCTGTATTTCTTTAATTGAATTAATTATATCCTCCTTAAAATTTCCTATCATCTTCATGTGATTGTAGGTCAGCATCATGCTTTTCAGGTGTGTTGAGGTGTCCACGGCTTGTTGTGGTGGGAGACTTGGGTTCTGATGGTTCCAAAATACATTGGCTTCTGTTGCTTGCCTCCCACCATCTGGGTTATCTCTGGTGTTAACTGGCCTGGGTGTCTCTATCGGGAGCCAGCCTCCTGTGTCCTTAAAACTATGGAACATTTCAGGAATTTGTGTGTCATCCTTGCACAGGGCCATACTAATCTTTTCCGTATTGTTCCAATTTTAGTGTATGCGCTGCCAAAGCGAGCACGCAACAAAGAGCTTTTAAGGAAGCAAATTTTACTGAACGAGCATGGCTCTGTGAAGTAAAAAGCCATTCTGTTTGGCTCTGGTTTCCTCAGCAGCTTGGATCCTTTTGAATTATGAATGGATTAATATAATTGCTGATGCTTAATCTCTTATGATTTGAAAGCCTCATGGGGAATGAAAAGCTCCATTATTCCTCTCCCCATGAGCAGAGGGAACCCACAGAACATTGCCACTTCGCTTCTAGACAGACTTAGTATCTTCTAGCTGTTAAGAAAGAAAAATCATAGGATGTCATGGGATGAAACTAAAAATCAAACCTTGCTTGGGATAGGAGGTGGTTCCTGCGTTTACTAGAATGCAGAACTCATTGAGGTTAGCGTTCTTTTTACACACTCTCTCTCCACTATTTTGTCTGCTCTCTTTGCCTGCTTCCTGAGCTTCCAAGTTCAACTAGTTCCTGGCTACACAAAGAAGAATTTGTTGGGCTTGACTCCTTTTGTATAATTGTATACACAACAGATAACTAGTTTTAGAATGTGCAGAACTTATCTCAGACATGGCTCTTGTACCTGCTGAGTGAAAAGATTTGATACTTTCTTCATGGTTGTGGCTGTAACAAAGGAAAAATAAGAGACAAGCTTGTGAGGTTTATTTAGTATGAGTTTTAGACTCAGGAAAGACTGCTGTGTGTGTGTGTGTGTGTGTGTGTGTGTGTATAGATTCAATGGAGAATGAACTGATACAGGAAAAGCATGTGACCTAGGGGTAACAGGCCCACTATGGAGACTCATCAAGACCTGCCTATTAGAATTCTTGGCCACCATGCGGTATCCCTTCCTATTGGGCACGTGGCAGGCCCCTTTTGGAGTAGAGGCCTTACCTGGTAGGCCAGAGCTTTTCTTTATGTCCAGCTTTTACAGAGAGCATGGAGGCAGCTGCCATGCTAGATTGAGCTCTGTGCCTTGCCCTGATGCAAATGGATTCTGGTTTGCACCACCCATCATGGGACAGAGGACTTCTTGTTTTTTTATGATTTGCTTCAGGGAAGAAATGGGAAGGGGGGAGGTCAGAGTCGTCTTGGTTCTGAGGCTGCTCAGAGGGCTTCAACATCCTTCAGCTGGAAGCTCTTAGCGTGGCAAAGCACTTTGAGGAGGCTTGATGAGCACTTAATCTGTGAAGGTTACAAACTCTCACTGTCTTCCTCTGCAGTTTTAGTTTCTTGCCTCACATGGCTGCAAGAAGAAAGCAAAAGGTTTTCACCTCACTGAGGGAGGCTACCTCCTAAACAAGTGCTTCCCCAGCCTGTCTGAGCTTTCTCCACCCTAGCCATGGAGAGGGCTAGAATAAGGAAGTGGTGTGAGTCATTTGATGTTGCCACACCTCAGGAAAGCCCCTGTTCCATCCTTCCTCTTGTGCTGTGGAGGCACTTTCTAGCTCTGGGTCACAGGAGCTAAGGTTTTTTTTTTTTTTTGTCTACACCCCCAGAGCTTTTCTGTAGGTATCCATTTGTTTAAAAATAGAAACAAAAGAGTTAAGAACAGACCTGAAAATCCCTTGGCTGAGTAAGACAAAGCTGGTTCTTCTCACAAGCTGGTTGCTCAGAAATGGGCATGCTATTTCCAGTTTTCTGTGTATGCATCATTTATAGTTGTCTTCTACTTCACTCTCTGTTGCTGTGATAAACATTATTATGACTGCCAACCTCCCCTCAAAAAAAAAAAAACCCCACTTAAGCAAGGTAAGCGTTCAATTGGTTTACATTTCCAGGTTATAGTTCATGGTTGAAGGAAGTCATGAAAGAAGCTCAAGCAGGAAGTAAGGCAGGAACCATGGAGAAATGCTGCTTATTGTTGTCTCCTCAGCCAGCTTACTTACCTAGCCCAGGTCCACCTCCTGGTATCACCTAAATGGGCTGAGCCCGCCTATATGAATGAACAATCACAAAAATGCCCCGCCCCCATTCCAC
>JANHMN010000011.1:66567329-66579741 GCA_030674055.1 Rhabdomys pumilio
CCAGCAACCAGCAACCAGCAACCAGCAACCAGCAACCAGCAACCAGCAACCAGCAACCAACTAGGAGCAGCAGCAGCTTCTGGAGCCTCTGCCCCCCACCTTGGAGCCCTGGCATTTATACCCTCTCAAGAGTCCCCCAGAATTCCAAACATAAACTATCTTGAGCTAGAAATGCTATGCTCCTGCCGGAGGATGAGACGAATCATAGTCGGCTCCTGTGGACAATCTGAAGCAGACCCATATCCCATAGGGGATTAAACAAAAACATATTCCCATCCCCTTTCTGTGTTTTTAAATCAACCAAAATTATCATTACAGGGAAACACTGAGAATCACTTTCTGTTTCATAAAGTTTCCCAGTAGTTAAAAAAAAAGTACATTCTATAAATATAAAAATAACATCCTTATTGTATTATTCAAACTTCAGAAGTCTGGTTGTCAGAATCATATAGTTGTAAGGCACAGTAAATACAAAAAGCACACACACCAAAGTTTCTCTTTTTTAAAAAGATTTATTTATTTTATGTATATGATGAGTACACTGTCACTGTCTTAAGACACACCAGAAGAGGTGTAATTCCTTTATAGATGGTTGTGAGCCACCGTGTGGTTGCTGGAAAGTGAATTCAGGACCTCTGGAAGAACAGTCAGTGCTCTTAACCTCTGAGCCATCTCTCCAGCCCACACACCAAAGTTTCTTACAAGGTTGTTTCCTTATTGGCCACTGTGACCCAGGATGGGGATGAAGGACGGACTGCTCTGGTGGTGGCCTTGATGCTTGTAAAAAAAACCTTGTCCTTTTGGTGTCCTCGTGGTTTATTGAAATGACAGAATATAGTTTAAGTACAGATTTTTCCCATTATAGAAGATTAAATGACATTTTCTGACTATTTTCAGCTATCTTAGATATCAAGAAATCCTCGTTGGAAAATGAAAGTGGCTTTGGATGATCTAATCATCTCTCTCTCTCTCTCTCTCTCTCTCTCTCTCTCTCTCTCTCTCTCTGTGTGTGTGTGTGTGTGTGTGTGTGTGTGTGTGTGTGTGTATGAGTCCCCACCCCAAAAAGCTAGAGGAAAACTTAAATTCTGACAAGATTTCTTTAGCTTGTTCTGTGGTAGGAGAGAAGGCAGTACACAATATGTAAAACCTGAGATTGTCAAAAGTCTTGATTTTTCTTGTCTAAAGGAAACATTGAGTCTCTTATCAGCCTCCAAAATGACAGAATTCCCCAAATATTCCTGAATGTTCCTTTCTCACCCATGTTCACGGTCAGATCTACATATAAAAATAATGTGAGCCTGATGCCTTAAAGTGTGAATCACAGAAAAGGGAAGTGGGAAAGACAGCCATGGGAAAAGACTTTGACACACAGAAGAGCACTGTGTTCAGCAGAAAGAACCAGGGAAGCTTCTCAGAAAGGGCCAGGGAATGACATCACCAAGCTCAGCATCCGAATCCCCCAGTGGAGAACTGAATGGCTTGCCAGCATTCTGGAACTGATTCAGGCTTCCAGGAAGAAGTTCTGCAACTCTGTATTTTTGTTTGTCTGTTGTCCATAAAAGGCTGTTTAAAAATAAAATATCAAGAGAACTCAGCCTGTCCCTGAAATGAGAGTTGTGCAAGGTAGCCCATTCCTGTAATTCTAGTTCTTAGCAAACTGGGCAGGAATATCATTGCAAGTTCTGGACCATTCTGGGCTACAGAGTAAGACCCTGTCTCAAACCACCAAAAAGCCAACTCAACAAAAGACCAAACACTCAACCAAACAAAAACCTCAAAATAAACTAATGAATAAAACAAAGAATAACATTTTACTTTTCCAAGTCTCTGATACTTGTATCTTTGATAATGAAAATAGTCTATGTCTCTGATGTCCAACATGGTGGTTACTTCCAACCACATGGTTTAATTTTTACAAATGTTAATTAACTTTAAATAGTGACGTCCAGCCAGTGGCTGAAGTAATAATCAGATTCATCCTCTTTCCATTGTGTGTGTGTTAAGATCTATAGCAATATTTTTTAATATTTGTTAATGTCATTTTCTAGTTCATTAAATATGCCTCGTGTCTTAAATGAGAGTGGATTTTCACTGTCATTCCTTAGATACATTGTCATGGAGAGAAGAAGCCCGTTAGATGGTGTTCTGTAAGTCACTGAATGGCTTCCTGCAAAGTCCCAAGTGCTTCACACATAGAGTCTGTTGGAAGGCCTCAACTGTACACACTGAAGGGACTGAGTGACACACATGGTTGTAGCAGCACTTTGGAAGCTGCAGCCGGAGGATCACAAGTCCAAGGTAAACTCCGTGGGCTACACCAAGTTCTAATTCAGCCTAGGCTGGTGCCTCTAACTTCAGAATCAAAAGTAAAACCAAAAAGGAACCCCACCAAGCACAGCAGACAGTGATGAGAGGAGAGCATTGCTAGGCTGGAGAGCTGCCATGTTTTGTTTCCCTCTTTTCTTGTTTATAATTCTGTTCAAAAGCATTACCGGACCCTTTGATTTAATTTGTGATACATAAAAGGATAAAATATTTTACTATCTTTAGGTTTTTCTTTAAATTTTGAGATATAAACAATTAAGTATAAAATAAATCTGAGATCCAGCTAAAGCCACCCAAGTTGTGGCTTACATCTTAGGCATGAATTCCTTTCTGTGTCAGGCTTGAGAGGGGCCCTCAGGGACCCCTTTCTTTATCTTCTGAGTGTTTCTAGACCCCCTGGAGACATTTTCCCACATTCTGCACTTTTCACAGAGTGGTCTGTGTAAACACCTCTCACACAACCTCACTGGATTTGAGTATCAAAGCTCCTCTGGTTGTGAAGCTTTAGGCCACAGATGACTGCTTATGCTATCTGCTTTGTAATCGTGTGTGATGGAGCACCTCTCAACATCTCATCTCTACAGGTTCCATGATGGCTGCCTTTGATAGTGTTCATTGACCCCAGGGTACACTCATCACCTGGCTTCCAATGGAGAGAGGGCTCAAGAATAGGCCCCCTCTCCATTCTGTTGAGGAGGAAGCCTAAGACAACCTCAGAGTAGAGTTTTCATGTAAAAGGAATCATTTGCTCTTGCTAGCATGTTTAAAAGACACATAATCCTGGTATTTCATTCACAAGCTGTAAGCCTAGACTGAGCAGATTTTGAGCTATTCTAACTCACATCCCAACCATACGTCCCTTGTTACTTGCTGTTTCTCCTGGCCACATGCTCATGGTCCATCTCTTCTCATGGCTGTGTCCCCCTTTCTCGGTTTTCTCCCTTTCCCTGGTCTCTCCTGAGACTCAACCTTCAAGTCCTACCTGTCTCTCTCTACTGCCCAATCACACAGGCTTTTAGCCTTTTACTGACCAATTAACTTGGGGAGCAAGGTTTACATGGCATCACTTAGTGTACTTGAGGACCTCTTATTCAGGAGGCGGGGGAAGTCAGACTTGGAGGAGGGGCAGTATTTAGCATTTGCATACATAGCGACACCACACCAACTCCAGTGTTTCCCAGGTAAGAATGAGGTGGCTATCATTTGTCTCCATGAGTTTCCTCCTGGGGAGTGAACCTCAAGTCCAGTCAAAAAGTTGTTGGCTAGTCCTAAACATCTATATCACTGCTACAGCATCTTGCTAGCTTGCTGTAGCTCACAGCTCCACAGGCGGGTAAGACTGTTGATGACATTTCTCTTCCCAGCCCCAGGAAAGCTGTCGGCAAGAGGCAAGAAGCTTTCAGCTCAGTTCAAGTTTGATGGCTCCACAACCAGAGACCAAGGCATGATGATTTCAGCAATAGTCTTATCATCTAGTTATGACAGGCAACAAGAACCAAGGACAAACGCCTGTGCTGTTTTGGGAGCATCTGGACCCTCCTCAACCACCAACTCATCAAAAGGCATCCCATACACAGCACTAGCCTTATTTGCTTAATTAACCTATATGCATATTTACATCCACATATTAATACCTACCTTCGGCTTAAGCCAGAGAGGCTTCTTATCGTAGGGAGCAGCAGGTCGTGTAGATCCAGGATGGGCTGAAGTGCTGAGAATAAGGGATGATGGAATGTTTGGTCCTACGTGGGTTCATTTGTATCACTCCTTCCAAGGATCAGGGGTCATTGTGGAAGAGGAGCAGAAAGAATGCAAGCCCCAAAGGATTGTGGGTCTATCTAGATTGCAAAGACATTGTTTTGAACATGGACGGCATGGTGGTTGCCCCCATGAACTCATGGCGGTTGTACTTGCCATCACAAGCCCTCCTGAAGGCCAAGCCTGTCCACCTCTAATTATGGAAGGGGGAAGGGGCTTGTGTAGCAAGAATTTTGGTTTCTTTAGAAACTCAGTTATGATCGTGAATATGTCTTTGTTTTAATCCCAGGTGTGGGATATGGGGCTGTTTTCCAGTGTCCACAGTCGCTATGATTGTCTCATGCTCTAGGAGGGGCATGATTTTTTGAAATCCTGGGGGCCCTGGAGAGGGGATAATTGGGAGAGCTCTGGAGGGACTGTGGAGGCAGCTGCCTGCTCCTGCCTGCTGCTGGTGGTCCCTGCTGCTGCATTTGGCATTGGTGGATAGCTTTGCTAGATTGCTGATTGGAGATTTTCTGACAACAAAGATTGGGCTTGCCCCAAGAAACTCCACATCTCTAATCAGCAGGAAGTAGTCTTAAGAGGCCTACACCCCTTTTCCCCCTCTAACCTTTTTTCTCTCCTACTTGGTGGTGGAGGAGTTGAGCTGTGGAAAGGTTGTAAATACAAGAACCCAATAACGTAGGGTGAAAAGCATGACTACAGGCCCGGGAGGCCCATAGACCTCAGACAGTTAAGGGTGTCGAGGGGAAGGGAGTGCACTGTCTTCCACTGGTGTAGCCACTGATAAGTTGCCCAAGTTCCTATAACTAACTCCCAGCCATGCTCACACAAGCAGCCTTAATTAAGCAGATCAGATGACACTAGTACAGAAGAAGAGAAAGTCGGAAAGGGATTTAGAAAAAAGTTGTTTCAGTGGAGGGGAGACGGGGGTGTGAGAGGTCCATGGGACATGAAGATGACTGAACCTTACCATATACACGCATGAAACTGGCAAACACTATGAAATCATTTAAAAAAAAATGGAAAAGCAGAAAGTGGAATGTAGAATATTGACCTTTGGTACACCATTTACACTTTTTCATTTTTCTTTTGGAAATGTTCCATATCCCTTATTTATCCAGCCATCTGTGTTGCTCAAAACTAACTTAATGAACACACACACACACACACACACACACACACACACACACACACCCCTAAATATTTAGGAAAACAACACTGTTCTTTCTCCTTCCTACATGGACTTTCTATAACTCGTAGCCCACTCAGATCTTCTATCTTGGTGTCTTATGCCTTGGAGCCTTTCTGAGCCCTGACAGAATTTGTGTGTCTTCTTCCTGTCCCTGTACTCAATATTCAGGACAAATTAACATGACTGTTCTCGGTGAATGGAAATACATCCAAAGGCAACCAGTCTCGTGTCCTACATGAAGATGCCAGACAGGCAGTCCCTGTGGGAAAGGACTGACTGAATCCATAGCAGTGCCTCTACTTATCGGAACTTGAGACTTTGTAGCAGCTTGCTTCTGGCTTTGGGATTTTGTTCCTTCACACTGTGCAAACAAGTTTACCATCTCCCAATTCTTCCAGGTGGTGGATATCTAGTGAATCAATTTTGAAGGTTCATTAAAAAAAAAAAAAAACAAAAACAAATGAAGACAATAGAAAACACTTTATTCTTTGGTTACATAGGTGACATTGTCTAGATTTTTACAATTAATAAAAAAACCTTAACTTTTTATACATATTACCCTCCTCACAGCCTAAGGCATCCATGATTCCAGTCTAGATTCTTACAACAGAAAGATAGTGGACTCCTATTTCTGATGGTTGCCAAAACGGGCCTGTGAATTCTCCTAGGCTCCTCTCAGCCCTTCGATGGCTAACCCCTACTCACCTACAAATACTTATTGAGTCGTGATTGACATACAGAAAGTCCACACAGTGTGTCCATCCACTTGGCTGAGTGTGGAGATAAGTAAATGACTATGAAACCCTTGTCCTGACCAATGCTGTCAATCTATCACTCGGAAAGTTTCCTCCTCTCTCCTGACTTTTATCTTCACAGAAATCATTGTTGTGAAATCTAAGTAACTTTTTGTATTTATATTATATAAAATGAAAAGGTTATACTTTTTTTTTGATCAATTCCCTCTGGCCTTGTTTCTCCAGAATGTCTTGTCTAGCTTCTGGAAAGTTCTCCAGATTTGCCTTCCTGGTGTCAATATGAATATTCTCAGTACTAGAGGGTGCATCCTGAAATTATCCGTTTTAATTCTTTCTCAGCCTTTCGGATATTATTGACAAAAGCCAGATCCTAAATTTCCTTACCCCCTCACCAGAGTTCTACCACTTGGAGGTGTTCAGTGAAGCTCACTGAATAAAGAGAAATAGGTAAGATTTATCTATATGCTTAGCTACATCTGGCAGGTGTGTGTACAAAGACTAATCAGGGGCCACAGAGAGAGAATCTTTCTATTCTATGCTGGACATTTGTCTCTTTTTAATTTTTATTTTTAGATAGCTTCTCCAGGCCAGACAGGCTGGCCTAGAATTCAGTAGATATTCAAGGATGACCTTGGTCTTCTGATCCTCTTGTCTTCACCATCACGTCATCACTCGCTTAGTTTAGGGTATGCTGGGATCGAACCTATGACCTCATGAATGCCACGTGAGCCCTCTACCAAATAAGCTATGTCTGCAGTCTGCCATCTGGTCTCTCTAATGATGACTTGCTCTTTTAGCAGGACAGGAACATGAAGACAATAGGTAAAGTATGGGTGTGTGGCATCATTCCAACAACATTTCATTCATAAATCAGATGGCAGACGGCAATCGTCCCAGGGCTCTGGGCTGCCAATTTTTGTGCTATACTTGTGCAAAACTGTTTCATTTATTAATTTTGACCTCATTCCACACCTAGACTTACTTGTGCTTGGCAGAACTCAAGTGTTTTTTATGATTGGAGTGGCAGTGTTTTAGGGTAGAGCAGGAGTAATCTCAACAGTGTTCTGGTAGCATAAAGATTTGAAGAATTCTTCAATGAGGAATGAATAGCTTACTCCCAAGAGGGACCTTCCTCCCTGAGAGAAAGCAAATTAACCCCCCACCTCTGTGCATTGTGAGTGGCATGTTGCAGTCAGCATCAGCTGTTTAGCTAAATAATAGTGCTTAAAAGAGGATGCTTTGGAGATCCCTTTGACTCTCCAAGGTCAACAAGAAGGTGGACACGTTAGTGGACAAGAATTAGATGCGTCATAAAAACCGGAACAGTGGCTTTGCCTGTGAGAGGAAATGCTCATTTCTCATAGATTTATGTTCATCTGAGTTCTGCTGAGTCAAGGCCTGTTTTGCCAGAATTTCTTCACAGCAAGGTCTGTGTCAGTCAGGGCAATCTCCTCTCAAGTCTATGTAGTCCAGGTCCAGATGGAATCCTGGCTCCTACAGCTCCTTCCTACAAGTGTGTGGGGTAGTGGGAGAAAAGATTACAAGAATTTGAAGGTTCCTATATGTCTTCTAATTTACAGGCATTCTTCTCCTTTTGGAAGCCATCTTCTTCCTCCCATTCCCATAAGGCTTTGGAACACGTTTTAAGTTGAGATAAGTTTTTCCTTTTCTGACCCTCATTACTCCTTTTTTTTTTTATAGCCCAGATGCTGGGTTTATCTTGAACATTAAGCTGATTTTTATAGTTTCCTTTGCATTCTGTGTCATTCCTTTGCTGGAACCCCAGAGGTACCCCCAGACTTGTGTGTCATGCCTTCACATGCTCATCTATGCGGCATCAGTCTCTAGTTTGTAAGGAATGTGACCAGAAGGAGACTATGACCCGAGGGTGAGCAGGGCAGCAGACTAGGTAATAGTCTATATACTGTCATGCTGTCCCTCATAGACATTGTAGTGTACTCAGAACATCCTAGATGTTCCTAGAACCTGGCTTACCTTGCAGAATTCTCATCACAAGCCTCTTCTCTTCTGTGAAACTTTCCTAGCCTCTCTTCAAGTAATACTTTATATCTTTCTGGCATCTCTGCTGGGTACCATCCACTCTTCAGTCAGTGCTGGATACCGTTCACTTTTCAGTCAGAAGACCTATAACAATAATTTGTTTATATTTTGTCCATTATCTTGAGCTCCTCCCTAAAGATTCTATTTCATGTGTCTACAGGGACTCACTTTTCAAGATGTATAGTGTTTGAAACATGCCAAATAATGAATAAAGGAAAGCAGAGATATGTGTGTGTGTGTGTGTGTGTGTGTGTGTGTGTGTGTGAAATTTAATTATTTATATTAAGAATAATATAATTTAATAGTTCTTCTGTTTCCATTTTTATGCCAGTTTTCAATAACAGAACATATTTATAAAGATACAAAGAAAGTCAAGTTTATTTTATTCTATTTGTCTTAGTCCATTAAGAAGAAAAGTGTTTGATCTGTATTGAAATGGCATCAGCATCCAGCAACTGATTAACGTTGAAACGCCACGTCTCCTTCACTCTCAACAAATGGAAACAGTCAGTTACTTGTCTGGAAGACTTGAATGCTAGAAGCAGAGGAAAAACTGAATTGATTGACACCTTTATAATCCTTGGGATCTCTCAAATTTTTTTTAAAAAATGTTGAGCTAATCTCAGAGATAAAGAAATGAAAATGATCGACTGAACAATCTTCTACACGTAAAGGATGTACTCCATCCACTGTGAACTGTACTTAAGAGGAGGAAAGGGGGCTGTTTGAGGTTCCTAAGCCAACAGAATTCTGAGCATTTCTTGAGTTTTGTCCCTAGGATGCAGTCTTTACAGCCTGTATCTTTAGAGCATCATAAGGTCAGACCTACATTACTTAGATCTGCTCCAACCAATTCTGAGGGGCAGCTTTGTAATAAAATTCGAAATGGCACAGTAAAAAAAAAAAAAAAAAAAAAAAAAAATGGCATCAGCAATCAGTTATAGTACCTACCACATGCCAGGCATATTAAATTAACTTGTTTAATTTGTCCATGAGTCTGATAAAGCATCCAAGATATTCTGAATATTCCCTTTATACACGAGAAAGTAGAATGAACACACAGTGGACTAGCTTGGTCCAGTCCATACACAGTAGGGTTATAGTTTCGTCTTGGGAAGCCCTCTCTCAGAGGCCCATGCTCACAGTCTCTATACTAATGAAGGAAATGTACACATTAAGACTAGAAAAGCAAATCCAGAGAACTTTCCAGAAGCTAGAAAAGACATTCTGGAGAAACAAGGCCAAAGAAAGATGCATAACCTTTTCGTTTTATATAATATAAATACAAAAAGTTGCTTAGATTTCACATCAATGATTTCTGTGAAGATAAAAGTCAGGAGAGAGGGGGAAACTTTTCGAGTGATAGATTGACAGCATTGATCAGGACAAGGGTTTCATAGTCATTTAGTTATCTCCACACTCAGCCAAGTGGATGGACACACTGTGTGGACTTTCTGTATGCCAATCACGACTCAATAAAGTATTTGTAGGTGAGTAGGAGTTAGCCCATCGAAGGGCTGAGAGGAGCCTAGGAGAATTCACAGGCCCGTTTTGGCAACCATCAGAAACAGGAGTCCACTATCTTTCTGTTGTAAGAATCTAGACTGGGATCATGGGTGCCTTTGGCTGTGGGGAGCTGGGAGAATCTCACAGGCTGAATGGTTTGCATAGCTTGATTTATCAGATAGATGTGGTTCAAAAAGGCTAATGAGGCCGGGCAGTGGTGGTGCAAGCTTTAATCTCAGCACTTGGGAGGCAGAGGCAGGCGGATTTCTGAGTTCGAGGCCAGCCTGGTCTACAGAGTGAGTTCCACGACAGCCAGGGCTACACAGAGAAACCCTGTCTCAAAAAACAAACAAACAAACAAACAAACAAACAAACAGCCAATGAGGAGGGCAGTGGTTCATGTTTGCTTGTTTGCTTTGTTTAAGTATATAAGTGAGTCCACAGTGAGTAGTTATTCATTAATGACTTGCAAAGCCTTTTCTTAATATCTGGCTGTGTGGAAGATCAACAGCTTCATCCAGTAAAACATCTGGATATTTAAGAGGTCGGTGTGAAAACCATTTCAGAATCGAATCTAGACCTTGGCGTTGGTGTTGAAGCCCCCGCCTTTCGTTTCCTCCTCTTCTTGTTTAAGATAACACAAAAGGACCAAGAGCATGAACGACCTTTGCCTTGTCTTTCTGGAACATGAGTTAGAAGTTTGACCACCAGGTAGTTAGTGTTATAACCCTTTACTCTGTAATCCAGGAGAGAAAAAAAAAAAAACCCTACCAGTGTTCTAGCTATATGAATACCAAATCACTCGGCTCACACGCAGACCCCTCGTGATTGACCAGGACGTAGGACTTAAGTACTAGAGATTGCTGTGGTGGCACAGTTTATAATCCCAGCACTCAGGTGACAGGGACAGGAGGATCATAAGTTTGAGGCCATCTTGGGCAACATGGCAAAAATATGTCTCATACAATTGGCAAGGGGCGGGGAGCATCCCAGAGTGAACAAGCATTCATCTGTTTGCTCAGCCATGCTGACTCTCCCACTGAGTTTGGCTGGTTCTCACAATGCCAGCGCTGTGCCGGGAGGTGCTTGTTCAGCGGTTCCTGCCTTGCTAGGATGAGTTCACCTCTTATCTACCTCATTAGCGTGAACTCGTGGGAGGTTGATAACCAACTTTGGGCCCCAGAGAAGGTGAAAGGGTCTCAAACAAATTCAAACAGGAAAAATGCGAGTCAAATTTTGGAGCAACGGAGGTCTCTTACTTAGGATCATTAAAAACGGACTGCAGAGAGATAAGCAATGTGAGCGGTTGCTAAATATACCGAGCATGCTCGGGGCTGAGTTCTGCCGGACTACGTGCAGCTGGACAAACATAATGACTATTTCTGTAGGACCCAGAGCGTGTGGTTCTTTGGGTCTGATGATGCGCTTACTATTTAAAGACTGCTGAAGGGTTATTCTATCCAAAGTCTGGAATAGATGTTTCTCCTCAAGCGAAAATTATTTTTAAACATTTGAGTGGATTTGGGGTAAAATTTATCAATCACAAAAGTTATCTTTGCAGTGGCATTAAAAGCCCCAAGAGCCAAGCTGATATCAGAAGAAAATGGCCATGACTGATAGAGCTACAAGACATGTTGGTTTCCTGATCCTCTTCAAAAATGTGTGTGTGTCTGCGTGTGCCTGTGTTTGTATGCGTGTGCACGCGCACGCGCACGCGCACACACACACACACATTCACGCGCGCGTGTGCATGGGCATGTGTGTTCCTGTGTGTGGTTCAGAGTAGGTGTATGTGTGCCTTGGTTCTGAGGACAATCCTGGATTCTGGTTCTCACTTTCCACCTTGTTTGAGACAGAATCTCCTTCTCACTAGTGTGTACAGCAGGCTGGCTGGCACACAAGCTTCCTGGGATGCTCCTGTCTCTGACTCTGACCTCATCATAAGAACAGCAGTGTTACCTCCACGCCTCAGCTCTATGTGGGGTCTGTAAGCTTGAATTCAGCTCCTTATGTTTTCTGCAGTAAATGCTTTTCTCCACCAAGCTTGCTGGCTGTCCCTTTCTTTCTGAATTAACTGTTCGATGATAGTGAATTAAAAGAAAACAGATGGTTGTTGAGATGAGACTGCTTGCAAGGTATCCTGTAGAATATTTGAGGAAAATGATTTTTTTTTGCCTAAGCACTTATATTTAGATCAGTGTTCAAATACTCGTTAGACATCATGAAGCTTATTAAACGAAACGGTTAGTGTTTAGTTGACATTTGACAACGCTCCGCAAGTTGTCTGTCCTAGCTACATATAGAACAGGGGAACATTTTTAATACTGAAAATAAAACAGACTGAACTGTGCTGTGAGCACATGTTTGATCCAGTGTCAGGGGACAGATTTGTAGTTTCAGGAATTAATCTGCTTTGTAAAAGACGATCTAGCTGCTTCCCACCTCCTGGTGCTGCCTTGTGTTGCCCAAGTTACTTTCCATCTTGACTGTTCTGTGTTCTGGAGGAGAGCTCCACCCTTAAGAGCAGATGATATCTTTTCTGTCTATGGAAGAAAACGTGGAATGACAATGTCCACAAACACGGGATCCTCAGCACAAGGCTTTTCTTATCTGCTACTCTCTGTGTTGAGAGTGTCCAAGGTTATAATTCTTTTAGCTCATAGGATGTCTGTCAATGATCTAGAAGAGAATCAAACCCAGGGCTTCCTGTGTGTACTACAGGAGCATTCTGTGACCGAGTTCCATCCATAGCTCCAACACCACATCCTTCCCTTCCCTTCCCTTCCCTTCCCTTCCCTTCCCTTCCCTTCCC
>JANHMN010000011.1:66580554-66592807 GCA_030674055.1 Rhabdomys pumilio
CAGGTGTATGTGATGCCTATGGTACAGACGATGTGCCAGTATCTGGATATACCACAAAGGGGCTAAGTCAATTGTTCATCACTCTGGAGGGGAATCTCTCCAGGCAGAGTTTTCTCTTGGACTTAAATAGAAAAATTTAACCAGTGCTGTAAACAAAAATGTAAAAGCTACTTTTGATCAAGCTTAAAATCTGAACAATCGAACAAGCTGGAGGTTAAAGATTAAAAGGATCTAAATTAGCATCAACCTAGGGAGTTGAATGATCCTTTTACAGGGGTCACCTAAGATCCCAGAAAACACAGATATTTACATTCATAACAGTAGCAAAATTACTTTTGCAAGTAGCAATGAGAAGAATTTTATAAGGTTGGAGCTCACCACAATGTGAGGCATCATATTAAAGGGTTGTAGCATTAGGAAGGCTGGGACCCACTGCTTTACACCATTTCACCAGGGGAGGCTCCTGGGGATGAAATTCCTTGAAATACGGTGATTTCCATCACCTTCTAAAGAACAATAAGAGACAACGTCCCTCAGAGCTTCCACTGTAGCTTTTGAGAAAACAGCGATCAACGTGGTCAGATCAATTAACTATACACCTGCTGCTCCCCACCCCCACAAAAAAACCCACCACAGTTTTATACAGCAAACATTTGCCAGAAGACTTGAGTTCTGACACCTAGATACCTTTTTATACGACTCTTTGTAGCTATGATTTCTAGCTCAGTGTATTTCATGGGACGGATTCTTCATTACCGTTGATCGAATAGCAGCTATAATGATCAGAACATAAAAGACGTCGTCACCACTTAAGGGGAAGTTTCAAATATAGAGAGGTAGGAATACAGAAAAGTCAATAGAGAGTTAACCATGTTCTACTGAGTCTGATGGAGGAGTAGTGAGGCAGAGAAGATGAACAAGATGGAGGATAAATATTTGGGCTCAGACAGTTTCATCCTGTCTCAAAAGACGAATTCTGATATATGTCAGGAAGACAGCGCTCAGCATGGAGGAGAACTTTCTATAATCAACAGAGATGGTGATGGGAATTGTCGAATGGCCATCCACAAGACGCAATGTAGAGGGAAGTCTTCGCCCGTGAACACATAGGTGGCAATTTTCACGGACAACTAGTGTAACTCAAAGACCAAGTTAAAATAGTTATTGGAGGGGATGGAGATCTCAGTGGTTAAGAGCATGTACTCCTGTTGTAGAGGACCTGAGTTCAGTTGCCAGCCCAGTATGGGGACATTCACTTCACCATTGGGTGAGCTAACACCTTTTTATGGACTCTATGGGCCCCTACGCTCTTGCTCATATACCCTCCAATAAGTATGCAATTAAAAGTAGTTAATACATTTTTGAAGAAATAGAACTTTTCCACCCCTGACAATATCACCCTAAAAAACCTTCAGTCAACTCGGCTAAGCGACCCTTTAAAAAAATAAATTTGTTTTATTGCATTCGTCTTGTTACAAGGTAGGGATTGCTAGATATTTGCTTTACGAATGCCCATTATTTTGTCGGATTTAGGCATTTCTCTTTCTGTTTATAAGCCCTTAGACATTTTTATCTGAATCTAAGAAGTAATTCTATAGCATTTTCTCATAATAGGATTGCGATGGCGGTTGGCAATGGCTCTAAGATATGACTATTTCTGTGTATTTCACAGGTTTTGTTCCATATTTAGGTGAACACTGAGGATTAAAGTTCTTTAAATGTTAGCTTTTCATTTTATTGTGTCCCAAGTATTTCAGTAATAAAAGGTTTAGTAAGTTCAAGTACAGCCAATGCTGTGCTCTCAGATAATTCAATGTAATTCTTCAGTTTGTCAACTGCACAAGCCAGCAGTCTTCTACACTGTGTGCTTTCCAGGAGGTCTTGGACATATTTTGCCCTTGTTTTTCTGGATCCTGGATTTCCTGCTTATAACCTATGTCTCTGGCTTTGCTATATTGCCGCAATGTTATTCTCATCTCAATGTGGCACCACCCAATGACATCCATCTGTAGGGTTTACTGCCACCATGCTGTGTCTGCCTCTATGCTTGTGTTTTCTATAGAAAATTCTATATTTCCCACAGCCATCCCTTCCTACCAGTCTCAGTTCTTGTCATAGCTGTCCACTGGGATGAGTTTGACAAAGCCTTGGGATCTTCTCTGCTGTGGTAGGCAGAATGTGGTGTCTCTCAGCTGCTGGAGTGTCCAGCATGGATTGTCATCTCTTGTCACCCTTAGGAGTCTGACTTCTCAGGCTCCCCAGGTCCCTGGACTTACTCTACTGGAGTTTGTTTCCTTGCTGTTCTGGGGACCTGATGTCTAAGATAGAGGTGTTCACGGAGCTGATTTCTGTCTGAGGCTACTTTCTCTGGCTTGTCAACGGTTGCCTGTGTTCTAACCTCTTTACGGGGCTACTGGTGGGATTGGATTGAGGCCCATCTAATAATTTTATTCTATTCTAATTACCTGCAAAAGCTTTGTTTTCAAATACTATAACATTCTGAGGAGGGCAGTCAGTGAGGGTTTCTGTGGGGGTAGGTTTGGGACTTAAACATTCACCCTTGAGGAAAGGTGGGAGAATAAATTTTAGCCTGCCACATGAATGTACAGGAGAGCTTTAGAAGAAAACCCCAAGCCCAAGGAGCTTTAAATTTATCTACTTTCTTATTTTTCCATGAGGCAATCTAGAGGAACCCAGGTGGTTTTAAAACATCGCTTTTGGGGCGTTTTATAACTTTCTCGAGCAGTGGGGGAAATGAAACTGGCCAACATGGTTTTTCTGATTCTTGCTCTTCCCACGTTTCTTAGGGAGGATGAGTCATGGTCCAGACAAGACTCATGGGTTGTGTGTGGGCTATGCTGTTTCTATGTGACCTGTAACACACGTGGGGTCCACAGTTGGCTACCAAGCCACTCTTCTGACAACACACAGCATTTCTAGTCTCAAACTAACCTGAACACCAGTGTTTTCCTCAATCTGTTATACACTACATTATGAAGTCACATTGAAACCCATTTAATTTTGCGTGTGTGCTGGTGTGTATTCACGTGGGGGGCACCTGTGTGCCTGTGAAGGCACTGTCGTTCAGGTGCTACCCACCTGCTTTCCTTGAGACAGGGTCACACTGGGCTGGGGCTGCCAAGTAGCCAGGATACCTAGAATACCCGTCCTCACCTCCCTACCACTGGGACTACAAACATGTACTATCAAGGCTAGCCTTCTCTTGGTGTCTTTGGAGGATCCAGCTTCGTACCTCACGTGTCAGCATTTACAGACAGAGGCCCAGTCCTGCTTGCTGTTTTCCCTCTTGGATTGTAATTTCTTTAAGAGGCAGGTTTATGGTTTGGAACGAGAGCTGCAGGCGGGGAGTGGGAAGGTGTAGAAAATTACAGTGAATTTGCTTCTACTGTAGGTGCAAGCGTGTGCACTCTTGTATCTGCCTTGCTTTGGGCTTCAAAAAGACAAAAAAGCCACACCAGTAGGCCCAGGAAAGTGAACAAGAGAAATGTTTCCAGCAGGTGCTGAAGAACCAATCTCCCCCCACCCCCACCCCCTACTCCTCTACATTCTGAGACTCATTTTAGTAAACCCAGACGTAACCAGGTTGCTAGAGTAAAGCCCACCTTCCACCAGGAGCTCATGAGACTTACAGGGTGAAGTTGAGTTGCCTTTCTGACGGTTGATGTGTTGAGCCTGTGTGTTGGTTGGATCTTGCTGAATGTGTGCTTAGAATGTGTTTGGGGGAAGGGAAGGGAAGCGGGGTGAGCAGCCAGCTTGAGAGAGAGCGAGCTCTAGACATTCCCATTTCCTATGTATTTCTGAGGCACCATGTCACCCTAGCATTTTAGAACAACTCTCAGCCTCCCTGCCCATGTGTTAAGTGAGTCCTTTATTCCCCTTTTTACGGGAGAACTTAATTTAGCTGCATTCACTGCTGCTAAGTTCTCTGTTTTTATTATTTGTCAGTGTTTGTATTAGGCACCTCCCTCCTCTTCCTTCCTCTGGGGCCCCTTCCGCTCCACTCCCCTGCTTTTCCTACCACAGCCCCCGTGGGCTGTGATGTATCCTACTTACATTTACAAAACTTTTTCGGGGGAGGACCTCTCCAGGGGTAGTGATGGCTGACCATAGGAACTTGCATATTACAAGGCTGAGTTTGGAGATAGCACACGGTTTATCCCTTGCCCCTCAGACCAACACACACACACACACACACACACACACACACACACACACACACACACACGGTCTCTATATAATGGTATACCATGCATTCTGGGAACTCTGAGCTGAGGAGTCAGTGTCTTCAGCTTTTCTCTCTCTCTATATATATAGAAAAGGCAAGTATAGAAAGAGATTAATAAGCATCTGTCACCACAGTCAGTGATTTCGCCCCATCCCTATGCCCACCATATTCCTGCTGGCTGTGTGGCCTTCAGTCATTTGTTCTGTCTCTTGGCTGTTTCCTTCTGTTAAAGAAGAGCATCGGCCAGCCAGGAGCACCAGTGTACTTTCCAGCTTGTGGCTGTCCAGTGGTCAGACATTCTTGCTGAGCAACCACCAATGGTCTTGTCCCCGTTGGGCTGTGCTTGCCAGGAAGATCTTTTGACTCATCCTTTTCTCAGACTGAGATCCAGAGCATGATTTATCCTTGCCAGCTGGTCTAGCCAAGAGTGAATCCTCTTTTTACAACTCTTCTAGAAGAACAATTGCCTCCAGAGATGGGGGACTTTTGTCTGACTGTGCAGTCAGTGCATTGGCTGTCTGTCCGGGTGAGACCGCCACCCCACCTCGAAGCTCAGCTTGCTAAGGGATGGGGCTTGAGGTCTGCTTCCCACAACTGTCCTTCCTTTCTGGATTCATCAGAAGCAGTCGAGGAACAAATCTGCACCCCTGCTCAGCCCTGCTCCCACTGCCTGGAGATCCAGTTTCTCAGTCCTCACGGAGCTCTCTGGGAATGTCCAGGTGGATAGGACCTTGGCTGTTCTTGGCGTCTCTACATATTTTCTAAGCACTTTGAATTGATTTGAAAAACATGCTAACTTTGAGTTTTTAAAGTTTCTTTAATTACAGCCCAAGGCCACTGGCTCAGAAGTAGAGCTGTCAAAGAACCCGTAAATAAACACACTGAGAGGAAGAGGTGCGGCCGTGAAGGCAGTTACAGAACTCAGAGCCAAAGAACCACTCTGTGTTCAGTGCCTTTCGGGGATGTGTGAGTGTGTGTGTGTGTGTGTATTCATTCATTGGATTTTTAGAATGGAGGAAAAGCCAATTCACCATAAGAACATTCAGAATTATTCTAAGAAATAGATTGTGGTGGAGGGAATACAGCACTATGCTGGTTCTCATTCATTGACGGCGAATCCTTTCCTAGGTGACTCCTACACTCTTGGAGCAGGTAACCTCTTATATAACTGTGGCTTATCGTACAGAATCTCAGCTTTTCTAGGATAACAAGATCGTTTTTTTTTTCCCCTAATAACTTCTGATCAGAAGGCCTGAGCCTTGAACCAATCTTATCTAAATGTGTTTACCTCTTCTTGAGTCATAGAATCCAAATTTCTTGAAGAATGGATGTCTTTGGTGATGGAATGTATCAGTCAGTCATAGCTGCGGTAACAGTAGCACACAGTCTGCAGAGTCCCAGGACTCACATCAACAAATTTTCTTTTCCAGTTTGCGTGAGATGTGGTGATCACGAGCTATGGCAGTGTTGTTCTGAGTTTCTTCTCCTTCAGGAAACCATCACATTGGTAACACACATTAGGAAATGTTATTATTATTATTATTTTTTTTTTTTTGTGGTAGAGAAACAAAAAACAAAACAAACAAAGAGTGGCTGAAAAGTGTGAAACTTCAAAATGTTTGTGTGGAACAGAGTCTCTGTCATGGCTCACGAGTCTTGACTCACGTGACTTTAACTCAGAACTGCCCTATCATCACGTCTGACCATGTGGCAGGCAGAGAAATATAGCTCATCTTTGGAAAGAAACTGAGTCTTCCAGAAATGGGCTGTGATGCATACTGGGAAAAAGTCAGCATGGAGGAATGACGATACCGTCCGTCAGTCAGGCTGCTGTTAGACAAGTACCTTCATGAGGAAGGTGTGGCTCTGGATGGCAGCCTCTGGACCATAAATCTGCCTTTCCTGTCTTGGGTGCTTGTTATTCAGAGAAGCCAGGGAAGAATAAGTCTTGGGTTTTTATGTTTGGGAAGGTCTGTTGGCAGAGTCTCCTCTAGGAGATAAAGTCTGTCTAGGTACTAATTCCTGAGATCCCCTTAGACCTGCCTTTCACCAGCTCCCCTTTCTGTAAGTTCTTCTCGGGTCTCCTCGTGTCCGTCTTTTGATTGCTTTAGATGGCATTGGTCTCTAAATGCCTGCGTGTTTTTCACATTGCTTCTGAGGTAGTGATTTGCAGATGCAGAATTGCTGTGGTTCGGAGCCTGGCCAGAAGACACAGGCATAGGCACAAGCAGAGACCTGGGCTTCTTGGCCCCAACATAGGTTCAGGAAGCAGAAGACAGAAAGCCAGACATAAGAATAGACACACCGATTCAGAGCCTCCTGAGTTAGGATTTGCTACCCGTGGGTTTCCGTTCAAAACTATCTGCTGATCAACGAATCCTTTTTGAAATGATTTATTTTATTACTTTTAATTATGTGTATGCCTGTAGGTGTGTGCGTGTGAGTGCAGGTGTCTGCCGAGGCTAGAGACATTGGATTCCCTGGAGCTGGGCTTACAGGGACTTACGAGTTCCCCAGTGGGGATGTCAGGAAACAAACTCAGGTTTCTATAAGCAATATGCAGTTTTAACCACTAAGCCATCTTTTCTGCTCTTCAGCGAACATGTATGTGTGTGTGTGTGTGTGTGTGTGTATATATATATTGAATATATATATTGAAGCTTGGGCAATAAAATTATTTCTCTTGACTTCAACATGTTGTGAGGTATAGAAATGGAAGGTTGTTTTCTGACCAGTGACAATGACTTCCCATTACAACCTAAAAATAGAGGGCAAGTCAGATTTGGGTGTTGAGGAATCAGAGAAGATCCTTCTCTTTCCAGAAGTTAAGGCAACTTTAAACATATATTTAAAAAGAAAAAAAGAAACTTTTCTAATGAAACAAGACCAGTCCTCCTCTAGTTATCTGGTTTTGTTGTCTCTTTTGTAAGATAATAAACAAGTTTTGTGATGCATATACTACGGGTTATACTTTGTCCCCCTCCCCCACCATGTTTACAGGAATTTAAGCCTGTGATTTCTCACTGACAGACACTGCAGGAGCACCTCCTTAAACCCTGCCCTTCCTGCATCAGCTCCATAGTCACCATTTTTCTTGTCTAAGCCTCTACTCAATTTCCGATTTGAAAGCCTTTGAGACCTTATTTGCTTTCTGTACCCCGTTTCCACCGTTTGCACAATGCTTCAAATTTGTATCAAGTGGGATGAGTGACCGGATAACGAGCAAAATACCCAATCTTATTCAGAAACAGCATCAAAATGCAGGGCTGCCCATGGAGAGGAATGGTCGCATCAGCATCAAGGGTCCTTTTGTCGTGACAGCCCCGAATTCCCTGGGGAGAATCCTGTAACACCTGGACTGGGACTCTGGCTTTCGCTGTTCTCTTCATATTCAAGCAGTCAGCATACCATGTTCCCTTACTTGACTCTTGGTGGCAGGAACCTACTGTTTTCAGAAACAACTAAAATACCATGCAGAATGATGGACAGAGATGAAGATGAGCCCAGAGCTCACACTCACAAGAAATGAAGCAGCAGCTCCTGTTGACGACATTATCCCTTGGCCCAGGTTCTACACTTGGGTTTCTACAGATGTTGTCCCCTGTGAAGTGTGGACACCCGGTTTACAGAGAGCTGTGATTCATGTAACTCTGCTCATCTGGCCAGCTGGGAAGCTTGGATGGCAATGGCTCCTTGATTCCATAGCTGCCCCCCACACTTGAGAAGCAGTTACTACTGTGTAAAACGATTCAGTTTCTACAAAGAAAAGATTGATCTGGCTTAAGTTTCTCTTAAGAGACAGTGGACTGCCTTATAGGCGAGGTTAGATTGGCCTTCTACAGTCAAGCTGATGGACTTTCTGCCCATGCAACACCTCTTCCACCATCCACACATACCATCATTTAAAAGTGAACTCCCCCTCCCCTTCCTCATTTGCAGCTTCTGTCCCCTTTCCTCTCTTATCCCACCTCAACCTGGGCTTTTCCAAAAAGTGTGCCAGGCAAGTGGAGGCACCGCCTCTAATGGCAGAGCAGTTGTTTATTGGTTTCTTAGACTCCTAGGGTTTGGCTGGTCTGGCTCATCTTAATTCCCAGTATTTCCTAGTTTTCCACTGTCTCTATGAATCACTTGTGCCTCCTAATTCTTCACTTCAACAACAAAAAGAGTCATCTTTTACAACCTAACTGTGCGTTGATGATGACGTGTGTCAGATGAGGATGCTCCTCGGGGAGAATCCAGCTCACACAAGCAATCACGCTTCGAATGTGCTCATCGCTGCTTCTATGCTATTTCCAAAACCGTGGATGCCAAGTTCTATCTAAGGAAGAAAGGAGTTTAAATGTACTCTTCAGTGACATCTGAAATTATGAGTTCGTGGTTGTCTGTCAAAATGCACTGTGTTTCCTTAGATGTACAGACAGTAATGGCTTCTTAGGATAATTTTTTGAGGTGTTTACAATTTTCTGAGGTGTCTTTGTTAAGCTGACATCTTTGATAGTTCTCAGATAAGTTGCACGGACAGGGAGAGTCTCCTTATGTAACCTGTCCTTGAGCAAGAGACCTGGGGAATTTACTTCATCAGTCCTACTCAGATGAATTACCGGATTGTTTGGCTAGCCAGATCAAGTTAATCCTCTTCCCATGAATGACAGCACTCATACAAAAACATTTATCCAGCTCTTTTTAACATGCCAGACACATTTCTAAGTGCCGGGAGTGCCAAGGAATGAACAATTCTGACGTGTGCTTTTGCCCTTGGGGAACTTAACATGCTGACACTAGGTATCAAAACAACCTGCTCGAGAGCTTGGTGATTCCCAAAAGTTAAATAGTCCAGAACCATCACATATAGCTTACATGTATAAATCTTTCAAAAGGGCTTAGATCAGCTCACCCTGTAAACAATGGTATTTCTTGACCGTTTCATTGTGGTTTTCTTTAAAGATCTGCAAACTCATGCAAGAGGACGTACTTTCTTTAAAACAATGCTGGTTACCATTTGACATAATATGGGCAACATGCTTTCAAATGAAGTGGACCAGCTGTCGACTTAAGGGGGTGATAATTAACCTCGAGTAAATGTCCATCTCATATACTTTTCTGTGGTTGTGATAAAATACACTGACAAAAGCTTCTTAAGGAGGCAGAGTTTTCTTGTGGCTTACCTGCCAAGGAACAGAACATCACCACGGTGATGCAGTCAAGTCAGCAAGATCTTGCAACATTTGTTCATGTAACATCATCAGTCAGGAAGAAGAGAACAGTGAATCCTTGTATTCAGTGAATCTTCTCCTTTTCGTACAGCCAGGGGTTCTAACCCAAGGAACATGTAACCCACAGTGGGAAGGTTTTCGTGCCTCTGTCAACTACCCAACCTCATCTTTAACAGGCGTGCCCAGAGGCCCATCACTCTGGTGACTCTAGATCTCAGGTTGACAACCGAGATTGACCATCCTAATTCTCTAATTCCTATATAACATTATTGACTATTCGAAACTTTGGAAACACGGAGGACATAGGATGGTAATTATATTTTAATCCTCTTCCGAGAAGAAATCCAGATTCTGTGGCTTGAGAATACAACTCACACGCAAGTAAAGTGAGTTTGTTCTGTGCTTCCCAGTTTTGTGGAACAGCTTATATTTTAGCTTTACTCACCACAATGAGGGACTTTAAAAAATCTTTTCTTTATTCTTTGGTCATCAAAAAAGAACCCAAGCCTGGGTGTTATTCACAAAAGGTGGGATGGATACAAACATTGCTACCGAGCAAGGTTTCCCAAGGTTTTCCTGCCTGCAATCCTTCTTCGACAGAGAAGAGTTTATGCAAATCCAAAGATGCAGACATATTTTAAAAAGCTATATAAATCAAACATTTACTGATAATAAATCATACATTTATTTCAAAACCCTTCCTTGATATATGCATAACTTTGGTGAATTACCACTTTCTAGATGTGTTCATTTTACACCCAAGAACTAAATCTTGGCAAAATATTTGGTACTGAGGGGTGTAAAGTATCTTCATCACGTAACGAATTGATCACGGTTTTGGTTGTATGTTCATCATTGCTGAGAACGGTACTTTGCATAAATCGTAGGAAAAGTGGCAGAAGTGTGCTTAATTCATCCAAGACTCATTTGATGACTTTTTCATGAAACTCATGGCAGCATCTCCAATAGCTTTTTTTTTTTTTTTTTTAAAAAAACCCAAGCATTCTATCTAACACAATGAAATGAGACAATAAGCTGATTTTAGCCTTGGTGACGAGGAATGATAAGAGGGAAATATGAAGTGTTTGTTTTCGATAATTAAAACTTTGTGTGTACAGTAAAGATGCTGAAGTTCTTAATACACAGTTGTCTGTGACCTGAGCCGAGGTGTTCCGAGTAACATTTGCTACCACTGTGTAGAGCGACAGCATTTGCAAAGGAAAGGATGCTTGCGTGCTGTGAACCCAGGCTTTGTCAAAGTCGTGAGAATCTGGAGGAAGTCATACAATGCAAGGAAGGCCAGTGCCACAGAAAGGCTAGGATTCTCTCCACACTTAATTCTAAGTTTGCTTTGGTCATTGCTGCACTTTGCACATGGCAGAGGGTTCTGTTTTGATTTACACTGAAATTCAGGCTAGCAAACTGAAACGATTCCTTTCTTAGTCACATGATTAAAATAGCAACGGTGTGTTTATACTTCCCAGGGGTAGATGGGAAACACATAAAACAAAACCTCCAAGCAGCTAAGTTTCAGATCTGCTGACAGCTGTGGTCCTTTTTCCTGTCCACGTGCCCAAGTGCTCGTCTCAGCCAGCAAGTCCTCCGACCTTCACAAGAGAGACAGGAAACCATGACGGAGATGGGCAAGCCCAGACCCCACATGCGGCTCTCATTTCTGCCAGCAAGTCCTCAGACCTTCACCAGAGAGACAGGAAACCATGACGGAGCTGGGCAAGCCCGGACCCCACATGTGCCTCTTTCTCTGTAATTTTGGATCCTCTTGGAAACTGGACCATCCGCTCTAATTACCTGTGCCGAGAATCCTGCGCACACCAGGTTTCATTTCTCAACAGCCTGCCTGTGCCATGCCCCTGGAAACAGCCCAGACCTGCTCAACGGGGGCATTAACCCCGGCAGTTGAAGAGGGTGAACCCGTTTTAACCATAGGTTCCTGTAAACAAAGGGAAGATCCAGTCTTAAGCTCGTAGACCTCATCCAAGTATGCCATTGCTGCAGTTTCTGCCTTTTGCAAGTCTACAAAGAAGCTACACACTTTCACCCCCACCGGCAGATCTTGGTCAGATAACTTTGAGTGAACCTCTAGGCTTTTCCCCATCTCTACAACGTCACCCACGAAAACCACAATCCCTCCAACTACCATAACGTTAGAGCAAACCCGAGCGTTTTGCCATTCCCAGTTGTTTCTCAGTGCTGTTTACCAAATTAGAACGACAGAAGTAAGCTCACTGTGTCGTTAGGGGTGTGTGGTTACTACTGTCACACCAAATTGTACAGGTGAGGAGGTGGGTATGTTCTAGATCAGAAGGCCAAGGCTAAAATCAATTGGCCAATATTCCGTTTACATAGACTTGGCCCATGGATCCTTTGCCCTGTTATACTACAGAGTCAGTTACATGTTAAAAACAAAAGCAAATGTATATGTGCATGTGTGTAATATATTATCTAATAATATATAATATAAAAATGTACATATACAAATTATGTAACACATGTTTTATTTTGAGCCTATACTTTAACCTGTCTCACAGATATTAATTTATAAACATTTTATGAAGAAAATATAGCTACTTTTACCAGTAGTAAGTTATCTCATCTAAGTGGTTCCATCAAGTAAAGATAGAATCTTGTAACTTTGACACAGTTAACTTTGACAGAGTTTTGAGGAACGTCCCATGGAAGTACTTAAAATTCATCTTTTCTAACTAGTTAAAATTTCCCTTTTTTGTCTGTCTCCTTTCCCTTCCCCGTGTGTGTGTGTGTGTGTGTGTGTGTG
>JANHMN010000011.1:66593632-66604950 GCA_030674055.1 Rhabdomys pumilio
AAACCAAACCAAACCAAACCAAACCAAACCAAACCAAACCAAACCAAACCAAACCAAACCAAACCAAACCAAACCAAACCAAACCAAACCAAAGAGTTACCTTTCCCTTTGGCTATGTAGTGATTCCTGTCAGGAACAAGAGACACTCAGCAAAAGGTAGAACACACATCGTTACACGGTAATCCTTCCCCTGTAGAACTTTGTCTTTTATTCAGAGGATCACTCAGAGGGTTTTTGGTAAGTTTTCCTCTTTGTTAGCAGACAGTTACCTACTCAGTACATCCTACATTTTAATTTATTTACGATTAGCTGCCACAGTGTGGACTTTTCACATAGGAGGGGTTCATTTCTCCATCTCCATTAAGTTCCCAGCATACTTATTTTGGATAATTTCTTCTTCCAAGAAGAATGTTGGGTAATATTCCTTTAAAAGCCAGACAAGGGTTTTGACGTTTCTTTTAGTCACCGATGAGAAGAGAATTCAATTTGTTAAAAGGGTTTTGTTTTGTGCAGAGCCACGTGGGCGGGAGACAGCACTACCTCAAACATTTCTTTCCCTTTCCTCTTCCTGATTTTAAAAACCCGGGGTTCCCTCCCAAGTCTAGAAGTCATGTGATTTCCGTTCATCTCTCTTGTCCCTATCAGAAGGCTGCATACCATGGAAATTTCTGCCTACACTATCCAGCCTGAGGGAGGGCTAACATTTTCATCCGTAGGTTTAAAGCCAACACCTCCAGCTTTCAAATTGTTCCTAGAACTGGGTTCTTTGCTGGCTGAAGAAAAAAAAAGTTTTAAACAGTGCTAGTGCATAGGTTTTCTAGAATACTCAGTGATGGCCGACATTCTCTGCAGATTTTTTTTTAATACGCCTAATGACAGTTGCATACTTTTTTATGTTTGGTATTCTCAACTATTTTTAAACCTTAAACCTTCAAAATTCATTCCAAACATACTTGAGTGTTTTCTTCAAGGGTAGGACTCTGTATAATGAAACGGTGTCCGTTCTTAAAGTTTAAAATCTCCCCTAGTAAGTCTTCTAAAGCACCAATAACCCCAGCCCACAGTCTCTTCTATTACCTGCTATTTCTTTTAAGAATCATTTTATAATTTTGAGATGTGTACATGTTATCATGCCTTAAACATCATTTGTGATTTTTCATAGTATTATCATATCATAGTACTATCATTTCATAGTATTATCACATCTCTGGTAAATGATGTTAAATTTTTTTGTGCCAAATAGTCCTTTAAGTTACATTGGATATTTTAATATTGAGTGACACGAAATGTCCTATGGTATACTCAGAATTCTA
Source organism: Rhabdomys pumilio (assembly GCA_030674055.1). Lineage (NCBI taxonomy): Eukaryota > Metazoa > Chordata > Mammalia > Rodentia > Muridae > Rhabdomys > Rhabdomys pumilio. The sequence goes on from JANHMN010000011.1 coordinate 66,594,946, forward strand.
ATCATCCTCCCCACCTTCCCATCATTCCCTAGGGATAACCACTTTCAAAAATCTCTGCTACCCTTCCAGAAAATTCCACCATGTTCTTATATTGTATATGTTCTTATACAATATACACTATAACATTTACTACATGTTTTATTTCCATGTACATATCCACTCTTGTTGTGAATCACGTGAATTTCCTTTATAGGTGTCATAACATGCCCTAGCACCCTCTTCATCACACTGGTCCATATACATGGGCAACAAACGTTTTAATGGCCCAGGAGCAAGTTCTTTTGTATCGTGGATTCATACTGTGAGTCAGAGGCCAAGAGTCACTGAAGGAAGGCGCCCAGACGCAGATAGTCTGCAAAGGCAAAGAATGTATATTACCAGCATTTGGGGGCTGGGGTCAACCGTTCATCAAAATGTCGATGACCTGAGGGGCTCACAGGCCCCCTTTTATGCAGAGCGAGGGGAATTTCCCAGAGTCAGGTAACCTCTAACACGATTACCTCTAATATGAAGATGACATAATTGATAAGCAGTGACAGCACAATTTTGATTGGTTACTATATTAGTTTCATTATGATCCGTGAGACCTTGAAGAAGTAGCTTACTACTTTCAGAGGTCAGCTCAGTTCTGTCCTTGTGATCTCCTCCAGTCAGGTGTCCCAGGAGCTGACTCAGCTCCACTATCCTCCCTTAGTCATGATCGATCGGCACCGATCCATGGCTTTCTTTGCGGGGGGGTGGGGGGGGCCAGTTTGCCTCCATGGAATTGAAAATTGTTATTCCCAGGTTTTTGTTTCTTAGTGGACCTCACACTGTGAACACGTAAGCTACTTCTATAACTTACAGTCACTAAGGTCTGTCGACTCTTTGATGCATTGGTGTGAATGAGAACTGCTACTTACTCTTCTGAGACTGAGAGTTTACAAAGTCACTCGGCTTCCGCTCCTCCCCTTCGCCAGCTCACCTGCATCTGGCAGGCAATTGGCATCAGGGCCACATCCACGGCTACCCATCTAGCAGGTGTCAATTGCATTTACCCAGTGGGAACAGATGCAGGAAATGGAAAGGAGAAACGCAGGGAATAAATACATTTACTCGCCGGCTGACTTCAGGCCTGCGCAGTAAAAGCCCACTTCTTCCTGTAAGCTCCCTCTCTTGTTTGTCTAGTCCTAGATGTCTGTATTTTAAACTCTTCTAGATTCTCTATTCCGTTCTCTGCCTTTACACATCGCCGGTCAACCAAACTGTGCTCAACACCCTGGTTGAGTTTGTCATCGTGTCTTGCGTGGGCTCGGAACTGATATTTCCTCCTGGCTTGTCCCACGCTACAATGCTTAGTTTGGTGCTTGGAGCTTGTGCTGTGATTCAGCAATACCTCCCCTGCACCCATAATACACCGATTTCCTGTGACACTGCCGGGATATCTGAGCAAGATACAACCTGGATAAGATGCAGTAGCCTAGATTGTAACCAAAATGATGATGATGATGATGATGATGATGATGATGTGTGTGTGTGTGTGTGTGTGTGTGTGTGTGTGTGTGTCTGTGTGTGAGTGATCTTTGTGTGCTTGAGTGAATTTCATAGATAATAGCTGCAGTTTAGAGGTCAAAGATTATACACTTATTTGAAAAAAATTTTTGCACATGTCTATGTTGTGGCATGCTTGTATAGTATGTATATGTGTAGCCACATGTATATGAATGGGTGTGTGTGCACACATGCTTTAATAGTATTATAAATTTCATTTTTAACCATTATAAAACTTAAGTGGTAATGTTAGAGGATTGGATGTTCTGTAGAGAGACACTTATTCAATTCTTAATGTAGAGAATTCAGCGATGTGTTAACGGCTGCATAACATTCCATCAAGTGTCACAGGTTGTGTTTCCATGCGTATGCTGGTTTCTGAACACCTTCTACATAGATTACATATAAAAGATTTTATTTTTGGCTGAACATACATTTTTGTCTTCAGCCTTTTAAACATATTCACATTTAGTAGCCCATTTTTTAGCAATTGCAATTACTTATTTTGCAACTTACGAAAACAAAGGAAGGTTAAATAACTTGTGAGTTTCCTGTTCCTGGTCTGGGATCCTAGACTGTACACCATGGGGAAAGTGAGCAGAGCACACACACCCATTACTTCTCTTTCCTGGCTGTGGTTACAGGATAAGCAGCTGCTGTAAGCTCCTGATACTTTGGCTTCCACCAGGATGGGCTGTAACCTGTAACTGTGACCGAAAAGAAACCTTCCTCCCTCCCTCACGTGGCTTTCATCTGAGAATCATTTTATCACAGCAACAGGAAAGTAAACTAGGGCAAATGGTAAGCAGTTATGGGTGGAAAATGCTAATTACCCTGATTTGATCATTATCCATTGTATCTACCTTGGATTGTCTCATTGTGACCCAAATAAATACAGTTATTACGTGTCAAATTATTGAAAATGACAAGGAAAAAAAACCACCTCATATTCTCTTCAAAGAACAACACATTCACTGCTGCCCATTTGGGAATACTCATTTTTCCATTCCTAGCTCCAGGCAACCACCATCTGCGTCCTATGTCTAGAGCTTGGCTTTTACTAGAAATTTCACATAAACTACATGCACCACATAATATGCAGTCACTCATATGTAACTTCTTTGCATTTGCACAGTCTTTTTGATGCCTGTCTATGTTTTCTCATGTGTCAGTAATTTATTCCCCCATGTCACTAAGTAGTATTCTGTCCTATGAACCTACCAAGTTTTGTTCATGACTTGCCGTTTGGAGAACATTTGATTTATTTCCAGCTCAGGGTAATGTCTCAGTTACTATTCTGTTGCTGTGCTAAAACAGGAGCAACATGAGGAAGGAGGGGTTTTGTCTTGGTTGTCAGTCCTACAGAGCAAGCAGTCCATCATGGTCTGAGGTTGAAGGGGCAGGAGCTGGAGGCAGCTGGTCACACTGTATCATAGTCAGGGAGAAGAGGGATTTGAATGCTCATCTCATGTTCTTCTCTTTGTACACTCCAGGTCCCATCCTGGGGAATGGTGCTGGCCACAGTGGGTGGGCCGTCCTCTCTCAATTAGCCCAATCAAGATAATCCCCCACTGGTGTGTCTAGAGCCTATCTTCTAGATGAGTCTGGATCCCATCAAGTTTACAACTGAGTTTGACTGCCACCAGCTATCACAAAGCACAGAAGTATTCATTTCTTTTTGGCAAATTCTTATAGTGGAGTCCCTGTGCCTAGGTGTAACTTCTTAAGAAGAACTGCGAAAGTATTTGACATGTCTGCTAGCATGTTGGAGCTTCTCTTTGTTTCATATTTTTCATGAGTCATTTAAGCCATGGATTCTGGTCTCCAAAGCCGTGACTATTCCCTATCTTTCTCTCTCAACTCTGTCCTCATCCCATTACACGCATGAACCATATTGGTACCAGTAAAGTTGACCACTTGATCCCTCAGAAGGATGGGTGTGTAGTAACAAATTCATGTTTTCTTGTGTTTCAGTTTTTTTTTCTGTTGTGGTGATAAAATACCATAACCAGAAGCAAATTAAGAAAGAAAAGGGTTATTTTAGTTGTTTAGAGTTCCAGAGTTATAGAGTGTGACATGTTATATGTATATGTGTAGTGCCTTGAATAAGAATGTATAGGCTCGTATGTTTGAATGCTTAGTCTACAGCTAGTGGAACCCTTTGGAAAGGATTAGGAGGTGTGGCCTTGTTGGAGGAGGTGTGTTGCTGGGGAGGGTTTTGTGATATTTCAAAAGTCCATGCCTGTCTCAGTTTCTGTCTTCCTCCTCCTCCTCCTCCTCCTCCTCCTCCTCCTCCTCCTTCTCTTCCTCCTCCTCCTTCTCCTCCTCCTCCTCTTCTCTCTCTCTCTCTCTCTCTCTCTCTCTCTCTCTCTCTCACCCCCTCTCTCTCCTTAATAGCTTCGAATTAGCATATAGAGCTCTCAGTTGCTTCTCCAGAACCATGCCTGCATGCTTCCCTCCATGATAATCAAGTACCGACCCTCTGAAAATGTAAGTAAGTCCTTAAATAAATGTTTTTTTTTCCCTCATAAGTTGCCCTGGTCATGGTATTTCCTTACAGTTAAAGAACAGTAACTAAGGTGGGCCAGAAGACATGGGGGAGGGAGAGGAGCTGGGCCATCTCATTTTCATCCTCACATAAGAAGCAGAAAGAAAAAAAAGGAACTAAGCAAGTGAGGCTATATCCCCTCAAAGTGACATACTTCCCCCAAGTGACATATTTCCTCCAGCAAAGCTCTGCCAACTGGGGACCAAGTATTCAAACAGGTGAGCCTATGGGGACAAGTCTTACATGTGAATTGTTTCTTGCATGGTAGTTCTTTCCCATACTTGGTTGAAATTACCACAGGCCCTTGTCTCTCTGATCTTTTTATGGTTGTGATTCCAACATTATGAGACAGTTTTCAAGTCACCACACTTGAAAGCCCAGATATCTAATTTGCAGTACTTGCCTATCTGGAAGAAGGCTGTACTGCTTATTCTCTGGGTCAGACAACAATGGAAGCCGGCATGGCACATGCTGTTTGGCCTGGGTACCATTTTCTAATAGGTGCAAACTCATTCAGTCGAAGCTTACGATCTGCCAACCTCCTTGAAATATCAGTGCTTTGCTGTCTTTTGACTCCAGTGTCTATGATATGCTAGTCCTTGGGTTAGGAGTTATGGCTTCTTTAAGAAACTGTTCACCTGTGTCCAGCAGGAAAGAGGTGTTCTGATGCCAAGAAGCCCATCTGTTCTCAGTGTCTGTGGATCATTGTCAAAGCCAGAGCTGGTATAATCCACAGTCATTTCTCTAGGAAAAAGATGAGTGTGGTTGACTGCAGAGAGAATGTACAATCACCTTTCTTGCCCACTCTGGTTACAGAGGACAGGACAGAATGGCTTTAAGACAAATTATTTGGGGAACTAATTATTGTTCCCTAAGCAGCATCTGACTTAGAAGGAGGACTTTTAGGCCATAGATTAAAATATGAGGCTTACATTAGCTCATTATGTGACCTTTAATGAGGTGTATTTATTTTCCTAAATCTCACTAGAAAACAGATCATAGTAGATTTATGAGATAAACATAAACATTTTGACAAATTAATTGTACGTGTTAATGGGTATAGTATGATATTTCAACCCGTGCATATAGAGTACATCAACTACATTAGGGTAATTGACATTTTCTTCTGTTCATCTTTTCTCTCTGTGTGTGTTTGTGTGTGTCTGTGTGTGTGTGTGTGTGTGTACACTTGAGCACATGTGTGCAAGCGTAGGTGACACATAGAGTCAAAAACAACTCTGAAGACTACTCTTACTTCCATGTTGCTTGAGCTCGGGGCCTGTCTTCTTCCGTTGTTAACTGCCGTCTCTGCCAGGATGCTGGCCCACAAGCTCACAGTGATTCTTCTCTCTGTGACTTTGCTGTAGAGTGTAGGACACGTGCACTACTCTGCCAGATTCTATGTGGGTTCCAAGAATCCTCATTCCTGCAGAGAAAAAGCTTTATTCAGTGAGTTGAGCCACCTCTTTAGCCCTCCTGATTTTCTTGAAGCCCATGATGAGTTCTGGCGAACTGTGGCTCTCTGTCCATCTGTGGTACATAACAGGGGAATGTACTCCTTCTGTTGAGCTGTGTCTTGATATCCAGGATTCCACTTCTCTTGTCTTTCTAGCCTCCAGGGATTAATATTGTACATTAAGATAGACTTTCAAGCTTTCACATCTGAGAGGAAACTTGTCGTCTTAGTCTTTCCCAGTATGTATGTATGACGGGATTATATGATAGTACACTTTGTAGAGATTTGCTAATAAAAATCCTTACTAGAAGTATTCAGCTTTTCTTAGCACTCCAAAAAGATACTAACTTCAAAACCTTCCTCTGTGTCACATGTTCAAAAGACATTAGCATCTTAAGTTAAAAGACAAGCAGATGCCTCAGGGTTAGCTTTGAGTCATATCTTTTTCTGGCTTTGGCCTTCATGTAAGTGTACAGACCATCTGGTTCCTTCTTGCAGATGGAAAACGGTTGCAAATGGTCCCTTGGAGCTTCTCCATCAAACTCTTATTTAAATAACTTCTTCCGTAACTACACTGTATTTACCTTTCCTTTACTCTTTGATATCTGTTTTTAGGGTCCCGAATCCTGCAATAAGTTTGATTTGTTGAGGTTGTCAGGGTGGAAGGAAGGTCCAGGAACATGGAGAAGCCGTGTGGAGATACTCTGGTCAAAAGCTGAGCCACCGAATCATCCCACAGCTGGTGGCAGCTACATTAGTCTAAGATAAAAAGCCTCTATATAATTCAAGCTTCTGCTTTTCTGGTCTTTCTGACTAGTACCCCAGATACATTCTGACTAGTACCCCAGATACAGTGGAGCACAGGATCATCCCGATGTACTGGTCTTTATTCTCAGCTCACCGATATAGCCATGATGAAAGCTGTTATTTGATGCCAGTACATTCTGGGGTGTCCAGTCAGCAATGCCTCATCCAAGGGGTGTGCAGAGCCTTCCTCCTTCTCCTGCCACCGCTGCCTTTTCCTTAGTCACCGGTCCACAGATCCTCAACACTCCATAAAATGAACAGGGAAAGTAGTGAAGATAAGTCACAAAACCCACCCAGTGCTGCTTCCCAAAGCTCCCAACTGTGTGCCTATTATCCATGAAATTGTGGCAATTTTTTATTTTCTCCATGTCACCATGGTGAACTGCCTGATACAATTAACTTCTAAAGAGAAAATTTTTAATCTGTTTTTTTCCCTTTGAGATAAAAATCTTTCTATATATTTCTACTGCCCTGCAACCTCCTAGGTTGCTCAGACAGGTCTTGGATTCGTGAGTGGTCCTATTGCCTCTGCCTCCCCAGTTCCATACATGGCTCAAAATGTTTTTTTCTTTTAAAATCACAGTTCTGGATGTTCCCATTACTTTGGGTCTCTCCTCTGGAGGACTTTGTTGCAGTGAAAAAGGCTGTCTCATGAACCAAAAGACAGAGAAAAGGAAATACCACAGGCCCATGTTCTCCTCTAAGATATGCCTTGAGTGACAGGAAGACCCCGCCCCTTTGAGGCCTCAGTTCCTATAGGCCCCACCACATCCTAACACCACCAGTCACATCAGATCTTTGGGGGAGATTTACTGACCATAACAGTAGCTTTGCTGTGTCACCTCAAACTGCAAACGTTACAGCCACAGTACATGATAAGATGGAAAAGGCAGCCAGGCATGACGGTACACACCTCCAACTTCAGCACTGAGAAGCTAAAGTAGAAAGGTCACGAGTTCGAGGATAGCCTAGGCCACATAATGAGTTAGTGGCCTACCTAGTCAGACCTTTTCTCAAAATGCCCTTCTATCAAACTGTATGGAAAAGGCATTAAAGTCGTATGTGTCGGGATAGTAAAGAAACATGAAATCTCTATATATGAGGGGTTTCGTATCTCCAAAGTTCCAGGCATCTGCTGAGAATCTTGAAATACATCTCTCAAAGAAAGAGTAACCAATGTACATCACTTTTTCTTTCTTTTTCTTTTCTTTCTTCTTTTGGCAATGAGAAGGGCGGTGTGTAGGACAAATCAGTGAGTTTTAATGCCAACGATAGTTTTTGAGCTTGACAATCCATCAGAATCATCTTCTGTCTAAACTTATGGCTGTAATTTATAAAGTGATGCAGTGTACTGGGCATAGTAGTAGACTCTTTATGTCTGTTGGTTAAGTCTTGGAACAAACATATAAAACAAGGTCTAATATCTACAGCTATAAAGACACCCGGTTGGCTGGAGCACTGAGTAACCTGCCCAAGTAGAAAGCCTGGGACCACAGGATTTCAGTTTAGTTATATAAATCTCTGTTATTGAATTATACCACCAGATTCTTTGTTAAAAAATGTGTTCCTAGTGAATTTTCCTTTGAATGCTTTGTTATTTCACTTACAAAGTGAATAAGTGAGTCGAAGTTTTGGGGATTTTCCTTAGGAAATGACCTTCATAAAATGTTTCCTTTTCTCTCTCTCTTTTTTTTTTTCAACATCATTTTCTTCTAAATGGCTTTCAATGCTCACAATGTCCTTAGAAAAGTGTGAGAAAGAAAATGTCACCCTTATTTTCAAGGACTTTGGACTTACAGACTTCGGAATGTGATATAATGGGAAGAGTGTAGACTTTGGAGCCAGACGGAGCACTTAAATCTGCCTTTGATACTTAACAGCTCAGCTCTTTAGGGATTTTCTAAACAGTGACCCTGACTGTAACATAGAAATCACCCCCTGTCCTTCATGGATGCAGTAATTCAAACAATAATATAACAGAAAGACCTCTGTCTTAGAGCCGTATCCACAGGACACGTCCCATGAGTGGTGGCTCTTCGCTTTGGCTCCCCCTCTGCAGTCACGGTTTTCTAACCTACCCATGAGGCATTGCAGTCACCTTGCGTGAGAGCCAAGTGGGGCAGGCAGGAAGAGCCAGTCCTTAACATGGCTAGTGTGGCCATTTATCCATCAGAGGACACGGTGCGGTGATATTCACAAATGTGCAAGCTCTGCTTCATCACCATCAGGCTTTAGTTTTTGAAATATATTTGGGAGGCAGCCGCTACAAACCCTTTGAGAACCTACTACACAGAGTTGACCTCTGACCTCTATACATGTGCTGCTACACATGCACCTCCTACACACACACACACACACACACACACACACACACACACACACACACACCTTTAAAAATAATAATAATAAATACATTCCAAAAGCAGGGGAAGGAAAGAGGCATGGAAACCAGGGAACAGCCTCTGATTAAAGAGTTCTGCTGAGCAGGCACCCTGACATGCTGGCATGTGCCCGGGAAGGTGAACACTTTCTCTTGCCACAGGAGGAGGAGGGGGGTAGGTGTGTGTCTACGCTGAGGTGAGTCTGGGACTGCAGACTCCAGTTACCGGAGGCCATGCCTATGTGATCCTAACTGCTACAGACTCCTAGCCACGTCTCCTTATTGAATTTGAGCACATTGCACAACGCTTTCTTGCTCGTCTTTGTTGGGATTTCCTTCCCTTTATCTTCAGCAGGAAAATCTTATCCCCTGGGATTTCCTCTGTGACTTAAAAAAAGAAAAGAAAAGAAAATAGCCGCGAGAATTTAATGAATTCTGAAGACCTCTTTATGATTGAGCCTTTCATTCTTTCCCCACCCCCAGCCCCCAACCCCCACCTTGCCAAGACATAGTCTCTATGTAGCCATGGCTGTTCTGGAATTTGTTCTGTGGCCAAGGCTGGCCTCGAACTCTTGGAGATATCTCATCTCTGCCTCGTAAGTACTGGGATTAAAGGTTTGTGCCATCACTGCCCAGCTTCTATTTTTATTCTTAAATACACTTAAACTAGTTTTTTTTCCCCTTCTTCTGGGCATTTTGAATAATTTAAAAGAAATTTGCAGTTTTCTGTATGTCTTCTTCCTAAATCTCTCCAAAATAATTGTGAAGGTAATACATAATACATATTTCAGCGTGCAGGTGGTATCTGCCCGCTGGTACTTTTGTACATTGTATATTTATGACCTAGGAAAATCGTTGGACCTTTGCTGCCCCCATCACCCAGAACGAGACTGTTCTAGAATGCACCGCAGGCTGGGTAATTCATAAGGGACAGAGAATTACCTCTTACAAATGTGGGGGCTGAGATTCAAATTCAAGGCTCTGGTATCTGGGGAGTTCTCACTGTTTCCTCTCCAGAAGGTGCAAGGTAAGGAGGCTGAGAGGGGGAAAAAAGAAGAAAAGTGTGTTTGTATGTGTGTGTGTATGAGATTGTGCGTATAAGTGTGTGTGAGTGTGTATGAGCATGACTGTGTGTATGAGTGTGTGTGTGTGAGTGTATGTATGTGAGTGTGTATATAAGTGTGTGTTAGTGTGTGTATAAGTGTGTGTCTGATTGTGTGTAAGTGTGTGTATGTACGTGTGTAACTGTATAAGTGTGAGTATGATGAGCATGAGTGTGTGTAT
>JANHMN010000011.1:66604960-66645358 GCA_030674055.1 Rhabdomys pumilio
AGCATGAGTGTGTGTATGTGTGTATGACTGTGTGTGTGAGTGTATGTGTGTGTCTGTGTATGAGTGGTGCATATATGTGTGTGAGTGTTATATATATGAGTATGTGTGTGAATGTGTGTATATGTATGTATGTATGTGTATGAGAGAAAGAGAAACATGCAGAGACAGAGACACAGAGAGACAAACTCAGAAAGCTTTTCACCATAAATTATAGGGTATAGCTATGAGTAGCATTATTTAACGAAATCAAATAAAAGTACTCTCAGGATCTTTGGGCTCAACGGTTCTGAGAAGCCAGGTAGGCTATGAGAAGCCCAGTCTGCAAGCCAAGAGCTGCAGTGTGAATTAGAATTACTTAAACAAGATAAAGCCAGTGTCTGATAACCAAGACTCAAGTGTCAGAGGTCAGTCACGGACAGGGACACCTAGGTGAGGACATAAATGATATCGGATGTCTGCAAGCCTAATCTTTAAAATGTACATTTTGTTATTTTGGAAAAGTACCAATACCCAAGTGGCATCTAGGCCCTGCTGTGTTTTCTTTGGCTTTGCCACCTCTGTCTATAGGAAACATCTACCGGGAAGGCAGTCTCTGAGTAATAGCAGCTACAGGAATGAACAAGTCCAATACCACCCTTGCCCAGAGGCGGTGCACCCTGAGTCAGAGGGCCTTGGTCTGGGTTCCACCGCAAGTCAAAAATTTAAAAATCTTTTAAAATTTAACGCATACTTGACATTTATAATATCAAGTCCACCAACTAAGACAATTCCAATTCATACACATTGTAGCTTATGCCAGATAGCTCCGTATTCCACAGGGGTTTACCCTATATATATGGTGATTTAGGTGGAAACTCGTTCTTAAAATGTATGATACAAATGTCAGAGTTCCACACCATACTGCCATAAGGCAGTAAAACAGATCCCTGTCCTTATGATGCCAAGAAATGAAAAAGAAACTCCCCATTATAATCTCATTTAGGATGCATGAGCGACTTCGTTGTGTCCCAGCTGAGTGCTGACTCATGGGTCAGTAGGTGGGTCAAGGTAAGTGAGAAAGAGCAAATGCTGAATGCTTCGCTGCGCTGGTTATAACTATCACCCAGATTCCTCAAAAGATGACGAGAAACAGCTGATGCTGACTTCATTTCCACGGGAGGAAACAGACTCAGAGAGTTCAGATAGTCGTCATAAATGCTAAGGTGGGTATCAGAACCGGCATTAAAGTCATATGGATCCAGGCTTCATAACCCAGTGTTTATTTCTGAACTGCCACAGAGACCAGTCAGAGCTTAGCACTGGGAGAAGAGTTTAGAAGTTGTTCTTGTATTCATCTTCTGGCTATCGGGTGCGGATAATGTGCTGGGGTTTGTATGGAATATGTTTTACTTTTAGAACACGTGTGAGAGAGCCAGCAAAGACGTCAGAATGAAAATGGAGTCACTTCCATCCACCTATCAGAAAAGTAGAAGACCCACAGGTTTCGAAGGAACGTTTCTTAGGACTATTTGCCTAATGGTGCCATCACAAAAGCCTGGTAGGGTCGGTCACCAGCTTTGTCTAGAATCCAACACAACCACATTCTAAAGGAACTTTTGTAAGGACATCTGTCCCCAAACTGTGCACTCAGTCTCTGTTTCACTCCACCCTAGATGCTAACCACCATGGCCAAGAAGCACTGCTTCCAAATACCCAATGCAATACTCTTCATGTTTGTCTTTAAAAACTTCCCCTTGCCCCGACGGCTTTAAATACTGTATCATATGGCTTTCTACTGCAGTGATCTGCTGTTTCCAAAGTAAATGCCAACATTCCTTTGAAAAATTCTCTGATTAAGGATGACCCATCTAATATATTTTATATACATCTATAGCTTATATAGCCTCTCCAACAAAAGACAGATATGCATTTAAAAAAACATTATTTATCAAAAATTTCCCTAATTTTTTGAATTTATATAGAAGCAGAAATTTGCTCACTAAATATTCATTGACCATGACATTTAACACATCACATGCAAACAGGAACAAACGCATATACATCTATTCAAGAGTTAACTAAAAAAAAAATTGTGTAAAATATTCTTTTATTAAATGAGATTCTTAGAAAACCTCATGAATGTAAATTTTAAACATTTTTATTTGAAACTATTTAAAAGTCTCAAGTAGGATTCTAGGCCAAGCGGCCTTTGAAACTGCTGGAAGGAGCCCTAACACCACCACAGGATACCTGGTACTTGCTTTCAAATGTTTCCTGTTGACTGTTTAGGCCTTGCTATTGTCTGCAAGCTCTCGGGTGATTCTAGTCAGAATCAAGCTGGAGCATCACTGACCCAAAGAATAAGCAACACCTACAGTGTGGCGAGTCATTGCTGAAAGGGCTGCATTCCACAGGTTCAAAGCCAAGCCCTTAATTGCTGGATCCCCTAGAAAGTTCTTTCTTTGAAGTCTTCCTTCAGATGCTCTCTCCTTGCTTTGGTGCTATCATTTCTAAAGACGGAGGCTGCTAAAAGCTTCTGCGCTCTCACTCCTTAGCTCGTCTCAGACCAGCATCCATGGTTTCCGGCCTCCAGAAACAGAGCTGATAGTATACACAGATCTATAAGGTATGGATAATGGACAATGTTCATGCATGTGAAGACCTCCCTGGTAGCTTCGGGGACCATAAGCAACATTGGTATGTTTACTACCTCACCTCTGAGGAATTGATACGATGATATTGCTGAATGGTATTCAGAGACGAGCACGCCCAATAGCTCTTAAATTAATTGTTATTGGAGAAACTGATTGGAAATGTCAACACAAGATCAAAGACAGGGCAGAGTTACTTTGCACAGTGGTGGAGCTAGCTGGGACAGAGCTCTGACTATTGTTCTGCCTACCTTCCCATCAGAATCTGGGTAGGGTTACACAGATCTCCAGTATCTCTGAGAAGCCTGGAAACCATCCATTTGCCTGTAGGCTTGATCCGTTCCACACACAGCAACAGACATGGCTCATACGTCAGGAAGCTTCTAGACTTTATCAACAATACATCTATTTATGCTAAAAGAAAAAAAAAACCTTCAAAGCTTTTGGGTTTCCAGGCATCCTATGTACTATGTACCTTTGTGTACATGACTCTGTCACAGGCAGTAACTTGGGCTTCACCTAGTACTCCGAGGACAGACATTCTTACCCCCATGTGATGGTACATTAGGACACATGAGCAGGGAAACTTTGTATTCCTTCCAAGTGTAATCTAACTGCTGAGTGCCATGTACGACCCCACACTCCTAACCAACGATGCCCAAAGTGTAAATGGAATGTATCAGTTAACCCACAAAGCACACACGTACTATGACTCTGTGCATATATATTATTTAACCAATAAATCTTTACTAGCAATGGCTCACCAAGTTACAAAATGGAAATGCAGAGGCAAAGAAGACAGAAAAGTTTCATGTCCTCCCAGATGCAGTAAGGACACAGACAATACCCTATCACCAAGTAAAGTGACAAGGCAATTCAGATGGGCAGATACTCCCTGCTATAGGAATATATGGCAGGGTAAAGCCATGGGAGGGATGGTGAGAAGGTGTGCCCTACGTTATACTGGTTCCTAAAACCTCACTGTTCACAGACAGCCTCTGTAGCGCCACAGCGTATTATTTACTGCAAATACAGACTCGGAGGAACTGCTCTAGACAGACTCTACAGTCACACTCCGGAGATTTTAGCAAACTCCGGAGATTCAAGCACACATCAAAAATAAGAGAAACAGAGAGTAATTTCCTGTTGCTAGCAGCCAAGACTCATTCCTTCTCTTCCCTCAGCCCTTGCACTATACACACTAAATACATGTGCATGAAGGGAGACTATGAACTTTGAATCTTGAAATATATTATTTCAATATATATGTGATGTAGCCAATATAAATTCAACATCTATTGTTTCAATAGAACTGTGCTGTGACCTAAATAAAGCTTTGACACTCTTGCTGAAGTCTTAATTCCCATATAAAAGTCAAAAGTGCGGCCAGCTGTAACCTTTAACACGTGATTAGGGCTCCTTGGAGGTGATTGATGGGTTAGCTTGAAAGTGGTCTGCTATAAAAGTTGTGTGGCTTGTGTCTCTTTTGAGTTCCCTGCCTCTCAACTGTGTGATCCTCTCAAGTCAGCTCTGAACTTTGACAGCCGGATGGGCCATCACAACATGTGAGTCCTTGACATTTGGCCAGAATTCTGATTCCAAATAAACTTCTTTTGTGTATAAATTACATAATCTGTGGTGTTGTGTCGTTAGTAACAGAAGATGGACTAATGGTGTATTTGCAGAAACATCGTCACGTAAAGACAGTGTTTTGCACTGTGCTAATGATATAATCATGGGTTAGGGTTGCTGACCTAACATGAAGTAGTCAGAGCTCTGACTGAAAATGTCATAAAAGGCAAGTAAAATTTCTTCAGCCATTTCAAAATAAGGAATTTATTGCTTTGACTCCAACAAAGGGAATAAAAATACGGTATAGAAAGAACTTTAATTTACTATAAAAATATGATACATAAAAATATGACTATAATGTTAATTTTCTCTAAAGTTCAAAGTCCATCATAAGCACCATGCCATGTATACACCTAATTAAATGACTGTGCTTGCATTCCGAAGAGCAGATACATACTTGTCCACATCACCTCAAAAAAGCCACCCAATTTTACTTACATGCACATAACAGTTTTTTCAGAGGAGAGTTTTCCTTTAACAATTAGTATTCAAATTTATCTTAGAGTTTTAAAAACCTACTATATCAAGCACTCCAGTAGAGATTTGTGGCATTTTTCTTACTAAAAACATTCACAAAATTAGAAACTACTCAACATTCCTCTGCCTTACACTTCCCAGCCTTCTCCCTTTTATTCTTAGAGGTCTTATACAGAAAGCTCAGGCTCAAGACAGGAACAAAGAGAAAAACCCAGGTACTGCTATGGTGTGACCTTGCATGTCCTTCAAAGGCTTAGTTCTCAGGAGGACAACCTTAGGAGACTATAGAAGCTTTAGGAAGGAAGGCTATGGCCTGCAAAGTGATGATGGGATTCTGCTCTCTCTTTGCCTTTTGATTTCTGGCCCTGAGAGGGTTATTTTGCTCCTCCATGCTTGTGCTATGTTGAGATGCATCATTAAAGGGGCGCCAGGGCTTCTAAAGCTATGAGGCAAAACAAATTGTTGTCAAAACAAGTTGACCATCTTATGTTGCTATAGTTGAGTAACCTACTCTAAACTCCCTGGTGGTGGCGCTGGCTCTCTGTTACCCTTCCCAATGTTCTGGATTCTTGAATAAAAGATACACACACACACAGCCTTATATTTAATATGCCTAAGTCAGCTCAATGGCTGGGCCACTCCCAAACTTCCACCTTGCTACTGTCTCCCTTTTTGTACTCCTGAATTATTACTTACTAAAATCTACATTCCATCTGTGCTACCTTAGACCCAGTGGGGAGGACCCTTGGGGCTGCTCTTCCCTGGCTCTTAGTGATTGTATGCTTCCTCTCCTGCAGCTCTCAAGCCTGATCCTCCTGCTTCCTTGGCATGCTGGTTCTCCTTCTTCCTCTCTCTCCTGCGTTCCTTGCCTGGAACCTCAAGTTCTGCCTCTGTTTCCCTGCGCAGCCATTGGCTGCTGCAACTTTACCAATTAGAGCTAACTGGGGACAGGGACCTACAGCATCTTACATGTAGATGCGTGAATTCCTATGTAATTTGGGAACCCAACCAACATAATATAAGCAATAAACTAAATCCACAACATTCTTATATATATGTTGTAATGGCAGTCCACTAATGCAGACATTAAGTCATCTGATGACTAGCTCAACAATCATCAGACCAGGTGATTGTCTTCCTTAGAGTTTCTATTGCTGAGATAAAATACATCAACCAAAAGTTAGGAACAAAAGGATTTCTTTCATATTATAGCTTATGATCTATCATTCATGGAAATCATGGCAGGAACTAGAGGCAATGGAAGAGTTCTGCTTACTGGCTTGATTAGTCTGTTTTTATACCATCCAGGTCTACCTGACCTTGGATGATAACATCCCCATGGAGCTGGGCCTACCCACATCAATCCTTCATCAAGAAGATGTCTATAGGTAAAGTGGCAACCAATGACTGGTCCAACGTGAGACCTATGCCATCAGAGGGAGCTCACCCCTGACACTGCCTGTAGTGCCAGGTCCCAGAGGCTGGAGAGCCTAGAGACCTAAAATAGAACCAAACACAACTGGGGGAAAAGTCAATGAAATGGTTCCTAATGATATTCTGCTATGCTCGAAGACAGGAGCCTAGGATCATTGTAATCTAGGAGGCTTCATACAGTAACTGATAGGAGCAGATGCAAGACACTCAACAAAACATGAGGTGGCGCTCAGGGATCCCATGGAAGATGGGGAGGAAGGATTGTAGGAGTCCGGGTGGGGAATGTCGAGGACACCACAAGAACACAGCCCACAGACTCAACTGAGTAGGGCTCATAGGGGATCACAGAGACTAACGTGATAATCAGGGAACCTGTATGGATCAAAGCTAGTCCTTTGCATATATGTTATGGTTGTGTAACTTGGTGTTCTTGTGGGACTCCTAACAGAGGGAGGATGGTTATCTCTCATTTGTTGAGACCCTTTTCCTCTTACTGCCTTGATATAAGGGTTTGTATCTCGTCTTATTTGTTTCACCATGTTTGGTTGATATCTCTGGGAGATCTGCTTTTTTCTGAAGGGAAAGAGAGGAGAAGTGGATTTGGGGGAGAGAGGACTTTGGGTGGAGGGAGGGACTGAGAAGTGTAGAGGGAGGGGAAATTGAGGTCAGGATGTAATATATGGGAGAAGAATTAAAAAAGAAAAAGAACATCTACGCAGTAGGCATTTTCTCTATTGAGATTCCCTCTTCCCAAATGAGTCTAAATTATCTATTTAATGTCTAGCTTGTGTCAAGTTGACATAAAACTCGCCAGTGTGGTAAGCAGCTCATCCTAGTTTCCCAGAGACTTTCTCTGTTTAAACACTTAAAGTGAACACTTAGGTTTATTTGAGGGCTGTTGGAGTCTTATTGGGAGCTATCACAATATCTGTATATCTTGAAATTCTTTTCAATTTTCCTTAGATATGACTTTTCTTTTGATTTAGATTTTGCTTTCCAGGAAATAATGTTATTTCTTTTATATGCTTAAGGATAGTAAAGCTAGAGTAGTTTTTAACTGAAAAGAAAGAAGGAGGAAGCCTTAGCATTCAATCAGTTCTTTCACACCACCAGTGGGGACATACGTAGGTGCAATCACTTGGGAAAGCAGATTAGCATTGTTTTTTTAATGACGAGTGTGCACATACTGGGTGTTCTAGTTATGTGGCTGTTGATCTGACAGATACAAAGCAACACAATGGAAAAGGGTTTCTTTGCTGTACAATTCCAAATTACAGTCCATCGTTTTGGTAAAAATCAAGGCAGAATCTCAGTCAACATCCACAGTTAAGAACAAAATGATGGTAAATGCATCTTTGCTACTTGCTCTGTGATTAGACACTCCCTACCTAGGGAATGTTGCCACCCACAGAGGGCGGGCTCTTCCTATGTTAATTAACAATCCTGCACAGTCAAGCCTACAGGCCAACCTAATCAAGGTAATTCCACGTTAAGGATCTCTTTCTTTGTGAGTCTCGGTTGTGTCAATTTGTCAGTTACTAACCAGCATACCAGGTGACCTATAAATTCTACTCTTAAGAATATAAAAACAAGTAAAACAATCCTTATACATGTTAAGAGAGTTTATAGCACAATTCAGTAACAGCTAAAACCTGAAAAGAAATCAAATGCCCATTAAGAGGAAAGTGATATAAAAAAAAATTAGTAACCACACAATGGAATATTAACTACTTTTAGTTACATACTGTAAGACTCACAAATAGATGCATCTTACTAAGAACCAAGTGCCAAAGGATTGCCTATAATACTACCTTTTGAATAAAAGTAAAACTAAACAAATATGGTATACACTGCATATAATATTTTGGTACCTAATGATAATATAGACATTCTAGTGTCATTATACAATATGTCACTTATTGGTTGGTGCTGTTAGCAGTGTAAAAAGCCTAGTATGTACAACAGTATAGAGTGTTAAAGTGTGCAATCATGTAGAGTGTACACTACTTGATAACGGTAATACACTACTATGTTACTGACTTTTATATGTAGCAGAGTACTCTTATTTATATTTTTCCTATTTTTACAGTTGCTAATTCTACTTAGAGAAAAAGAAATGCTTCCTGTAAAACCACATTCCCTGCCTGATAGCAGACCTGCCTGTCTGTGTACATTGTATCTCTTGATGATATCAAGAGGCCACACCAAGTAATAACCCTTCACCACCTAGGTTTGAGTGAGTACTATTTATTGTGCTTACACAATGACAAAACCACCTAGCACCTCACTTCTTAGAACGTGTGATCATTGTGACCTGGTAAGAGAATGTGTGTATGTTTTAGAAACATAGAGACAAACATTTTAGAAAAAAATATTATTGGATTGAATAATAATAGTGTGTTAAGCTGACTATTATCAGCTGTGACACTTCTTGTGCATTTAATTTCAATTTAGGTTGATGGTTAACCAACCTCCAAGCTGACCCCAGTGAACCCAAGTCATCCTGTTTATCCCTTCCCGTAGTACCTTCCCACTTTGCTTAGGGTGGAGTTACACAACCCATGGGATGTTCCGCGGTAACTTTTGACCATAGATTTTTACACAGAGCTCTATAGCTTCTGCCTTCCTCTGCCTTCCACCTTCCCTTTCAGGAGTAGAAGCGCGTCCATTATCATATGCATGCTGCAGTGGCCGCGGAGTAACCTGGAATAGTGTCTTAGTCGATCTTTTCTTGCTGTGAAAAAAAAAACCCGCCATGACCAAGACAACTCTTATGAAGGAACATATTTAACTGGTGCTTGCTAACAGTTCCGAGATTCAGTACATTGTCATCATGGCGGTATGGGCTCAGATGTGTGGCTGGAGAGTAGCTTAGAGTTCTACATCTAAGCTACAGAGGCACCAGGGATGAAAAGAGGGAGAGGAAGGGGCCAGAGGGAGAAGGAGAGGCCGGAGGGAGAGGAGGAGGAGGGGGAGGGCGAGGGGGGGCGGAGGGAGATGAGGAGGAGAGAGGGGGAGGGAGGGAAGGAAGGAAAGAGAGAGGAGGGAGATAGAGGGAGAGAAAAAGGGAAGAGGGAGAAGAGGGAGAGACTGGACTTGGCTTGAGCCCAGAGCCCACCCCTAGAGACAGATTTCTTCCAAGGCCACACCTCCCCCAACAAGGCCACACCAGTTAAGTAGTGCCACTCCCTAATGCCCTCCGCCCCTGCACTGACCCAGCATATATGAGCGTAGGTGGGCTACTCTTACTCAAACTACTCAAGGCACACTGTGGAAGGGGAACCTGAAACTTCCTGCTGGCAAAGAGCAGAGTGCAAACTGGGAAAGCCATCTGGGAAAGGACCCTGAGCCTTCATGTCTTTATTATTTTTCTTTTTAAGTGGTGTTAAGGTTTTATTATCATCTTTAATTTTTCCTTATTGAGTTTAATGAAAAAGTTTAACTATGGTTTATTATCAAGTGTCTCTTCTCTATGTGGGATATAATCCCGAAACATTGTATCATTTCTTGGAAGTCTGGGGAGAGTTCCAGTCAGGAGATGAACTTTTGATCTGTAGTGGCATAAAACGAGTTGAGGGGACAGTTTTGGTTATAATGCCTTCAGGGTTAGAAGGCAGCACAGCAGACAGGCGATTTTCTCTCTGTGTGTTTGTGGAGTTTCTTAAAGAAATATTTTCATAGCCTTTCTCACATTTGGCACACTTTTAACCATTTATTTCTTTAAATAGTTCTCCTTCTCATCTCCTTGGCAACTCCAGTGACCTGTCGGGTGGACTGCTCCCATTTGCCTCACAAGAAAGTGACTCGCTCCTCATTGTTCCAGCTTTTAAAATCAATTTCATTTTGGATCATTTCTACTTCTGCATCTCCACATCAGTCCTTTCTTCCCTAGTGTCTAGTGTGCTGTTAATTTCCTCCAATATTTTAAGCAGTTTGTTGCGAATGCACAGGTTTGACACTCCATGAATAAATATTCTTGAATCTCACTGAGATAGTTAAGAAGGTCCTTTAATCCTTTTGAGCCTTTGAGACTCACTGAGTAGGACCAGGGCAATCTCTCAGAGCTGACTGTCCAAATTCTAAATCAGCATCCTGACTGCTCTACAGTCTACACTATCAGAAGGGTTTCCTCTGTGGCAAGGAGATGCTTCAACTATTTCCAGCTTTGTGGGACTCGTAGGATTTGTTTCCTCTGCCTTTTTGTTAAATTTGTGCATCTGCCAGCATTTTCTCCAAATGCATGAGCAGACCAACACTAAAGAGCTAGGCTGTAGAACTCTGCGTAGATTCTTTCCCTTCTGCCTCTTTCTTCCATTCTGCCCCCTCAATCCCCACTCCCAATTTCCTGCTCCCTTATTTTGTTTTATGTGAATTCTAGCTGTCTTGGTTTTCTTTGTAGACCTAATGATCTAACTTCTTCAGCTCAACCCCTTGGTTCTGCCTGGGAATTCTCTCTGTGCACTAGACAGTGAATGCTCACAACACGCATCTCTTGTGGATTTCTTCTTTCAGGGAACACTGTCCCATGTCCCTAGACTCCAAGATGTAAAAGACTCCATTATCGTTTTGCATTCTTTTTAAAAGTGTTTGCCTGTTTGTTTGCGGTAGAGCAGGAAGCCTTATTCCTGTGCTGCCACCTTGGACAGAAATAAAGATCTAGATATTTCTACAGCGCCCTTTTCACTTTTAAAATTGGCTAGAGTGATTTTGTCTCATCCTTTCCTCCCCGACACATTTGCCTGGTAAATCTTGCATAATTCTAGTTATGAACAGGCAGGAAACAAGCCGCACCCGTGTGACTTTCTTCCCTGAGGAATCAAAGGAAGCATACCTGGCATTTCTAGAACCCTCTATCATTGAATTCTATCTGTGTGACGGATACTTTCTTTCAAGGCGATATATAATTCCGAATCTCCTTTTGCTTTTTAAATACCTTTTGCAGCTACTCCCAATACTATCTGATTGAAATGAAGAATTTACCTGGATGAATATTCCAGATCAGTGGCCAAGACACAGACATTCACATTAGTCAGAGTTGGAACTGAGTCTTGGCTCAACGACTAAGTAAACAGAATATTCCTTGAGCTCTTACTACTCGAGCAATGCATTGTGGGATTTTACCTGGGTGGTTTCGTTTAATTCTCATAATGACATTATTTACTGTGAAATTAGTATTATTAGGGGTTCAATAGAGAACTCTGCTTCAGGAGTCAGATGCCTAATTTTAACCCTGATACTACCCCTTTCTAGGTTTGTATTACTAGGGACATTCTTCAACTTCTCTAAACCTTGAGTTTTTTCCCCCTCTGGACTGGTAATGTTAATATCCTCCTCTCTGGACATATGAGAACTGTAAAATACAAAAATACACTAAGTGCCCAGCACAGCTATTGGTACAGAGAAGGCCTCAATCAAAGCTAGCCAGTGGGCTGGGGTGATAGCTCAGGTTTTTAGAGTGTTTGCACTGTGTGTGTGAAACTCTAGGTTTGAGTCTCAGTCCTGAATAAATCCTGGTGGCACACATCCGTTATCCTAGCAGTTGATGGGAGGCAGAGGCAGAAGAACCCAGTGTACAAGATCATACTTGCTATGTAGTGATTTGAGGCGGGGATATATGAGACCCCTATCTCAAAAGAAAAGAAAAGTGACTAGTGGATTTATTTTTTTCTACAAAGCATTGAGAATAAAGAGGATGTCCCAACAGAGACATTTTGGGGTGCGATAAAGGGGTATGAGGCTGCACCCTGCTCCCTGTTCCCCACTGAATGACAGTGCAGAGCTGTTGTTGATCAGTGGTACAATTACTAATCTTGGGAGTGGATGAGTAACTTTGCTTGAAACCATGGGACTCTCTAGCAACCCCACTCACGGAGCCATGGACATTCTATTGGTTCTGACTTAGGCTCATGGATTTTCTGCTGGTGTTGGTGAAGCTTCATTAGACTGCCTAGTTCTCACCTCCTGGACTGAGGTTAGACCTGCCACAAAGTCTTTCTACTTCATTTCATATAGACATTCCCTCTGACCATCCTTGGATGTGCCATCTCCTCTTGGTGTTTGCCTTTTGAAGAACCTGAGTTAATAATACGCGGTGTTCGTGTTCAGTTTACTCTGGTGACTACTGATCATAAGTGCAAATAGCTTTTCCTGGTCCTAACTGTAGAGAAGTGATGATCACCTCTGTCTTCCATGGATGCTGCTCTGTACTCCACAAGCTCCCTTTGCCTTTGTCCAACGTCCCTTTTACTTTTCTGTCTTTGGAATTGTGACTGAGTGCCAACCAGGAGAATGCTCAGTGAAGTTGTTGTCGAATACCTTTGTACCCTCTCAAGTGTTGATGGCCGTGCAGAAAACTCCTTCGTGCCGTTGTTACATATAATGAAGTTCTTACCTTTTGTCATTTTTTTTCTTACCATTTCACACTCAATTCATCCTTCGCCACACGTGGGATAGTCATTCCAAGTGATCTTGGACAAATCGTTTCATGTCTGGGCCACTTAGACTTCTCATCATGAAGCAGTGCTAGACACACACATTGTTTTGACGATTGTGAAGTAATGCATGGAGACCACCTGCATCTGTACTGAGTATTCAGTATGTTCAGTATGCAGCTGTTTATTGAGGCAGTTCAAGATGTAAGGCAATTCTTGACACTTAAGAACAAATGGAAGATACTTAGATTGAAGTGTTCACAGATAGGAAGCAACCTCACACACGTTGGTGTTAATAAATGGTGAGGTAAGATTTGAACTCAGGTCGTCTGGTCCAAGAGTATAATCTCACTTTATAAAGTGAGGCATTTCAGGGTCTTAATTTACTCAGGCTACTTTTTTAAAAGTACCATACGCATAAACAATGTGACTTATAAATAAAAATTTCTGAAGGTTGAACAACCTTCAAGGCTATGGTATATATAGGTCTGATCAAGACCTACTTCTTAGTCTGCTTATGTTTCTGTAGCAGAAAAACAGACGGGGTACCTTTGTAAAGAAATGAAATCGGTTTGGCTCAAAGTCGTAGAGGCTTGGAAGTCCAAGATCAAGAAGGTCTTGGTCTGCCTCATGATCCGTATCACTCAACAATGAATCCCAGTTGCAGGCTCCGGCGACTCTGAGCAGAACCTGGACCATCATGTCTTCCATGTCATGATGGGTTATCTCCGAAAACTGTATGCCCAAAATAAACCTTCCTGTCTTAAGCTGTTTCTGGTCAGGTTGACCACAGCTATGAGAAAAGTAGCTAGTACACAGACCAAAGGGCAGCCTCAGGCAAGAGTCCCGCAGGAGACAGGCTTGCAGTGGGAACTTGGGGACCATGCTGTATTGTGGAGTAGTCCCCTAACTGTGGCTAGGGAGGATGACCTTTATGTTCTGGCCTGTGTGCTTCCCAGGGAGAAACAAAGTCTCAGGCATTTCTAATTTAGCATATGCAGGAAAGGGGAGGGCAAGCAACTTCCATAGATGATCAGTCTTTAAAAAAAGTACAACAGCGATTAGCTGTCTCCTTAGAGGTCTGCCAGAGCCTGACATATACGGAGACAGATGCTCACAGCTAACTATTGAACTGATCATGGGATTCCCAATGGAAGAGTTAGAGAGAAGACTGGAGGAGCTGAAAGGGTTTGTGGCCCCATGAGGAGAGCAACAATACCAACCAACCAGAGCTCCCAGGGTCTAAACCACCAGTCTGGGAGAACATAGGGAGGGACCCATGGCTTCAGCTATATATGTAGGGGAAGGTGGTCTTGTTGGGCATAGGTGGGAGAGAAGGTCCTTGGTCCGGAGAAGGCTGGATGCCCCAGTGTGGGGGAATTCGAGGGTGGGGAGATGGGAGATGGGTGGGTAAGAGTGGTATGGGCACATCATTATAGAAGCAGAAGGAGGGGGAATGGGGTAGGGAGTTCCTGGGGGGAATGGGGAAAGGGGATAACATCTGAAATGTAAATAAAATATCCCCCAAAAAAGTACAGCAGGTGCCGAAGCCATGAGTTTTACTCTGTCTTGAAAGCTATCACTGGATGAGGAGTTGCAAGCTAAGGCTTCTCAGGAGTTTTCCATTAGTGATCAGCACCTCCCTACTCAGTTCTCTGCACTCACATTTTCTTCATGCTCTGATTCTATCTCCGAGTCAGAAAACTGGGGTCTCAGGGGGTCTGATCTCTGATAATACCTTTGCTTTTAAAATTTGTCCAAAAAAAAAAACCCATCCTGTTTTCCATTATAATAAAGCTAACACCATGGGTTGTTCTAAGTGCTCTCTGTTCTGTCTTGTTTAATATTTGTGGTGACTTTGTTGTAATAAGAACCAGGATAACTCTTACTGGTGACCAAGAAAACAAGCCCAAGTGGCAGGAAGTGGAGCCAGCACTCGAACCACTGGGCTCTAAAGTCCATGCCTGTCATGATTATCTTGAAATGGCTCCCTTTGGGGACAAAAGTCCCTCTAAGACTAGCCTGCAGTGATCTATATGCCCTGTGCCTTTCCCTGTCATTAGACTACTAAGTACCCAAGGCTACTGAACACTTACTGTCTGAACTTGCTGAGTTAGGAGGAAGTCCAACTTCACGTCCTCCTGTTTCCTCTTCCGTGACATCCCTGGGTTGCTTGAGATGACTCCAAGCTGGACTCCACAGAGGTCAGGGGTCTGTCATCGTTGATCATCACAGTAAGATGGATTAGAATAACCTCTTTGTTAAGGAATTGGTCCAGCTTTAGAAGCAATTGTGAATCACAGGGCACAGGCAGTAAAGCTTTTAGCCACGAATGTCAATCAGTGTAACAGGACAACATTGGAGCTGGTGGCATCGAGTTCGGGTAACTGTATTTATTTACAGGATCCTCAGACAGGGTCCCGGGTGCAGGAACGGGTTTCTGGCCAATGAGTTTGAAGAATGACTCAGCACCTGCTTCGAACCTTTTCTTTGTCAGCTCCACCTTCCCCTTTGGGGTGATTCCTTTTAAATCTGCTTCAGAAGGTGGTGTAGCAAAGGAAACGAAACGTATGAAAATGGTTTGTGAGTTGGTAAGTGGGGAAAAGATGTATTCAGAGGGTTGACTAGAATAAAGTTCCTTCTGACTATTTACACTTTCCTAAGAACATCTCCCTCTGCCCTTACTAATGACAATGAATTATAGATTCTTATCTCAGCAGCATACTTAAAAATAGACATTTAATAAGAATTTTACCGGTGAGTGACATTTCTTCTAAAAGCTATGTTAGCTCAGCAACAACTATAATTTTTTTTTCTGCCACCTTTTTTCTGTTTACCATCTAGTGTCATGTCCAATGCTGGCCCATAATACGTCTCTAAGGTCTTCTTTAGCCAATAGGCCATTTTCAGGAGTTCTAATAAATTTAACTTGATGCCTTTAGAATTAAAGATGTTCCTTTGACTTATGTAAAAGTTTCAGATTTTTGGTATATAAAGATTTAACTAAATGGAATGGAATGTCTCATCCTTCCGTGAACTCTCTTTATCTTCGAGGATTTAACATGCTTCTGATTTTTAAAATGTTACCCACGGAGCAGCTGGTGTAACCTGTCAGTTATGATGCAGGTTTTCATTAGTTAGTTATTCTGTTCTCTCTAATGCATCAAAAAGGACTGAGAGCTTGAAGTGTCAGGATAATGCATTACTATTTCGCACGCTCTCCCTGAGTTTACACAGAGCTAAAATCCATGAGTTTGTTTTGAAGAATTGTAACTTCCTCTTTCCCCTCTCTGGCAGCTGTCCCATGTCTCAAAAGAGTCACTTCCTGAAACTTAGTCAGAGTATTTTTACTGACATCTCTGCATTCTTCTACGAGATCTACTTATACCCAAGAGGAAGTAGCAATCTGGAAGACAAATAATAACAGTCTCCATAGCTTCATAGTGGGATCCATTTATCCGGCTCTCTCTTCCTCTCATTATTATTACACTATTGTTCGTCCACCACTGCTCACTCACTGGCCAGCTTCCAGATCACAATTGCAGGCTGAGCAGCTCAAGCCTTTACATCGCAATACATGACATTTACCTTGCAATACAGTGACACTGCAGTGACTTAAACATTTGTTTCTCATAATCACAGAGGATGGAATTCTAAGGAAAGGGTTAGGCATGGCTGGTTCTAGTGAGAGCTCTTCCTCCTCTGCCTTCATGTGGTGGAAAGAGTGAGGGAGCTCCCCAGGAATGTTACAAAGGGACCAACCCGAGTCACAAGGGTTATCACAGCACCTACTAACCTCCTGAAGATTCCCCATGCTTCTGTCATCAGGTGGGGTTAGAACTCAAAAATGAATCTTGCTGCGATAAAAATTCCGTCTGATCCGTTATTTCCTTAGTTGTCCTTGTGCCCCGGCTCATCCCTGAATGTATCAGAAAAATACAGGAGTTTTGAGATTAAGCCGTGAGATTACAGGACCTATGGGTCAACACACAAGCCCATTGTAAGAGAAACTCACTTGAAGAAGCTCAGAAGAGTGAGTATTTCTTTCCTTGAGTAAGAAGAGTAAACTCTGAAACCACAATGAGACTCAAGGTAGCCGCTGAGGAGGATCTGAGCTGCGTCTACATGTCCTGTCCTGCTGGCTTAAGACTCTTATTTTTAAACTTTTAAACTGAAAGGACTCCTCCTCCTGTCATTTGGGGGAGGGAAAGTCAGTGGTAAAATCGAGTGCCAGCTGGTTTGGTTTTTTGGTTTCAGGAAAGTAAGAGTTTTTCCTGGAAATGCCATGAGGTTCCTGCTGAACAGAGCTCGGTGTGTGATGGATTCTGGGAAGGGGTACAGTGGGTGTATGGCACGCTTAGCCAGAATCCTGTTAGGAAGGATGCAGGAGACATCCTTATTGAACAGGCACCTTATATTGAACAGGCACCTCGAAGTGTCTACTAGAAAAGAAGTTAGAGAAAGGTACTGTGATTGGAGAATAAAGGTGAGTCAAGAAACCACCAGAGATGAATGCAAAAGGTGGTTCTGTGGTGTAGGGACTCCCCTGACCAGGCTTTGCTGGAGTTTGCCTCATCCATCTCATGGTGACTCTGAACTTGCTGACTCTGAACTCTGACTTACAAACATCAGTGGTGATTCAGCTTTCAAAGGCACATACATACATACAAAGCTGCACTGGAAGATGAGTAGTTTACAATGAGATTGTTGCCAACAACAACGTTGTATCAATAGCATTGTATTGTATCAAATAACACTGTCTGCTTGCTGTTCTATCTGCCTCTGTAGGTAAAAGTATGGTTACACCCAAAGCCAGATGTCAGTAGAAAGAATCAAAGAGGAGTGTGAGGGGAATGATTTTGATGGCTGTCTTAGTTAGAGCTTCTACTGCTATGAAGAGACACCATGACCATGGCAACTCTTATAAAGAAAAACATTTAACTCAGTCTGGTGTATAGTTTCAGAAGTTTAGTCCACCATGGTCATGGCAAGAAGCATGGGTAATAATCAGATGAGGCCACTCTCAGGGAAAAGGCCAGAACACACTGAGGAGGGGTCTGCATTCTAATGTGGAAGATTGGCAAAACGGGACATTTTGTAGCAGTACTCCTGAAGTGATGTTGTTTTGGTTATAACTTTAGGTGAGGGTGGCCTGGAAGAAACTGAGGGTTTTAAGAAAGTTATATAGCCATAGACAACCCATGACATGGCGGGGAATCTACTCAGCTGGTAATGTCACATGCTATTATACAGAGACAATTGGTGAGGGAACCCATGCATCCTAAGGTATGCCACTGGAAACACAGGGCAGGATGAAGGTTGAAGGAACAAAAGCTGGAGTGGCCATCGGTACAAACCAACCACTTCCACTTAATTCAATTCTCTGTGTCTCTGTGACAAAGACATCTCTCCTGTCATCATAGATTTTATTTATAGAATTTAAATCTCAGAGGGAAATTGTTTGTTTACTGAAAGTGTTTCTTACCTGTGCCCTTCCAGTCCCGGAAACAGGCTATTGTGATGGCGTCTGTGCTTATGACTCTTTTCTTCTCTAGGATTTCAGCACATCTCACTCACTGTCGTCATCCCATTCTAAAATACAAGTACTCTTTTACCTGGCCCACAGTCTGTTAAGGATGTGTATTTTCAGTTTCATTCCAAATAGGGTATGAATGATAGATCAGTGTAATGATTCTATCGACCTATCTTGATGATTCAATACATTCGGGGATTACTTACAGCATCATGAGTGGGCGGGAAACCCCAGAAGAACTGTACAACCGAAAGACATGACTGCTTCTCCATAACTACACACATGGAGTCCTAGCCTTCCGTGAACTTTCTATACGCTTCATTTTGGCATCTCTCAAGACCCCATAGAAATAGGGCAGAATCACAGACGGCTGGCAGAAAGGTGCAAGAGTGAGTCATTGAAATCTAAGAGGAGGAACTAATGAACATCTCGCCCTTTTTCTTTGAGAGAACATCAGTAGGCCTCATCATGAGGGTCTCTTATGGGTAGTCACAGCTGCTCTGATAAAGACAACCATGGTCTGTTATGTCTATCACAGTAGGAGCTCATGCACATGAGCAGGATTTGATGCTGGAGACTTGGCTGGGCTAGAATGGAGAGGTGTGTTTCATGCCGGCCTTCTAATAGCAAGGCTGCTTGGTTTTCCGTATGACATTCGCACAAAGGTCATTTCCGGAGAAGAAATAGTGGCTACTCCTTTAAAAGGTTAGATCCAGCCGTGTTTTCCTCAGGGCAGGACCAGGTTTGAGACAACGGAGAGAAAGACAAATGCTGCTGACATCTTTGTCCCACTACAGCCTTCTGCTAGATTTTCAAAGTGCAGATGTTTCCTGTCTTTGGGCCACTTTGGAAGTCATTAAATCTCCTGTCTCCCTATCTCCCTGTTCACAGGGATCTTCAGTCCTTGTCACACAGAGTTGTTTTCTGCTCTAGAACCTCCCTTCCCTTTGTCTGCTATCTATGCTTTTGGGGGAAAATTGAACAAGGATATTAGCTATGTAGCCCAGACTGAATTCAAACTCATGACTGTCTATACTCTGTGATCACAGGGGTGTACTACCACTTCTGGCTTCTTTCTTCTCTGGAGGCTACCTTCTCTTCACCTTCTTTCTCTTTTCTGTTATCCAGTAAACACTGCTCCCTAGGGAGCACTGTCTTCAAATAAAGTATGCCTTTTACACACACACACACACACACACACACACACACACACATCACACTAGCGCACATGAACACACACGTAGTTTCAAATGAAGAGTTGGGGTTATGGCTTTAGTTCTTTATCACTGGAGGTAGGAGTCTGTTTTATCTCAGCATCCCCTACTTGCAGTTCAAAGCCTAGCTTTGACCCCACCCAGAGTTTTTGCCCCTGGAATTAGTGGATGTTTACTTCCAGAAGCTTAGGCAGTGGAGGCATGACAGAGGATGTCCTGAGTCGGTGTTAGAGGGACCATAGGGTGTCCTAGGAAATAAGACATGGAGCTGAGTGTGACTGAGCAGTGACTGTGACTCTGTAGTTCTCCCCTGACGTAAGGAAAAAGAAGAGGGAGAACCCAACTATCATCTGACACATGCTATGTTTTGTTCGGATATGGTGCCATGTTGTCCCTCACAGTCACCGCATGCTGCTTCCAGGAAGGATTTGGATTTTTTCATCTTGAGAGCCATGCCAGGCATTCTGTTTCTGGGATTGGGAACGATGGTGAATATTTCTAGATTTCTTTGAAAAAAAAATCTCCTCTTGCCAGTGGCTTGGAGTTATTTAAAATGTGTCTCAGTGTTAATGACACAATCTTGTTTTTGTGATAAAGCTAGTATAATGTCTCAGAGAGAATAGGTGAGGAATGTTTGAAAACAGAGTATTGTTTTTGAAACAAACGTGACAATGCCCATGCACGGTGCTGTGTGAGAAGTGTGGTGTATTGACGGGAGGTGGCTGCATGGAAAGCTTTGCCATCACTCTGCTAAGTCAAGGAGCATAAGTGGTCAACAGGCTGGGATGTCCCTGCTTTTTGGGTACATCTTCCTGGGGACTAGGAAACCACAGCTATGGGACAAAGACGCACTAAGTGTAAGTCTCTGTTACACAGTAGTATAGAATCTTTGTGTTGTACACTAGGCTGATTTTCTCAATTGATTGTCAACATTAGTTAATAATAATAATCATCAAATTTTCTTCTTATACTCTCTCTCTCTCTCTCTCTCTCTCTCTCTCTCTCTCTGTGTGTGTGTGTGTAGGGGATTGTCTTAGGGTTTTACTGCTGTGAACAGACACTATGACCAAGGCAACTCTTATAAGGACAACATTTAATTGGGGCTAGCTTACAGTTCAGAGGTTCAGTCTGTTATCATCAAGGTGAGAGCATGGCAGTGTCTGACAGAGCTGAGAGTTCTACACCTTCATCTGAGGGCTGCTAGGAGAAGACTGACTTCTAGGCAGCTAGGATGAGGGTCTTAAGCCTACTCCCACAGTGACACACCTACTCCAACAAAGCCACACCTCCTAATAGCACCACTCCCTGGGCCGGACGTACAAACCATCACAGGGATGTATTCATGTGTCCATGCATATGTACACTTGTGTATTTGCATATGGCAGCCCAGGTCAACCTCCGTGTCTTATAATTCTCAGCCTTATTTTGTTTTTGAGACAGAGTTTCTCACTGAACCTGAAGCTTATTGATTTGGCTAGACTGGCTAGCTATAGAGTTCCAGGGACCACCCCCACCCCCTTTCTGTTTCTTCCAGTGCTGGGATTACAAGTGTGTACTTGACTTGAAATCAAGACTTCATACCTGCAAGGTAAACACTTTAATGTCTGAGCCATCCTCCCAGCACCTTCCTCAGGCTCTTAAAGATTTTTTTCCCCTTTAAAAATTTCATGAGAAAAGACACATTTGAGCAATCTTTTTTTTTTTATTAATATTTTAAGGAATGAGTAATGGGAAAGATCCCAAGGAGATCCGTAAAAGCTGACAGATAAAACACTCTCAGAAGAGCATAGGAAACTGCACTTCCATTTGTAAACACATTCAGCGGGTGTGTGTGTGGGGGGTGGGGTGGGGAACTGGAACACAGTGAATCTCCAACTGAGGAAAATGCCCAAGAAGCCAGGAACATTGTTTCTTTCCACAGGTCCTCCCAGGGCTACAGGCCTCAGGGGTGGTAATTCCTTCCTTATTTCTAATCAGGTTGGCCAGCCCAGTACACTCTTTCTCCAGACTGATGAGCCTTGCCGCGAGCGAGCGAGTGCAGCTTTGCAGAAAGACACTGCCTTGAACAAGAGTGAACGTAGTAAATAATTGGAAAAACACCCAAATAAGCAGCTGAGGATGGAAGCACGACCGGGGCTTGAGGAAAGACGGCTGACATCACCAGACATTGATGCATCCATGTTTCCTGGTGGTACAGCATAGAAGGACAGAAGTAGGCTGCCAGACGCTTAGTACAATATTCCGGATGTGAAGCACAGTACTATGTTTGCTTGTTGGTGAATGAAGCCTGTCACGGCTAGCTGATAAGAGTGCAGTTTATTCAGGCAAGTATGAAGGGCACAGGACTAACTCAAAGCAGTGTTGGCTGAGCTCAAGCAGCAAAGGGATTTGATCAGGAAAGCATGCATATTAATGGGTTATAATGAGCAAAGCACACTCCAGGTTACATGCCTTGTGGTTTTCGAGGAAGGGCCTCATCGGACACAAACAACTAGAACGGAAGTTAGTGATCATTTAGAGGGGCAGCAGCCACCTCCTCTCAGAATCTGCTCCTAAAAGTCCTGCCAAGCTCCAGACAGATGTTGACACACCGTTTTCAGCAAGTTCAAACGCCTGGTTCTCGCGCTCCCACAGGAAAGCAACCCAGGAACTAGGCTGAACCGAGCTTCCAAGGTTTTAGGGGGGGGGCGTGGGGCAGAAGACCCTTATCTAACCTGTGTGTTTGGGGAGGTGGGAAGAACAATTCTGGGGGCGTGGAGGCATCAGCTTTTTTTTTTCTTCAGCAGGTGAGGAGAAGGTGGTCTCCCGTGACGTGTAACCTTGCCACCAAAGGCAGAGGTAGGGCAACCTGGTTGGAGGACCGGCTCTCAGTAATATTCTCGCATAGCTACACCGAACTCGCCCGAGGCGAAATAGAGAGGATATTACAAGCGGAGGGCGTGGCCTGGAACGGGGCGTGGCTCCAGACACGGGAGTGGCCTGGACCTCCGCAAGGCTTCAGCTATGGGGCGGGGCCTGAGGCGGGGCCTGAGGCGGGGCGGGGCTTTAGCGCCGGGAGGCGCAGGCGGCGGTGGCGGAGTGGAGCGGAGCGCAGGGGAGGAGACGGGCGGCCGTCCGCGCGGAGGGAGTGAGTCACCTGACCGCCACTTGCCGCCTGCAGTCGGGCCGCGCCGCGCCTCGGCTCCGGTGAGTGTCTCGGGCGGTGAGGGCTGCCGTCCTTCCGTCCTTCCCGGGGGTCACCGGGGCTGGTGGCGGGCGGCCGCGCGGGCCTAGAAGGGGCGGCGGGCTGCGCGATGTTTACGCGCAGCGCAGACTCTCGGGGCTGGCCGTGCCGGCGCCGCCCTGCACCGCGCTCCGCGGGCCGCGTCCCGCTCTGCCTGCTGCGGGGGCCAGGCCGAGCCGGCCGGGGTTCCGGGACCACCCGGCGGTCCGCGCTTCCCTTTGTTGCAGCTTGGCGCACGTTTGTAATTTCGACTCGCACAGCATCGACAGAGTGGGTCTCGGTGTTAACGACACCAGCTTTTGTGTTCGTGTCGGGTAGGGCCAGGGCCAACGCGTTCTCGATCTTCTTCGGTACTTTGGTGTCATTTAGTGGAATTGCGCTGGTTGGCTTTTATGTAGTGAGCTCTCTACGTTCAGCGTGCGCTGAGTCAAGGCAGACGTAGTAGTAATTCTGAAAGAACGTGTGTGGGAAAATCCAGCTCCTTGCGACAGGCTTGGAAGAACAAAGACTGTTCTTTTTTTGCAGGATGCTGTTCTTTTTTTTTTTTTTGGAGAATTGTAGAGTTGTGACTGCTCGCCTTGAAGGATGCCCCTGCTGGGTCTTTGTTTAGGTATTGGAGCACTCCTTTAAGCCCACTGGGTTTGCAGGGAAGGCAGGTCAGAAAGATTATAGGATGACCACCATAGATTTGTTAGTGGCCGAGCCTTTGAGCTCTACAAACACTGAGAGAAATGGGAAGAGGTATGGGTTGGCCTATTCTTCCTTCTCTTGTGGTAGTGGTGCAAGCTCTGGGCTGGGCTTGAAGACGCTTGTCACTTCTGGCTTTGGACATCGTAAGGGAGTCTAGGGGGAAAAAAAAGCTCCTGGTGAGTCATCTTGGAGTTGGGTAGCTTTGGAGGAGTGATCGCCTCTTGTTGTTTAACCGTCGGATCTGTTAAGTGGCTTCCCTTTGTTCGCTACGTTGGTTGGATAACAAGGTAGGGTGACTCTTTAAAAGAGTTTGTGTTGCTGAGTCATTCACCCCAGTCTGAGAGGTAATTAGGAACAGCTGGTGCAGATACGCGCATCGCATCACATGCCTCCACTATAAAAGGCCGAGCTGCACACACGAGGGGTTGCTTCAGGAGGCCGGAGGGGGCCCAGCTGCGGGCTGCGTGTTTTGAGACAGGTAATCAGTGGATGACGTGCAGGCTTAGGACGTGACCAAGTAGCACCGACGTGGTGTTTAAACAGCAGCCTCGTGGCCTACTGCGGGAGAATCAATTTGTGCTGGAGGAAGCTGTGTCTGAGAGATTTTAGATAGAAGTAAGGCATTCAGCAGGATTGTAACTAACGAAACAGTATTGTAACATTTCATTCCTTTGCTGTCCTTGGTTTGCCTTTTAGTATTGATGCAGAGTGGTGGATACATGCTTAAATTACTCTTTATAAAAGTTTATTTTTTATGCGGCCACAAAGGGCATTTCCTTTTAGGGCTTTTAGGTTTTCCTGCATAACTAGTTTCTGGGGTCAGAGAGGTGGTAAAGAATAGACAGAGTCAGCAGATCTTTTTGGGTCAAGCTCAAGAAGAGGGGTCTATGTATGTGTCTGTCTCACTCTCTTGATTTTATGGATCTTGTGTGATTTCTTTTTGCTTGAAAAAAAAAAAAAGGAACATACTCACACCAGTCCTCGGTGCAAAGTTTGGAAAAGGAAACCCATAATGAAGGGGAGGGGCTTCTTCCCTTTGATCAAAAGAATGATGATTTTTAAAAAACATTTATTTATTTATTTATTTATTTATTGTTTTGTACGTGTATTTGTGCAGAGGTCAGAGGACAGTTGCATTTGTGGTTCTCTTTGTTTATCCTGTGGGTTCTGGGGCAGGACCTCAGGTCATTAAGCTTGGTGGTGAGTGACTTTATCCACTCAACGGTTGCATGGGCCCCAAGAACGATACCAAATTCTTTATTACTGATGGTCATTCCTTTACAACATCTGTAGCAGGGAAGTGGTTGGCGTGCTGGTTTGGATTTAGGGGTTATCAATCGTGTCTCTTTTAGATGTTAGGAGATTTCAGGTGCTGTACAGGATGACTGACCTAGCATGAAAATACCCACAGCAAGACGTTAAAGAAGCAGAGTGATATCAGAATTTGCATATTAATGTGGTTATCCACACTCTATCGTTTTTTCTATTGAGGAGTATAAAATTTTCTTTCCACTGCTATTACCGTTATTCCAGGTCTGCAACAGATTTCTTTGTGTGTGTTTTAATTTCTGATCTCTTCCTGAGAAGGTGTAGTTATTCAAAATATTCTTAGTATTTAATTTTCACTTCATATATAGTTTTTTTTATTGTGAAGACTAGAAGATGTACATTTCTGACTACAAAGTTAGCATTACAAATAAAAAAGTTACCTTTTGATAACATTGTATTGGATTTGTAGGTGGTTAGTGGTGTGTGGGTGTGTGTGTGATCTGAAGAGTAGAGGCTAGAAGGCTTGATAATTTTCACATTGGAATGTAATATAACAAAATCTTTAAAATTACAGCCTTCTCTTACCCTTTGGAAGCCCGTGGAGTTCCCTTTTTTATATTCTTGTGATTATTATTGAAACTGTGCATTTAGATAATCCTTGGGAAGTGGAATTCCTTAGACTGTCAACCTCTTAGTAGTTACTAGGGTTTTTTTTTTTTCTTTATATTTACATTTGTATTAATCTCTCTCTCTCTCTCTCTCTCTCTCTTTCTGTGTGTGTGTGTGTGTTTGTGTAGATTTGAAGACAACTTGTGGGAATAGGTGCTCTCCGTCATGTGGGTCTGGGCACTAAACTGCGGCCTTAGGCTTGGCAGCAGGCCCCCTTACCCACTGAACCGTCTCACTGGCCCAGGAGGCATGGCTACTGTTTACCATTTGGTTCCACCTCAGTGCCTGTGCCTTTGTACCTCTGTGCTGTGGTGGTGACTCTCACAAAAACATCAACAAAACTTGTTGAAATGACTAAGCGTCAGAGGAGTCTTCACAGAGCAGGCAGCTTGCTCTGACGGTGGCTGAGGTTTTTAACAGTCCCCTCCCTTCACTTTTCTTTCTCTTCATGAGATAATTGAATCCTGAGTCTCTTGAGGGCTGAAGGGATTATTTTAGATGGTGAGATGGATGATTTATGAGATTCTTGTGAGTAAGAAAAAAAATATGCCAAGTAACAGACTCAAGTGATGTCCGACGCATGGGGAATGTGAGTGCTATTCGCTAAAGACAGACTTTTTGCAGAGAGAAACATTTCAAAACTGCAGGTAAAATACTGGTTTACATCACTGTCAACCCCTGGCTCCTGGTATAGTAGTACATGGCATTGACATCTAAAGTTGGGGTCCCTGTACAGTTGATAGAGAAGCCATATGCTCTGGGTAGGAGATGAAGAACTGAATTGTCAAAGATCGTGTTCCGGCAAAGTTGTTTGTCATCCTTTCGCCTTGGGGTCAGCTCGTAACTTGTGTCTTGTGTCTTGCTGTTTCTGAAAAAGTGGGGGTGATGATGATGGTGGTGGTGGCGGCGGTGGTGGCCTCTATCATAGATTGCTGTGAGGATTAAGTGTGTTACTGTGAATCAAGTGATCAGGACATAAACTGTCAGTTAGGTGCTATTTTCTGGTGTCCAGAGAGAGAGGCAGGTTGGATGCTTTCTTACATGGCTTTCTTAGGTCCTTCTGGGAGCTGAGCGAGCAGCTACCATCACAGGTGAGCTGGAGGCTTGCCAGACATAGGGCAGGTGTTGCCACCAGAAATACAACTCAAGCAAGGTTTCACGTTGGTGCCTTTGGGCTCTCAGCCTCTGCAGAGCTGTGGAGCACCCCATTCTGCCATGCTAGTTACATGTAACTGGTTTTTGAAGAAGTAAAACGTACTTTGAATTTTCTGTCTGGGTCCTTGAATCCTAGTTGAGGATACTCTCACCGTCAGGTTTAGCAGCCACTTCCTCCTTGCTTACTAGTGCCGGAATGGAACCGTTCTCTCGGTTCTGCTTCCCGGACTCCGTCCAGTTTATGGGGAGCATGTATAGTACACATTTACCATTCCTGCCTGTAAGCCCTGGATTACTCTAGATGACAAGCCTGCAGAGAAGTTACCTATGATAGGGACCCAAGGACAAGGTGTGTTTAGCTGCAGTTGTATCTCTGATCATTCCTAATGTACAACACTTGGATTCTCTCTCTTTTCAACCCTGTGTGAGTGAGTTCCTGCTGGCAAGACTTGTCTGCCCCTCCCCCCACCCGCCACGCTCAGTGTGCCTTGGCAGGGTTTGCTTGCTAACCTGTCTACTGATTGCACAGCGACCCAGCATGGGCTAGTTCTGCTACTCTGGGCTTTGAAACTTGGCTGTTTTTTTTTTTAGCAGTTTACTGGACATGTGTTATGTGTCCTTCTTGACTGTATACTAAGTTGACACACTTAGAGGTTTTGAGTTTCTGTTGTCATACTCCATGATTATTGAGGAAGTGGCTGGAATTCACTCATTCTTCTAAGTCTTCTCTTGAGAGAGAAGAAAGCGATCTGAGATTCCCTTCTTACCTGTAATCGATGCAGAGTGGATTGAGCAAATGTAACTTGGGCTGTGGAGCTGTTTCCTTTCTTGTATACCTAATATTTTCTTTCTTTTCATCACGCTCAGAGCGGACCTTTCTTATTTCCACATGGGACCTCGGAATTTATTAAAAATTGCCCCAAGGCAAACCTGGGGAACAAAGAAAGAGGGGCTGCCAGAGTCCTTCCTGGGTGTTTAACTAACTGCTGTTAGGGCACCTGGACTGCCCTGAAACTGGCCAGCTGCAGGCTCCCTTCTCAGCCTTGGGAGAGTTTGGAAATGTTCACAGTGCACTGAAGTTATGTGCAAATTATATTCTGTTAAAAGGAAGTTTAAATGCATTTTCTCAAAGCCCTAGGATAGTCTTTGTTCAAAAGAATTCTTTTGTAATAAAATGATTACTACTGGTTTCTGTCTGTCGTAGTGTTGCATCCCAGTGAAGGGACCCCATGGCCGCAGCTGCTCTTATACAGGACAGCATTTGTCTGAGGCTGGCTTACCGTTTCAGAGGTTATCCGTTTTCATGGCAGGGAGCATGGTGGCACACATGGTGCTGGCGAAATAGTTGAGAGCAGGAAGAGAGAGACAGACACTAGGACTGGCTTTGGCTTTTGAAACCCCAAAGCCCACCTCAGTGACACATTTCCTCCAACAAGGTCACACCTTCTAATGTCTGTCAAGCGGTGCCATTCCTTCATGACCAAACATTCAAATCTATGAGCTTGTGGGAGCCACTCTTACTCAACCTACTATCCTATCTGATAATGTTTTCAAAGTCTTAGGCAGTTTTCAGACAGGGTCAGTGACACTAGACAGTTGCTTTCTCATTCCTCCATAAGCCTGAATTCCACACAGAAGTTTATTATGGCAGAACATTTTTGCTGTTCTTCTGTAGCTTGGACATTAGCAGTGGGCCGTGTATCTAAGATGTAGATTCAATAGTAGAGTGAGGTTTCTGCCCGTCTTCCCTCTTCCCTCTTCCCCAACCATCTGTTCTGTTGCTGGAAGGTGCTTTTGACCGAGGAGGTGAAGACTTAAGCACCCACGGGAAGGGGTAGGGACCCCCCCCCCTTACTGGTGTTGTCCTATGCCTAATGTTCTCTCTCTCCCAGAAGGATGCCAGCGTCCTTTCGATGTTGGCTCAATCGATTCAGAGAGTTGATTACAAAATATAAAGCTATAAACATTTATTAATGTTTTAATATATTTATTAGGCTGTAATTCCAGAGTAATGGTTTCTGGCCAGAACAGTAATTTTATGTGTATATTTTATATTTAACCACTAGTTTTGAAGTGAAAACTGATTACTGTGTTGGCTCGGGTGTCATTTCCAAGGAGCTGATATTTATTTACTGTACTTTCCTGACATGTTTTCTTGGCACAGCACACAGCTTTCCTGTGTAGGAACCATCTTTTAAATGGGAAAATAGGCCGAATCAGCAAATGAATTTATGAATTTTTAAATATATATGTGTGTGTTTATATTACAATAAATATATATGTAATAAATATTATCTATAATATAATAATATATATTATTGAAAATATATATTCTTTCTTTTTTTGTTTTCCTCCCTTCCTCTTTCCCTTCCTTCCTTCCTTTGTTTTCATTTTAGTAAAAGACTTTGTTATTGGACAGGGTTTTGCTGGTCTTGGACTCCACAACTCTTCTGCCTCCACCTCTGGAATGTTTGAGTCCTAGGTGTGCCTGTCTTAGCAGGTGAAAAGCATGGCGCCTTGCTAAGTGAGCACCTTCCAATGACATGCCTTCAGTCGTAGCACCATTGAGAGAAATCAGTGGAGCCTGCAGGTGATGCTGAGTCTGTGTCCACTGTCAACTTTTGACACTCTTTTGATCATCTCTTTGTGGTAAAAGACTTCACGTGATCAAGCTCTGCTTCTTTTGAGTTTCTGTAAGGTGTGTTTTGCTGAGGGCTTGCCTTTATCCCTGGTCTAGTTAGCCTCAGACCTCAAGTATCTGGACCCCTTGGAGTAGTCTCTAGAGTCAGCTGACATGAAGAGTTGTTCTTGGTAGAAGGGCTCTGAGAGGACTGTGTCCCTTCACCGTCTCCCATTAACTGCAGCAGCTATCCCTGGGATTCAGGATGGGTACAGTATATTTTGGGTTTGATGGTGCTTTGTTCTTGCGCTTCCAAACTCTCACACAGATACGTGTGAGTGTGTGTAGATAGTAGAGTGGGCTGCTAAATTTATCTGAACATGTGTGACATCGAAGCTTGTTAGACGCTCCGTTTATATGTGCAATATAGGAAACAAATGCTTACAGCTTTATATGCCAGGAATGTCTCTCGACATTGGCAGAACTTTACAGAGGTTACAGCTTAATTAACAGGCCAGCAGACTTCTGTCACAGCATGGCCACGTGTAGTAAAACATGCCAGGGAAGCAGACTTCGAGCTGATGTTTGGGGAAGTCAGAGGATCCTTAGTCAGATGACTTCATGGCTCGGTGGAGGATACTGCTTGCCTTGGCAAGTCTGAGATATTCTCCAGAAGCTTAGCTGTGGATAAAAGGTGGAGATAGTGCCAGCATCTGTTTTCCCAGGATTGCAAGATAGCTCATTTATCTCAGTGACTAAGTTTTCTGGAAGGAAAGATACCTCCACTCCTACCTTGGATGCCTCTTTATCAGTGTGTAAAATTTTTCTTAAAAATCTGATAGATGTAGCTCGTATCACTTGCTTGTGTCAGGATTCCCCCAAGCCAGGGTTCATTATGTCAGTGTCCAGGGAAATGAGTGGAACCTCTGATGGCTTTAATGGCTGACATCTCTGTGTGTGTGGTGACTGGATGTCTTCCTCTGTCACTCCCATACCATGGCTTTTTGTTTTTTTGTTTGTTTGTTTTGTTTTGTTTTTTTTCTTTTTTTTTGATACACATCTCTCAATGAATCTGGAGCTCATTCATTGGCTTGGCTGGCTGACCAGTACAACCCAGAGATGCAATTACCTACGCCTCCTGTGTTTCCCGAACTTTTAGTGCTGGGCTCACAAGTGTGAACTGCCACTCTGGGTACTGGGGACCCAAACTCTGCTTCTCACACTTGCAGAGCGTGACTTTACCTTGGGCCACCTCCCTAGCACCAAGACACCTTTCTAAATAAAACTTCATGTATATTTGGTGCTCATTGTGAGGCCGTAGTGGTTGGAGCCTATATGTTAAAGTCACTGTAGACTTTCCACAGAGCTAATCCTTTATGATGAGTGCAGGAAACCCCATTGTGAAGATGGAAATGTCACTTGTCATTCAATTTAATTGACTTTTAAAATAAACATGAGCTGCATTTTAAGTAAGGCATGCTTTCTATGCTTATAGATATTCTTTTTATTTATAAGGTAGTGTTTTTAGAGCTGATAATTTGAATGCAGAAACAGAAGAACAAGAAAGAATTACCTCGATATTTTGTTGAATATCCCAGGAGTGTCCTGATGGAGGACAGCGGATATCACTGCTCGCGTTGAGACGCCTCTTTGGCATTCATATAATAATTTGAGTGTATATCTGGGTATGCAAGTCTGAAAATTAAGACTGAAGTCAAGATTAGATCACAAACAAACAGGAGTATCTAGAGACCTAGGGCTTATGTTCTTTTTGTGGCTTTAGATAAGCCCGTGAAGGTGGTTTGTGGGAGGCCAAGATGAGGTGAGATGTGAGGACAGCCTCGGTTCTCTAAAATCTGGAGGCTTTCAGGCAGAGGAGGGTTATCTTCATTTCTTTTCTTACTGCTCTGATAAAATACTGTGACGAAAGCACCTTAGAGGAGAAAGAGTTTAATTTGCATCACAGGTCAAGTGTTTAGTCCATCCTGGCTGGGACTTCAAGGTGGAAGGAACTTGCTGCTGGTCACATCACCTCCACAGTTAGGAAAAGGAGAAGTGAGTGCATCAAGTGCCAGCCTCCCACTGGCTCCTCTGCCCCTGCTCTGAGTAATGATGGGTCTTCCCACAAGGGTCGCGACTCTTGCTTCACAGGCGTGTCCAGAGCCTGACACCCCACCAGATGATTCTAGATTCTGTCAGCTTGATGATTAACAGACAACAGCCTGCCGGAGAGGTAGATTGGAAGTTAGTGAAGTGTTGGGATCCTGGCCAGATTGCAGGGAGGAGAAGAAAGGGTGTTGAATGTTTCTGAGGAAACTTGGAGCAAACTGACAATTTGGCTTTGGTGGACTCACATGGAACTGCAGAGAGGGACGTGGAGACAGAGTGAAGTGCCCTTCCTGGGAGAGTAGAGAATTCTAAGTGTGTATTAGCCCGGGTTCTCTGCGGAACAACCAAGAGAACTGCTGTATATTAAGAGAGTTAATTAGATTGCCTTACAGGATATTGCCTGAGTGGTCCAGTGATGACTCTCTGCACTCTGCATGGCGGGAGGTAAGGCTGAGAACCAGAGCTGCTCAGTCTCTGGGGCTGGACGTCTCAGCAGCCCCAATTTGGTACAGAGACCTGGGGGATTCCTCAAGAGCCGCAGGCTTTCATTCCATGTTGGAAGGCTGAAGCCTGGGTTCTGATATCTTCCGGGGATGGCTGCAGTGTAGACAGTGAGCAAGCAGGCAAAGAGCAAAAGCTGTTCTCACTGGGCTTTCTTAGTTCAGGCTGCTGCTAGGCCAGCAGTTCCCATCCTGTGGGTCCCAACCCCCACAGGGTCACATATCAAATACGCATATCAGATATTTCCGCTGCGATTCTTAACGGGCAAAATTCATTATAAAGTAGTTACAAAGCAAGTTTATGGTCTGGAGTCCCCACAGCATGAGGGGTGTGTTTAAGGTTCTAAGGTGCAGTACTGTGGCAGGCAGCGCTGCCCACGGTATGATGGGCCCTCACAGGTGTGCCCAGAGGCTTGCCTCAGGACCGCTTGTCGGTCGACCATGTGGACCATCTCAAAGGGGATGGCAGGATCAAGAGTTTAGAGGGACCTTTGTATTCCGGTTTGGTGATAGGAGTCCT
Organism: Rhabdomys pumilio; assembly: GCA_030674055.1. Classification (NCBI taxonomy): domain Eukaryota; kingdom Metazoa; phylum Chordata; class Mammalia; order Rodentia; family Muridae; genus Rhabdomys; species Rhabdomys pumilio. The sequence continues at coordinate 66,637,067 of JANHMN010000011.1, forward strand.
TTGTAGCCACATCTCCCCTCACACACTGTATTTTTCCCACCTTTCTTAACTTCTTATTTGGTCAAAATCTAAGATTTTAGTTTAAAATTGATTTTTCTCTTTTGGATGCCTTTCCTATTTGAAAAATCTTTAAAGGTTTTACTCACAGCCATTTTACCCACAATTTATATTTAACTGAATCTGACTGGGTTTTGTCACTATTTCTGTGAATGCCTTTCAGGTTTGCATTTAGTGAAATCAATCTGTTGTTTGGAGTGTGAAAAGGTAGAGGGAGGAGCCTGGCTCACCGCATCCTAACTGCGGAGGAGACGCGGTAGTTACTCAGATCTGGTGTGACCACCTCCGTGTCTGTAGGATGTTTGTGTGTCAGTCTGAGACTGGTTGACTTCCTGTCTCTCTCTCCCCTCCCTCTTATACTCATGTTGATTTTGTTTCTCCTGTTAAGAGCCCGCCTCACTCAATTCTGAATAGTTTTTATTGTTTGCTTGGCCTCATTGAGATAGGACAGGATCCTTTGAACCTTGAATTGTTAACCTAAAGCTTTGCCACATTGGAAATGATTGAGGCAGGTCCCCTACTGTCATGTGACCGTGACCAGTCACTGCACTGAGGGAAGAAATGGAGAGGAAGGAAGGAAGGAAGACAAACCTTCTGTTTTAAGAAGGTGTGACTGCATGGAAAACCAGAATTTACTCGGAAGCTGCCACAATCAATGAGTTAGTTAAGGCTGTAGGGTTCTGGTTCACATCTCAGAAATGTGTTGCAGTTACATAGTAACCATAGACAGTAAAGCTCAAGAGCGCAAATATATGTACAGAATCCACAAAACGTATAGGAATAAATTCAATAGAAGACGCACTAACCTCCTCTGCTCTAGACATCATCGTAACATTAAGAGAGATACTAAAGAAGTCCTTAAACATGGAGAGGCAAGCCATATTCGAAAGCTGGAGAACTTGATTTGTTAGCTATTTTCTCTAAATTAATGGATAGTTTTATTGCATATAGATTTATAATCACAGTTCTACTTGCTCTTCCAAGTCAAAGATAATAATAATAATAATAATAATAATAATAATAATAATGAAAAAGTCTAGGAAGAATAAAATGGATTTCACACAAGGAGATAAGGAATTGGCCAACAGGCACATGCAGGATAGTTAGTATTATTAGCCATGAGGAAGGCACATAAAACCCCAGGGAACTGCTGTGCACACCATGCTAGCTAAGACTAGAGGATGGCACATCAAAGGGCAGTGCTGCTGCCGGGCGTCTGGAACTGCCGTGCTGGTAGCAAAGTGAAGGGATTTGGTCATCTGCGAAGCCATTGCATGAGTGCTAAGGAGCAAACACCTCCCATATCACTCAGCCCTTGTGTGTGTCTGGGTGGTGTCTAATAAAGCTTGATTAGCATCCCAAGCTGAGGCCAGATCACTTGTCTGTCTCTATCACCAATCAAGTGGATGAACAAATTGTTACATATTTTGTATAATGAAATATTTGCCAATACAACAAAAAAAGAAACATCAGATGTTCTTAGTATCAGTGTGTAGTAAAATCATTCAGATGAGTGAAAGAAACTTGATAGTATTACAGACACAAGCCATTTGCATATCAAGAGGAAAGTTCATGTTAATGTACAGTGCTGGTGCCAGCCGGCAAGTCATTAGCTTTCTGTAGCCAGGGACATGGCGGAGACCAAGTCATGTGGAGTTAGAGCCCGGATGCCTTGCTGCTGGTTTCATGGTTATAGACTAACTTTTTTCAGGCTTCTCCAACAGTTCCAACTCCTTTCTTTTAAACCTAACTTTGTTTTAAAATTTCAAATATGATATTTAGTTCTGAAAATATATAGGGCAGTCCAAGAATGGTGGCGTTCTGTCAGATCCCAGCAACTGGGAGTCAGAGGCAGGTGGTTCAAGGCCAGCCTGGTCCACAGAGTGAGTTCCAGAACAGCCAGAGCTATATAGAACCTTGTCTCAAAAAACCAAAAACCAAATCAAAACAAAAGCCAGGAAAACAAACTGAACGAACGTGGCGTGACTTACGTGTGTACTTGTTCAGATTGGGAAGAAGGAGAAGCCCTGCCGACTCGAGCTGCTCCTCAGTGCTGCCAGGGTCTAGGTGTCTTTCTCTACTTTTAGAAAGACACCCTCCCAACCACCACTAAAGCACAAGGAAGTGTTGCGGGGAGGGAGATGCTACAGAGGGGAGGGGTGGAAGCTAGAGAGAAGAGGGGTGGTGGATGGGGAGCACAATTGGGGAGGACCAGTTAGAATGCAGTGTTTATAAGTGCTGCATGAAGCCCTTGCTTTGTGTGCTGACTTAAACATGTGGTTTTAGAAAGCTATGCCTCTTTAGCTGTAGCACATTTTAACCCGTCTCTCCAGGGTCTTCCTGGTCTAGCTTTCAACCATGCTCCTTTGGAGGTGCTGCTGGCCTCTGCTTTGCTGCTGTTGTTTGTTTGGGCTTTAAAAAACATTTTCAGCAGCATTTCCTGTTACATCCTGCTTTAGGCTTCTTTAAGACTAAGAGACCTGACCAAGTCTTATGGTTTTGGGAAGATGCTGCTGGTTTAAACTTCCACGAATTTTGATGTTTAAGGTTTTGATGTTTTGATGTTAAGGTTTTTTTGAAAACTCTAGAGTTGTAATTTAAAAAAAATATATAATGTTGAGGATTCTTTTCTGTGGGCAGCCTCATCTTAATTTTTAACATTTTAAAGAAAAATAAAAACCAAGGGCTAAGTGTGTATGTGCTATAGTGTGTCGGCTGTCTGTCATCTACTTGAAAGAGTTATGTAAGGCCAACTACCAGAGCTCAGAATGCTCACATCTGGGGAGCTTGGAACTGACTCGGGGAGTTAGAAGTTGATCAAGGATCAAGAAAAGTGTTGAGGTCAGGAGCTTACCATTAAAAGCCATGCAATCCAGTTAGGTGGACATGAAGTCACCGCAGCTGATGAGGACAGCCGGAAGCAGAAGCATTGAGGAGAAGAACCTTCTAGAAAGGAGAGGAAGTCAGGTTCAGAAAGCTGGATCAGCTGCAGATCCAGGCACTGCTTACACAGAACAGCCATGATGAATGGCCTGTGTATCAGCTCTGATGTCCATCGGTCAGTGTTTGTCTAGATGTGTACATATTCGTGTGCACATCCATGACAAACACACGCATGCACACGATTGACAGAATTCATTCGGCAGTACTATTTTCTCATTAATTAAGTAGTATGGTTAAGTGAACAGTGACCAGCTGTTTACTTCAGTACATGTTGTAATACCTGTTGGGTATCTTGTGTGACTTGCTGACAGCTGCTGCTTGTTTACTTACCCTGGGTCCTCCCTCTCATTTTGAGCATCTAGGACGAGTTCTTGAATGAGCCTGTTTTTCATTTGTGTTTTTGTGGCACCTCGTGTAGAGTGGTACAGGTAGCCATCGTAAAAAGACCTTGTATTGTCCAGTGAAAACAGAAGGTTTGGATGGCGGTCTTGTTTATATGGACACAACGCTCATCATTGTCTTGGGATTTGTGTGGCAAATAATTCTTCTCACACTTGCAGCTTTATTGTCACACACAAGGCCCTGCCATCTTAGGTCACCTAACATTGAGTTTTTTCCTTATCTGAAGTCTTATTACACCGTGATGAATCAGAGCCTTGTGCCTTATTTTCCAGTGTCATTTTGAAAGTGAAAACACCAGCCAAACAATAGCTGTATTAAAGTTTAACTTGTACACCTTGGGTAGAGAACAGGCATTTCCACACTAAAGTTCAGGGAACTCTGAAGTGCGTGTTCATCCTTGGTCAGCTTCAGGGAGTGAGTCAGCAGTTCCGTCAGCACACCCTTGCTTTGAGTGGGGCAGTGGGGCATTTCTGAGAATACAGAACCAGTCCAGTGTGGTGAGTCTAGGTTTGGTTTTAATAAGTCAGCAGTTACAGATGTGGGTGCCTGGAGTGCTGTCTTTTGCTTTTAGGTTTGAGCAGTGCTAGAAAGTGAGAGCACTGTCTTTCAGTCCCTGCTTAAACTCTGCATTACGTTAAGGGTCTGTGTAAGGTTAAGGTGGGTGTTGAAAGGAACGGTGCGCGGTCATTACGTAGCTAAGGTGAAGATGATTACTGACGCTTAGTTTGGACCGCTCCTGGGTACTACCCCTCAGTAGTGAGGATAGATGTTGAAGTGTCCTTGTTGCTGCAAGTCACTGTAGTGGTGGTGTTTACAGTTGGTGGCCCTTACTCCTAAGCCACTCGTCAAGGGTTGTATCTCCAAGAGGTCCGAGCCGGGATCCTGAGGGCCTCTGTGGTTCTGGAACAGCCATCTAAGCATCTCTTTCTGTGAGCCCTCAGCAGTGCATGTCCGTTCACCGATAGCTCCGTGGAATGTTTGGATTTGGATTGTGTTACATGATCTGGGATTGTATTAAAATGTCAAGCAGCAGATGTCTCTATCTGGACAAGTGCTGTGTTCTTGGATTGTGACCGAACACAGTCTAGACAAACTTGTGACACCTAGGCCAAACTTAAAGGCCTTGAGGAGTCAGCTGGCTGAAGTCATCCAAGGGGCAGACAGGGAGGGGCAGGCCAGAAGATGGCAGTGTACCTGAAGCCAGAGTTATAGGAAGTTGTGAGCTGCCCAGAGTGGGTGCTGGGATCCAGACTCCCGCCCTCCTCAATGGCAAGAAACCTAACCCCTGAGCCATATCTCTAGTTCCTGGGATTAATTTTTAAAAAGTAGAAAATGTCAGAGTACTTTATATGGGGTAAGAATTAAATGCTGATACATGAAGTTTCTTCCCCAGTTTTTAATTTTGTGTAACTACACTGGTACCTGAGTAAGCTTGGAGTGACATAGGAGAAAAAGTATTTGTACAAATGAGGGCTTGGGTTAGAGCTGGAGAGAAGGGTTAGAGGCAGGGCCCCCAGGACTCGGCACAGAGTTGTATAGTTGTGTATGTGTGTCTGCCCAAGCGAGGGGTGTGTTGCAGAGGACCATGGGAGCACTGAGATTCCAAATGGGGCCAGCACTTGATCCACTGGGAGGGAGAGAGCCTGGTCTTCTTAGTGGGTCCTCATGGTGTTCTGATCAGTTCCTGATGCTTGCTTCCCACAGTTCCTGCTGTGGTCACTTGGGATCCAAACAGCCTTTAGGTTATGGTGAGCCATGCCCAACTTCGTCTTCCCGAGGAGAAGAGAAATGGCAAGTTGGAAAGCCATTTTGGGGTGAGACAAGGGCATACACAGAATGTTGGTGGAGAGGGCTGAACGCCTGACATCGTACACTGATGATAACATCCATATCTAGGCTTTTCTGCTTTTCTGTGGCTGCGCAGTGTTCATGAGGCTGACAGTGATAAATGGACGAGTAACACGCCTTTAAAGGTTTTTAAGTTGGGAGGCAGGAAGGTGTAAGAGCCATCCATCATGGGGCAGATGGTAGCTGTGGAGTCTGCCTTGACTGGCAGGTCAGTGTGGACAGCTGCCTTGAAGGAGGACACTCCTGGCCCTGGAGCTCCCATCCTTCATGGAATAGTAGGATATCGGAAAGGTAATCGCTAAGCAGATCCTAGTTATTCCTTTTGTTGATGATGGAAACATGAAGAACCATTTAAAGAATCTGTCTGCTCCTTCTGCAAAGGAACAATCCCAAGTTCCACTCACCCTCATGTTTAATGTCATAGTCAACAGTGCTGTCCTGTGCTCAGCTGGGTCAGCTAAAGGCGGGCTGGGTCCTTAACCTGATGCAGAGTTTAAGCACCTACTGAAAGACAGTGCTCTCATTTACACTTCTAAGGAGTTTAATCTTTCACTTGTGTAAAAGCAAACACGAAGCAGAAGAGAAGTTTTGGACTGATTTCATGTGTTTGTAGCTAAAATACCAGGACTGGGAGGTGGAAGCATCTGTGAACTGTGAGAGTGGTTCTGACTTCTCCTTTCTTTCCTTTGTTGTATCAGATCTGAACTCGTGGCAGTGTCTCCTTCCCTGACCCTCTGGGGGCCAGGCAGTGAGTCAGATGTCAGGAGAACTGAAGGATGCAGAGGGGCTTCTACCCTTGATCTGCTTCACAGTGGGATTCACACTACTGGGCGTCCTCAATACAGACCATGGCGAGGGGAGGGGGCTGCCGGAAAATGGCATCTCTTAGACTGTCAGTTACAGTTTCTTGTGTGTCTCAGAGTATGTGTATCAGAACAGTCATGTCAGAGATAAATAGGCATGCGTGTATTTCGGTTACCTCCTTTCTGTGAGTGCCACTATTGTGCAGTCATCACAAATGTTTGGAAGCCACTTTATGTCCAAATAGGTTGTGATGACTTTCTCTTATGTTGTATCATTTCAAGGAAGTGAAAGGTTTTCTGTGCATGATAGACCATGTTCTCGGTGATGTCATGTCTTTGCCTGACTTTGACCTCCCAGAGTGCAGTGTGTAGAACTCAACTTCTAAGATGTGTCCTGAGGAGCCACTTTCCAGTGCTGGTGACCCAACATCACCTTGTGCTGGTTGGAGTCTCTGGATGGAAGGCACAGCCTTTTCCTAATCTCTCCTCGCTGTGGGTGAATGGGACATGGAGGAGGGGGCGCCACACCCAAATGTGTGACCTTTCCACCCTGGTCACATTGGTGGACTCTTGAGTAGCAGGTGGGATTCCGGCTGAAGGTTCTGGCTGCCCTTTGCTCCGATCAAACCTATCCTCAGTGTGCTTCCTTTCAGACATCCAGGCAGCCCAGGCCTCAGGAAGTTCTTGCATTTTCTCTCTCAGATTCTTGTCTTAAAAGTAGAACTGCTGTCGTCGGTCGGCTTTCCTTGAGGCTTGTTGAATGAATTTAAATGGGTCTTTTGAGACTTTGGTTTCCATTTTTTGTGTGTGTGTGTCAGATACAAGTACATACCTTTATTTATACTCACAGTTTGCCGTTTAAAACAGTTCCCACAGGATTTGTTAAGTGACATCTTCCATGTGTGTTTGCAGGTCGATGACAGTGAGAAGCATGCTTTCCACTGCTCTCCCTGATCCTGTTTGCCACCCAGGATGTCTGTGAGTGAGAGTGCAGTGTTTGCCTACGAGTCCTCTGTGCATAGCACCAACGTCTTGCTCAGCCTCAATGACCAGCGGAAGAAGGACGTGCTGTGTGATGTCACTGTCCTGGTGGAGGGCCAGCGCTTCCGAGCCCACCGCTCGGTGCTGGCTGCATGCAGCAGCTACTTCCACTCGAGAATCGTAGGCCAGACTGACGCAGAGCTCACCATCACACTGCCTGAAGAGGTGAGGGGCCACAGTGGTGGCCATTACAACCTATTGTTACCTAGCTACCTTCTGGTTATAAACCAAAACAAACCCTAGTGTCCCGAGGAGATGGCGTCCCAAGGAGCATCGCTGTAGCAACCCTTCTCCTTCTCCGGCATTTGTTGTAGGAATATTCACACGTACAGTGATCACTTTGGATGTTAGCGCTGAGCAGTGGGATATTTTGATACAATCCCTACATCGTAGTCCACCTGATAGAGTATAATCTTTTGGACGGGTTCTGTCTTAGGGGGTGCTGGCTGTGTGATTAGGAGTCAGCACACCGTTCAAGATGTGTGCCCTCTCTCCTGAGACATCTCCCACGAAAAACAGGCAACGTATAAGTGAATTTCTCCTTGTTTTCTTTCTTATTCTTAACATTGTGCTTTAGTGAAAGAAGTGATGTGTTGTCTTGGCCAGTGAGATGGCTTAGCAGGTAAACACACTGGCTAAGCTGTTGACCTGGTTTAATTTCCTGAACTCATGATGGAAGGAGAGAAGCGAAGCGAATCCCGTGAGCTGTCCTCTGACCTCCATGCATGGTGGCGTAACCCTTCCCCATCCCCTTTCCAATAAATAAATGTTAAAAATAACAAGTGGTTTGTTGCCTTACTATGGAGCCCTGTTTTACAAACACATTTCCACCCTGCCTGTATAACTCAAGCTTATAAATATTATTGTCTCTGCCATTGTTCCAGCTTCAAGGGGGAGGGCTGGCTGCACTATTCTTCCTGGCTCTGTTTTCTGGAGTGTGTGCTTTGGCAGTCATTAGCATATTTTGACTTTGGACACAGAGTTGTAAGGGGGGGAGGAGGAGGAGGAAGTGTGTAGAATGGATTGTATATGACGTATCATGCAGATGTTCCCCGTTGGCCATAATTGGATGATCTCCAAACTAACCCCCAGGGAGCTTGTGCTGGTGCTGTATCTGTGCGGCTGCGGCTGCAGTGTTGAGGTGTGAGTCAGGGGTGCCTTCCCAGTGCTTTCACAAAGGGACGTGAGTCACAGTGGC
>JANHMN010000011.1:66645458-66666203 GCA_030674055.1 Rhabdomys pumilio
GTTCATTCTGACAAAGTATAAGTCACACGTCTTCAAATATTTTAACTGTTTCATCATAGTGACAGATTGCAGACATTGCATATATTACTTAATAGTTTTAGCATATTTTGGAAAATTCTTACCAAAATTAGTTTTTTTTTTTTTTTTTTTTTGTTGTTGTTGTTGTTTTTTGAGACAGGGTTTCTCTGTGTAGTCCTGGCTGTCCTGGAACTCACTCTGTAGACCAGGCTAGCTTTGAACTCAGAAATCCGCCTGCCTCTGCCTCCCAAGTGCTGGGATTAAAGGCGTGCGCCACCACCGCCTGGCCTTACCGAAATTCTTATTAGGATTGTTATATATCCGGTGCAGTTGCGAAGAGTAATGCAGGGTTTCCTTTTAGTCTTTGCTCAGTGTACTAGGCTAACTTTTTATAGTTGATAATGTTCTCACAGAAATGGTGCTGTAGACACAGTACACACCCGATAGTCAGACGGCTGTTCTGTTACATGCACTATTGGGTTCTGTCGAGTTCTGTGACAGTTCCTGTATTCATGGCCAGTTAGGGGCTAGAGCAGTCGAGCACCCACGTGCGCGTGTGCTCCTTACACTAATTCCTTCCCACACTTGGCCCCGGACTCCTTTCCCTCTTCTAGCTCGGGATGCTGGCAGCCACGGGTCTGTCCTCTTGTGAAGTTTGCTCGTTTCCAAGCAGGTGTGTAGGTGGGACCGTGGAGTGTTGTGTCCCCCTCTTGGGTTGTCCTTCTCCCACTTAAGATCATTCCCTTGATATTATTCAACTTCATGTGTCGACAGTTTATTCTGAGTTGCTGATGAATGCTATAGTAGTTATATCTTAATTCTTTTTAGAACCTTTTACCCATCGAAGGAACTGAGATTAGTTTTAGTTTTTATCTGGTACAGGATTTTTATCTGGGTATAGGATTTTTTTTTTTTCACAGTCTCATTTATTAGGGATAAAAAAAACCAGAAGTGAGTTTCTGGTCATAAGGTGGTTACTTATTTAGATTTATAAGAAATGACCACGTGACTTTTTAAAATGGGTGTCAATTGGACATTCCCAGCAGCATTGGAAATGATCCAGTTTTGTTCTTAAAGAATTTGCTGGTGTGCATTTTTTTTTTTTTTTTTTTTTTTGGCTGTTTCAAGCTAAATGCTATAAGGTTAGCATGTTTTAGGCAAGCCTTAGTATTTTTGGTCAGTTTGATAGAAACTCAAAAGTCTTGGAGTAATTTACATATTTAATGTGAGGCTGAGTGTTCTCTGTACGTTTTCAGTATCTTTCTGCCCAGCTTGGCAAATACAGACTCAGTGTAAATGCACAAATATCTGGTCAAAGGTTCTCTTGTTCAGTGCCTGGAGACAGAGTTTTAGAACCTTTGTAGTCTGGATCATTAAAAATGTTACTATTACATTTATTTGGCATAAGACAGTAGTTCTGTTTTTTTTTTTTTTTAAAGATTTGTTTTATTTTTATTATTTTTATTTTGATTACTCTTTTTAGCTATATGTTTATGTGCTTATGTGTATCTGTATGATACCAGTGCAGGTGCGAGCACAGGCATCCAATCTCCCAGAACTGGAGTTACAGCAGTCGTCAGCCTTTCCGTGTGGGGTGCTGGAATCGAACTCAGACTCTGCAAGAGCTGCAGGTGCCTGTGGTCTCCGAGCTGTCTCTGCAGCAATGCTTTTCATTCATACAAATCCCCTCTGTGGTTTATTGCTGCTCACATTTTGGGCCTCTGGGAGCTGTGCTATCCTCACACACCCACCACGGTCGTTGTCTTTTTCTTCCAGCAGGGCTATGAGTAGATCTGCCCTGCTTTATTTAATAGATGAGTTGCTTCCACATGAGGGAATCATGGTCATGTGTTAGGAGTAGCACGGATGGATGTGACATTACAGAATTGGAGGTTTAGTCCTGTTGAGTAGGGGCTGTACTCTACCTAACATTAGTTTTGCGTTTCCTAGAGCAGTGAGCGTCTCTCTACCTTCCTGATGCTGTGACCCCTTCACACAGCTCCTCATGCTGTGCTGACCTCCAGCCATGAAATTATTTTTGTTGCCACTTCATAGCTGCAGTCTTGCTACTTTTATGAATTGTAAGTGTCCAACAGGCAGGGTATCTGATAGGTGACCCCGTGAAAAGGTCATTCGATGTGATGTCCTACAGGGTTGGCTCTTCTTAGGGAAGTCAAGTGTCTGTTGTTTGGTGAGCCCAGATCAGTTTGCTGCCTCCTTGTTGCTCTTCTGCTTCTGTTGTCTCGACCAGACAGCTGTTGAACCAGATGTTTATCTTGTGTATTAACAGGTAACAGTTAAAGGATTTGAACCTTTAATTCAGTTCGCCTACACTGCCAAACTCATTTTAAGTAAAGACAATGTTGACGAAGTGTACAAGTGCGTGGAGTTTCTAAACCTCCACAACATCGAGGAATCCTGCTTTCAGTTTCTCAAGTTTAAGTTTTTGGACTCCACCTCAGAGCAGCAGGAATGTGCAAGGAAAAAATGCTTCTCCTCGCACTGTCAGAAGGCAGATTTTAAATTTTCATTTTTAGAACAGAAAGATCTAGAAATTGATGAAGCCGATGAATTCTTGGAAAAGAAAAGTGTTCGGACTCCTCACTGTGACTCCCAGAGGTGTCAGGGCAGTGTAAAAGCATCCCCTCCTCTCCAAGACAGTGTCAGTCAGCCGTGCCAGTCCATGTGCGTTGACAAGGATGGAGCCCTGTCATTGCCATCTCTATGCCCCAAATATAGAAAGTTCCAGAAAGCGTTTGGAACTGACAAGATCCGAACTCTAGAATCTGGCATCAGAGATGTCCATCCTGCCTCTGTCCAGCCAAATGAGACATCCGAACTTGAGTGTTTAGGGGGAGCACAGGGCTGTGCGGATTTACACGTGATTTTAAAATGTGAAGGAATGAAGCCAGCCATGGAGAGTGAACACACTAAGTGCAAAGACCCCACCCCTCAGTGTCCTGCAGAGCAGGCCGAAGTGATTCCCTTGCCTCAGGATTCTGCCGGACCTCATGGGCTCTACTCCCTGTCAGTCCTACACACATACGAGCAGTCAGGCGACGTGGGCTTTGCTGGGATGCAGAGTAAAACAGTAAAGACAGAAAAGCCTCTGTTGGGTCCAGATGCCCAGGATGAGAAGCCATTGGAAAATCAGGATTTATTCCTGAAGTCTAACATGGGCCCCAAAGAAGACAGCAGCAGCCTTGCGTCCGAGGATCGGAGTAGTGTGGAGCGAGAGGTGGCAGAGCACCTGGCCAAAGGCTTTTGGAGTGACATTTGCAGCACGGACTCTCCTTGCCAAATGCAGTTGTCGCCCGCTGTGGCCAAAGACGGCTCAGAACAGGGCTATTTGCAAAGGCGGTCCGAGTGTCCCTGGTTGGGTATCAGGATCAGCGAGAGCCCAGAGCCGGGCCAGCGGACCTTCGCAACTCTCAGCTCTGTCAACTGCCCGTTTATCAGTACTCTGAGTTCCGAAGGCTGCTCAAGCAACTTGGAAATTGGAAACTACGATTACGTTGCGGAGCCCCAGCAGGAGCCTTGCCCGTATGCTTGTGTGATTAGCCTGGGAGATGACTCTGAGACTGACACGGAAGGTGACAGCGAGTCCTGTTCTGCCAGGGAGCAGGACTGTGAGGTGAGTGGACCTGTGCGCTCACTGTTCACCCAGGCCATTCACGGAGACGGGGGTGGGGGGGTGGGGATGGGGAGGGTGGGGAGGGTGGGGGGGTAGAGTGAGGGTGGGGGTGGGGTGGGGGCACGTGACAAGCTCCAGCGTGGTGAGGTGAAGTGTGTGCATGCATCACATGTTGCTATGCGTATTAATCACGGAGGAGACCATAACACAGGCTTGAGTAACTTATAATCACATGCCTCAGTAAGGAGACCAGACAGCAAGTCTTTCATGAGTGGTAACTTTTAAGCGAGAATGTCATTTAGTCTGTAGTGACTGTAGCCCCCAGGTTGTCAAACCTGAGACCAGTCTGGTATGTGAATAGCTGTAGGATTGTGGTGTATAGGGAAAGCTTTCTCAGAATTAACTTTCATAGCTATTGATTTTACTTATTATTTTGTTTTATGTTTCTTTAGCCATTTTAAGTATTTGTTTAATGAATATCTTAATAGTTTCACATGAGCTACATGCAGCTACTGACTTACGTTAACCACATGAAGCTCGGTCTGTGCGCTCAGTGTGTAGAAGTTTGTACTCACTGCTCACTGCTTGCTTTCTGTAACATGTTTCAGTGATAGAAAGCAGGGACCCGTGCATCAGAAGTAAGGAGTCTTTAGTTGTCAAAAGCCAGTCTTCTCTTTATAGTGGCAGTTCTCACTTGGCTTCTCTAAATAATTTTCAACCATACTCTTTTCCATTTTACGTGTGTTTTACTTGCATTTTAAGTCTATGATAACAGGAGGCCTGCCTATGCAAGTGTCATAAGCGCACAGCATGGTGTTTTTAGCTCTGCTCATTGCACTAGCGTGCTGTATCTCTATAACCTGCTTTTGTAATTGAAACTCACTGAACAGCCGTGCCCCACCTCACCTCCCAGCGGAGTGGCCTACCAGTCTTCTGTCAATGTTGATTTGTCTGTCCTAGTTATCGTCTGTAATAGTTAAGATAATGTACGATTCATTCTATGGAATTTGGGTGATTTTGCCTTGTGTAATGATGCCCTTCAGACCACAGCTTTCCTTTTCGTAAGGCTGATCGAGTTCCACAGAGTGCACATGCGCCATCTTTTCTTTGTCCACTGAGCTATGTGTGGGGCTCAGGCGGTCTCTCTGCTTGGGGCGTTGTGAATGAGAACGCTGCAGTGCGTGTAGAAAGGCACTTTGAGGTCTGAACTCAGGTCATTTGGACAGGTACCTGGGGGTAGGAAGTACTAACTACGTGACAGGCACTTTAATCTTCCTGAAACTTGATGCTGGTTTTCATAGCATAGGTACTACTTCCTACCATCCTTGTATCAGGACCCATTTCTCCCTGTCCCGTTCTTCACCACCGTCTTTTACTTTGTAGCAATTAGAGGACGTAAATCTGAGAAGGCTGCCTTTCCTGGAAAAAGATGGATTGTAAGGCCTGGGGTTCAGTCACTGGGACCTCCAAATCAGACTGACCAAAAATATTCTAGGAAAAAATATTCCTAATTTGTTCTAATACTTTCTTCATTGGCAAGTGAGATGTATAGCTTTTGAGGAACACATATTAAAAATACTTTAGGCAAAACCTAAAGAAGTTGGTAACATATTAACTAGTAAAATACGGACATACAGTAGTAAGTTAAGTTTGTTCTAAATTTATTACTGTTTGGCTGGTGTGTCTGGTTTGCTGAAGTATTTGACTTTTGAATGCTCTCCCAGGCCAAGAGTGTCAGGTGGACTATTCTTACTGGGGTAGATTATGTAGAAACTAATTTTTAAGGATTTATTTTACTTAGGTGCATATGTGTGTCCCTGTGTGTGTATGTGTGCTGGTGCCCACAGAGGAGAGGTGTTAGACCCCTGGAGCTGGGGTCACAGTCAGTTGTGAGCTGCCCAGTATGGAGGCCGAACATAGAACTCAGCTCCTCTGCAGGGGCAGTAGCACCCTGAACCTCTGAACTATTCCTCCAACCCAAGGTCTGTGTCTTTTGTAATGTGCTAAAGTCTCTGAAAAATGTAAGGTGGGTCTTCCCGTGTAGCTAATGGGCAGTGCATGTCTTCACTGCAGCAGGTCCTAATGTTTACTTCACGTTCTAGGTGAAACTGCCATTCAATGCTCAACGAATCATTTCCCTCTCACGAAATGATTTCCAGTCCTTGTTGAAAATGCACAAGCTGACCCCAGAGCAGCTGGACTGTATCCACGACATCCGCAGGAGGAGTAAGAACAGGATCGCAGCGCAGCGCTGCCGGAAGAGGAAGCTTGACTGTATCCAGAACCTTGAGTCAGAAATCGAGAAGCTGGTGAGTGGGCAGATGTCTCATAGTTACTAAAGCCCAGATCTTTCTGTTTGTAGATAATTCCTTAAATTCCAAGGTAAGACTCAGAGTTCAGATACCATTTAAGAGAAGTTAGGATGTGTTTAGGAGGACTAGAAGATATAAAATAGGTTTTTTTTTTCATTAATTCTTTGGATTTGTATGCATTCTACATTTTTAGCATGATATACTAAAATGCGTAGGTGGGGAAGTATTCCTGGGTATTTTTAAAATAATTTTCAATTTAATGACTGTTTTGTCTAATCCTTAGTGATTGAATAGAGATTAAAGCAATTATCCAGTACTTTAATCTATGATGTTTGATTCCTGTAGAAGCTGTTTTCCAGTTGAGTGGAACTTCAGACCTGAATTACTTGTTCTGGTACCAAGACCAAGCAGATGACCCAGGCTCTCTCTGCCAAGGGAAAAGTCTGATGTGATGTGGTTAGAGTAGAAACTTCTGAGCTGTGGCACGATCCTCAGTGCACGGAGTGATTGCCTGTTGGATCTGTCCCTGCCAGCTTCAGAGCAGAAGTTAATTGCAAGATTATTAATTTGCTCCCACTGTGTGAGGACGGTGAGGGTGTAGGCCAGCTGAGGGCCACCTATGGGCCAGGTGACAGGGCAGCAGCAGCCGGAGATAGTAGAGAGAGTTCTCAGATACTCAGCTTTGTGTCTTTGCTAATTAAGGGTGAAAGTTTAAAGCTGTGTTTATAACTAGTCTTCAAGTTCTTCAGGCGTGAACATTGTAGCTCTGAGAGAGACTAGCAACAGGAAGATGTAAAAGATGGTTTTATGGTTTTAATAGTAGTTTATTATATATATACCACACACATACTTAGGGGAAAGGTACAAGTATAACTCCGTAAAACGATGAAGGAGATCTCAGGTGAGACCTCAGACTGACGAGAGTTCCTAGGACCACAGAGCAGACTCACACAGGCACTAGGCCTGCACGTACCGTTACACGCTGGTTGTCTTTCGTATCCCTGGATGGATGAGCTTGTAGTCTCTGTTGTCAGTTACTGTGTCAGATGCTTTTTACACTATTGGTTACGTGGAACTGTCTGAGGCGTGAACTAGAGCGCTTGCCTCTGCTTCCTGCATCACTCTCCCCTCAGCTGGGCGTCACTTAACAGTCTTCTCACTCCGAAAAATAAACATGTCTGCTGAAGAGTCACTGTATTTTGTGCACAGGGCACGGGCTGTGTGTTTCAGAGTAGTTTTGCAGTTTGCCATTACCTGGCTCAGAGGTCCCATATTTGGTGACTGACGGCAGATACTAGGTTGCTGGATAACTTTAATAACAAACAAACCAGAATTCCTATATCTAGGGTGCCGAGGAGGGCAGGAGGTGCAGTCTACAGTGTGGGTGGGATCTGTCTTACCACTTGGCAGGTAAGATGTTCATTTGTGAAGAGCGAATGGTTTGCTGTGTCAGAACTCGCAAGGATCACTTAGAGTCAGCACCCAATAAATCCCAGTGGTTTCTTGTTCCGGCCACATCATTGTTTACTTACAGACAGCTCTCCCGGTCTCCTCCTGACGATTGATGTGTTACTTCACTTTCTCTTGCTATGTCGAACACCACAGCCACAAGCCACCTGAGGAGGAGAGGGTTAATTCTCTTCTTTGTCCACAGTCCGTATCTGGAGAAGTCGGGGCAGGAGCTGAAGCAGAGACCACACAGGAGTGCTGCTTACTGCCTTGCTCTCTGTGGCTTTGCACAGCTACCCAGGACTAAACTGCTCAGGGGTAGCACTGCCCACAGTGGGTAGACTTCTTCCACTTCAATAATTAATCAAGGCTTGCCTGCAAGCCATCTGTCGGAAGTATTTTCTCAGCTGAGGTCCCTTCTGGGATGACCCTAGCTTGTAAGACTGACCAGCTCAGCTGTGAACTCTGATCGGGCCTCCTCTGCTCCCTTCCTCTCAGCCCTGAAGGACTCCTTTCATCAACAGAGAAAGGTCATTGCCTTCCAGTTCTGTGGCCCTTATTGTGAATGCAGAAATCAAAATAGCTAGTCCTCTTTACCTGTTGTATTGGTTTAGACTCTGGGTACAAAACCCAGGAACCATCTCGAGTGGACGAAACGATCTGCTCTAAGGTGGAGTCCAGAGGACAGAGCCAGGTCTTGTGAACAGCATGGAACCCATGAGCGGGTTGCTCACAGCTCCTAAGGCATTCATGAACACGGTAACACTTCCAATCATCTCTAAATGCCCCAGGAGGAATGAGGAGGACTGGGCTCACGAGGCTTATGTCCTTGTGTGTGACTGCAGAACAGAGACAGAGCAGAGAGCTGAGAATGGAGTCTTTCAGAGCAGCACACACATACCGTTGATGGGGGCTGCTGTTCTCACAGTTCAGTTCTGTCACAAAACCCTGCCTGGAGAGCCTGCTGGCTTCTGTGTGGTCGAGCTGGGCAGTGGGAGTGGGATCCCTGAACCCCACTCGGTCCTTAACTCTAGTCATTTACAAACTTGTATAGACTGCAGCAGATTCCTTTAGAAGCCTGATTCTCGGACTAGAACACCATCTCAGTGAGCAAAGAGCTAGGCGCCTAACAGCTTGAGTTTAGCCTACGGAACCCACATGGCGGAGTGAGAGAATTCTCTATGACGTCACGTATGTGCCATGGCACCTGACCGTCCTCCACGTAAATTAATGTGATAAAACAAGTGCCCCCGGAAGGCTTCCCTGACAGACAGGAGCGTCTGTTACCTACTCATTTGCAGGGATGATGGAGAACACAAAACATACGAAGTACAGTACCTTGTGCCCGTCTCTGCAAGGTGAGCCCTTGTCAGTAGAACCTCAGGCAGGTCCTCAGAAGGGAGCTGGAGGAACAAGAGTTATCACAAGAGGGCTTCCATGTGTGTCACACCCCTGAAGACTCTCCAGAGGGGCAAGGTGTCATCAGGGACACTGATACTGCTAATCCTGTATAAGCCAGGCCAGTGCTTTTTTTTTTTTTTTTTTTTAATGAAATACTTTTGAAAGCACGTTAAAGAGGAATATAGAAAGGAGGAATATAGAAAGGCTAAGGACACAGAAAATACTTTGCTATAGCTGCACAGTATTTGCACTTAACCTTAGGTACAAACTTGAAACCTTGCCATCACTATCTTATTTCTTATTTTTGTATGGTAAGCCACGTTGTTTCAAATGTTACAAAATAACCCTGAAGTATAAAATAAACAATTTATAATGAACTAGGTTTACTACTGAAGAAAAAAACGCAATGTACTGAAGCAGTTAGGATAGCCTGAATATACACTTGCCAGGGCCCTGGTGAACACAGTCATATCCAAGCCTTTCAATCGCTGGCTTGCCCTCCGAGCCAGAGCAGCACCCCGTCCTGGGAGCTCCACCTTGCAGGGCCTGTGCAGGTGCACGTTCTCTGAACCACGTCTTCACGGAGCCCTTTCATGTTTGGATAGGTGCGGATATGCAAACACTTACAGCTTCAGGAAGGAACACGCTGTTCAGGTGTGTAGCCCAGGAGCTAACAGAGATCTCAGCCCAGGTGTGTTGCACGGGCACCATTTCCATGTTTGTACAGCAGTCCAGTTGCCTCAGAAGACATGTCGTAGAGCATGTTCCTGTTAAGGACCTCATGATTATAATCTTCAGACGTTAGCTTGTGTTTGAAGCTGGTGCTCAGACACTGTTCTCCCCCACACCCCAGTACTGAGCTTAGGACCTCACATATGTTAAGCAAGTCCTGACTGTTGCCATCCCCATTTTGAAAAGTCTCCAGGCGGTGTCTCACTGAAGTTGCCTGGGTTCACTTTGCACCCTTGCTGCTCCTCAGTCGGGGAGGTGCTGATCATGCTTGGTGGGTTGTTTTCATTTACTACTTAGCAACTATTCTGACTTGCCCTGGTAAATTGATGTTTTCAAAATAGAATAAATGGAAGCACCAGTTAACTGCCGCACATGTGGCTGTGAAGGAGTTGCTTGGAGTGTGAGGAGCAGAAGGAAGGTTCTAGAGCTCATAGTGCACCTGGACACAAGTCCTCCTCTGTGGGACATTGTTATTTTTAAACGTGTGTGTGTGTGTGTGTGTGTGTGTGTGTGTGTGTGTGTGTGTGTTTGGGGTGTATTTGGTGTGTGTGTATATGTGTCTGTCTCTATGTGTGTCTGTGTGTCTGTGTCTATGTGTCTGTGGGAGGAGGGCACACGCACATCCCGTTCCTGTGTGTTCATGAGGGGCCAGAGGCTATTCGGGTCCTTTCTCCATTGTCCTCTGCCCTTTGAGGACACCTGCAGCTTGCTGTTTTTTGGCGAGGCTGGCCGGCCAGCAAGCCACAACAGTCATTCTAAGACCTTCCATCCCTAGTGCAGTGTATGGCCACGTTTAACTTTTTCCTTGGGTTCTGAGGATTTGAACTCAGATCCTTGTTTGTGCAACAGTTGCTCTTGACCCACTGAGCCATCCCCTGACTCTTCTTGGACATTTTTAGTTAGTGTGAATGTGGAGGGACCAGACAGACAGACAGACAGACACACAGACAGACACACAGACAGACACACACACACACATGAAGTTACAGAAATTACATAATATTTGTGATCTTTATAGCATCTCTGAGTAGTGGTTTTGATTTCTGGGAGGAAGCCCACACAGTCACCATTACAGGTAACCTTTCCTAATTTAGAAGGCCAGCAGCACTTGACAGTTAGTCTACTGCCGTTGAGAATGGCCTCACCTCGTATGGGACAGAGGAAGCCGGATGTTGGTATTGCTGTCACTGAGTAAAGAGGGTTCGTACTCTCTTCCAGGGTCTTGTTTCTGTTCCCACTAGATGAGCTGCAGAGAGGTGCAGAGAAAAGAGGGCACAGATGGTAGTAAATGCGTCTCTTCTCTCAGGAATAGAAGTCAGTGCTGCTGTCCTCTTGATGCCTGCAGATTGATTTTATCTGAGGTCTGTAACTGACAAGTGCCGTGTAGGAGGAAATGCTGAAGGGAGAGCCAGCGACACGGACGAGCATGCGCATGTTCACTCTTCGCCTGCTCCTGTTTTTGTTTGAAAAGAAATCTAAAAATCTGAACAAACTGGAGAATTGCTTTGAATTATAAAAATTTATATTGTGCTTATAACAAAAGAATTCCTATTCATTGCATATTTAAAAATATGATATAATCTTAATGTTTTACAAACACCACTAATAACTGAATTCTCACATAGCACTGTAGAAATATTTTTGTGAATGTGAAACTGTAAGAGCACTTCTGTATCTAGCAGAGCTCTTACTACCTTTAAACTGTTTTTGTGTGTGAGATACCAAAAGTTTGACAGTTAGAAATTACTTCTGTGAAATCTCCCACCTCAGTGGTCTCCAGCAACCTTGGCTCTGCAGAGCTGTCAGTGAGCAGAAAACAGACGGCGTTGGCCTCTGGTTCCCTAAGACACAAGTCATTTTCATGGGGGGAACCTTTGGCCCTCAGTTAGCATTAAGTCTCACTTGACAAGCAGCTCGATGATTAGGTTGCCTAGCACATAAGAGATTAGAAGTGAGCAGTAGGAGGTGAAGGAGGAGGTGGAATGAGGGGGAAAGGGGATGCTGTTGGCGGTGACGCCTGGTGTGGGCAGAAGGGACAGACCAGGAAAACTTACTTAAGTGGTACACTTTCTTAACCCCGTCACTCCTTACACTATAGGAACTGGTCTCCCAGGCATCTTGTATGAGTATGCTGAAGTCTGACTCCTGCTTACTAAGTCACTGTATGGATTCTGTAGATGAGGTTGCATATTTAAGACATTGACTATAGTGCTGGGTTCACAGTCATGTCTCAGGAAAGCAGGCATTAGCTGAATCTTGCAGTGAGGTAAGTTCCAGGGGCTAATCTAGGAACTCTGTTGGTCTCCACACAGGGTCAAGTCTGTACTTACCCACAGTTCAAACCCAAGCACTCTCGACAATGAGTTTGCCTTGGAATCGTGGCCAGGACCCAGCCCATTTTGATAACCAAGTTCTTTCCCCTACTTTCTGCCTTACTTGATATTTCATTGTTTCATTTAAGAGTATAAAGATGTTTGGTGGTGGGTGCTAACTTCACACACATATGAGCACTGGTATGCATACCTGTATTGAATTCCAATATAGGGACTGACTCGCATTTTGGATGAAGGATTATGAGCCTTTGGTATTTGGTGTTTGTGTGTGTGTGTGTATATGTGTCTGTCTGTCTGTCTGTCTGTCTGTCTGTCTGTCTGTCTGTCTGTGTCTTTGTGTTTAACTTTTAGTTTATGTATGTCTTGTACATGGAATACTATGTACTTGGAGTAGTATATGTATACTATAAGAGGACCCTGTCATACAAGCACATATTGTACACTGAGAACGTCGTCCTCATCCCTTTCTTACCACCCACTCCCTTTAGTCTTCTTTGTTCCTCTAGACTTGTTTCTGCTTTCATATCATATGTGATTTTTATGTGTCTGTATAAAAAAATCAAGGACCTACGTATGAGAGAGAACATTTGTGTTTCAAACACTGGCTCAATTCGCTTATTGTAAACCTCAGTGGCATCTGTTCTCCTGCGA
This sequence comes from Rhabdomys pumilio, assembly GCA_030674055.1. Lineage (NCBI taxonomy): Eukaryota > Metazoa > Chordata > Mammalia > Rodentia > Muridae > Rhabdomys > Rhabdomys pumilio. The sequence goes on from JANHMN010000011.1 coordinate 66,657,989, forward strand.
CAACATAACCTCGTTTTTCTGTATGGTGGAAAAGATTCCACTGTGTACTGATGCACGCCACCTCTTCCTCTGTGGTTGGGCATCCTGGTCGGTCTCCTGACTAGGTGTCGTGAGTACTGCTGCAGCAAACATTGCATGTGTGTCTGTGCTGAGTTGGCATGGGTGTGTGTTTGAGTTGATTGAAAGGCAACATTCACTATGATCTTACTGAAGACGACATTGTAGACAACTGAGTGTTTGATTGCCTGAGAGATGCCAGTGGACACAATAAATACCATTGTGTTCTCTCTCCCCTCTGCACAGCAAAGTGAAAAGGAGAGCTTGCTGAAGGAGCGAGATCACATTTTGTCCACGCTGGGGGAGACAAAGCAGAACCTTACCGGACTTTGTCAACAAGTGTGCAAGGAAGCTGCCCTGAGTCCAGAGCAGATTCAGATCCTCGCCAAGTACTCGGCCTCGGACTGCCCGCTTTCTTTTTTAATTTCTGAGAAGGGGAAAAGTACTCCCGATAGCGAGCTTGCTTTTACATCAGTTTTTAGTGTGTCTGACGTGCCTCCAACTGCACCGCCTCCCTGTGGACGAGCGAGCAACTCTGCCAGACAGGAGCTTGTACAGGAGTCCCAGCCAACTACCACAGCTGTTCCGGAGCAGGCCACGAGGTTGGAACCCTGTCGGCAGAGTGCTGGGATCTCAGACTTCTGTCAGCAGATGTCTGACAAGTGTACTACTGACGAGTAAGCCACACAAGCATCCTTCAGCCTATGGATTTCCCTCTGACATTATGGCATTGTCTTGAGAGCCTAGTGTGGCCGTGTCTTCTAGCTTAGCAGCCCTGCTTCCTCCTGGTAGCTTTCTGTTGAGGGAATTTCTCTTTAAGATGACCCTGAGTTCTCCTTGGTTTTCATAGGAGATCTGACGTGCTATCTCTTGGATGATGGGAAATCGTATGTGAAAATATAGAGTGACCAGGTAATAATCTCCTAGTGTTTAAAATAACTACAGCAATGGAAGCTACAGTGTCCATTTCAACAGCTCGAAGCATCTGCACACAGTCGTCCTGGGCTGGGGAATAACCTACCGATCAGAAAGAAGAATCCTCCCTAAGCATTGCAGTGGTGATCTCCCCAGAAGTGGGGCACTCAGTGTTTATGCAGAGCTGTCATGTGGAAAAGAAATCTCCTTTGAACTCTAACACTCTGCTCCTCAGCTCCTACCAAAGTCCAGCATGGGCTGGACCTGGTGACTGAGGCTGCCCTGGCAGGGCCTAGTCAAAGGCCACAGCTGGCCTGAGCTGGAGGCCTCTGCTGTCCTCAGTATTGACTAGGATTTTAGGCTGCACAAACCAGAAAGTGTAACGTTTCCGGCTCTCGCTTCTGTTCCTCTCTTTAGTCTCCACCTTGTCTAGGCTGTTTGGAACTTTCTGTTCCCTGACTTTTCTTGTCCCATGGAGGAAGAAGTTGGGAGTTAGGCCGAAGTGGCCTGAGTGTGCACACAATAATCAGAACCGTAGTTGCCACAGTCCGGAAGAGCTTCACTCTGCATGAGGCTGTTGATCGTCTCATTGCAGGTCACCGATGACCATAAGGGCATTGGAGTCAAGGAGAGGGACATGTCTGCATTGACCACAAGAGCAGCTGATTAGCATTCTAGTGAAGACTTGTGGTCTGTAAAAAAGCCGTGTTGGAGGCAAACATGGATCTGAGACTCTACTGGCGTTTAAAACGATAAAATTCTGTCTCAGTCCATTATGGGTTTGCACTTGAGAACCAGATTTAATCCTTTTATTTTATTTTATTTTATTTTATTTTTTTTCCTATTCCCCCATTTGGTATGGTGTAAAGGCACACACACCAGTTTGACTTGGGCATTGAAAGATCCTTCTTGTGCCTATTTAATGTTGGTAGAAAATGAATTGATAATAATCTGAGCAGTTACCCCTGTAACATTTTGCAGTGATTCTTAGCCATTCTGGAATCTCACCCTGTAGACCTCAGCAGTGGAAACAAAACCTTGTTTTTACAGGTTCAATATCCCTGTTCAAGGAGTGTGAGATGCCTTAACATTGGAGATATTCTGAGCACCAAGATGTGGGATATTCAGTCCTGACCTCATGAGGCAGGTTGCAGTCAAAACAGGACATTCAAAGTCTTCTGAACGCTACTTTATATGCCTAGGGTACATAGGATTGCATTAAGACTTTGGGGAGGGTCTGACCCTCAGGCTCTTCTAACCTGTTGAGAGCAGGGGAGAGCCTCAAGTCTGAAGCCGCTCTGCATCAGACATCTCCAACAAGGGAGTCCACAGTCACTCCCAGGAGCACTTAGAGTCCTGTGTCAGGGTGCAGGGGAACAGTCAATAGGACTGTGTCTCTCCAGGGCATGTACCTGAAAGAGACACTGCACTGCATGCTGCATCTACTGAAGGGCAGAGGGACAGAGGGAGGGAGGGAGAGAGGGAGGGGGAGAGAGTGCACACTACCCTGAGTGGTATCCAGTCACTGGCAAGCTGATATTTGCCATGAGAAGAACGGGGACCAGCAGCAATATTTTATGATTTCAGACTTATCAGATATTGCCCTTTTTCCTTGGGGTGCAGCAAGAGAGGGAGGAGGGGAGTATGTGTTTCATCTTTGGAAGAGAAAATTAAATGGGAATTTTTTTCTAGAAATTTTGAAAAGTCCACTCAGCTTGCCTGGGAAAGAGTGCTCACTGTGTGATAATGAATCCCATGTTACAAAAGAGGGTTTTTTTTTTGTGTGTGTGTACACACATACATATATGTATATGTATACACACACACACACATGTATATATATGTATACATACATATATATATACACATACATACATATGTATGTATATGTCCCCATGCAGCTATTTGATACTTGTAAGTTTAGACTTCAACTTAACATGAAATAATATGAAAACTTCTCTGGTTTACAAAGTGTAAAGTCTTCTACAAGCCAATGGATTCCTACCTCACTGTACACTCGGCTGTCTGTCATCGGTTCCTGTGTACATATGTCACATCTTTTGCTTTAAATGTAAATATTTGCTTTGGAAAGTTACCATTTTATGATAAAACCCAGTTCTCTCCTCAGTTTAAAGGTATTTTTTTTTTTTTAAAGACACTTGGTTTAAATTTCTATCTATGAACAGTTTAGCATTAAGGGTTAATTTTAATGGTGTCTGGTAATTGGCCAAGTGTAATATTTCTTAAAATTTAGCATTACTTTTAACAACCAGCATGTAATACAAGTAACTGCACTACCTCATACCTTCGTGATTTTCAAGTTGTATTAGGTGGTTAAGACAGGATTTGCCGTTGTCTTTGGGCCATACGGTGGGTAATAATAGAAATACGTTGCATAGCATTATACATTTATGCCTATTTTAACGTGAACTTCTAAAACACTTTCTTTTCTAAGAAAATTTGTTTTAAGGAAATATTTTTTTTGGGGGGTGGGGGATGCTGAAGACAAATGATAGGATCATATGTGTACAACGTATGCCTTTTCCTTCATGCAGGGCTTGGACAGTGTTTTTAGTTGCCGTTTTGCATAGTCACACAATCGGAGCTCCTTGTTGTATGAGCCGGCCTTCTTAAGGCCCAGGGATTTTTATTTTTTAAAGCTGTTATGTCTGACTCAATACAATAATGTCATTTTAAATTTTTGCCCCTTCTTTGAATATTATAGTTACAATCAAAATAATTTGTTCAATTGTTATATTAAAAATAAATAGGGACATAGCATTGGTTGTCCACCTGCACGCTTTATAACAATTTACTGTAGCTTGATGCTTAGCCAATTTTATGTTAGGAATTCAACAGACATGATACAGGGATGGCAGAGATGGTGTGAGGACGTTCAGCGTGTTAACAACTTGGAAAACAAGAGAGAGAAGCAACTGGCGGTGTTACAGTGAATTCTCAGGTGAACTTTTTTCAGTTATGAAAACATCTATTTTGAATTTGTAAATATTTTAACTGTTTTATTAAGGCACGAACTAAACTATTCTTTGACACCTGTTGGGTAGAATTCAAATTTAAGCCATAATGGTAAAAGATGGCATACTGATTGTAAAATAAATAATAATAATGATTTTTTTTGTATCTTTCATAATATAATTTTTCTAACTGCAATAAAACCACTGAACTTATATATTCCTGTCCTATTAAGCCCACGTTTCATTAGTAGTATACCTTATAATATTTAATTTACATTCTCTTTCAAATGTGCTTGTCTGGATGTGTCAGTGTAAGTCTTAGTGGCGACGCTAGACTGACTGTTAATAAAGTTCCTAACACGGCTTCAGTTGACCAGAGTTGTATATTCCTCTCACTGCTCACGAGAACTTACCATGTCAATCATTACATCAGTTACCTCAAGTCAGATTATGCGTTGATAGGTAGGAGAGAATTTTTATTAATTGAATATTTTATGTCTTGGGTGCGGGGGAAACAAAACCTCCCAGTTCTCTGGTATCAGAGATACACACAGGTTTTAGTCTTGTATTTTCATTTACTTAGTTTCAGTGTGTGGAGTAGGTGCATGTGAAGGGTGTTTATCAGTCAGGATGTGAGGAGGTGCGTTGGTACAGCGCTTGCCGTGGATCTGAGTTCAATTCCCAGAACTCATTAAAAAAATTCCAGACATTGCCACTGGTCCTTGAGCCATGTGTGCCTAACAATGACAGCATCAGGGGAGGCAGAGTCTGGCACGTCTCTAGGGCTCTCCAACCTGCCAGCCTGGCCTACTTGGTAAAGTTCCAGGCCAGTGAGGATACAGGCATACAGATGCGTGCGCCAACACACGTATGTGTGCACACACACAGCACATCCACACAGAAGATTCTCGGATCTATTCATCAAGGGCTTGAGAGCTGAGCTGTGATCAGCTGCTTGGTTTTGTAGCCGTCCAAGGCCACAGCCTGTTCTAGTAGCGCTGATTTTCAACCGTTCCAGTGTAGGGTGCACACTGGGGCATCCTACGGCAACAGACGTTGTCTTGAGGTGTCTGGTCACGCTGCTGTGAAGCCCTGAGGAGACCGATACGGCATTAAGATGACATCTGAAAATGTTCAGGTGACAAGTAGTGTGATGTTTTCAGAGGGCTAAAGGTAGCCTGCCACAGGTGGCCATAGGATATCATTTGTAACCGTAACATTCCGACTTCTAATCAGTCAGTCTATAGACAGCTGCTGTCCTCGAATTCTCATTGACACTCTGGAAGAGGGAGCCACTTCCCTTTCCCACCAGGTTCCAGCTCCAGCTGTCACATGCAGGGCTGTAAAGTGGATCCAGCAACGCAGTGGTTAATTAAATAAAGTTTCTTGTGTACTCTAAACCACAAAATCTCATCTCTCCCATTTGTCATCCCCTTTCTCCTTCCTTGCCTCAAACCTTGACAGCATTATCAGAGATTCTGCATTGGTAATAAAGGAACAGCAACACAGGAAGTTGCCCATGAAGGACTACAGCAGTCACACTCTGCAGATGAACAAAAGTCTACTCGGCTTTTAATCAGGGGACAAATTTAGAGTCAGTCCTGAATTCTAGAAGGAGTAAATAATTTGCCCACCTGAACTGAAAAAGTTTAAGAAAACTAGAACCTCATACAGCCCTGTCAGTCAGCAGGATGGTTCATGCCTACGATGGAATGGAGCTTCTGGAAACCGTAGCTTTGATGCCCTGTGAAAGCTCCTGAGGGAACCTGGAAAGGGTTAAGACTAAGGCTCACAGTCTGATGTGATCACCATTTAAAATTGATGGTTCTCAACCTTCCTCATGCTGGGTGATCCCCAACCATAAAATTCTTTTGTTGTTGCTTCCTAACTCATTCTGCTCCTGTTACAAGTCATAATGTAAGTTTCTGCATTTTCTGATGATCTTAGATGACCCCTGTGAAAGGATCATTTGGCCCCCCAAAGAGGTTGCGATACACAGGTTGAGACCCAGTGGTTTAGCACATGGAAGTGGGCAGGTAAAGTTGTCACGGCTGTGGCCCCAGGGTCATACTTCTTTGAAGTAAGCTAATACCAAGATGTAAATCACTTGTCCCAGATAAAACTAAAGCCTCTGCACTCAGTACCTACTGTTGCCAGCATGATAAGAGAAAATAGTACAGGGAAAAAAAACATTGGCTTCTGCTTCTGAGGGAGCTGTTTGTCCTGGAACTCACAACCTGTGCTCGGACTGTCTGTTGGGACTGCCTAGAAATGGCTCAGTTAAAAAACAAACAAACAAACAAATGGCTCGGTTTTTGACTGAAAGCATGCTAGGAGACAGACCAGTCATTGCACGATCCCTTAATTTACACTGCTTTTCCAACAGGACAATTCTGGCATGGGTTGAAGGAGCCTGATTAAGCAAACTCTCTCAGGCCTTGTGATTAGGCCAGGGTCACTGGAATGTGGCCTAGAAAATAGCTGCCTAGGGATTGGCTGTTCTCTGTGTAGGCTTAAACAACACAAAGTACTGAAGAGGGGCGGCTTGCTTCCAAGGCTGGAATCTCTGCTCTTCACTCCATGGCCTATAGTAATGTAATTTAGTGTGTCCCTCTGGCTTTGCCAAAATACCTCTCAAAAGCTAGAACCTCAAGAGTGTTCTACGTTTCACGGGAATCTAGTTGCCTTGGAAACTGAGTAATCAGTACATATTCTTCCCATTTATACTTCAAAGTCTTAGAAATTCTTCTTTGACTGAAGACCACAGCTGCGGAATTTGAGGTCCTTACCCCCAGTCACACACAAAGCTTGCTGCTAGGGCATTGCTGTGACGTGTACAGCAGCTGCTGGAGCTGGAGAGGATTCCCACAAATCTGCTGCTCACTGTTTAGCCAGGCACAATGCACACTCTGAAAGGCCTCCTGCAGTCTATGGGGTTGGAGCCTGGGAGGGATTTCTGCTGTTTAAATACCATACATAGGTAGTAGATTCTCCAAGGATGATAATGAGGGGTAGAAGTCAAAGCACAGCCAGGCAGTGGTATTCCCTGTTGACATTCCTTTCTACAGACACATAAAGTACTGAGTATACCAGGTGCTTCATTATAGGAATCTCTCTCTCTTTTTGTTTTTTTCTGGCAAGGCTGCTATGAGTACCTTCATGTCTGCATGTCTTCAACACAGGTGACAGAGCTACGATCATCGTGTGTGTGTGTGTGTGTGTGTGTGTGTGAGAGAGAGAGAGAGAGAGAGAGAGAGAGAGTGAGTCATGGTTAACAGTCCCTTTGGAGTCATGGCAATATGATGGTGTCCCCAAAGGATTCTCACTCCAGTGAATGGCCACCACATTTCTGCTGAGGATCCAGTGACTTTGACTTAAAAAAGTGTCTAAATGGCATTTTCTAAGGCTAAGGCGAAAGGAAGGCAGGAAGGAACCTCCACAGGAACTCACGTTTGCTGGATAAAGCACTATGCTGTGGCAACCTTTCCAGGTGAAAAATGCTCACCTAGACCAGCTTCGCTACCAAAGGCCTGCTCGGAGCTTGCGCAGCAATGCTGTGCTCTGAGCCTGCGCAGAGCTGCGGCTCACGGATCCTAGACACACAAGTACTTCTCAGTCTGTTTCTCACGCCTTTTCTCTACCGTGCTTCTCAGATATCTTGCATGTTCCTTCCCCACGGTTAAAACTAGAGAAGGGGAATGGTAGTAGATGGAAAACCAAATTAAATCCCAATTGCTGATAACAAGTTGCTCCCTGTAACGCAGAGTAGCATAGTCCAGAACTAGGCAAATAGACTTCCAATCGCAGTTTCTTCTGGTCGGAGGGAAAGAATTTCCCTACACTCATTTTCATGGAGAGGTTTCCTCCCAGCAGCACAGCGTGACCTATACTGTAAAATGGGTTCTATGTTCTAGCTAGCCAGATGTAAGCCGACATTGGGTAGGATTTGAGCTACTTTGACTTACATCCCAGCCAAAGGTTTCTTGTTACCTGTTTCTCCTGGCCACCTGTTCATGGTCCATCTCCTCTCACAGTAGCCTCATCCTTCCTTTGTTTCCTTCTCTCCTCTGGTCTATCCTGAGACCTCCTACTCTGTCATCAAGTCCCACCTTTCTCCATGGCTCCATCACAGGCTTTAGCCTTTTATTGACCAACTAACTTGGGGAGCAAGGTTTACATAGCATCACTTGGTGTACGTGAGTGTGAGGATCTCATGGGGCAACCAGATCTTGGGGGGCAGTAGTTAGCATTGGGAATACAAATACCAG
>JANHMN010000011.1:66666213-66703520 GCA_030674055.1 Rhabdomys pumilio
CCGAGGACACCAGCAGTGCCTGCTGGTCCTGTTACAACGCCATATGTAGTAGAGCCGTGTGTAGAGCATCTACGTGCTCCTCATATGATGCCAAGCTTCCCCGCTGAGCTATTTCCATCTCTCTACTGAGCCTGATCTCCTTGCTCCCTCTATGTTCTGTTCCACACTGGGGGCTTCTGGGGAACGGGATATCGGTGAAAGAAGAAAGGCGAGATTGACCTTCACGGTTAGGACTGAGGAGGGATGCAAGCCAGAGGAGATAAAAACGAAGAGGAGCAGGTGGGGACTGGTTGTCAGCACCTAGGCAAAGGCCTATGCAGGTGCCGAGAGGAGCTAGACAGTCTCATTTAAGCATGGATGTGAAAGATGTTGGTTGTGGTTGTAGGTTGTGTATGTCGCTATGGTCACAGCAGAGCTGTGGTAGCGCAAAGGTGGCTAGTTTCATGGAGTGTGGGAAGTGAGAGATCTGAGGTACAGGGAAAATCTGGGTGACAAGCTGGGAGAGTATCATATTTGTTTCATGACAGAGTGCAGGATGTTGCTAACGAGGGAGATAATGAGATGGTGACTTGCAAGGGCAAAGGTTCAAGGAACTTTATTAGACCCCAGTGATGGACATACAGCTATTGAGGTGCGGTTTTAGGGAGTTGAATGGGTGGACATGAACTTGCGTGATTCCATGAGAAAACAAGTGAAATATGGACAAGAAGATCTATGTATAAAATCATTAACTGAAATTCCAACAAAGATCTCTCTGTAGGGCTGATTTGGATATCTGTGTCCAACTTTCAGCAAAACAATTACAAAACAGAGAAACTGCTCTCTCTCTCTCTCTCTCTCTCTCTCTCTCTCTCTCTCTCTGTGTTTGAGTATGTGGTGTGAGTGTGTGGTGTATGTATGGGTGTGGGGTGTGTGAGTGTGTGTATGAGTGGTATGTGTTTGTGTGTGTGGTGTGTGTGTTTGATTATGTGATGTGAGTGTGTGAGTGTGTGTGTTTGTGTGTGTGTGTGAGTGTGTGTGTGTTTGAGTGTGTGGTGCGTGTATGAGTGTACCGTTCCAGCCACCCTTTGAAGATGTGGAGCTGAACTCTTTTGCTTGGAACTCCAAGATCTTGACATACTGCAGTTCTTTTGTCCGAAGGGTCAACATGTTTAAGTCATAGCTATTAAATAACACAGTGGCCCTTTTGTGAGCTTTCTGTGCCCGCTTTCTGTGGCTTCATGAGACAAACAGCTTTGCAGTAGGAGGAAAGACTTCAGAAGCATGAAGAGTGAATGACTGCAGCCCCTGCTCTCAGGGGCTGCTAGGGGACAAAGTGTCCTCCTTTGTCCTTTGGTTTGGAAGTATGAATAGTTGAGGGTTATGCCTAGCTACATGGAATTACAAAGAATAATGTGTTTAAAAGTGGTTTATGGCTTTAATTTTATTTTCCAAATCATCCTTACTAATTTTTAAAAATTTTTTTTGTTTATTGGGGATTGAATCCAGGGAGGTTGTTTGCTCAGACTGGCTTTGAACTCACCCTGTAGCCCTGTAAGTTTAAGGACATTAAACTTACAATCCTCCTGCCTCAGCCTCCTGGTGTTAAGATTATGGATCTGTTACAGCAGACTTAGCTTCCTTTTCCTTTTATTTTTAAAGTCAGCATACAAAGTAATGTGTTTCCTCGTGGCATTTTAATACAAATTTCAACCCTATGTTTCCTGTATACAGCTTAATTCTCCAACACCTTCATTCTTTCTGGTCTCCTTTCTCCCCACAAATCATGAGCTTCCGTGTCACATCTATTCAATTACCCTCTCGACACCTCCTCGAGATTTCTTTCTCCCTGCATAGCTCTCCTTATACTTTTATCTCGCGCGCACGCACACGTGCATACACACACGCACACTTTAAATCTGATTCTACAAATGAGAAAAACATGGGGGTTATCTTTCTTTGTCTGGCATATTGCACATAACACAATGACTTCCAGTTCTACCCATCCCCCTCTTGCCAATGTTATGATGTCATGACTTCATTTTTTTTTGTAGTTGAATACAATTCCATTATGCAGATGTCCACCTTTTCTTTATCCATTCATCTGCTGATGGGTGTGGGAGATGGCTGCATTTCCTAGCTATTGTGACTAGTACAGCAGTAATCATGGATGTGCAAGCATCTTTGAGATACAGTGACTTAGAGTCCTTTGGGTAAGTATCCAGGAGTGGTGTAGCGGTCAGTACTTTTACCTGGAGGTTTTTGAGAGGCTGTCACACTAACTTCCTTAGTGTGGTTTACACTCCCACCAGTGGTGATGAAGAGTCGCTTTTTTTCCACATGATAGCTGATATTTATTGTCATTTGTTTGCTTGATGATAGCAGTTCAGAAAGAATATCAGAATGGTTTGAGTGTGCATTTTCCTGGTGGCTAACAATATATCTATATCTATATCTATATCTATATCTATATCTATATCTATATCTATATCTATATCTATATCTATCTATAGCTATAGCTATAGCTATATCTATATCTATATATGTAAAATTATACATATAATAAACACACATATAATTATACATATAATACACACATACATATATAATTATATGTATAATACACATATATATTACTGTTTATTACCCATCTGTGTCTGTTCTTTGGTGAACTTTCTTTTCAGTTCATTAACTCATTGATTGGTTTGATTGGTTGGGGTTTTGCATGTCAACCCTTTGCAGCTCTTTCTCTGCCTATGGACTTGTGTGTGAATATGCATGTGTGCACATATGCGGGAACACATGCCTATGTGTTCATGTGAGCATGGAGGGTAGAGGTTGACATTATGTGTCTTCCTCAGCCATCTCTATATTGTTTGTTGAGGCAGAGTCTCACTGGACCTGGAGCCCATCAGTTTGGCTAGAGTGGCTGGCCAGTAAGACACGGGGACTCTCCTATCTTTTTTTCCCCATGGCTAGGCCTACAAGACGCTGTGGTAGCCTGTTTTTACATGGGTGCTAGGGATCTGAACTCAGGTCTTCATGTTGCACAGAAAGCACCTTACTGGCTGAGCCATCTCCCATGTCCTTACCATTGGGTATATATCTTAGACTGTAATACCATGTCTTACATATGGCTTGAAAAGACTATTTCCTATTCTATCAGCTGTCTAACTCCAATGATCATTCCCTGCATTGTGCAGAGGTGTTCAGATTCATGCAATCCCATTTATCAGTTCTACAAGAAGCCTGGAAGCCAGCAGTACTGAGAGAAATGCAGGAAGCAGAGGCCAGTCTCATGCGGTTTCAGAGGGGAAAGGGGACTATTAGCAGTAGTGCCAGGGACCATTTGTGTGATACTTTGACACAGAATCTGACTGCATTCTGCCCATGTCCTAAGCACTTGCCTGAGGCCAAATTTAAAGTACTGGATTGATTATTTTGGCAGAGAAAATGTTAGAACATCATGATGTCTGTAGCACTGTTTCAGGAGGTTATGGGACCTTTAGGGGGTGGAGCCATGTTGGAGGAAGTATGTCACTGGAGGATGGGCTAGGATGACTTATAGCTTCACCCCACTTCCTGTTCTCTTCCAACTTTTGAAATTCTGATAAAAAATATCCACTGAGTTTCCTTTATTCCTGCCAGGAGTTCATGCTGTTGATCCCATTATAACATTCCTCTAACATTTTTGAATCATAAACCAAAATATCCTCTTCTCTTCCCTGGGTTGCTTTGGTCATGATATTTTATCACAGGGAAAAAAAAGTGAATTAATACAACTACCCTAGCCCTTGACCTTTGAAATTGTATATTGAAGAATAATCAATAAAATGCCTTTCTAACAAGACTTTCATTATAGCATCATTTTTTCCCATAGCCAATAGCCATGGATAGCCATGGATCACTGGATGTTTACACAGTGTGGCGGTTTATAGAGGACCCATCTTGTACTAGACGCTGTAACTGTTTTCCTCACTTGATCGTCACAATAGCATCAAATAGCAGATGCCCCTCTCAAAGAGTCTTATGCAGACATTAAAATGTTTATGACAAACACAAGATGTCATTAAAACATTCATGATAAGTGAGCAAAATAAGTATTAAATATAAAAGCCAGATGCCCGTGTATTCAGTATGGTTGTAGTCAGGTACCTCCAAAGCTGTCTATGAATTAAGATGTTGAAATGACATTCACAAAAAATGAAGTGATTTGTTAAAATTTATTCTGAGTGCTTGTGTGTGACTCTTGGGATATCATAGTAAAAATGTCCATGTGGTTTCCAGAAAGAGAGAGAGGAAGAGAGAGAGAGAGAGAGAGAGAGAGAGAGAGAGAGAGAGCACTGTAGGTACATCTACCTGTGCCTAAAAGCAAGCTTCAGTTCTCTAAGCTAGAGGCTGATAGATTGACAGTTACATTCAAGGTCATGAACTTTTCCCCTGTCCTTCAAGCTAATGCCCCAAGGCACCCCAGCCTCTTCCAGCATTCTAGGTACCATCTCTTTATTGGACATTGGACAGAGGACCTTCTGCTTTCCTTGGAGATTCCACATGCTACCTTCCAGGTGACTTCTGCACATTGCCACTTATGACCACCCTAGTTAGGATGCATCATTCTTCAATCACTGTGCCATCCTGACTCCAGCCCCATATACTGCTTATGTACTCTTTGCATGTCACTTGCCACCATTCTATAGACTATAGAATTGGGTGTCTTATTTTATATAGTGCACAGTATGTCTGTGTATTATCTATTCGTCTCACTTCAGTAAGATATAAGCATCTCAGAGGCAAGAGAATTGTCTCATCTATGTTATATCTCAGGTACTTAGGACTCCAGGAACTTAAGGAGGTCTCAGGAATGCATTGAATGCCTTAGTCAGGTTTAGCATTGCTGTGACCAGACACCATGATCAAAAGCAATCTGGGGAGGGCAGGGTTTATTTGGATTAGGCTTCTGCACCTTAGTCTATCTTTGAGAAAAATCAGGACAGGAATTCACACAGGGCAGGAGGAACCTGGAGTCAGGAGCTGATGCAGAGGCCAAGGAGGGGTGCTGCTTCTTGGCTTGCTCTCTGTTGCTTGCTTTCTTATAGAACTCATGACCCAGGGTGGCACTAACTAAGAAAATGCCCTCCAGGTGGCTTTTACAGAGGCATTCTCTCAATTGAGGTTCTCTTGTCTTTGAGGACTCTTGCTTACGTCAAGTTGACATAGAACCAGCCAGCACACTGTTGCTGACAGCGGCATTCTAGATTAGGAAAGACACTGAAGAAAGTGGGGAGAATTCCTGGCAGGAATTCTGTAAAAACACAAGTAGGATTTACTTGGAAAATGATTCTAGCAGATCTTGGGACATCAGAGGTTTCATGTTTCCCTTTTGCACCTGCCCGACCATGAGTCACGGGGCTAAGACTTTGCAGTTGTGACACTCTATTGCTTGGTTGATCTGTTTCATTTTTATTGGAGCCAGTGTCTTGCATTGATTATAACATGGTGAAAGGGCCACAGTTGTGAACCAGGGACTGTATTTTTTTTACTATCCTTGTCGTCGTCATCGTCATCATCATCATCACCATCCTGTATTGTATATTCTGTCCATTTCTTCTCTATAGCTGTGGCTCTCAGAATGTGCAGCCTAGCATCTTTCCCTTTATGGCTATAGATGGCAGTACATCACCATCTACATCAGCACAGAGTCTGGGTTTGCTAAAGTCAGAGCTGTTGGTCAGGGGAAAGCAGCTAGTGAGCGATCAGTCCAAGCTGAGTGGCAAATTGATGTCTTCATTAAGTGAACAAACTGGCTTCCTTTATAAACAGGGTCAGGATATTTATAACCCAATGGATTTATTAAATTAAAGCCTGGCCACACACTTCTGAAGATTCACTGTGGCATCTAGCGATTTATCTGCATGAAGTACATGCAGAATCATCCTCTTCAGGATTGGTACTCTTCTTATGTAATCATTAATAAAAGTCGCTCTCCATATGTTGTCTTTTTTTTTTCCATACAAGGTAAATGGAAAAAGGATTATTGTAAAAAGAAGCCACTCTTTCAAGATGGTATTAGTGCCCCGTTCTAAGCTGAAGTGAGACCTTTATCCGTCAGATATGATTGACACAGTAGGATGAAACTTTGCTTAACTGAGTAAGGTATTCAGGTGAGGAGTTTGGAATTTGCTATGCCCATATGCTGCATTTTTAAGTGATCTGTGTAGTTAATTTCACCATTGTTGGGAAGCAGTGCAGAAAGGCCAGAAACTATTCTCATAAAATGAGCAGGAGTCAAGGGTTCTCAACAAGGTTTGTCCAGCAGAAATGTCAAGTGAGCCCCCCCACATGTGAGTCCCATGTTGTTATGGTTTGAATTTTAAATGGCCCCAAAGGCGGCTGAGGCTTGGTTGTAGCTTCAGGGAGTGGCTGGGAGTTACCGGAAAAAAATATAATTTAATATGTAATATAGTCTAATTATATTTAATATATTATATTTACTATGTGATATATAATATATTATATATTATGTATATATAATGTCCTTGTATGTGTATGTATATGTGTATATACACATATATATGTTATATAACATATATTTTTAAAGAGGTCAGAGGATGGCATCCAGCCTCAGTCCTCACCTTCTATCTTGTTTGAGACAGGCTCATTTTTGTTCACAGAGTAGTCCAGGTTAGCTGGACTGCAAGGCTCTGGGGATTCTCCTGTCTCTGTTCCCCATCTTACAGTGAGTATGCTGGGGTTAAAGGTGCATGGACTACTCTGTTCAGCTTTTATGTGCGTTCTGAGGATTCAGACAGAGGTGCTTGTGTTTGTGCAGCAAGTTCTTTACCTCATCTCCTCAGCACAAAGATCTTTCTTTCTCTTAAAAAACAAAACAAAAGTATATTATTTTATGTGTGGGTGTGTTTCGCCTACACATCCATGTACCATGTATATGTGCAATGACCGGTGAGGCCAGCAGAGGGCATCATATCCCCCGAGACTGGTATTGCAGATGTTTGTGAACCTCCTGGATGCTGGCAGTTGAACCTGAGTCCTTTAGGAAGATCAGCTGGTGCTCTTAACCACAGAGCCATCTCTCCAGGCTCCAATTCCTAGCTCGTTCTTTTAACAAACAGATTGTCTCAGGTATTTGTGTCAGTAATGAAAAACATTTTGCTGGAATAGCCAAGCCTGATAAACCTTCATTCCCCAAATTTCTAGCTCTAAATTTCTAAAAATATTTTGCACACTGTTTGTAAGTTAAAGCCTGCCATACACACAGAACTTTCCTATTGCTCTTACTGATTCAAAGAAAGAGGAATCACTTTGTGGTTGTCCTAAGAACTTCTTAAAGGGACAAGCAAGGGAAGACGTTCCTTGCTTCCTGCTACACTTCCTACTACAGATATCAAGAGTTGGATCAGCATATGCCCACAGTTGTTAAGATGTAACATTATTTTCTTAGGAGCTAAATCCTAAAGGATTTTCAGTAGTTGCCCCGTGATAACTGTGATCCAACCGTCTCTTCTGAGTTCTTGATTATCTGCAGGTTGAACTGAATTCATTCTGGACCCAAGAGTAGGTTATAGGGACCATGTATCAATAAAATACCCCTTACTAAGTAGTGAAATGTAGTGATTATTTTTGTTTGCCACCTAACTGAAAGTTATGGATCTCCAGATTTTCTTTTCAGGGTACCAGGCTAGTTACTTACCCAGGTTCTTTCTGCCAAGTCCTCTGGGGTCCTCAGGTTTCACTGACATCTCCTCTCCCAAGGTGGAAGCTACCATCTTGTTCCCTCCTGGGATCTTCATTTCCACAGATGCTATTACTATTCATACTGCGCTGATCTTTTTGTCAGTTTTGTATCTGCAGGTCTGGTGGTAGAGATGAGCTGGCCCCAGCAATACGGCTTACACACATATAAGATGTAGGTTGGCTTAGTTGCATTGTAGAAGCCTGGCTGACTATGCCTGCAGTCCATACTGGGGATTTATATACTTGTTGCATATGCCTCTTACAATGCAGCAGATTGGTTAGGGCGTGTTCCATGAGAACGTGTAAGAACTTACAAGGTCCACCATGACAAATTATGACTTCTACACACACGTGTCATTGACGTGAGTCATATAGACAGACTCAATGCCAAGGCAGAAAAATTAGCACTTACACAAACCATACAGGCTGGGTTTAGCCTTGTGGAAGGATAGAAGCATTGGCTTCAGTCTCCAGTTTCTTACAGCTCCCCTCCTCAGTCCTAGAGCTGTAAGGAATGAGCTCTGTTGTGTGCAGATGGAGAACCTAAAGCTTAAAGACTTAAAAGAAGCAGATGAAGGAGAGGCTGTAACAGGATCCTGACAATACTCCAATTGTCAGAGTGCGGTTGGTGAGTGCAGGCAGCTTCACTGCTAATGTCTAGTTGATTAGGTACACTTGGAATGTTTCACTGGTCAACTTTCCTTGCTTTGGGACGGATGTCCTAGTTTGGTTTCTATTCCTTTGTTAAACAGCATGACTAAAAGAAACCAGAAAAGGACAAGGTTTATTTCATCTTACAGATTACAGTCCATCTTGGAAGGAAGAACAAGTCCATCAAGGCAGAAATTCAGAACTGAAAACATAGAGAATCGGTTTTACTGACTTGCTCCATATGAGTTGCTTGGGTAGCCCAGGCCCACCTGCCTGGGGATGGCACTACCCACAGCAAGATGGGTTCTTCTTTATCAATTAGAAATTAAGAAAAGACCTCACAGACATCCCCCAGGCCAATCTGGTTGAGGAAATTCTTTACTTGAGGTTCTCGGACTGTAGGGTTTTGTTCAAGTCAGCAGCTGCAGCTAACAATGAGAGGGGCTATTTCTTTCATAAGTTGGCATAATTGCAGGCAAATGGTTATTAATCCTATGTACTGTCTCTAGTTCATAGTACTTTGGTACTAAAAGGTAGTTTCCTTATCTTAATTCAAAGCTCTTAAGTTTATTTGGGGAAATAATTGTTTTCGAGTTCGAAGAAAATATCACCCTCATTTCACAGATTAGTTATCAAATTAAACTGAGCTAATATTATAAAATAAAAATGTTACATATTGTATATGTATATACTTACATATGATTATTATAAATTGGGCTAGAGATATAAATTAAGTTAGTACAAGGTGAAAGTAGTCATAGTTTTGACCAGAAATTTTATCCTGAGGAATTTGGTTCCATAAAATAACCTAATAAAAGCAGGGTTCCTATGCATGAAGTAGTATGATAACCTCATTCATTATACTAAAGAGAAACATCCAATGGAAGAGAATGCTGTAACAAATTATGTTGGCATGCTTAGATGTTGTCTTCAACTACTTTAATTAAGAAATTACATAAAATATTGAAATTTCCCAATAGTGTAACGTAAATCAGCACTTACCTGAGTATTCAAATTAAATATATATCAAATATATATCAAATATATATATATGTATATATATATATATTTCTCCATGCACACTCATTTTATTCATATATATACACACAAGGACATCACTCCCTTCTTTTGTGAGTAGAAAAAGTATTATTTTGAGTCATCTTGTAATTTGTTCTCTTTGAGATAGAAGGCACTCATTATCCCTTGGTAAACTTACCCTCCTGTGAGTCTTTTGTTCACACAATGGCAGACTCCCCACCTAGAATCAAGAAGCTCATCCACACTCGCTAAAGCATCTATGAATAAAGTCACCTAGGGCTGAAAGCATTGTGTGAAGAATTACACGTCTGTATTGCTTTGGGGGCATTGCCCCTGGGTGAGAAAGTGGTGGGCATTTAGGACTGGCAATGGTACTTGGTACTTTGGGTACTGGTGGCACATGGTAAAAGCAGTGAAAAGGCATGACTGACAGACACAACTCCAAGAGCAGTAATGTCTATATCCAGTGCTGTATCTTTTCTTGTTCTCCACTATAATTCTCTGTTATAATCAAGTCCTCAGTGAACCATGTTTATGTGATTATCCATGTATTTCCTGTACTTTTGAGAATAAAGGGAGAGGCCTGTCATTCTTATGTAAGACCAGAACCTGGATTGCGTTGACAGGTGGTAAGAATGACTTGGGGTGACATGAGGCGCAGTCACTGAAGCAGTGGCTCCTCATGAGAATAACTAGTGGTGTGGTAGACGGTATTTGTATTTACTGAGTATCTCACTTACCTCTGTTAAACCCAGGAAAGGTCATGTCTGTAGCAGGATACTTATTCTGCTACATTGTATTCGCAGTGGAGCTCAGTGATTAGGCAGTAGAAGAGGAGGTGGAGCTGGGAGAGAAAGAGAGGAAGAGGAGGGAGAAAGAGAGGAAGGGGAGGAGAAGAAGGAAGTGATCAGCTATGGAGAACCTCGGATGGGTAGAAAGCTGTCCTGGGTAGCAACTTCTATCAAAAGGTTAGATATTGGGTAACAACTCTAATTGTGTGGGCATCTTGTTGATTGAGCAGTTCTAAATATATAAATCCTTTAGATAATCATTAAGCTTTAAGAGTTTCATTTCTACGAGGTACTGTGAGGATGGCAGATATTGTCTGGGGTCCAGCCAAGCTTTGTGGATGCAGCGTGGTGGACTGGCAGAGCCATCTCCCACGCTGGCATCTCTCCAGTGCCAGGGCCTGTGCATCTAGCTAGGCAGAGCCTTGGTCAGTGCTGAGGAGCATTGAGAACATGGCAGCTGTCTGGGAACAAGCTGGACTGAGCACCATTTTCTAAATATTATACGTAACACGTCTTAGGGTTTTATTGTTGTAAAGAGACACCATGACCATGGCAACTCTTATAAAGGCAAACATTTAATTGGGACTGGCTTACAGCTTCAGAAATTTGGTCCATTATCATCACGGTGGGAAACATGGCAGCACTCAGGCAGACATGGTGGTGGAGGAGCTAAGAGTTCTATATCTTGATATCTAGGCAGCAGGAATTCTATACTGGGCAGTGCTTGAGCAAAGGCTCACCCCCACAGTGACACATTTCCTCTTATAAGGCCACACCTCCTCCAATAACTCCACACCGTCTGTTAGTGCCACTCTCCAAGGGGCAAACATTCAAACACACGGGTCTGTGGGGGTCAAACCTATTCAAACCATCACAGGCCACTTGATGAGAAGTGGGTGGTTAATGAGATACAGGCAGGAACAATCTTGGGATGATCCACCAAGAAGCACCACTGCCCTCTCTATCTGCCCTTCTTCTCCTATACAAACCAGAGCTACCTTCGCTTGGGATGTGGTGTGGATATGAAGGTTAGCGTTATGTGACATGTGGATTTTCTCAGGCACTGGTCATATCTCCAACTGTGTTTTGTTTGTGTCTGTGTGTCTGTGAGGACATTTATGGATAACTTAGCACTGGGATATGAGCGACTCAGTAAACTAGAGTGCTTTCTCTCATTAAGTGGGTGTCATTCTGTCAATCCACCAGGATTCTGAAAAGCACTGGGCATTGTTTGCTTTTGCTCTCAGACACTCCCTGGGTTCGGCTTGTTTTCAGGCCTTTGTATCTGGATGCACCTAGTCTTCCTGGGTCTTCAACTTGCATATGGCAGATCATAGGACTTCTCAGTTACCATAGTACAGTGAGCTATTTGCTCAGATTCTTCACAGTGACGACTGATAAAGCCTCCAACTTTTCTTTCTCTAGAACACCTCAAGAAATGAATAAACTTGTGTGACTGTGAACAACTGAGAGTTGGGACCATTTATTATTGTGGTATATTTTGACATGTCTTGATTTATACGGTAGAATTTCCCAAGATACAAAGTCGCAGAACACAGAAGACTGAACCCTTTACTGAGCGACACTCAGCTGGGGATTTCTGTAGATCTGCGGATCCTTGGGTGGTTAGACTTGAACTTGTACTTGGGGGTTTAATGCTGATGCCCAACAGTCCGTTCACACTCCCCTGAAGTGCCATATAAACATTTGTCAACTCACTCAATAGCCCAACACTCACCTTTCACCTCTTAATTTTTTAAACCATCATGTTCAGAGACTCTAATGACAGCCACCCCTGGGCGTATAAACACCACACTGGTGTAAAGAGTGTGTATCTGATGAGCTCGGGCTCCATTTATATGTGATTGTCACAAACTATCTTTGAGAGAAGAATTGTACCCTTGGCAAATTCTGAAAACCGGAGTCTTAGCCATTCCCCCCGACTTTTACATTAGGAAGCTAATCTGCATATTATATTTTAAAAAAGAAGATTTGACCCTTTAAGATGCAATAAAAACATTCCTCCTAGTTCCACGAGGGCAGCAGCCCAGATCAATTAGAAAGGCCCCGTTACTTTACAGCAACCCGGGTGTTGATGGGCACGAGCCACGACAGATAACTAAGCAGTTGCTGTAGGGAGTTGGGAGGTTAGCCCAAGGAAGCTGCGCTTGAAAACCAGCCGCCATAAATACTCTCTCAATAGTCCCTGCTCTCCTCTCAGTAAAGGCAAGTAGAAGAGCCAGAGCAGTTACCCAGATAATTAAAGAAAAAGAAGATTGGTGTTCGTGGCAGGTAATTCGGAGAACTTCCTCTAGATTTTTCTGTATTCTTTGCCTCCTGGGGTCAGCAAGAATCTGAACTGGCTCACAGAAGCGATTTCAACAAGTCAAAGGCTCTCAGCTGCTGTGTACTGCTTCATAGGAATTCCCCGTCTCATCAATCTGGATTTTGAAACAGCTCTGTCAGATCTTACGGCCACGTTGTTCCCACTGGTTCATGGCAAAACCCCAAAACTACTACAGCTGTGAAATTGTTAAGCTGTTTGTGAAACTTCAGAAAGCACTGGGTCTGGCAGCTTCTACTTACGATGCTGGCAGAAGAGGAGGACTCTTAGAGGGTGGGCAAAGGAGCCCAGCTATGGCCGAGGACAGGACAGAAATGCAGTGTGTCGGTTTCTGTAGGAGACCCTTGCTGCACCCTATATCATGCATTCCTGCAAGGCAGGTTCAAACCCCTCCCCGACTACTACTTTGCAGATGAGAACAGGGAGATGCAGTAATCACACAAGGCAGAAAGATTTACTAATCACACGAGGCAGTGCAAGAATCCTTAAACGTGGAGGGAACCACATGACACAGCCGGTGAGCTGTGCGGTGCGTTGGCAGGCACAATCTGTGATAAAACAGTCCCCAGGACAGTCCCACCCTCCTCAACTCTAGTTGCAGATCTGGCAGATGGATCAGCACTGGATACAATGCCCCAGTCATTCAATAGGACCTGGGCTGCAGTGGCTGGTCTGCTTTCTGTCTCCAGAGGTACCTTGTTAAAAATTGACCCTAACAGGGGTGAAAGGAGGAGAAGCTGAGAAGTGAGAACAGCCAGAGCGCTGCAAGCTTCATCTTAGCAGGCATGAGAGAAAGCCCAGCTGATGATGGCAGGTTGCAGGAGGCTCAGCTCAGGTAAGGAATCATGTGGTTGGTTGGGCAAGGACCTCCTCAACCGAGAACCCTGGAGTCGTTCTGCGCCCGTGTCTATTGGAAGGCTCAGTCTCTGGAACTACCAATCCGCCTTTCACCTCTATGGAGTCTGAGAGCTCAAGTTATGATGCTAGATTTGGCTCCTATAGCACCCACCATCCACCTTACCATCATCCCTCCAGCAGAATGACTGACATTCTGAAAGCCCTGGAAATAAAAAGATAGATCACCACTCCAGTACCAAGCTTGGTTATCTTGCTGTTTTTCATGATCCCAGTTCATGTGAAAGAGGTCTCCCTTTCCCAACAAACCATTAGTAGGATCTGGGGAGTCTGCCTAGCCCACAGACTGCACAAGAAGTATGGGCAGCAGAGGGACCTGGTGTGGAAACAGGAAAATAAGTAAAGCCAGTTGTGGACATCAACTGCTCCAGACTCAATACTAGCAAAGTGAGCTCGGAAACAAGACTTGAGGTGTGCTTGCGGGCATTTCCAGAGAGGTAGTTTACAATGATCTGGAACACCAGATTCAGGGGATCCAGTTTCTTCTCTCTTCTGACTTCTTGACCGCCGTGAGCATCTGCCACACATGTACTACACAGACGACATACATGAAGGTAAAACATTCACACACAAAATTACATAAATCTAAAAGTAATTTAACAAATTAACTAGATTATATAAAGAGTTGCAAAAATTAAACAAGACGACCATCAGTAAATGGACCAATCAATCCGTGTAATAAACGGTTCTCAAAGACTTACAAATGGCTAATAAAATACATAAAATACGGTCAACACTCTTAATCTAGAGGAAAATGCAAATTAATCCTGCTTTGTGGTATCGTCTCAACTCGGATAGAATGGCTGTCATTAAGCAAACAAAGGACCACAAATTCTGCTTGAGGATGTGAAAAAGAACAGCTAGTGAGAAGGTGAGCGGGTGCAGTGACTGTGGAGGTTTCTAAAGCAATGTACCACCATATGACTCAGAGATAACACTGAAATTTCTAAGTCATCGTAGTGTAGAGATACTTACACACCTGTGTTTAAGTGTCTCATTATTCTCCATAGATAGGCAATGGACCCAACAAAGACGTCTGCAAAGAGATGAGTGGCTGAAGAAAATAAGTCAGTTATACAAATGGAATTTTGTTACACAATAAAAAAAGGAAACTAGGACATTTACAAGAAATTTGTTGCATGTAGAAACCATGTTAAGTGCAACAAGCAGGACTCCGACAGACACACATCTCATTATCTGTGTGTGTGCATGTGACTATAGACTGAGAAACGAGGATTGTGAGAAGGAAGGAAGAGATCTTAAAGAGTCAGGGAAGAGAAGGTAAGGGGATAGACGTGACATGAAATCAAGGATAGGAACGATTTGGGGTAGGGATGGAGGTAGCTCTTGGAGAGGAGGGGAGATAAGGTTAAGGGTGGAGGGCAGTGGGTGAAGAAGAATGAGGGAATCCATGGTGACACCAGTGAGTGGAGTGTCATAGGTCAGTACTTGGACACTAACTTAAAGACCAACGGGAAAAGCATGAGTGTGCCAGTTTCCAACATGACCTTGGCCTTTCCAGACACTCAGAATTTACACTCATCAGAATAATCGTTCTCCTCTGGTGTCTGGTGTAGAGCTGTGTTAGATGGTCTGAAGCATGACTGTTTTGTTTTTGTTTTTCCAGAACCAACTTTGAGTTATCTTTTGGGTGCCCTTGGTATTTAAATGCCTTGTGCATGGTGCCCCCTGGTGGAGAATAAAAGGATATCATCATAGTCCTATCTCACCGCTGTCCTAAGACCTGGCTGATGCTTTTACAAGACGTGTCTCCCTCAAGATTACCACATTCATATTAAATGAAGGCCTACATATCAACGAGAACATAATTTCTGAGAGAAATCCCTTCAGCAATACTTCAGTTGATCCATGGCCTTCACTTTGCGAGTCAAACAAAAGTAGTGGGAGATAATTAATAGACCCCCCCCATGCCATCACTTCTAAGTCTTGTGAGATGGAATTGTTACTTTGGGAGGCTACGGAACCTCTAGGACATGGGGGCTTGGCTGACAGAGGTAGGTCTCTGGTGGTGGGCCACCGAAAGTCGGACCTTATCCCATTTCCTGCTTGTTAGTCTACTGCAGTGTGACTAGCCGCTGCCACACACCCCTCTGCGTGGTCTCAGCTATGCCGGTGTGCCCTTTCTGCTGGAATGGACTGAAATTTCCTAATCTATGAGCCCAAGGAAACCTTTCTCCCTTGGCCTTGTTTCTGGGAGGTGTTTTGGTCTCAGTGACATTCAGGTAACCTATAAAGACACCACTTCTCATGTAATCCCACAATGGGTAAGGTGAGGGAGGTGGGCATGGTAGGTAGAGAGAATAAGCTGTAGTGCATCAGCTTTGGTGGTACTAACTCCTCTGTAGTGTAGGTTGTCAGGGATCTATGGTTCAGCAGTGGTAGAGAAGGTGAAGCAGTAATGGTGTGTGTGTGTGTGTGTGTGTGTGTGTGTGTGAGCATGTGTGTGTATGTATGTGTACATGTGCGTGTGTATGTGTGTGTGTGTATGTGTGAGTGTATGTGTGTATGTATGTGTGTGTATGTGTGAGTGTGTATATGTGTGTGTGTGTGTGTATGTATATGTGTGTGTGTATGTGTGAGTGTATGTGTGTGTGTATGTGTGTGTATGTGTGAGCATATGTGTGTGTATGTGTGTGTGTGAGCATATGTGTGTGTATGTGTGCGTGTGTATATGTGTGTGTGTGTGTGTGTGTGTGTGTGTGTGTGATATTTCAGGAAGACAAGCTGTATTGTTAGTTCATATGAGACACATATACCCCTCCCTCTTACGCATCATCTCCTTCTCATGAGGGTTGTTTATATTGCTGTTTGTAGACAGTTGAGGTTCAGAAATCAATTTATATGGGTCATGGACCAATATTTTAAAACCCGAATATAAACTATCAATGTGGATTACACATTGTAAGTAAATATTGCTTTTGAAACTTTAATAGATCACACTTGTCCATGCCCACAGGGTCATGGCATGTCATATTTTTTTTTTAAATGGGTCTTGGTAGCAAGCATTTGGAAACCTTGACTCTGTGTCTTTACTGAGGGTTTTTTTTTTTTTTATCATGCCTGCTCTTGCCTCGCCTCTGACTGAATAATTTTCCAAGCTGCCTTTTCTTCCTTTAGTTTGTTCAGGCTGGTTATTATACAGTATCCTAAACTGAGTATCTAGTGACCCACAAAAATTCATTTCTCACAACTTCAGAGGAGCGGTTCTCAATCTGTGGGTGGCAATTCCTTTGGGGGGGTGGTCTCATAGCAGATGTCCTACATATCAGGTATTTATAATTTTTGAACCCCCAAAGTTCATTTTGATTCATAACAATAGCAAAAGTATAGTTACGAAGTAGCAATGAAATAACCTTGTGGTTGAGAGTCACCACAACACGAAGAACTGTATTAAAGGGTCACAGAATTAGGAAGGCTGAGAACCACTGCCCTAGAGTCTATGAATCCAACAGGACAGAATGGTTAGTATGGTCAGCTTCTGGGCTGAGCCTTCCTCTGGGCTGCAGAAAGACATTTCTTTATTGTGTCTTCACAATAAAGCAGATGCCCTCCCTGTGTTACTGCATAGAGGCTCAGTGGTCTCCTCACATGATGTGACACAGTTGTTCTAAAGGCAAGGCAAAGGGAGAGGGGGAAGGGAGGGAGAGGGAGAGGGAGAGGGAGAGGGAGAGGGAGAGGGAGAGGGACAGGGACAGGGACAGGGACAGGGACAGGGAGAGGAAAACAGGAAGAGGAATGTTCATTTGGCACTCAATAGTTTTGTTTGCTCCCTTGTTTTCAAGCTGAAATTTATGCTGGAAGGCCAAAAAAGAAGGTCAGAGGCAGTATTCCTGCTCTGGAATAGTGCCAGAGCCTCCCTCTTACTGACAATTTGGTTGGGCTGTGGGGCAGCTCAGACACTGAATGGATAGTACATTTTTCTGGACTTATTAGTAAGTGTAATGGTTTCTATATGCTTGGCTCAGGTAGTGGCACTATTAGAAGGTGTGGCCCTGTTGGAGTAGGTGTGTCACTGTGGGTGTGGCTTTAAGACCTTCATCCTATCTGCTTGGAAGCCAGTATTCTGCTAGCAGCTTTCAATAAAGATGTAGAACTGTCAGCTCCTCCTGCACCATGCCTGCCTGGATGCTGCCATGCTCCCACCTTGAAGATAATCAACTGAACCTGAACCTGTAAGCCAGCCCCAATTAAATGTTGTCCTTATGAGAATTGCCTTGGTCATGGTGTCTGTTCACAGCAGTAAAACCCTAAGACAGTAAATTGATTTCCTTTTTATCCCCTCCCGCCCTTCTGTCATAATGGGCACTGTCTTTCCTATTACCTCATGAGAGTCTCCAGCTCTGGTGTTGACGCCATCCCACTGTTCTGGAAACTTAGCTCCCAACACAAGGGTTCCTGGCTGAGAAGTGTGGGGAGCCGACAGAAGGTGGCTATCATCCTTGCAGCCATCTTGAGCCATATACCCTGATAAGAGACTTGATTACAATAGCCTACAACAGCTGAGCACACTCTGATAACATCTTGCTTTAGATACCCAGGATCTTCCCTTGGGTGTGTGAGACTTAAAGGTGTGATTTAGAGCTGAGACTTAAGGGTGTAACTTAGAGATCAGATTTAGAGATAAGACCTAAGGGCGTTGACTTAAGGGCGTGACTTAGAAGTGAGACATATAAAAGGCGAGAGGCAGACAGAAGAGTATAGTACAACTTGGAACTAGGAATTAGGTTAGAACTTGCAACAGAGAATTAGGCACTTAGCACTTGGAAGAAGTAACTTGGAACTTGGAGGCACTAGGGACTAGAAACTAGAGACTAGTAACTCAAGACTAGGGACTTGGAGAGAAGAAGAGAGACTGAAGAATAAACGGAATTGAATCACACTCTGTCTGGTCTCCATTCCTTGCATCCGTCCTCACTCTCTCTCTTGCTGAACCCGGACCCGCGGACTGGAGCAACTTGGGGAAGTACGAGCCAGAACAGCTTATCCCCCAAAGCTTTTGGCAGTTCTGGTCCCAACATTGATAGAGCGGTCTGCAACATTTTAGCCCCCAAACGTGGGGCAGCTCAGGTCTCAACAATGAAGATTTGTGGGCTTTGTCCCTGTAAAAGAGGGACAGAAGAGGGGTATTCACCCTCCATCCCACTCTCTCCTTCTGCTTACCATTGTGTGAAGACAAGGCAAGAGGCTCCAATTTGGAAACAGGAATATGGCTCTCACCATCTGCCCACACCTTGATCTTGGCTTCTCAGCTTTCAGAATAGTCATGAGTAAACTTGTATGGTTTGTAAACATCACACCCCACTCTGTTTGGAATTTGTTAGCACAGAAGGTGTGCATTCAGAGACTCCTTGGCTGAAAGCTCCAGTGATCCTTCCTCCAGTCTATGAGGGTGTTTGACATGGATCTAAGGACTTGAGTCAAAGCCCCTGGCGGGTCTACTGGTCAAGGAAAGAGAGCCCTTGTCCCACCGGGAGCATTTAACTTTGACTCTTTTAAGGTTCACGTACACTTAGATAAAGCTTGACACAACTTACCCAGTAGCTACACTGGAATACCTTCATTCTCAACAACCAGTGATTGTAGGCGTCCCAGCTCTCCCATTCTTGAGTGAGGTGACATTAAGAATGAATATTTTACAACAATGTGCCCTGTGTACCATGATAAGACTGGTGACTCTGGTCAGTGTAGATGAGAGGACAGGGGCATGAATGTGCTGGCTTCTGGACCATATTCCCTGGACAGCATTTTTGTTTGAAGCTTACAGTAGTTTTGCATCTGTGCTGGGGTGCCTATGTCTGTGCTGGGGTGCCTATACAGTAAAAGCACTTGCACTCGGTTGGTCCAGCTCTGTTATCTTCTTTGCTTAGAGCTTGTGGACTTCGCTCACGTGCTACCCTTGCTAATGAAGACCACCTGTTTGATAGTGGCACATAACTGTTTTTTTTTTTTTTCTTTTTTCTTTTTCTAAACTTGTATCTGCCCAGGGACTATCAGATTCAATGTTTTCAGTTTGTCACCAAATGTATAGGCCCTTACAAAAGTAGAATAATATAAAATGTCCTTTGGGTTTGGAACCCTATGGCCACAGAGGTAAGTAAGTGCCTTTCTCTGAGTATAAAAATTAAGGAATTTTTCTTTTTCTGGAGAGATGGCTCAGTGGTTAAGAGCATTGAGTGCTCTTCCAGAGATCCGGCATTCATTTCCCGGTAACCACATGGTGGATCACAACCATCTGTAATGGGATCCGATGCCCTCTTCTGGTGTGTCTGAAAATGGCAACAGTGTGTGCACATAAACAAACAAACAAACAAACAATTTTTTTAAAAATTAGGGGATTTATTCCAATTTCCAATTCTGGACCAGTCAGGGTAAGCCATATATGCATGGGAGGCCCAGTTTATAGCCAGTGGGATGCCTCCAGTTTCCCCTGGCAATGGCCTCCAATAAGAGTGTGTGTACAGGACTCCTCATGTTCCCACCCTACAGCCTACTCCATGCCTGTTCTTGTCCTTGGGTCACTGCAGAACTCAAGGTATGGTGGCTGACTCCTTTGTAATAGCCAGAGACGAATATGCTCGCTGGGCCTGTTCTCTCTCTGTCTTTGTTTCCACAGAAACAATTCCAGTCCTCCTCAGATAGTCCAAATAATACAGGCCTTCAGTAAAATGGCCAAAATAGAGGGGAAAAGGGAGAGTCCTTTATAGGCACTGGAAATGTAAGAGGGGTTAGGCACGATGGCTCAGCAGGAAAGGCTGCTGGCAGAAGCCGGGACCTGAGTCCTCTCCTCGACCCACGTGACTGTGGAACGAATGAGCAGACTCCTGCAAGAGTTGTTGTCTGACTGCCACATATGTGTGGTGACACACAAGCACACAGACAGACAGACAGACAGACAAACAGACACAGACAGACAGACACACACACACACTGAACATGGTCAAGAGGGGCTGCTCTCCTTGACTTTCTTCTATTAGCAAATTTTCCATTTTTTTCTTTTACCACAGACATTCGTAATCAAACAACCCACTTTATGAACTTTGCTACTTTTAAACTGAAAACTCTTTCTTTTTTGAAGCTTAAGGCAGTTATTCCTGCAAAAGATGGCCCCTGGGTTTATTAATTAAATAGAATGTAGGGAGTGTTTGAAATATTATCATCGGGGTGGCTTCCCTCTGCATTTATAAAAACTCTGCCGTCTCACCATAATTAAGATAATATGAAAAGAGTTTGAAACATGGTGATCGCTTAAAACCTGAAAATAATTCTTTTCAGTGTGAATCATTATCTCACTAGTTTTATAACCTAATAAAAATAAAAGTAAAAGAAAAAAAACCCTGGGCGTTTTAATTTTTGCAAAAAATTCAAATGTATTCTGGGAACATGGAGGCATTAGCTATACATTCCTGCTTAGGAAACCTCGTTCTTGAAGTCCCTTCCTTCCAGATGTGAACCCCAGCCCTCCTAGCCCCCCCATACCCTTCTCTGCAGGAGTTAGAAAACTTAAGGCTCTGTGCAAGGAACACTTGGTTGGATTCAAAACAAGTGACAATTCACCTCGCCTTGGAGCTGAGATGCACAGTAGAAATCCATAGCTTTTGACGATGCTTTTTATTTCTCTCTCTAAAGACCCTTCCATTTCTCCCTGGATGTACAGAAGGTCCAGGAGAGAATGTGGAAGCTAACTCTGTAGGACTCATTTTACACCTTCTATCCTGATATCGCCTTGAGCTGTGCTTGCAGTTCTCCGGATCCTTTGGAGATCTCCCCTGAGGTTTCTCTCTCCACGTCTCACCATTGTTTGGTATGTTTTGGAGAAGCAGACACTGGACTTGTTTAATGAACACTTGCTGGCATATTGGTGAAAGGCAAAACTAGGCTCAGTGGGGGATGAGTGTGGTGAGACCTAGCCCTCATTTCTGACTCCGCCCTTACCTCATCACCCATAATCACATTGGTTATGTCTTTTGATTTCCTTTTCTGTTGCTGCCCTGTGTCATGGAGATTGATTTGTACTGTTGGATCTGTAGGACCGACCTCTTCATGCACCCCAGCAGTTCATTTTTGGGGTAGATGTTGGTGTAGGTCAACCCAAAGCCCTGGGTCTGGGCCTGAGAGGTATCTGAACTGATCAACCTGCCCAGTTCCCTTGAGTGTTGCAGCCTGTGAGGGACATGGCCAGCTCTCCCACCTGCCATAGATGGTGAGGGATGAGAGAGGGGAGGAGGGTGTCTCTCCCTTGTCCATTCCACTGCCCAGCAGACAAGAGGCAGGGCTGGCTCTTTTGTGCTCACCCACTTGGGCAACTGATCTGCACCCATCCCCCAGGGTCTAGGGCCACCTCTACTGTGCTGACCAGGTGAGGTGCAGGGTTCACTCTCCTAAGTGCTGCAACAGGTGAGGGGCAGGGACAGCTCTTCCATGACTCCCAGGTAAGGGGTAGAGCCAGTTCTGCATACCACTCAGACATCAGCATGTCCCTGGATGGCAGCCCAGACCAGGGGTGTCTGTTTGGCCTTTGGTAGTAACAGACCTTCCTGCTGCAGGGCTATGGACCCAGACAGTGCTCCCAGTGTCTGTACAGGCAAGAACCCCACCATGGTCCCAGGTGGCATCACAAGCTATTCACATCAGTTCCTCATTAGCCTTGAGTCTCCAGTTCTGTCTCTCTTTATTGTTCCCGCACCTTCTATTTCTTGTTTTCTTACATTTATCCCCAACTTATTTGCTCATCTTAGTGGTCCCTGAAGTCCCTGAGTGTCTGGGGTCATCTCAGGAGTGGTCTCAGGAGTGCTATGATCCACTAGTGCATTATGGAACCAGGCAGGGGTCATCTTGGGCATGGTCTGTCCCCCAAGGGTTGCACAGCACTGGTCTGTTGGTTATCTCAGGCTTACTCCTAGCCTAGGTCCACCCAAGTGGCCCCATGTCAAGGCCATCTGTCTCTTTCTCACTCCCTCTCAGGGCCTGTGGTCCAAGGTAGGGTTCTTTTAGTCTCCAGCTTGCTCCCCATCCTGGGAGGCTGCCCAGGCTTGCCTGGCACTGGACTGGTGGTCATCTCAGGGTCTCCTTTTACAGGGAATGTTAGGCAACTAACCATTCAGATGTTCACAGGTGAGAACACTGAGTGTAGAAACGGCCTCTCTCCTCTTTCTTTGGTTTCTTAATGGCTCTGTTCCTACCCTGGGTTGGATTAGAATATCTTATTCTATTCCATCCATGGCTTTCAAGAGTTAAAAGGAATCACAGTGTTTCCTCTTGCCTCATTTAGTTCCACTGAATGCATGACATTTCCTTTTTCTTCAGAATTGTTTGGCTAAAGCATGGGGTGCTGAACCCTGGCCCAAGTTTCTGGTTTTGTAGGTGTGAGGTGGATCTTACAGAATGGAGCATCCAGAATAGGACCCAAGGGGTGTGAGTGTGACTAGACTCAAGAACACATGCTCAGATCTGCTGGTGTGTGTGTGTGTGTGTGTGTGTGTGTGTGTGTGCGTACATGCTTATGTAGGGTTTGATCAAGATAACATCTTAATATTTTGAGAAGGCCATGGAAATTCTGTTAAGATCCTAGTTCCCAAAGGTGTAAAGGAGAGAGAAAGGTTGAAACAGAAGAACTGATGTGGTTTGACAGCTGCACGCCTCTCTCATTTGGATGTATCTGAAATGAGATACAGGGAAGGCTTCGGTGTCCTGTAGAGGCTTTTTAGCTGCCCCATGGTGCCTGCTGTCTACATGGTGTGGTTTCAGATTGG
The DNA here is from genome assembly GCA_030674055.1 of Rhabdomys pumilio. Taxonomy (NCBI): domain Eukaryota; kingdom Metazoa; phylum Chordata; class Mammalia; order Rodentia; family Muridae; genus Rhabdomys; species Rhabdomys pumilio. Next base: position 66,689,454 of record JANHMN010000011.1, read on the forward strand.
GCACTCAATCTCATTGCCTGATGGGATGTGGTCAGCTAATATCTGTGCATTCGACTGCACACAGCTATTTGCTCCTTGTGTTTCATTGGTCTTCTGTTTTAAGGAACCCATGTGACTCTGCTGGTTGAATTGCTTTCTAGGAAGTAATTGGCTGTGAATTTTAACACCATGGTAGTCACCTACCGAAAGATTGAAGTTTGGTAGATACCTGAATGGTTCTAGAAACTCGTTGTTCTTTTCTTTTCCAAATGACAGAGACAGGAAGCCCCCATGGGTAGCTGGGAGGCTCGATTTATTTCAGATCTTGGGACAGAGAATGTCAGATCAGAAGAGTAACAACATGGTGACATTTGGTGTGTAATCTGAAGTTGACAGTTGACTTAGCATCTGAAAGGGCTAGAGGTGCCCCAGGCCTCAAGTCTTAGACTTTAATGGCACTGTCTTTTCCACTTGAATTTGCTTGCTTTTTTTTTTATTAATTGCATTTTCAAATATATCTAAAATAACATAGAATATATAATTTTAGAATATGACACATGATGATGCTACCAACCTCCCCCTAACTGGCAGATTGTGTTTAATCAGTCCATGTGCACACTTTCACAAATCCCTCATTTGTGAATACTTCAGTATGAAGCTACAAACACAGGCTTCAAAATAACATACTCCGATACCTGATAACATTCTTATTTTAAATATGTCCGCTGTCTATGTTTAAATTTCTTGATCTTATTAAAAATAGCACATCCATTCCAATTAGGACCTCCAAAAGATACTAATTAAATTTGATTATGGATCTCTTATTTTTAAAAGTATTTAATTTTACAATAAAAAAGTCTTAGTGTTTATCAGTTTCTCTCCTCTCTTTCTTCCCGAGCCATTTGTCTTGGTTACATTTGTATTGCTTTGATGGAACACAATGACCCAGGCAACTTATAATAGAAAGCATTTAATTTTGGGCTCACAATTCCAGAGGGCTAGAGTCCATGATCATCATGGCGGGAGCATGGCAACAGCCCATGAAAGTCTATAACCAGCATGGTGATGGAGCAGAAGCTGAGAGCTCATATCTGATCCACAACACCAGGGGTGCAGGGCTGGAATCCTGGAAACCCACAAACCATGACACACCTCCTCCAATGAGGCCACACCTCCTCCAATGAGGCCACACCTCCTAATCCTTCTCAAAACATTTCCCATCAACTGTGGACCAAGCATTCAACCCTGTGGGAGCTTTTCTCATTCAAACCACCTTTATCTGTTTAACACAATGATTTTCTGTTTTAATTCCCTCCATCTCTAACCTGGTTTTATCCTTTGCTGTTGTCTTGTTTGTATTTATGAGTGTGTGTGTGTGTGTGTGTGTGTGTGTGTACATGTGTGTGAGACAGGGTCTTGCTATACATTCTAGCTTGGTCTTGAGCTCACCATCCTCCTGCCTCAGCCTCTTCAGTTCTGTTATTATGGAAGTGTACTAACATGTCCAGCCTATGCTTTCTAGTTCTTATATACTGGTACTAAGTCTAGAAGCTTTACTAAATTTTGGTTTATTTTTTCATAAGGTTCAAAACATTTCACAGTCAGTATTGTGTATTCAATATTGTATCGTGCCATGAGGCATGATTTCTATGTGTCCTGGTCTAAAAATGGTCGTTGGGTCTGATGTAATGAGCATTGTCTATTCATTTTAAGATTTACCACTTATGATCACTGTTAACTATTACCTAGGTCTACTCTTTCACAGGAAGTTGCAAGATGATAGTTTTTAATTCAACACTTTTTCTGAATTGACTGGAATTCTTGTATAGGGAAAAAACTTTCTTCACATCTGTTTGTTTAACTTGAAGTGTGACTCATAAAGGAGAGGAGATAAATGCAGGATTCTAAACCATACTTACTGAATTCCAGAATAGGTCCAGAAATATTTAATTATGACCAACATGATTTTAATTTTTCAAAATATAATTTGAATGTAAAGTTTTTATATATATTCTCATTTTTTATTAATATATTAAATATTTTCATATTTTAAGGCCTTTACATATTTAATATATTTTAATCAGTGGGGTTTAACAAAGCAACCCATTAAATTGGGTGTTCTGTTTTTCTCAATTTTAACTTGATTTAAGTATAATGACTGTTTTTATTTTATACTAGATACTGTTAAAACATAATCATACTTAGAAATGAAATATGCCTATCATAGAAAATGTATGGTGTAAATGTAACACATAATGATAAAATGGAACTCCGTTGTGCTCTTTGACCTCAACAAATCTTATTACATTTTCTTCCACTCCTTGCTCGCATGCACGTTATTAAATGCTTCCTACAGTGTTCTTATTGCTGCCCCTCACGCATGCTTTCCGGAGTCCTTCTGCCTCATCTCCCCCTTACATGTCTGGTGAAACTTGAATCTCTGTTCCTTCTACCTACCTGATGGGAACAATGCAGGCAGCCAAGGAACAGCGGTAACAGTCAAGAAGTTCAAGAAACGAAGGCCAGCCCTACGGAACACTGCTAACCAGGGAAGAGGAAGACAGAAACGCAAACAGTGCTATGGCTCTGTCAACTGCTAGTGATCCTCAGTTGCTGGGGATGGGAGGCAGGGTAACCCAGGAGGAAGTGGGTTAGAGAAAAGTCTCATTAAAGATGTGGAAATGATACGGCTAGCAACCTTTGAGACATCTGGAATGGAGAATTATGGAACCCTGTGTAGGAACTTAAGGCAGGCACGGAATGGAGAAAGTGACTGAGCTTGTTGCTGTGTTGTGATTGGCTGAAGTAATGAAAGTGGTGACCAAAACACCAGTAGAAAGGAAGGGAAAGCTGGCAAAGGGGAGGAGCCCATCGTCAGAGTGAGTGCGAGATCACCCAACACTTCCCCACCATGCCCAACTCTTTTGCTTTCCTGTTTCAGTCGAAAGTGTTCTTTGAAGAGTTTCTTGGTCACAATGGGTGTCCATCTAAGGCTTTGGGGCCTCAAATGAAGAAAATAATTCGATTAGTCAACTATTCAGATCTACATGTAGGTACATTGTCGATTGACAGTTGAGCCTGGACAAATCAGTCACGTCCTCATGTGATTTGTCCTGACAAACAGCACAATTTTCTTGAAGTTGTTCAGTCCAGAACCTAAGAGTCAGTCTTGATTTTTCCCTTTTCCATAAAACCTTCCTCTCTGGCCTCCAGCATCTGCTTTAGACTCTGTATCTTGACCCCATCTCCTTTCTCTGCCTCTACTGCCTGCTAATCCCGACCATAGCCCGTCCCTTACCTGGGCAGTGACAGAACCTCATGGATTTCTCCCAGGTCTCTGATGGTTGGTCAAGGTTCTATTTTCTACCCAGTGCTTATAATCGACCATATTCTCTCCATCATTAAGGACATCGCACTTTTAAACTGTTGGTGGCTTTTCATTATACTTACAATAAGTCAAAATCCACGAAGCCTGGATGCACCTCTGCATAGCTCTCCAACCAAAAGCTATACTAATCTCCCATTGTACCAGGATTGTTTTTGTAAATGCAATCAGTCAAGCCTTTCTTGGATCAAGATGTTTGTACAGCTGTTCCTGGATTTAGGATGCTTCTCTCCAGCACTGTTGTCTATGACTTCTCCTTTGAAATTAACTCCAAGATTGCCACAGTGGTGTATTTTCTGACCAATATAACTAAAGTAGACCTCTTGTGCACTGCCATTTCAGACTTTACCGTTGTTATGTATTTGTTCATTCCTGTCTTCCCCACTGAATGCATTCTTCATGACAACAGAGAATAACTTGTTCACCTTTGAGCCCAGTGCCCAGTTTTGGCACTCAATAGTTACTACACGAGGGAAGGAATTCTATGTTGTTCTTGGCGGGTTATATATACACTTTGTGAGAAGCAGTTCCTAAGTTTTCACTGTTTAGAGTCAGGCAAGGCTCTGGAGAGTCCACTATGGAACAGAACAGCATGTCTCTGCTTTCAAAGCTCTTCCGTCTACCAGGGGCACCGGTGTATATGTAGAATGACATAATCTGAGCTAGGCTTTTGTGCAACGTGATTCAAAATAATATAGTATGCTTAATGTTACAAAAGAAGTAGAAAGAACCTTGGATACAGAGAAAGACAGTTTGGAAGTTGGTAGTTATTTCTGTAAGCCTCCCTTTGCCTGGCAGGCTGGCTCCAGTTTTCTCTCGTTTTTATACATTCTTGTAGATGGTTTGTGTGTATGACATACATTTGTCGAGAGTAGGTTCTTGGAAGGGGCCTGGCTAGGTCAATGGGCAGGTGTATTTTTAAATTTTGTTGCTGAATTGCTCTTTTTTGCCATTATGGAGAGGACATTCGTATTGCAGGGTATCTTTGCAATTTCTTAGTACCATGATATCTGAAAATTTTATAATTTGATGTTAGAAAAAGTATCTTATTATTTTAATTTCATTCATTCTTACTTAAATTTGTTTTTTTCTTGAATCTGTATTTACCATTTCTCCTGTAAGTCCTTAACCCATCTTTATATGGAAGTACTGCATCTTTCTTTTATATTTATAACATTTCATATATTAGGGAAATGAAATTATTTTTATGTGTAAAATCAAAGTATAATTTCCCAGATGATCATAGTTATCTTTATGGTTTTCATGTTTAAGTCATACATTTAATCCTTTCAAGATCAAATTAATTAACATTTCCTTACATATACTCATTATGTCAAAATTATAAAAAATAATCCATAATTTACTTACAATATTTATTTTTATTTCTCTCATGGTTAAAATTGACTTCAATGTCAGAAATAAAGTGAAAATGCAGGTTAGTAGGTTTTAATAGTTTACGTGGCCACAGGTTGCAAAATTAAAAGCCCAGTAAAAGGTATGGGATACCTCCTGTGCGTTGTTGGTCAGGGGTCTCAGAGACACCCCCTAAACAATTCAGGTTATTGCTATTGCTCTTGATTAGACTCCAAAACTTTATAATTAAAAATCTCTTTCTGAAGACACCACACACATTGGTCAGTAGACACGAAGGAATCAAGCTGGTACTGATCTGAAGCTTCCTCCCTGCTGGCTTGCTGTCCGAGTTCCAGAAGGTGCTATGTAGCCACTGGGGGAGAAAAGTCATCTCCAGTCTTACGCAGCTCTGAATCTTGTGAGCAGCAGTAATGCCCGGTATGGTAAAGCTATGGTTCTGGGCACGGGAGCGGCATGGATGTTAGGGGAGTGACCAACGGTTGCTGATTGTATTTAAGGCCCCATTGAGCCATTTTGGTGGTACTACCCAAACACTGCTCTTTAGACCCCTTTCTCCTTGATTTGCCCTATTAAAATTATCTGAGCATAAAAACAGCATCCTGGGTTCTACAGGGACAAAGGCCAAAGGGCTATCCTGACTGGTCATTATTCGTTTGCATCCTCTACTGTGTTTGACCTGTAACCAAATTATAAATAAGGGATGAAGTCTGAGGAAATCAGGCTAACTTCTGGAAGAGCAGGTGTTGTCCACTTTTCTCCTTGCTTCTAGGTAGAATGAAAACATGATGTTTTGAGCTGTGACACTCAGAGACAGGGCCACCATTCCTGAAGGGCAGGATGGGGTGCGGGGGTGGGGTGGGATGGAGAAAGGGGCGGGGCGGGGCGGGGCGGGGCGGGGCGGAGCAGGGCACTTACTTCACTCTCACTCTTCTGATTCTGAGCTGTTCTGTATGTTTTGTTAGGTCCTGGGACTTTCACAGCCTCCTGCTGTCCCTCAAGTCACTGCACTGATATGTGAAGCTACCGTCATTAAGCCATCCTTAATGTTATCAAGGACATGTAATCATCTGTTCTTGTTCTCTGTAAACGTTATTCTTAATGCACCTTCACATTTTCTCCCATTCCACTAGACTCTGTTGTTGAAAATCTATGAAACTTCTACACTCATCCTTCTACACACACGTCTACACTGTATCTGGATTTTTAATGGTACTTTATCATTCAGACTAAATTCACCTGTGGTTTGGTTTTAAGGCTTTTTGTACTACTTGTTTTCTAAAACAATTTTCTTGGAATTGTGATCTCATCTACCATAATGACAACTACCTTTAGGTTAGTGTTTTCCAGCAAGGGTTCTATGAGATATAAGACATTTGTGTGTTTTTTTTCCCCCTGCTGTTTGCATAAAAGTTCCTAGGATCCTGTGTTTTCTTTGTAGAAGTCTATACTATTCACATGGGCATATTTGGTCTCCTTGTCTTTGTCTCTTCACAGTAAGAGATAAAGTCTCAAATGAGTATCTCTAAGTTGTAAAGATATAAAGTGTTCTCTTTATCTTTTATATTTATATATTTATCTACTTATTCTATGGACCATGTATTCTATGGACCATGCAGGAATGAATCCCTTTGCTTACATGCCTTTGTGTTTATGAGCTCTTAAACATTTTAAATAATTACTTCGATATTGTTTTGCATTCTATACTGTGGACCAGACTAGCCTGCTCCTGCCTCAATGGTCCAGATGCTGAGATTTACAGGCACAGGCTGTCAACAGCAGCATGACATTTTAAGATGATTTTTACAACCCTGTCTGGAGACTACACTGATCATTGCCTCGTTTGCCTTCCCTCCCACTTTAAGAGTTGCTACAATTTCACCTTCATGAGATGTACTGGGTTTGTCATGGTGACATCTGTTCTCTGCAGCTCTTCTTTCTTGCTGTTAATCTATCAGCGTCTCCTCCAGCCCTTCATCTGGCTCTATACAGCAGCCATATTCCTTTACACTTTGAAATTTCATTTGTTTCTTAACTTCAGTCTCTGCTTTGGTTCCTTTCAGCTCATCTACCTTGTGGTTTTTTGTAAGAATCAGGCGTCCCTGTGATATTTTGAAAACTACCCGTTTCTTGAGTCTTTTGGTAGGTAGTTTTAGAGGTGAGCTCTATCTCCGAGTCTATAGTTGATATTCTCCTTTTTTTTTTATCCTGATGTGTTTGAAAAACCACCAGGCTCTAGGATTTTTTCTCTTAGTCATCAAGGAGAGAACCATTTAGATTTGATGTCTGCTGTAGTCAGGAGGAATGGGCACCTTGTGTCTTCTGTGATATGTAGCTGAAGGCTGGCCTTTGTAGATGGTGCCTGTCCAGTGTGTCTGCAACACTCATTGCTGTCATACTAGAATGCTGAGGTCACACAAGCCCCCTAATCCTTCAGCTCGACTTGATGGTCTTCTGAGAATGGGATGTTAAAAACCTGTCATCTCTAGCATTTTCTGCTACTAGAATCTCCTGTCCCACACTTCAGTGCTTTACATATGGAATCCTGGTACCCAGGATAAAAGGTTGTTGTTTTTTTTTTTTTTAATTTTTTTTTAAAGTTTTTATTTCTAGTTGTTATGATTCCCTCTTTAGGAGACTAACACATTTTGAAAACATTTAGGAAAATGGCAGCACAGGAGAAGCATTTTGATAACATCCAGATGTGGTAGCAACTCTGTTGAGAAGTAGTAGCTTTGGGATTTACTCCCTGAAAAGCACGCCGACCAGACAGCTTATAGTAGAAGGAGTGTTTTGGGCTTACAGTGGAAGGGAAGCGTGGTGGGAAGCAGCAGCCATGGCAGCAGCAACAGGAATTTGAGACCTCACATCCTGAACTACAAGCATCAAATAGAACAAACTGCATGCTTTTAGCACCTGAGCCTCCCAAAACAATGCCACCAACTGGGACCAAATGTTCAAATGTTTAAGACTATGGAGGACATTTCTTATTCAAACCACCACATCCTTCAGATAGGAAGCTCCCCATGATATCATTTCTGGGCTAACACATATACATAGATAGTTAAGATTGCTTTTTAATTTTCAAGGTTTTCCTGATACCGAGTTCATTGCTTGATATATATTGTCTTATTTAATCTTAGTAATGGCCCTATGAAGTCAGTGTTTCCTGATTTCCATTTATGAATGACATAGTTATATTGGGGACTTGGATAACCTGCCCAAGGTCACTGAGCAAGGGGACCACAGGTCAGGATTCTTAAGAAAGCCTCTGGGAAGCTAGGAAGAAATTTTTAATGACCCTGGGTTGCTATTAATTTTGGGCAAATGAGTCTTTTCCTTACTGTAATTTAAAAATATGCATTATTGGGCAGATGTCCCACTTAGATTCTGCCTTTTAAAGGAAAGAAGAAAAACCTTGATTTTATTATAATATTATGGGATAGTTCTTTTGTCTTAGTCTCTACTGTAGCCTCTGACCTCAGGGAAATTATCTAAGCACAAACATCCATCTTCCCCCTACGTCATTTCGATTCTGTCAGCTGCTAGTAAAATGAAGTGAAGAACTCAACTCTCTCTTGAAGGTGAATTGTTTCTTTTTAATCTTATCTCCTAGGAAAACAATTTCTTTCCCTATTATAAATTCTGGTGATCCACTCTTAGAAAAATCAAACCAAAAATACCGAATCTGATAACAGCATCTTCAGAGGAGATTGGGATTCACATCTGAATCTTGACGATGTCGGTTTTTTTTTTTTTTTTTTTTTGAGACAGGGTTTCTCTATGTAGCCCTGGCTGTCCTGGAACTCACTCTGTAGACCAGGCTAGCCTCAAACTCAGATATCTGCTTGCCTCTGCCTCCCAAGTGCTGGGGACGTTGTCATTTTGAGTCAGCGTTTTCCTTCTGTATTTATTTATTATCAGACAGACAATAAATCAGAGTAAATGTTATGAAGAAGAGAAGCCGGACAACTCAACATTTCTTGAATACAGGGAAGTGGATCCATGAGGGAGAGGGAAAGATATTCCTTAAAACACCACTCTCACTGCCATGTACGAGTTGAACACACTTTAGCAAATTGCTTGCGATGAGAAACGGTTCATATTTCAAAGATTTTAAATTTGCACAGACCTAACTAGTTGCACATCCCTCATTGGAAAATCTGAAATCTAAATGCTTCAAAATATAATACCTTCTGAACATTAGAAAGTTCTAGCTTCATGGTATATTAATCTGCCTCATCCACTGTCCCCACATCTTTCCTTTACAGCTAGACTATTATGGGAGGTTAGCAATCAAGTAGCCCACAGGTCAGTGTTAAGGTTATTAAGGCAGCTTTAGACTTATATTTAAGTGTGACGATACTGACTCGTCATATTCTGTGTCCAGAAGCCCGTTTCTCACTAATTTTTATCTTAGCTGTGGAACTTCCTTCTAGCTAAAGACTTCTTTAGGCGTAAGGATGCTTGTATCATTGCTATGTACAAAATCCTTACCATCTATATGTCTACAAGGTATACATGGATTCTGTATGGTTTACTCCACACAGCATACATGGATGAAAGGTACTCGTTTGAGATGTCTGATGTTGTCATTTTAATAGGTCTTATCACTGCATATCAAGCTGATTTTACAGATGGGCAACAAAGACTTGAGAATGTTACATGCTTTGTTCCAGTTCCTAAAGAGCAGTCTGCCATCTTCATCTAAGCCCGCTCGCCTCTAGAGCGAGCTTACTCTGCCACGCCTGTTGCTTCCTTGAGAAGTGTATGTGCAAAGATTCAGCGTCTTTTGCCATGTAGTGAAGTGATGGAGAGAAAGGCACCGTCTTTCGTGATGCGGTGTGACAAAGTGGGCAAGAAACAGTTTATAGGTTTGCTGAATGTATTTTTCTCTTCCGTTTTTTTTCCAATGTGTCTAACCTTAAGAAAGTTATTGAACTTGAGACCCAATTATCACTTAAAGTAGGGTCATTAATGTTTAACTTGCAGTTCTTGTGTAGTGATTAAGTGGATTAGCAATGATTATTGAGTCTTGTGCCTTTGGCTCCTGGCATAGCACACTGTGTACTCTCAGTCTGTTCACCCGCTTACTCCCCTTTGTAAGTCAGCTTTGTCTGTCATGGGTCAGCGATCGTAGTCATTTTTAGAAAATGTCTAGCTTTTTGTATAAATAAAACTGCTATATATAAAAATATTTGTAGGAATCATCCTGGCTTTAGTAAAGTGGCAGTTGTGGTTTTTCTCTAAGATTCATGACTTCGCTAGCTCCAGGTACTTGAATAGGTTTCTCTTATTGAGTGGGCCTTAAATCCAATTAGAGAGCTGTTGGTTACCACCAAGGAATGTGCCACTATTACTTCCTTAGGGATATCATGCTATGCTGGTCATTGTTTTAGCTCATAGGCACCATAGCTAAGTTGGTTCCCTTCCTTGGAAGCTTGCATAATGCCTTCTGGTGCCACAGAAGGCTTTCAGGTCTGATCCAGTTTGGGTCCTACAGGTTCTGTGTCAGAAGAATATGGGTTCTTCAGCAACAGGGACTTACCTCCAACCTCTAAGGGCATCCAAGGGCAATAGTAGTACTCTCTAGTGTTGAGGGCTTTCTGTTGTTGTTGATTTTTGTTTCTATATTTTATTTTTAGATATTCTTTTTTTTTTTTTTTTTTTTTTTTAGATATTCTATGCCTCTTGCAGGGAGTGTTGTCAGGCCACATAGGAACATTTCATTTAGATTATGTATGTATATGTATACACAGACTTATATGTTATATGTATTTTTAAGTAGCTGGATAATAGTATGATTCCTCATGAGATTCTTAGGCATCCTTACCTTCTGTGCTCATCTCCCTCTTACTAACTAAAGTCCCTGCCATTTTTCTTGTGTCCCCCTTCAATTCATGTGTACTCTGTTACTCCCTGTCCCCCATCTCAGGGTTTAAAAAAAAAACCTTTTCTTATTTCTGCAGTTATTCTAGGTCATATGCTCACATCTGAGGATTTAGAGGTAGGACCCATGGATGAGAGAGCACAGTCAACATTTGTCTTTCTCAATCTGATAACCTCACTCAATATGATCTTTCCTAGGTTTACACATTTGTCTGAAAAGCTCATGACTTCATTTTTTTATATCTAATAGTATTACAAAGTGTGTATCTATGTATTTATTTCTGTACCTACATCTGTCTCCATATTTGTATCTATATATCACATTTTATTATCCATTCATCAGTTGAAAGGCATTCTAAGTTGTTTCCATTTCCTAGGTGTTGTGACTAGAACAGGAATGAACTAGACTGAGCATGTGTCTGTGGAGTAGGATATCAAGTCGTTTGGGCATTTATCAAAGGTGTGCTGTACATGGGCCATATCATAGATTTATTGTAGCTTTTTGAGAATTCTCTACATTAATTTCCATAGTGTCTGCACAAGTTTGCAATCTCAAACAACAGTGTATGAAGGTTTCCTGTCTCCAATATCCTCTACAGCAATTTTTTTTTTTTTTTTGGTCAGTTGTTTTCTTGATCTGCCATTCTGATGCTGGTAAGATGAAATCTCAAAGTTGTTTTGATTTGCATTTCCCTAATGGCTAGGGATGATGCACCGTTTTTTGAGATGTTCTGTAACTTGCTGAAAGGGACTAAGCCATTTTGCATGCGCCAGCAGCTCGTTACACTTTCAGGTCCCTCACATCCTCACTTGTCTATAACCCTAACCACCTCCCCTCTACTGTGTCTAATTTCCCATGTTTAAGAAGATCCTCTTGCTCCAGAGTTCCAGATGAACCCAGCACCTTACTCCTCATGCTGTCTTTAGTTAGTTAGTACATTGCACATTTTGATCGAAGTCAACCTTATATATGTTTGGATTTTTAAAAATATCTTTCTGCTATTGTCTTTATTCTCTTTCATCATTTTCTCAACATGGGACTTGGACTAAACCCAAGCCCCTGTCCCACATCAGATAAAACATTGCATTCCCCACAGTGTCATCTGCCCTTGCCCTTCTTCTCTCCTGCTTTCTATACATTTCCCAGTTCCAACCACACCCCATGCCATTCTTTGATCACACTGAGCATGTGCCTGTCTGGGGGGCGGGGTCTTTGTAAAGATTGTCCAATGGCTTCCTTCCTTCTCAGATGTATGTGCATGGCTTCAGAAATGTACTTCGGTCATACTTCATGAGGCTATGCTTGATTCTCTCATCTGAAATTGTGCCCTGCCTTATATTCCTACTCCATTTTCCTATGTTGTTTCTCATAGTCTATCCACCACCATTTGGTAAAGTGCATGCTTGTTGACTTTCTACCATGGGTCAATGACCAGTCCAGGTATTTAGGATGAAATAGAAATGAATTGACATGAGTTTTGTTAATGTATCTTGCTTTTTGGTTATTTCTCCTTTAGGAGAATAAAAGCGTCACTGGTAATGGATTTTGTCTGTTTTGCTCAGGATACATGGATAAGGCCTTGAAGAGTACCTGGTAAGTAATGGATTGCAGCAAATAACAGCAGTTCAGATTTTCCTTTCTTTCCCCCAGCCCAACCACCCAATAAAAAGGCAATCTCTGCTTCCAAGCCTCATTGACACCGAGATTCCTGCAGCGCCCCCTGTTGGACTTGGGAAGCTGTAACTTATGAAGACCAAAGGGACAATTGAATTCTCATTAGTAATTGGAGCCAATTAAATTCTATGATCCTCTAGAAAAGGCATTTTTAAATCATGATGCAACATTAATTAAACCTCTTAGGTATTTGCCAAGTAGATTCTAGTTTTCCATAAACATCTTTCAAGGGTTGATGCTGGCAGCTCCACTAGTTGCCCTTTCTTTAGGATGGGCTTTTAACAGTGCTGTCTAGATTGGGTCTCCCAAAGTGACTTTCACAGTAGTGCTAATCCACTGAGTCAGTCTTAAACCTCATTCCTCATCCCCTAAGGGCGTTCTTCTAACTAAGGGGCTGGTTAGCAGTTGAGGTTTATAGTAACTTGCTGTGCAGGATGTCCACATTAGAGCAACTGGCTGCAGGAGTGTTGGACCTACATAAAGGCAGTGTGCCGGCATTCTCTGAATGAGATATTTGAGTGGAGACTACAAACTCGGATTAAAGCCCCAGCATCTTGTGAAAGTTCTATTTTCCACCTGCTGAAGTATGAAGTCCTAACCCACAGGAACTCAGACTGTGAGCTGATTTGGAAACAGGAGCAGCGTTTATGTAATTGGTTAAGATGAGGTCATCCTGGAAGATAGTGATGTCTACAAAACAATATATGTAGGGGATACAGAGGGGACACCTTGGGAAGATGGGGAAGTGGGGTGATACAGCCACAAGTCCAGGTCCCAAGATTGCCAGCAGATCGCCAATAGCTGGAAAGATGCTAGGTAGGAATTTTCTACAGATTTCAGAGGGACTGTGGCTCAGCTGACACCTTGCCTTTTGACTTCCAGGTTCCAGAACTGCGAGAATAAGTCTCTGTCATTTGAAGCCACCTAATTCATGGTAGCCTGTTTTTTCAGCCATAAGAAACCACCAACATCACTCCCTTTTAGACTTCTCTAGCAACCAGAGTGGTAGTGTTGAGGGGAATATAGATGAAAGAAGAAACAAATCAGCATCCTCAGGGAGTTGTATACATGGGCTTGAAGTTCCCTGGAGGATAAATAGGCCAGCGAGGGATAGAAACTGAGGACATCATCCACACCCACCAAACTGATGTATGCCAGAGTGACATTGTTAGATCATTGAGGAAGAGGTGGGGTAGGATAGGTGACAGAGAGGAGTGAGAAGCTGACTACTCACACGCAGCATTAAAATGGCATCCCTGCCTCATATAACGTGACGGTGATGAACGGCACAATAGCATTAACAATCACACCAGGGAAGTTAGTAGGTGTTCTAAGTACCTTTGGGTATTCTAAGTAGGACTTGCTTCTTGGCTGTGTGGGTGTTAGTATTATGCCACCCATTTTAGAGATGAACCAGGTGTGTTCATACAGATTAAAGGACAGACTAAGAAGCTGAGATGCCAAGCCTGGCTCCAGACTCCATGTTTTCAGTCACCATCCTACACCCTTTGTCCTGCATGTGAAACTCAAGCTAAGGTTTGACTCTGAAACAATAATTAAAAAAGGCAAGTGCAAAATTTTAGAACATTAAAAATATTTAATACTTCATAATAAGTATTAAATAAAACATGAAAGTACAAATGATTGTAAAGATGGTATATACTATAGTGGTCAGTAATATTTTGATAATTAATTTGGCATAAAAGCATCTCGTAAGAACAAATACAGACAAAGTGTATAATCAATAGAGGATTGCTCTCACTCTCCA
>JANHMN010000011.1:66703530-66723769 GCA_030674055.1 Rhabdomys pumilio
CAACCAGCCTGCCTCCATTTCAGGCTTACAAGCCATCTTATAGTAAAGACAGCTTAGGTTCATTCTTGTGTCTGACTAAACCTCTTCAACCATGTCCCATCTATAACCTCAACTATCAGTGGTTCTGTACTGAACATCCCAGGAAATAGCAACCATGTCTTTGTTTCAAAGGATCTTAAGACCATCTTGCGACCTACAGTTGTTTCAAAGGGTTTTATGACCGCCTATGACTGCCTTGCTATGACTATCCGTTGTTATGCTTATGATTCTGTTCCTGTAACCTGCCTAATTTGCCCACCAAATCCCCCATTTGGAAACCCTCTACCCTTGAGCTATAAAAACCTTGTCTTCTTCTTCACATCCAGTGCTGACTCTTGAATCCCATCTTGAGGAGGAGGCATGAATAAAAAAGCATGCTTTAGTTAATTTGGCCGTGATGATTTGGGCTGGTGGTGATGTTTCTCCTCCCAACTTTGGGATAGACAGGGCATAAAAACATATGTGGCTGGTACCACTTCCTTCCTCTTTTGTGTCTCAAATACTGCAAAGTATTTATTTTTTTTTCTTTTAGAAAGAAAAGGGACTGTCTGTGAGCCACTGAGTTTTGTGGAGGGAGACACACAGTTGGAAGTAGAATATGCTCCAGGTTAGCAGAGGTGGGTAGTGGCAATGGTTTTTGCACCTCGTCTTTTCTCCTCTCTCTTTATTGATCTAGAATGAAAGTGGGAAACGAAGCGCTCCTTGGGCCTCTCACTGCTTTCTGCTGAGATCAAGGGTCTTCACACCCATGGTGTCCATTCCTCCTCCCAACTGGATTGGCTGTAATGTAGACAGTCAACTCTTTGTTTCTGAGTGATCCTTCTGGTAGTCACTGTAGTGGGACTGGACACTGGAGTCTTTTGTGTTTGCTAAGCCTTTATTTTATTTATTTTATTTTATTTTATTTTATTTTATTTTATTTTATTCTAGGTAGGATGTCATGTAGCTCAGGCTGGCCTTAAATTCTACCTCTTGAGCTCTGAGATTATAGGTGTTTCTCAGCACAGCTGTGTTAGATCTCAAACCTGGACAAAAGGCTAACTAAGTGCCTGTTTAATGTATTAGAGCAGACTTGGCTGCCTGATTTTCCTAGCATCCCCCAGTTTCTACCTATTACAGGGTATGGCTGGAATACCCCACCTCCTACCCTGAACTCTCTAGCCCAGGGGCTGGGATACCCTTCTCCATGGGCTTCTTCCCTATGTAATTCAAACATTTTGGTTATGCAGGTCCTTTGTTTTACCCTTTATCTTCCTGGTCTCTTGGTTTTCTTGCTCTTCCTTCTTCCCTCCTCTTCCTCCTCACATGACCCGGCTCAGGGTCTTGTTCACTCTGGACACTCCCAGATGTTTTTACCTCTGGCTCTGTTCTACCTCATATTTATAATAAACTCCTGCACCAAACCTAGGGGCAGTCATGTCCTTCTTTTAATTTCTTCGCTTGTTTCTTTTCTTTTTCTCATTCAGTCTGTTATATGCAGTGCTGGGGATTGAACCCAGGGCTTTGTGCATACTAGGCAAGCCCTCTGCCAAGGGAGCTCTCTACCAACCTTGCAAGGGCAGTCTTTATTCAGTGTCTCTATTATCTATTACAATTAAAAGAATACATGTGCGTGTTTTGTATGTATGTGTGTGTAGTATGTGTGTGTTTTATATGCGTGCGTGACGAGGGGAAGGGGAGAGGACAAGCATACCACAACCTACCTATAGAGGTCAGAGGACAACTTGTGGAAGTCAGTTCTCTCCTTCTACCATGTAGGTGCCAGGGATCCAACTCAAGTTGCCTTGCCAACATGTTCTTAGTACACAAAATCTTTTCACAAATAAGGCGCAAGTGACATATGACTAAAAACCCCCTTCTCGGAACCCAAGGATCTCTGAGATAACTGGTAAGCATAAATGAAGGAGTGGGGTGTCTGGTGCCTCCCATGGGTTTTTGGCCCACAGAGGTGATCTATTTGGTCTTAATCAAAGAGAACAGCTGAAAAGAGGGAAGCGTTTCCCACTCTAGTTAATACACCATCTGGGAACTGCTTACGCTCTTGCATGCACCAGTGTCAACAGAAAATATTATTTCTATTGTGGAACTTGTCACTTAATTTTTTTTTTTTGCCACAGTCAGCTTTGCCCAATATCTTGGTATGATGGATAGAATAAATCTGAGAGCAGAATATCACTTTTTTTTTCTTTTAAACTTCAATGATAACTGTCTACTTACCAGCATCTTATGACTCAGACTCATTCGTTCTCAAAGAAGGATCAATGGGAGGAATAAGGAGCCTGCCATGCCTCTGTTTGCACATTTAGAAAGACTTGACACAGAAAACACCTTAAAAAACAGTAGCATATGCTTCGTGGTTCAGAAGATGTGTATTTTATAAAAACCAATAATTTTGGCCCAGTTGCAGACAAATGCTTTCTAGGTGACTGGCTAATTTGCTTTATTGTGGTGTTTTGTGTTATATTGTCAATTGTTCATCATTTAAACCTGGTTCCTCTATCTGAATTGAATTTGGATAGTGAAAATGAAAAAAAAAAAGTTAATCGCATTCCTAAAACAGACAGCTTTAAACAGCAATGGGGGCGGTGTTACCTGGATGTGGTCAGGGGAAGCAGAGTCACAGGAAGACACTACCATGCCCCTGGTCTTCTCCAGGGACTCTTCTTTGTGCTGTCTCCTGCAGCACAGGTAGAGCTGTTTGTCTCTAGAGTTCTGTCTGTTATTCAGGAGGGCTACCTTCCTGTTGAGAGCCTTTTGTGACTGCCCACAGCACGTGGCTAGGTGATGATTGTACTGCTAGCTCCCAGTCTTTTAAAAGGGCGCAAACTCCCTAGCTATGAAAAAGTCACATGGGTCAAGAGTTCATACCTCACCATCTCTGAGACAGGATAAAGTTCTGTGGTGTTATTCACCCCATAAAAGCATATTCATTTTCCAGAGTGGCTTGTCTTAACAAAGAAAGGGTAACAGGGTCCTTATTAGAATCTCAAACGGATGCTGTAAAAATAGAGGTGTCCATCTTGTTCATGCCTTGTATAATCATGGCGAACAGTGACTGATGGAGACCGGGATGCTCATTAACCATCTGAAACATCTGAAACAAGAGTTAACAGATGCAAGACTGACACAAAGTATCTCATGATCCTGTCCCTCACATTCATGCTCCTAAAGTTTCAGAACGCGGTGGTTTCTCTATCACTGAGGTTTCTGAGCAGCAGTGAGCGCCTAGAAAGCAGAGAGGGAGGGAGGGAGGGAGGACGCAGCTGGGAAGCAGGCAGGTCAGGACCCGTAATCATCATCTGTTTTATACCTATGAGATTAGAGATGCCCTCTGAGTTTTGATTAAGGATGCCTGTTTACAAGATTAAACGCTGGTGAGTCAGATTAGAGAAGGCTTAACTCCAATCTCAGGATTCATCAGAATGCTGTCTGCCAGCCCCTCTGTCCATTAAGCTGCCTTTACAGCATGAGATTAGAGAGAAACCATCAGAGACTTCCTGTCCCAGGAGCACAGGGCTCCCTTTTCTGCTCAGCTGTCCTCATTTAGATCACAGACAATTCTCTTGTCAAGAATCAAAGCTCATTTCTCCTTCAAGTTCTTGTTTATATTCATGTCTGAATTCATTCCAGTGCCTCTGCACTTACTTATTTGGTGACCCTGAGGGGTTCTCTATCAGGTACAAGACACATTCGTGTCCAATGCGTCGTCACAAGACATATGATGACTTAGGACAGTTGTCTGTTTCAGAGAAACACGGCCTTAATCATCCCAGGAATTATGCAAACTCTCCCACAGGGCTGACTATAAACACATACTTCCCTTCTCTGGAAGCTTCTCGAAGTCTTTCTTTGGAAGCCACACCGAAAGGATGTGGGCAGAATGTGCAATTAATAACTCCGCCGAGAGAGGTGAATACGGTCATCCTGCTTCTGAGACATAAAACTGTCATTGCTTTATTGAGGCTGTAATTCAGGCACAAGCTTGCGTTATGACAATATGGCAATTTTAAAAACATTAAAAAAAGGACCAAGGGGAGAAAATACTTAATTTTAATTCTAGACTGGATCCTAGATTCTGGAAATGTATTTTCCTTATTTCCTTTTGGTGTGTATGTGTGTGTGTGTGTGTGTGTGTGTGTGTGTGTGTGTGTGTGTGTGTGAGATATGAGGGACTGAACCTAGAGCTTCTTGTATGCTAGGCTGGCGCTTTGCCAGAAAGCTATCTCCTCATACTTTTATGAATTTATTTTGAAAGAGGGTTTCATAGTGTAGTCTAGGCTGCCTTCAAACGTTGTGGCCAAGGATAATCTCTAACTTGTGATACTCTCATCTGTCTCTGAGCAGTTAGGATTACAGATATGTGCCACTGACTGGGTCTGTCTTGCAAATATATTTTCTTGACTGTTAATTTTTGGTTTATGACTCTGGGACAAGAGACTGAGGTGCACATTTTACATACCAAAGCAGACCTGGTCTCCAGGTTCTCCCAGCACCCTTCAGTCCCTACTTGGCATACCCTACCCCCAACCCTGAACTTTCCAGCTTGGGGTTGGGCTACTCTTTCCATAGGCTTTCCCCTATATAACCCAGGCATTTCTTTCCTCCTCTCTATGCTTTTCCTCTCACTCTCTCTGCACATGCTCTTTCTCTTTCTCTTTCCTCTCTCCTCTCTCTCCTTCCCTATGGAGAATTCCCTGGCTTCCTTCCTTGGGGTCAGTGGACTCCCTGAGGGCAGCTTCCCAGTAAACCTGCATATACAACCTAATCTGGCTTGAGTTGATGGTTTTCACCAGCAGAGAAATAACTTATCAGTTAAAGAATGAGAAAGGACCAGGCATGGTAGCAAAGGCCTTAACCCTTTAACCATACTCCTGTACTCAGGGGGCAACAGCAGTTGCATCTCTGAGTTTTAGGCCAGCGAGGGCTACACAGAGAGAACCATCTCAGAACAAACAAACAAACAAACAAACAAACAAAAGCAAAACAGCATCAACAAAGTATGTAACTAGTACTGGCCACCAAATAAATATTGAAAACCAAAAACAAAACAAAGGAATAACAAACAAACAGCAAAGAATGAGGAAGTCTCGAGATCAGAACTAAGCTGATGGAAAAAGCTCAGAATCAGATTTTGCTGAATAAAATCTCCTCCCTCACATCCAGTTCTGACCTTCTGCTCTTAGATGAGGCCAGACCTCTGGTCTAGGAAAGAGCTGTGGTCTTTTCTTTTCTTTTTCTTTTTCTTTCTTTCTTTTTTTTGGTAGTCTTTTGGTTGTTCTTTCATTTCTGAAGAGCCCAGAGTAATTCCAGGCATTTGGTCTGCCATCCCTATTTCACTGCATGTCCTCAAGCCCTGCATTCTTTTCAATTGCATTAAAACCACCTGGCCTGTGTGAGCCCCAATAGAGGTTGACATAAAACCAATGCCTTTAGAGTAACGTTGAGCCTGTACTGACATCCTGCTATCCGTCACACCCTGGGCTCAAGAACTAACCCTCAACTTACAAATTCCTTTTTTATTATCCCTGAACATCTGCTCACAGGTTAATGCTTCAAAAGGAGACTGCTCACACCCTTCCAAAGTCCTTGTATCAGCTCCTGAGACTGACCCTAATTGGTTAGAAGCATTTTCCCCATGAAGAATAAAGTTGCTCTTGGTTTATTTTTGATGTTGGTGGTCCTTTCTTCACTATTTGTGTGCCCTATGGCCCAAATAATTTCTTCCTTCTGTCTCCAGCTACTGGCTCTTCTAGGGTTAGGGCCTGGGTAAGCAGAAGTCAGGATGAAAGAGAAGAGGCACTTTTACTTGGCTGGTGTTTGATTCTCGTGGCTGCTGGTCCATATTTCAAGCTTCCAGATGCTGGCTCACTGCATTCGTGCATGGGTTCTTGTGAGGAATGGTGTGGCAGGAGATGTAATACCATTGACCTCTCCTGACTCTCTCTCTATGCCGTCACTGTGACTGAATGGTTCACCACGTTCCTCAAAGTAGCTCCTGCCTGGGCTCCCAGAACACACGGGAAATGTATGGATCCTTGACATTCCAAACCCGGGCTGTTTCTACAGCTTCGTTCTTTCTCCCACTGAACAGCTGGTATGTTCTACAGCAATAGGCAGGCAGGTGCCAGGCTCTATATTCATTCACATTCTCAGCACTAGTTCCGTTAGGTCAGGCTCAGACAGTCACTCAGGCTCGCACAGTGATTACTTAGCCACCAACCCAGCTGCCCAGCCCTAGAATGTTAGCTCTAGAATTTGCTAGATATTCTCCAGAGAACAGTTTCTCAGCTTAGCAAACCTTCCTCTGAGGAGGGATACACTGTTATGGGCCAAGCTGAGTCTACCCCTAGCCTCTGCAATCAATCCATCTCCTTCCCACATGAAAATGTTTCTGCCAGCTTTTCTTTTTCCTTTTATTTTTGTCGTACATAGCAATGAGAAAAGTATAGAAGACAGCGGCTTTTGCGGATGAATACGGATAATATTTCCACTTGGTTCCCGAACCTCACTCCCACCAACTGAGAAGTATCCAGCGGTTTCTTGGTTGTAGTCTCAGACATTTACTATCCTCAGTTTGGCAGCTTTATCTGGGAATCAGAGATCACAGGAAAGAGTGAGTTATAGAACACCCTTACACCTGCTAGATTTCTAAGTGAGGCATGAGGTCTTGTCAGACCACTTGATTTCACAACAGCTGCCCCAGGTATCATCTACCAAGCCCATGTGGGAAATCCCTCTGAGGTGCTTTCTTCAAAGTCACAGAATTCTGTTTAGCCTTGTTTATGCGGATCCAGACTTACAGGGGAGTGCACACTCTCAGAAATAACCTCCAGCACAGGAATGCTGCCCGATGGGTAATGAGGACTTCCGGTTCCTGGCCATTCTGCGCATCGTTTCACACGGGTGCCCCACCCTGTGCCCACCCAGTTCATTAACTTGCTGGTTAGGGCCCTAGTTTTACTCCTGTGGCTCCGAGAAAATACCCTGACAAACACAGCGTTAAAAAAGGGAAAGTTTATTTAGCTTATGTTCTGTCAGAACAGTACATCAGGGCAGGAACTTGAAAGAGCTAGCCACACCCACTTTGTAAGCACAGAAAATAGATGCATGCATTCCTACAGCTCAGGTTACTTTCTCTGTTCTTGTACAATTCAGCACTCAAACCTGGGGCGTGGAGCTACTCACTAATAGGCTGGTCTTCCTGCATCAATGAATAGAGTCAAGAGAATCTCCCCCAGATGTGTCCATAGGCTAACCTGCTCTAGACAGTCCTTTATTGAGCTTCTCTTCCAGGAGACTCTAGGTGGTGTCAAGTTGACAAAACCCCTCACGGTTGTCATCTTTCCTCCTCTTATCTTACCTTTTACCAGTCCTTTATTTCTGATCTTGGAGAGACATTTCTGACATAACTGTACTCAGACTTGTCTTAGGGCTTGTTTCTTGGACAGTCTACAAAAAGACAGGGATAACTCTGCTTTAGGGTGAAGCCGTATGTTTCTAAGTTTCATTTGGGTTTGGATAGATAGACTGCTGGTACTCTTTTTCCCTTTTACCCATTAAAGGATTTTGTGTGGTGTGTGTGTGTGTGTGTGTGTGTGTGTGTGTGTGTGTGTGTGTGTGCCTGTGAGCTTGTGTGTGTATGCTCGTGTATGTGTGTGCACGTATGCGTGTGTGCACATGTGCATGCTCATGCATGTGTGTGTGTGTGCTACAAACCCAGGGTAGCACGGTTACTCTTGAAGAGTTTACACGTTGAGAGGTTTGTAACCCAAAGACATTCATCGTCACAGACTTCACAGCTACGTTCTTTAAAATTCTTTTATAGTTCTTCATATGTCAGGAGAAAGGGCACGGGCACTGGATGGTTTCCTGTGCATGGAGAGACTGAGGGTAATTTCACATTGCCTTCACTCTACTCTCAGGCTATTTTGAATTCCAGCATGGATCTCTGAGGCAATTCCTTCACAGTCACAGCCCCAGCTAGGGTACATCTTTGTTTGTTTTATTCTGAGAAGGTTTACTTCTATGAGAGCAGACTCAGGAAGAGCGCAAAGCTATTATCTCATGTATGGAGGGCAGTGTGTGGTTAAGAGTAGAGGGTTCAAATCCTGACCCCACTGTCTTCTGCCTTTGTGATCTTGAGCTGTTTGTCAGCATCTCTGGCTGTGGGTTTATTTTATAACAGGGACTAGGTTTTTATTCCTGCCAGTGGAGGCTGTTAAGATCAGATAAAGCAGTGCATAAAGCTTTCTTAGCAGAATTTCTGGGACATGAATTAAAACTTAAGAAACATTAGTAATTTCTAGTAATGAACAGTAATGATATAAAGATGTTTGGACTTTCTATGTAGATGATGAAGTAGCTGATATTGTCCTGAATGGGGAGATAACAAAGAACAAAATACTGCATTTAAAATTTATCCTTTGAAAATTCCCTACACATATTCAATGTGTCACTATCGTATTTACTGTTTTCATTCTCCCTCTTTAACTTTTCCTCAGGACAAATCTCCTTGCCAACTTTATCATCTTCCCAAATTCATGTTCTCCTTATTAATTAATTAACTGATTGATTAAATCCTTGAGTCTAGTTCATGCTACCCATATGTGCAAAGGAGTTCCTATTAGGCAGATCTCACTCATCCAACTGAGACCGAGCTAGGATATTGCAAGACACTGCAAAAAGGTCCAAGGAAAGAGGACCCTTAAGTCTTTAAAATGTGGCTTGCCTAGGGTCTCTCACCTTATTCCAGGACAGATAGAAAATATCAAATGAAACAGACATTCACTGAGCCCTAAAGTTTAGGGAAGAATGTGGCATTGCCCTGTTGGCATTTCTGTCTTGAGTTCAGTAGCAACAACCAGTAAACATCAGACTAATCAGGGTGGCCACCTGATGTCCAGAGCTTTGGACCTGAACTTGATTCTTAACTGATCCTGTGTTCTCTGGGAGCAGACTCAGCTTTATGCTTATATTTGTATTTTTACTCTCCTCCACCCTGTCTATCATGTCTGAATTTGTTTTTATCTTTCCAACTAAGACTCCTGTGTTTGTGGTTGTTTCTATTTCAGAAGCAGAGTGGACAGGATGTTTCTATGACTGTCAGGTAGGTGAGGAGAATTTCCTCTCTTTGCATTTATGTATTTTTCTCTTTATCGTTCCTGTAATTCTAGCTTAAATGGAGGCAAAGAAAGGAAACATTGATTTGAATTTCAGCTCACTGTAGCCTTCCCTTTGATAGTGAGCCTATCTTGAAATTGCAATTTGGATGGCATTTGTCTCATGACTTAAAATAATTTAGGATTATTTCAGCTGAAAATGTGAAATCAATGCCTTTTTGATGAATAGAAGCAGTGCATCTGAATAATAAATAAGCTGTTCTTTGTTTTCATAAATAGCTGGAGAAAAATCATAGACCGTTGTTATCTCTTGTCATTAATCGCATCCTGGAGATGTGTGGGGGCCTCTCTTAGAAGTACTTAACAAAAAATAAGTTCATAGATGCAGATTACCCAAAGAGGAAAATGAAGTACAAATATAGAGTATGAATAATTTATTTGCTATATAGAAGAGCAAGGAGGCTCATGGGATGTGAAGAGTGGAACAGAACTTCACAGTAATTACCAAATAGAAGACGCTTCAGTAAAGCCCTTAACTCTTCCTTTTATCTCAGGTTAATTTTCCAGTGGCCACATGGGCGGTCCATCTTCTTCTAGTATCATTTAGATTGTTAATATTAACTATGATTGACGCATGCGTCCCCGACACTTACCTTGGGAAGGTAAACAAACACACCCCAAGGAAATCAATACTACAGCTTCAATCATTATAGAAATAATGTATGTGATTTAAATGTGACAGCTAATGTATTAAGTAGACTCATTAATAAAAGGCACAGTTCACTGAAGTAGAAGCTCTTGTCACCGAAGCTGGATTCTGTCCTGTTTTAATTTTCCTGTCTTCCTTGGAGAGACAGGACAAGACATTGACTGTCTTGGAGGGATCAGTTTCATTCCAGTAGCTTCTTTCTGGATCATTAATTCTGGTGGAGTACACTTAACTTGGCATCTTCCAGTAGAGTTCTTCTGGTGAGATATAGGGGAACAGAGCTCTGTATGCCAATTATAGAATTTTTATGTTGGCATTTAGGAGGTAGGAAAAGCACAGGAGAGAAACGGAACCCAACTTTTGCTTCAGATATGGACGCAGCCACACCAATAGAGGGTTCTTCTTTTTAGCCAATTCCGGTATGTAAGTATTCATGCTTTTCTGTACTTATTTCTGTACTTATATTCAATATGTGTCTTACACCATGAGTATTTTATTACATTAGTAGATATTATTTTAATTTTCTATATTGCAATAATTACTGATTTACAGAAAGTAGAAGGGAGTCTCATGTACCCTTCATTGTTTTAACCCCAAGGTAACATCTTAGATAACTATAGTGTCAAGTCAGACCCAGGAAATTAGCACCAGTGCAGCTAATGAACACAGAGAAAGTCAGGTCTAGATTTGTGAATCTCCACCACTGCCAAGATGAGTAATTCTTCCATCGCCACAAAGACTTTCCATGTACTAACACTTCATGCTAATGCTTTACTAACATCACCACCCCATCTTCTCTCACCCTGGAAAGCAGGCTGTAGTTTTGTTCTCCTTGTTTTCATGCACACACACAATTGGCATCTTGAAGGTTTCACACCTGCGGTCATAGTTCTAGGAGTTCGGGCACTGATGCTCTTGGGAGTCATCCATGCTGCCATATGAATCCATAACTCAGCCCTCTTCACTGCCAAGTAGCATTTTTCTGAGTGTAACGTTTAATAATCACCCACTGGAGGAGGTATGAGCGAGCTTGGGTCCTTTGCTACCATCAGTAAAGATGCTGTGAACATTGTATACAGTTTCAGAGGGTTGGCTCATGATCATTGTGAGATGAAATATGACAACGGGCGGGCTGGCATGGCGCTGGAGCAGTAGTGGAAAGGGGAGTACAGAGAGACAGAGAGGAAGCTGACTGGGGATGACGTAGGGTTTTGAACCTTCAAAACCCACCCGAGTGACTCACCTCCTCCAACAAGGCCACACTTTTTGATTCTTCCCAAGCAGGTCCACCAACTGAAGTCCAGCCAGTCCAACATATGAGCCATTCTCATTCAAACTAGCACAGGGGTCATGTGGTAAATAAGGATTTTTTTTTTTTAACTGATACACTGAAACGCTCAGCTTTATGCTGGAATTGCTGTATTGCTTTGCATCCTGTCAGCAAGCATAAGTGTTCTACTCTGCAACGCCTAAGCGTTGGTTATTGTCCCATTTTAAAATTTATTTTTTTTTGTATGCATGGATGTTTTTAGTTAAGGCAGATCATTTGTATTTTGCTACTGTGGAGAGAGGGGGGAAAGGGGAGGGATAAAGGTTTGGAGGGAGGAAAGGAGAGAGGGAGCAAGGGAGAGAGAGACAGAGACAGAGAGAGTGTGTTGAAAGCCCAGGCATTGTATCCACAAACAGATTCTTCACAGGCGCACAGAACATATTCTTGTTCATCGTTCAATAGGCGTGAGGTCATGAGTGAGTGAGGTGTCAGCCTTTGCCCTTCAGGATGCTACCTCAGCTCATCACCTGCACCACCTTTCTCTGGGAAAGGCTTCAAGGCAGAGTGTTCAGGGATGCTGAACCAGGTGGCTTTCTGTCAGTGATTAATCTAGGTATGTGTAAAGGCTTTCTGTGTGAGAACAAGTGCGGTTTCACCTATAGAAGACAATTGAAGACGAGCATTCTGTGTGTTTATTAAGTGAGAGCAGATCGATAGATAACCTTTGCAAAGCTCCCTTCCCAGGAAGAAGCAGGTTGAAGAAAACTAATGGCATGGCAGTCAATTTGACAAAAGACACTGGAGCTGAAGCAAATGCTATGGCCACTAAATTGTAGGGGTTGCAAAAGAAAGGCAAATAATTAGAGCATAAATCTGACGGTGACAACCCATGGTCCTGGGGAGATGGGCTCACTGGCCCAGGGATGAACTCAACAGCTGGACAAATACAACAGGGCACCTCCTCCTGCCTCTACAGATCATCCTCCTGATATATGGGACCTGAATGTGACTTCGCAAGGGGAGACTGGAAACTTAATGATGTCATAAATTCCTGGGCGCCAGTCTTCCTAATTGACTGCTTACTTAGTAAGAGCATTTATTGAAGATGAGCTATGTTTTTAAAAGTCAATTGCTAATTAGTGAAACAGACAAGAAAATGATTGGAGGGCACTGGCCAACTGTAGGGAGAGGTGTGGAAAAATCTGTAAATGCGGCTGGATGCATAACCCAACGGAAAGGCAGGTATGATCTGAATCAAAAACTAGCCAGCTAGAAAAGAACCTGTTTAGGTCAGAGGTAGGGGCCTGGAAACTTGTTCCACTGTCAGCCTGGACTGGGATCTGGTCTAAACACCTTTTCCTTCTCCTTGTCTACTCTCCCTCCCCTCCCCTTCCTCACGCACTCTTTCTTTCCCCTTGGCTTCTCCATAGCCAGGCTCTCTTCCCTCACCTCCTCCATGTCTACTCTCCCTTGACTCGCCTTCTCCGTGTCCAGTCTAGAAGCCCCACTGTCTTCACGCCCAGTCTAGCTCCCTCTAACCTCTCCATGTCTGCTCTCTCTCCCCTCACATTTCCAAGTTCAGCCCAGATTCCCACACCTTCTCAATGTCCGGTCTAGCTACCAGCAGCTTCATGCTAAAACTCCCTTAAATAGAACCAAGAAGCCAGAGAGGCTGTGCCGGAGGGTAGGCTGAGGTCATTCACCATTTTTTCAATTGGCATTCTTTTTTCGATCAGTCTTAGGTTTACAGAAGGGTAGATACATATAGCTTCCATAGACACCCCCCTTTTCTGCCTCAGTTTCCCTTATTAAATCTTGCTCTGTCGTATCGGACCTATTATAACTAATGACCTAATAATATTGGTACATGGCATCTTGGTTAGATTTTTGGCAACTTTACATAAGCTAGAGTCATTTGAAGGGAGGGAAGCTGATTGAATAAATGCTCCCATCAGATCAGCTTGTGAGCACGTCTGTGGGGGCATTTTCTTGATCATTAAGTGGGGGAGGGTCTATCTCACTGTGGGTGGTGCCACACCAGAGGTGGGCCTGAGTTGTAAAGGAAAGCAGGCTGAGCAAACCATGGGCAGTAAGTCTCTGCTTTTACTCCTGCCTCTAGGTTCTCATTTTGAGTTCTCTCACCATCTTTTCTTGAAGATGCACTATGACCTGCAAGATGAAACAAATCTTTTCCTCCCTAAGTTGCTTTTGGACATGGTTTTTATCACAGCAACAGAAATCCTAGCTAAAACTGTTGGTGCTATATGTATATTATGTGTGTATTAATCTATTTTATTGGGTTCATTTATCTTTAATTTCCTTCCAACCTTATCTACCCCAATCCCTTCCAATCCCCCAACACCAGGGGGAGTGGAGAGAATGAAGGTTAGATGGGAGTTGGGGGGGAATGGGGCGTGGTCCTCTCTATGCTACTTCCTGCTGAGTAGGGACCTAGATCTTTGGGGCATGTCCAATCTTCTCCAGTAAACCAGTAATAATAAAGGCTGCAGAAAGACGAGCCAGCAGCAGTGAAGGGACAGCATCAGGGGGAGCAGATGCCTTTCTTCATCAGAGAGCCCCCCCACCTTGCCCCTCTCGGGGTGCTGACATTTATACCCTTTCCAGAGTCCTCAGAATTAAACTATCTGCAGCTAGCTGAATAAAGCCCCTGCCAGAGCACTCACGAGGCAAATAGTCTGCTGGTTTGGATAATCTGAGGCAGCCTCAGATCCCACACATAAGATTAAAACAAAATCGTGTTTATATTACATAACTCAGCTTTTAAAGAAACCAAAGCTCTCACTACATACGGTTTTCCTTAGGGCCACTTTTTGTGAATGGTTTGGACATTTTGTCAAACCCAGCAGGTTGGCAAATGTGTGGCATGCTGCATCCAGCAGACTATACCACACAGAACATGTGCTCTGTTTTGATAATGCCCCATCTAACTATATGCTCCTCTCTCTTTCCTTCCCCCAAATTTCTGCCATCCATTGACATATTTCTGTTTGTCTGTCTGTCTGTCTGTCTGTCTGTCTGTCTGTCTGTCAGTGTGTATCTGAGGACAACCTTGAAGTTCCTGAACCTTCTGTCTTTACCTGCCAGATAGTTCTGCAGTTCTCAGACTGTCATATAATTGAAACCATACAGTCTGTGACCTTTCTTAGTTGGTTGTGTTTGCTCAGCAAAACACATTTGTGTTTCCTCCATGTTTTTTTGTGGCTTGGAAGTACAATTTTATGATTAACAAATTTTATCATTAGTCATTAGAAATTGGAAGTCAGCTACTTCTGTTGATGCTGTGATCAAGTACCGTGCTGAAGGACGTATTTATTTTGTTGCTTAGTCTCAGAGGCAATTGTCCATCATGGCAGAGGAGGCAGGGTCTATGCAGCCTCTGCCATGGTAAACAAAAAACAGAGCAAGGCAGGAAGGAGTCAATAGGGACAATACTTTCATAGTTCCACCCTCAGAGGCCCATCTCCTCCGGGGAGACCCCATCTTCTAAAACATCCAGAGCTTCCCAAATGGAGAACCAGGCATTTCATACAGTAGCCTCTGGGGAGATTGTGTCTGTAAGTCCTAGTAGGATGCATGCCTATGACAGGTTCTGGGAAGGCCCAGAAACAAGAACGACTTTGTTTGCATGGAAATCACGTGAAATCCATGGAAGGGGAGGATTCGGGAGCAGTGCTGTGCAGAGAGGAAGAAATGAGAGCAGGAGGTTCCCACAGCCCTGGACAGAAGGTATGAAGAAAAGCTTGCATGGCTGCAGAAATGATCACATCCCAGAGGAGTGTGAAAAATGGTGTATGGCAAAGGGAGGCTTTATTTTGGTCATAGTGCTTCTCATTGACTACAAGGTACCAGTGTTGTCTAAAGTTGTCTCTTCCTGTACTTGAAACAAAGTTAACTCCTGTGCCCTTAATGACCCCAGTTTAGCTACACAATAAGGATGGTGGCATTTTATAGTGGAAACAAGCTGTCATGATAACAGCATAACTCATTTATTGCACAGATGATAAAAATGCTTTTCTAGGACACAAGTGGAGACTGGAAGTAGCTCTCTGAGTTTTGCCCCCAATGGCCTTATTCCCAGTCTTTCTGAAGATAGAAAACATGAGCAATAAATATTGCCCAACAGCCGATTGTAAATGGTTCTAAGGAAGAAAAGGAGATAGATGAGTTCCTGCTTTGACCAGATCAGAGCTGGTCCAGATGGTATGAGTATCATATACACAGTGGCCTGAAGGA
Source organism: Rhabdomys pumilio (assembly GCA_030674055.1). Taxonomy (NCBI): domain Eukaryota; kingdom Metazoa; phylum Chordata; class Mammalia; order Rodentia; family Muridae; genus Rhabdomys; species Rhabdomys pumilio. The sequence continues at coordinate 66,718,922 of JANHMN010000011.1, forward strand.
ACCCGGGGTAAAGTTAGAACAGTTAATAGGGGAGAGGAAAAAAGGATCAGAGTGAGAAAGGAGGAGGAGAGGAGGGAGGAGGGAGGAGAAAGGAGGGAGAAGGAAAAAAAAGAGTCAGAGGAGGGGTAGGACAGAGAGAGGAAGGGAGGGGAGGGACAGAAGGGGGAGGAGAGATGTAGAGGAGGGGAGGGACAGAGGAAGGAAGGTTAGAGTGAGACAGAGTGAGGAGGGGCAGAAAAGAAGGGCAGAGGGGGAGGGACAGAGGGAAGAGGGACAGGGGAGGGGGGATGTAGAGGAGGGGAGGGACAGAGAAGGGGAGGATAGGGTGGGACAGAGTGGGGAGGGGCAGAGAAGAGGAGGGGTAGAGGTCATTAGGGCACATTCTGGATTTAGTGATGTTGCTTGTCTTTTGGGTAAAAAGAAAATGAGAATGGACAAATTGGATATTTCACACAGCCTGAGAGACACCTAGGAATGGCATTCGAGGAGGGATGTTGAGTTCCTGCTGTCAGCATCTAAGAAAAGTTGTAATTAGAGGTTACCACTCACAGGTTGTTTTAGTTTGGTTCTTCTTGCTCTAGTCCTCCGTGCTGACCCTCCATGCCCTTATAAGGTGCTTAAACATTTTACTGAGCATCTTGTAATAAAGAGTGTCGCTGTCGCTGCACCTGGTCAGTGGCCTGCAGGGCAGCTCTCCCAAAAGGCCGTACATGACTCTACAAAAAACGACACCAGGAACTCAAATCTTTCATTTCTGTCTTGTTACTTTTCTTCTCTCTTTATTTGTACTCAATGCTGGTTTTAAATTTTTTTTCTATAAAACTCACTTTGCGCAATGGTGAAGATTACTCAGCCAAACCGCTGTGTGGACAAGGGAAGAATAACCCGAAAGCTAATACTTCACAATATCATCCCTGTGTGTACATATGGTGATATTGATTTTGGTTGACAATTTGATGGGGTTTAGAATCACCATGGTTACAAACTTCTGGGCATGTCAATGAGGGAGTTTCTAGTTTAGGCTAATTAGGATGAGAAGACCCACTTGTGGGCAGCACCATCCCATAGGCTGGTGAGCTGGTTGGCTTTTATCAGATTAGCACAAACCAGCATCCTCTGGGAAGAGGGACCCTCAATCCAGGAACTTCCTCCATAAGATTGGCTATGGGCAAGCATGTGGGGCATTTTGTTGGTTAGCATTACACATGGGAGGTCCTAGCTCACTGTGGCAGACGGTTCTGGGTTGCAAAAGAAAGCAAACTGAGCAAGCAATGGAGAGCAAGCCCGTTAAGCAGTGTTCCTCAGTGGTCCCTAATTTAGTTCCCACCTCCAAATTCTTGCTCACCTTCCTGTCCTGTGACACGGAAGTGTAAACTGAACAAACGCCTTTCTTCCCCAGTTGCTTTCATTAATGGTTGCTGCTGACCAGAGCAACAGCAACCCAAGTAGAAGATCTGGGGTCCCAGGCTGAATAAGAAGGAGAAGGTAAGCTAAACACCACCATCCATCTCCCTGTGCTTCCTGACTGGAAGTAATGGACCAGCCACCTCAGGCTCCTGCTGCCACACTCCCCATCATGACGGACTGTAAGACAGAATAATCACATCCTTCCTTTTATTTTTTGTATTGAATATTTTATTTAAATTTCAGATGTGATCCCGTTTCCTCATTTTTCACCCACCCAGGAATCCCCTATTCCATCCCCCTCCTCCTGCTTTTATGAGGATATGCCCACTCACCCACCCACTCCCACCTCCCCACCCTCAAATTTCCCCACACTGGGGCATCCAGCCTTCATGGGACCAAGGACCTCCTCTCCCACCTATGACTGACAAGGCCATCCTTCCTTACATACACAGCTGGAGCTGTGGGTCCCTCCCTATGTGCTCCCAGGCTGGTGGTTTAGACTCTGGGAGCTCTGGTTGGGTGGTATTGTTGCTTTTCCCATGGGGCTGCAAACCCCTTCAGCTCCTTTAGTCTTCTCTCTAACTTCTGCTGTAGTAATTACTTAAAAGAGTCCTCCAGCCAAGCCAACTCTCTAGGCTGCAGCGGCTCTGCCTAGCTCAACCAGCAGCTAGAAATGGCCAGCCAGAAACACCAGCCCTGCTACCCACGAGACACCAGCATGGGAGATGGCTCTGCCAATCTTCTACACTGTCTCTGCAAGGCTGGGCAGTGCCCAGACCATCCCACCAACTATGCAGGCCCGGTAGAAAATTGGGACTCTAATGCATAAAGATTAATCAAAGGCTTATATATTTGGTAATGATCAATAACAAGACAGATACTCTTACAATCAGAGGTGTAACCCAATACTCAACCTAGATATACCAACTACCTTTGACTGCTACAGACAAGCAAACATCAGCCTCCATGTCCACGTCTCTCCTTCTCCATCTCTCCCTAGCTCCTCCTCTTCCTCTCCTTACTCCTCCCACCTTAGCTCCTCCTACAAACTTCTCCATTGGGAACCCCATGATCAGGTTAGCTGAATCATATCCTTCCCTAAATTGCTGCTGTTAGGTGGTCTGTTGCCATAATGTGTGAAGTAACTTGTGGACACACTCTTCTTCATTCTAGAAAAACTAAGAAATGTTACAATACTTTCAAATCCATTACCGATTCCAGTGTTGTCCAGAGAGGAAGTCTGTGACTTCTTCGTTGAAGTTACTTGTATGTAGAAGCCTTTTCATTTAGACCCAGTGAAGTAATATCTTTACTTGACTTTCAACTTCATCTTATAAACATGTATCTTATAAACATTACCTGTATGCTGCCAGTGCTAGAGTCTATCTTCAGTTAAGAAATGGCATTAGAGGACATTAGCTTCCTCCACTGGGAGTGATGGAAATATGGATTGCTGGGCACGCTTCCTTGGCAGAATCTTGATTTAGCAAACTGGGGTAGGACATAAAACTGCATATTTCCCAGACGATGCTTATGCTGCTGGAGTCTGAACCACAGATTTTTATGAAGTACCACCTCTCAGAGAATTCTATAGACACACACCATAAGATGTATTATACTTAAATCTCCATGTGCACGTGATATAAGCATCATGTAAAGCATGCATGTGCGTGAGATCATACCCACGAGAAGCAGGAAGGCAGTTCATTCAGAAACCGGCACCATGATCTCTTCATAAGTTAGCCTCAGTGTAGCAATTCTATCCTTATTTTGAGATACAGTCTTCTGGCAAGAAACACCGTTTTTGTGACAGTTATGTGAGGGGAGCAGAGCAGGCCTGATCAAGGGACCCCAAGAAAGGCATTCCCAGTGAGTATCTGTGTGGTGAGCCAGGTGCGAATATCCCTGTTCACAGCGAGTTTGTGCCTCTTAGGCTAGGAGTAGATACATATCAGGGTTTAAATGCCGAAGAAGGAGGAATGGCTGGAAAGGAAGACTGGACAGCAAAGAACTCCACAGAGCAGGCTGCGACTCTTGCCCACATACGACTTTCTGCATTTATAAACGAATTAATTAATTGATCTTTTAATTTTTGAGACAGGGCACTGAATTCATACTGTGGTTTAGGCGGCTCTCTTTCTGACTCAGAATTCCTAGTGCTGACGACAGGCGTGCACCACCATGCTCATCCTGGCTTTTTTTTCCTCTCAGGAGAAGCCTTGGCTAAACTCTAGAGTCTTCCTGCTGATTTAGCCACGCCCATACAGGCCGTCAGGATAAGCTTAAAGTCAACTGAGCAAGGACTTAACTTGAGTCGCCAAATCCTTTCCAAGCAACACTCAGATTAGTGTTTGATTGAAAAAAAACAAAAACAGAAAAAAAAACAAAAACAAAATAAAAAACCAAAAAAAAAAGGGAATTCTACGCAGCCAGGTTGACACAGCCAAGAGGACACGCCTCGCTGACAGGAAGGTACAACAGTGGTTTTGAGGTCTAGCAGCCTGAATCTGCCCCAGTTTTAAACTTAAGTCCACTGTGTACTCAAGAATTGTCTCTTAATAGGCTTGGGGTAAAAAGAGAGACAGGGAGGGAGAGGGGGAGGGGGAGGGGAGGAAGGGAAGAGGAGGGGGGAGGGGGAACGGGAGGGGGAGGGGGAGGGAGGAGAGAACAGAAGTCCTTAGTGGTGGTTTCTGAAAGCCTGGAAAGCCGGATGTGAGCAGGGTTGTTTGTAGGAATCTGAGCCTGGCTTACCTTTTGAAAGAAAGTGAGCAGCCTCCTGGCAGAGGAGAATTGGAGCTCTTGTTGGTTGATCATTTGCACTAGTAAATGTGTTACTAAGCTGTCAGGAGAGACTTTGAAGACTACAGCTGACTTGGATGGCTGGTCAAGGTATATAGTCTTCTCTGAGCATGGGATGTGGGGTGGACAGGTGGGTGGCTGTTTATTTAGCATGTCTCGAAAACACTGGTCAGTCTGAAAGATCTGTGGGTTAGTGATTAAAGATCCATCCTTCATTCAAAATTCCAGGATCTCCAGGAATTCAATCATACAGCGACATCGGATGTACTAATAAGAATTTGGGATACAACTGAGTCTTCTTTGCAGAGGAAGAAGTGTATGTGGCAATCATGGGCACCAGAGGGGATGCTTCCATCACAGAAGCCTGCTGTGAGGGGAGCGGACATTGTGGGAGGGATGGAGTAAGGAAAACACAAAACCTTACCTTCCTTTTCATCTGGTCCCTTACCACACAGCGCCTCCAAGAATCCATTAGATGTCCTCTGGGTTCCTGAAAGTCCTCAAGTTTTACTTCTCAAGTCTTTGGCCATTCATCATTTTTTTTTTTTTTTCTAGACTTCTTGTTTTGAATGTACCTGGTCCTGGGATGATGCTCTCCAAATCCATTTTCCGCTCTCAGCTTGTGAGGTGTGGCCTGAGAAC
>JANHMN010000011.1:66728319-66753774 GCA_030674055.1 Rhabdomys pumilio
TCTAATCTAATCTAATCTAATCTAATCTAATCTAATCTAATCTAATCCAATCCAATCCAACCTTATCTATCTATCTATCTATCTATCTATCTATCTATCTATCTATGTTTTATCTATCTTCTATCTATAAAGAAGTAACACATGAACAATGCAGATCAAACACCTACATAACCTAGTACTCTCAAACTACCCAAAGTAAACATACTATGAGTCTTTCAGATACTAGTATAGAAATAAGTTTCTAGAATGGGGCCTTAAGAGTAAAACCTGACTATTAAATTTTCACCAAGTAAAAAGCTTCTTTATAGCAAAAGATTTGATGGACAGGATGATCTGGAAAGCATACAGAATGGGAGAAAATATTTGCCTGTGGTTCATTGAACAGGAGAGCCTGTGATCTGTAGCAGGAGGGCTGGAACTGGAGGCTGTGGTTAGGTGATATCATCCACACAGATAAACCAGCACTGTGTTCCCTCCTGTATGTACAAGGTGCAACAGGTGACCAGAACATAGAGGAGTGATTGGTAGATATTGGGAACAGTGAAGGGAGATGTGTGGAGAAAGAGAGGCTACCCTTAATCAAACACACGGAGTATTCATGGATGCAAATGTCCCATTGCACCTCACTGATATGTACGGTTATTACATGTTAATTTTTAAAATGCAACCATAAGGGCAAAGACAAATGTAGAAGAGGCCTGGTTCTGACTCACAGCCCCATGCTTACAGAAATAAGATTTAGACTCAAAATATATTTACAAATACCTTGGCCATATTGCTAAACTCTACTCTGACAATATCATAACCAAATAACCCAATTATTTTAACCTACATTCTGCCACATGTCTGGTCACCTGTGCTCAGGCATCTGTTTTCTCACACCTTTCCTGTGAGTTTCTTGTTCCTGGCTCTATCCCAGAATTCTTTATCCTTCCAGATGTCCAACCTCCCATTCCCTTTCTAAGCCATAGGCCATAGACTTTTTAATTGACAGGTGATGCATCTATGCAATTCACAAAATATTCTCTTTATAATTCTCCTTTTTAGTCCAATAAAAGGCTCTTTTTTCTTTCAAATATAAATTGAATATGATTATAACAATTATGAAAACTGTAAGGTATACTATATATTTATAATGTTCCATCTATTTATATTTGGAAACTTAGATAAAGTATTCTATCAGCTACCCTATCTTATTGAGTTCAGAGTTCTGTATCTAAAACATTTTCTATCCTAATTTTTATTATCAACCTTAAAACATCTTAGACTTAGAACATTTTAAATTCTAAACATCTTAGACCTAGAACATCTTAATTCCTAAACAATTTAAGCTTGTAGTAAGACTATGAATATCTAATCTTTAACCCCATCAGAGCCCTGAGAGGGAGCAAATATTACCTGAGTATGTAGGAAGCACAAGACCGCAGCTTCCAAAAATTATAGAAATGACAGAGACAACTGACTGCCCGGACAGTCCCTAATATTCTCTATAATGTTAGAGAATCCGTCTTCAGCCTTTTGGTCCAGTAGACCTGACAGACCTTTTGTGAAGCAGGAATCATGAAGGACTTGCTTACTCTGTCATGGCAGAGCTTGGCCCTGGGTCTGTTTGTTTTTCTAGACAGCTTTGTCTGTAGGTGAAGCATGGGCATCTTCTTTGCCCAGTGGCTAGCCTGCCACAGTTGAAGCAGCTCCACATGAGGGTTATTGATGCTCATCATCTTTGAAGTGGAATGAGGCACTGTCAGGAACAGGCCTGCTTCATTGTAAAAACATCTTTTACTAATAAGATAAATTTATTTTGCCTACAATGGTACTTTATTGATTTGCCACATTTTGAGCCCTTGAAAGACACATAGTATTTATTCTGGACACATCCCTTCTAAACAGCTGAACACCGGTTGGGAACATCTTGATAGACTGATTTGTAGGGAGTTCTAATGAATTTGTTAATTAAAGTTCAGCTACATCTTGTATCAGTTAGTTCTTCTTATCTCTTATTTATTAATCATTTTATTTGTTTACATTTCAAATGTTATCCTCCTTCCCAGTCTCCCCTCCACCTTTGTCTCCCCACCTACTCACTCTTGCCTCCCTCCTCTTTCATCCCCCTTCTCTGGGGCATCAAGCCTCCACAGATTCAACTGCCTTCCCTCCCACTGATGCCAGATGAGGCCGTCCTGTGCTATATGTAGCAGGAGCCATGGACCAGCCCATGTATACTCTTTGGTTAATCATTTTAGTTAGTCCCTGGGAGCTCTGAGGTGTCTGGTTAGTTGACATTGTTCTTCCTATGGGATTACAATCCCCTTCAGCTCCTTCAGCCCTTCCCCTAACTGTGGCTCAGTCCAATGGTTGGCTGTGAGTATCTCCATCTGTCTTAGTCAGGTACTAGCAGAGCCTTTTAGAGGACAGCCATACCAGGCTCCTGTCTGCAAGTACATCTTGGCATCAGAAATAGTGTCAGGGTTTGGTGTCAGCAGATGGAATGGATTTCAAGGTGAGGTGGACACTGGATTATCTTTCCTTCAGTCTCCACTCCATATTCTGTGGATCTCTGGGGCTATGAAGACTGTCTATCTATATCTGAATTGTCAACATGGTTTATTGTTAGCAATTTACTATTTGAATAACTTTGAAAACATTTTATTGTAATTAACCAAAATTGTATCTAATATGACCATGAATTTGACTATCTATTAACTTGCATTGCTTAATTATTTTAAATAGTTTGTAATAGCAGTCATTAAAAGTACTGGAGATAAACCTTGTATTTTAAAATGAGTTGCACAGGCATAATACCTATACAAAAATTGAACCATACATATATCATGTAATAGACAGATTTCAATAATATAAGAATAAAAATTTGGAGGCCAGAAGAGGCATCAGATCCCCTGGAGCTAGAGTTTTGGGTGGTTCTGAGCTGCCTTATGTGCCAGGAGCCAAACTCAGGTCCTCTGGAAGAGCGGCAAGTAATCATAGCTGCTGAGGCCTGTCCCCAACAGAGAAACTTTCTGCTCAGAGATATTATTTCCAGTTCATAGTTTTAACATATTGTATAGTGAAGTAGCTACTTGATGAGGTGTAATTGTTTAAAAGGGGTTTTCTGGGAATAAAAAGTAGAAGTAACACTTATCCTTTAATATTTAAATTTGTATGCTATTTGTCTGTTTGGGGACACAGGACTGCCTGCGGGTCATGGCATGTGTATGTGGAGCTCAGAGAACAATGTGAGGGAGTGGATTCTACCACTCTTCTACCTCATGGGTCCTGGGGATGAAACTCAAGTCACCAAACTTAGGGAGGAAGGGCTTTTATCTGCTCAGCAGGCTTACCAGCCCTCATACAAATGTATAAATCTTCATATAGTGAATATATATATATATATATATATATATATATATATATATATATATATATATATATATGCCATATACAGAAAAATCATAATTTTGTAAAACAAAGAGTAAAAATAAAGAAAATAAAACTCCAGATTTCATTTAGACAAATGAAAAAGAAAATCAAGTTTCCAGATGTTAACAATGATATTGTTTTGGTTGGTAGGACTATGTTTGATTTTTCACCCCCCCACACTTTTTTTCACTTCCCCAAATTTTCGTTATTTTCTATACTAAACATATATTACTTCTACAATGGATAAAATAAGATTTTTTTTTGAAAGTAGGACACCCACACATAATGGTTCCCTTCTACTGATTTACATAAATGTGTGATTTTAAGCAGAAAGCTATTTGTGCAAAACCCACTTCCTATTACAGTGTGTCACTCCAGGCGGTTATTAAGAAGCCTTCCCACCTTCAAGAATATAAACCTATTTCTTTAGTTCTGCAGCCCAAGTTAAAAGGTGGAGAGAGTCCTACCATTCCTTTTCTAAGAAAGAACATCAATTTCAGTACAGACTCTCTACCCAGCCCTGGAAAATGTCACAGGGAAATTGTAGTCCTTAACCTAAAAGCTTAAAATCTAAATTATATGGATGAATCAGTTCAGACTCATGAATAATATGAAAAGGTCTTTTAATCGTAAAAAGGCTGGACAATGAAATGAATCGTTTTTAAGGTTGGCTAATTCAGTAGAAGATGAGATTCTCCACCCTCCTCGGAAATATTTAAAACAGTGAATGTTGAGGTTGGAAATCTTTTAGACAGTGTGAGGTGGGGGATGGAGCCATACCTAGGATGCAGACACAGTGAGCAGGTAGGGGATGGAGCCATACCTAGGATGCAGACACAGTGAACAGTTAGGGGATGGAGCCTCAACTCCAGGTGACAGGAGAGGCTGGTGAGGCATAAGCAGAGTTCTGATCACTAATCTGTGAATCGTTCGCGTCAAAACAGAGGGTGTTTGCAACTGGTATTGAGTACTCTGGACAGGAATTAATGCAAAGGAGGGTTACATTTAAGGAGTTCACCTGAAGTATTAGGTTAAACAAACAAATAAGCAAAACCTCCTTTCCAAATCACAAACCACCAATTCATGGCTTTTTGATTCTGGAAAATACCTTTCACAAACGGCATCCAGACCTTGGAACTAATGCTACAACCTAGGTGTATAGAAAAAAAAATATTTTTCCCATGGCAGATTTTCCCTTCCCTAAGAGAACTCACCTACTGGCTAGTGAAGAAAATGTTTTTAAGCAGGCAATCCAGTGTAAAGCTTGGGTCGGTCTGATGTGCTGGACCAGCTGTCTAAGCAGTGTGCTGACCATAGTGTGATAATTTCAAGGGTCTTACGCAGTCCTTCTGTCCTAGACCCTGCACTGAGACACAGTCCAGCCATCTGGGGTTTTGACAGCACTGGTCAGGGGGCTGTGGTCCAGTCCAGTCCTGGATTCTGCCCCTGAATGATTTTTCTCTGCTGACCTTTGAACAGATTTCTATTTTTCTTTGAGTCTCCTTGGGCCTTTTTTTTTTTTTCTTCATATGGTGAGCTTTGACTGACGTGAAGAATTGATACTCGTCAGTGCTTTAGTAGCGTTAGGGGAGAGGTCCTAACCTTTAATTTCCCTTTAATTCTCAACAGCACAAGAGAGATTCATTAAATTACTTCCTTGAACTAAATTTTCATGTGCTTACTTACGTGTGTCATGTATGTGCATATGTGTATATGTGCATATGTGTGTGTGTGTGTGTTGTGGTGATAAAGGTGAGAAGACCAGTTAATAAAAACTGATCAGCCTCTGCTAAGTGCTAGGCCTTCCTAGGCTTCATACTCATACGCATCCTTAATAAACTCATAGAATTAATTGTTAGGACTTTTTATTGTTCTTTAAATGATTTAGCTTTATTATTTTTTATTTATATGCATGTATATGTTTGTGAGTGAATTGCCATGTATTTGTGGGTGTTTATGGAGGCCAGAGTAGGGTGCCACGTCTCCTGGGTTGGAGTTTGAGTCAGTGCTGGTTGCTAGCAATCAAACTCACATCATCTAGAAGAACAGCGATCACTCCTAACCACTGAGCCATCTCTCTAACCCCTTTTATAAAAATATTGGCATGTGTATATGTGTGTACAGGTATGTATGCATGCTTGCATATGTGTGGATGCACGTAAATATACAATCCTGAATCTGGTGCTTAGTGTCTTTCTTGTTTTACTTTATGAGAGTAGATTCTCTCAATAAACCTGAAGCTCCCTTTTTTGAATAATTTTATTTATTAAAGCTTTTCTTTCTGTCTCCCACTCAAATTTCTTATAAAAGTTCTATGCCACTGTCCCTCAAATCTTTTCTAATTTTATCTTACTGAGAATGGATCTCTCTTACCATGCCTTAGCTGGCTACCTCTTTACAGAATATAAGACGGCTATAAAAATTTTCAGTTATTTTATTACCTCTAGTGTATTTTCTTTAATAGATTCATTTGGCTCTTTTGATTATGCAATTATTCTAGTTGCTTATAATAGATTTTTCAGTCCCTGATATTGTTTTTCGCATCTTATCTGAATCTTAATATTTGCTCCTACAGCTGTATTAGAAAAACAATTGTAGAAAAGACATCGATTAATTTGCCTGTTCTGTGCAGTCTCATGTCCTAATGGTTTCTCCTAATAGTACAATACATGGATACTGCAGAGTGGATGAAAAACACAAGCAAATGCTCTGGAAAGTGACAATCCTGAGAACTGACAGTTCTCAAAAGATGTAGACCAGGATTTCCTTAGTACTTTCTTTCTTTTTTTTTTTTTTTTTTTTTTTTTGTCCTTTTTTGTAGGAACATACCATAAATTTATTTAAAATGGCATTTTATATTTATGTGTACTGGCTGGTTTTGTGTGTCAACTTGACACAAGCTGGGGTTATTACAGAGAAAGGACCTTCAGTTGAGAAAATGCCTCCATGAGTCCAGCTGTAAGGCATTTTCTCAATTAGTGATCAAGGGTGAGAGGGCCCATTGTGGTTAGTGTCATCCTGGACTGGTAGTCCTGGGTTTTATAAGAAAGCAAGCTGAGCAAGTCAGGAGAAACAAGCCAGTAAGTAACATCCCTCCATGGCCTCTGCATCAGCTCCTGCTTCCTGACCTGCTGGAGTTCCAGTCCTGATTTCCTTTGGTGATGAACAGCAATGTGGAAGTGTAAGCTGAATAAACCCTTTCCTCCCCAACTTGCTTCTTGGGCATGATGTTTGTGCAGGAATAGAAACCCTGACTAAGACAATATGCATACAAGCATATACACATGTCTATCACTGGATAGCAGAATGGCCCTTTGGATATTTTCTTCTCACAGACCTGATTTTGTCAGATAGTATCAATTTACATTTTTGATCAAAACCAGCTTTTTAAAAAATTTCAGGCTGTATTAGAGTTAAACATTTGCTTGCACGACAGCAAGATGGATGTTACTGACAGATCTTTTCTCCGGTACTCCTGTTCTCCGGTACCACTGCTGAAGCAGTAGGATTGGCTATGTTCTCAGTGACACAGACAACACCACCCTGTAAATGAGCTGAACTGTCTCTACAAAAACACATCACCACACACATACTATCTCAATTTCCCCTCCATATTTTTAATTCAAGTGATTTGTAATATATAAGAGAGTTTTAGAGATTGTATCATATATTTGATACTTAACAGAATTCTTTGACCATGGGCTCTTTATTTTCTAGTTTTAAATTTGAATTCACCTGTGAATTGCCTATATTTTCTGTCATAAGATACCCTTGGATGTCCTTACCCCTTTACTTTTTGATAGAGAAAGACTGGCCCCAAAACACATGCTCACAGCTTCAAGTCAGTAATACAATGCTCTCAAGGCATGGGTAAGTTATTCATTATATAGCTTAATTATCATCACCAGTTAAGTCATCCCCAATACCACCTGTTAACATCTCTGAGTTTATAAAATGTGAGGCCTCAGCTCCCCCACATTCTTATCCCAGAGGCTATGCTGATATCCAGTGTGTGTATGTGTATGTATGTATGTGTGTGTGTGTGTGTGTATGTGTGTGTATGTATGTATGTATGTGTGTGTGTATGTATATATAAATACATATACATATACACACATATATGTATATTTGCTTCCCTTCTAAATGTGAAACTTACTTGGTGGCCTTGTGTGTCTGTCTGTAAATTTTTTTTTGTTTATTTTTTTTGTTGTTGTTGTTTTTTCGAGACAGGGTTTCTCTGTGTAGCCCTGGCTGTCCTGGAACTCACTCTGTAGACCAGGCTGACCTCGAACTCAGAAATCCGCCTGCCTCTGCCTCCCAAGTACTGGGATTAAAGGCGTGCGCCATCACTGTCCGGCTGTAAATTTTTTATTGACAAGAATAAGAGCCTGGAACAATGCTTTGGCCTTCTGGATCACCCTTTTCTCTAATAGAACAAAACAAAACAGCAAGCCCATCTCTTTCCATTCCAGATCATTGTTTTTTAAATGAGTTTCAGTGTTAGTTAGCCCATTAAATATTATTTGTTTGTTTGTTTATTTGAGTTGGGGTCTCTCTATGCAGCCCTACTTACCCAGAGCTCATTATATAGACAGGCTGCTCTCAAATTTGAGATCTCTCTGCCTCTGCCTCCTGAGTGCTGGGAATTACTTCATTAAAAAAGCAAACATCCATGGATATGAACACACAGGCACACACATATATTATTGACTGTGTCTGTTATGTTTTGAAAACTTCAAGATGCAAATACTTTGGAAAAGGCCTATAAACATACCTCTTTGTGTTTAACAGATGTATTCTTGGACAGCTATGTGTAAAATCACATCTTATGGATGGAGTAGTATTTAAGATGCTGACTTACGTTTAATATTGATATAAATGCCAAATATTGACCTATAAATAGTACATTAATATATAGTTTTCCCCAGGCAGAATAAAACTTTAGTAATTTAGTTTACAAAGTATACTCTCTGTGCTTGACTTTTGAGGAGAGGACACCCATGCTTGAAGTTACTCAGAGGCTCTGTAAAACTTCCCATGGAGGGAGTTAAGCCAGAATGAAGTGTCATCACGCTGGGATGGTTTACTGGAATGCGGTGGACCAGGAAAACAGACTCGACACTACTGGTGTGTTCTGGGTCTACAAGTCCACTTGAAAGCTCCTTTCTCAAGCTTGTGGGATTTCACTTTTCCATGTGGCGCTGCTCACTCCCTCCTGTATTTATTCATTTAAATCATGCAGTCTAGCTTGGAAACATGGGCTTTCAAATACAGCGTGCTTGACAAGCTGGAAAGAGCCTGGTGTTGCTGGAGCTCTACCCAGAGGAATACCACCCGTGGGGTAATTCTTTCTTTATTGCTGACAGCCTATAGTGATCATTTGCATTACAGATCTGCCCTGTCTTCCCCCAAATCTTCTTCTATAGACTTTTTGAGTGCATGTCCCTTGTCCTCCACATCTGTCAGATACTGGGCACTCGTTAGTGAGGCTATGACAAGTCTTAACAGCTTTGTTCTTGCACTTATTTTTTTTTTGCATATCTACTGAGCTCTGTTTCTGTGTCTTTTGCTGTTGTGTATTTTGCTGCTCCTGGGTGTGATATGTGGTGCCGTAGTGTTAGTTCCTGAATCTCATTTATTCATTCACTATTTCCATCTTCTCGTTTTGTGATTATTGCAGCATTGTATACGAATATTAGTCAGTGACCCACCATTATAACTTATGGTTCAAATGTTCATATGTGGGACTCATCCATCTCCATTTTAAACCTCTCAACTAATTCTAAGGAAGAGAGTTCACTGGCTGCACTTTTATCATCCCAGTTATTTAAGATCATTGAGTTGGGATTTGAACGCTGAAGGGCACTTCCCAAGTCTGGTTATCAGGATGTAACTATTCTTTTCATAGAGATGAAGTCTAACACTACATGGTGCTATGTTCCATGTGAGAAAAAGATGCAGGTTTTTATAATTTGTCATATTTGAATGGCACTGTGGTTTGGGTGTGAAATGTCACTATTGGCTCTTGGACTCTGAACAGTGATGGCACTGACTGGGAAATTGGTGGAGCTCTCAGAGGCAGCACCACACTGTGAGTCACTGGGAGGAGTGCTCTTTGAAGGTTAATAGTCCTCCCCTACTTCCTGCTTGCTCTTAGCTTCCAGACTGTGGGTACTGTTCCCTTCCTGCCATTATAGACTGTATTCCCTTACACTGTAAGCCTAAAGTAAACTCTTCATTTCTTGGGTTGTTTTGCCAGGTATTTTTGTATAGCAACTAGTAAAGTAAGTGAGAAGCGTGTACATTTTATCTTATTAGCTTTTCATTTGGCCAACTCGTGCTAGAGAGACTGCAGAGGTGGATACGAGAAGCTCTTTTGATTGGAAAGACTGAGTTTGTTGTTTTCTGTTCTGTCTGGACTCACTGAAAATAGATGCATTTGAAGATTCCAGCCACCACTGATATTCCCCACTACAAAGCATGCGATATGAGACAATCGGGTGCTCTTGGAGCCATTCCAGTCACTAGCAGGACTCCTAATGTCAAGGTTGTCTGAAGTCTTCATTCCATGCCTGCTTTTCTTTCTCCTCTTCCTGTTGCATTCAGCAAATCAGAGGCCACTTTGACATTTTCCATCTTGACTCAGGTATTGTCGTTGTCTGTGGAGGACAGTTCCTTTCTCAGTCCTCACCAGGGAATATTCTTGAGCATCCTTCTCTGAAGTCTGCATTTATTCACAGATTATTTTCCTCTGTGGACTTTATAAAGTGAAGCCAGATCTCTTTTCTGTAGTTACAGCTAACAGCAATTTGGCCATTTTCTTCAACAATTCATCACTAGAAATACATTCTGGATGGAGCCCAGCTTTGCTAACTCCACTGGTTGCTGTGACCTCTGTTTTCTTTCCAGAATTTGACTTATTAATACCATTTAGCGGCACTAGGAAGACGCACTCTGCATACGTATCAGGAAAATACAGCCCACACATCCTCATAACCCAGCACAGAGCATCTCTGGTTTGGATTAAGGTTCAATGATTTTAATGTTGAGCCTACTAGCTTAGCTTCTGATTTATAGATGGATCATTACGGCTGCACTGCAGGGGACTGGCATTCTTTTTGTTTCTGCCTTCCTTTAAGTGTAAACAAACACTGAGGCGGTCCTAAAGTAGAGAATGTGTGTAAGCAGACTGTTTCTAAGTCCCTTTAGATTGAGATTTAGATTGCCGAGCATTGGACTAACATGCATTTATTTATCTCTGGAGATATGTGGGAAACTAGGAAAGAATGAACATACAGTCAATATAAGGCAATTTGGGGGCCCAGCAGATTGGATGAAATTTTATTTGTCAGGAGGAGGTCGCTATTTAATTCACAGGCGCAGATGCCCACATTCATCTGTGACACTGAATTCCTCCCTAATAAGTGTTGTCTTCCCTGAGGCTCTCCTTGTTAGTCTGGTCTCCTTGCTCAAATTTCAAAGTTGTCATTCTCAATTCTGGTGAAGCCGATACTTCACATGCCTCATCCAATAAAGGTAGGGTTATGAGTTATGGATGCAGCATCTAATGCTTTATCAAGTATGCCTGGAAGAAAGTGTAAGGGTTTTACTTAACTTCATAGCCATCAGATACATTAAATCCCATGAGTCTCGGTAAATTATTAAACAGCTATTGATTTTGTTGTGGTGAACATAGAGATGTATTGACTTTCACCTTAGTCAATAGTTTCTAACAGCATAATATATCTTGATGTTTACTGGAACATGCATTTTAATCCCAGTGCATTGTGTATGTACATTGCAATGCAGGTATTTATTTTATGTTTTCTTTGAACATTGCTGCAAAGATTCTTTCCCCCTGAGGATCCTGTTAGTTTTGAGCTCATTTGTTCATCCCTTATTCCTTACAAACCTCCTTTTTAGCTACCCAATCTCAGTTTTTTAATTTCTTTGCTTGATAATGGGTGGAGGTGCTAAGGCCTTGGAAGAAATCTATTTGTCTATAATGAGAAAATTGGGGCTCTGTCTTCCCGATGAACTCCTGATTAATTGCAAAGCGTGATCGCCTGTCCCCATCTGTGATAAGCTTCAGTGGAGGAAGAAACTTGAAGACTTTCAGTCTCCGACTCTACTATACAGTGCTTATTCTAATATACAGCAGACTAACACACGATAAAAAGCCCTGTCTGAGAATCTGCCTCACTTAGCTGTTCTCTTTCTTCAGTTATGTGGTAATATAACCCAATAGAAAGCCAAACTCATATTTGGACAAAATTAAATGATAATGCACAGACTATAATGTAATGGGCATAAAAAAGAAACCCCACCACGGCCCCTTTTGCTACTTTAAATGCTACTGATAATATTAGTATCTTCTTGAAACACTCAAATTGTTTCTTTATGACTTAGAATATCAGTTGGTTCCTAGTAACTGCTCAGTGACCTTGGACCGTGTGTCTGCTTCTCCGCTCTTCTCCTGGGTTGCCTATATACGTGGCTCCTCTCTGTGCCTTCAGTTCTTAGGTGTGATCCATGTTTTTTTAAGATAGCTGACATTCCTAAGGTACTGTGGACCCTGCGGCCAACTGGGCAACAGAGAGAACACCTGTTCAATCAGTGGGATTTTTCTCTTTCAGTAGAAAAATATATTCCATGTATAAAGTCACTTGGTTGACACTCGAGGAAGGTGAAAATAAAGGAACAAATTTAAAGTATAGCTTCTTGCCACATTTTACATATGTATGCACACAGACTCCCACACATGTGTATCTGAGGTGAAGCAGAAATGAATAACTTACTCTGAAGCAATTTGGTAGGGCTGAAATTCTCAGGAGACTGAGCAATAACTTGGCATTCCATTTCCCACAGGAATATATGGTCAAGTAATAAAAAGACATTGTAAATGTGCCAAAAAAGAATAATTATTTTTCATGAAAACAATTGTACTAAATGAGCAGTGTTTCCCAGCATCCCCTGTGGTAATCAGGAGGAAAGTGCTAGGCAGATAGCAAAGAAGAATGGCAGTAACCCAGAATGTTTTTCAAAGATGGTAATTGTGATCACCACCCAGAGGAGCAAGCATCCCAACGAAGCAGCATCCGCATCCAATGGGCCCATGGGTATGTCTGTAGTGGATTGTCCTGATTATAGTCGTTGATGTGGGAAGGGTCAGCCTACAAGTAAGGAGCACCATCCCTGTGTGTTGAGTTCTGAACTGTGTAAGTGTGGACAAGCCGAGCTAAGCAGTGGGTATGCTGCTCTTTCTTGACTGTGGGTGTGACCAGCTGCTTCAAGTTATCACCTTGTTTTCCCCACAATAATGGACCGTGACATAGAATAGACCCATTCTCCTTCAGATGCTTTTGTTGGGATGTTTTATCATGGCAACTAGAGATGAGACTAGGCCAGTGACCTTCAAATGCTTACCTAGTATCTATGACCTGTATGGATAAGTAACAGTTCCTACCAGTTGATAAATATTTAAAGCTTAGGACTGAAAAATGAGATTTTATGTTCACATTTTCTGTTTGTTTGTTTGTGTGCTTTGGACCATAAAAACACACATCAACATGACATCTCAAACCCTACATGGGAATGAAAGAAAAGTCATTCTAAACTTAAATACATAGATTTTTATGTATTTTAGGTGGCCAAGATGGCCTTCATATGAAGTTTTGATTTCTAATGTAAAGAGAATTTATGCGTCATGAAGTTTAGGTGGAAGAGTAGTGCTAGTCCTTAAGAACTGATGAATAATTGGGGAATTATCTAAAAAAAAGGATAGAATACCCAGGATACAATCCACAGAGCTCAAGAAGGTTAACAAGCCAAAGGGCTCAAGTGAGGATGCCTCAATCCCACTTGGGAAGGAGTAGAAAGCAATCAAAGAAGTGGGGGAGGGAGGGACCTGGGTAGGAAAGGAGAGAGAGAGAGAGAGAGAGAGAGAGAGAGAGAGAGAGAGAGAGAGGGGAAGAGGGGAACATGATCAGGTATTGGGGGGAAGGACAGGACTGAAGCCCTGAGGGCCAGCAGAAAGAATGGAAACAAGCAACCTCAGGAGGTAGGAGGTAGGGGGACCCTTTAGAATGTACTAGAGACCTGGGAGGGGAGAGATGCTCAGGACTCAAACGGAGGGACCGTAGATGAAATGTCCTACAGTGGGGAGCAGGAACTTGTAGAGCCCAACTCCAGTAGAAGACAGGGCATCAAGTGGAGGGAAGGGATTGCCATCCCACAGTCAAAAACTCTGACTCAGAATTGTTCCTGTCAGGAAGAACTGCAGGGACAAAAAAACCTGAGGCAAAGGAGTTCCACTGACTGGTTCATCTTGGGATCCAGCTCAACGGGAGGCTCCAAGGCCTGACACTATTACTGATGCCATAGTGTGCTTACAAAAAGGGGCCTATCATGACTGCCCTCCAAAAGACCCGACAAGCAACTGAAAGCATCAGATGCAGATATTTACACCCAGCCAATGGACAGAAGCTGGTGACTCTTGTGGTTGAATTAGGGAGAAGCTAGAAGAAGCTGAGGAGGAGGGTGACCCTATAGGAAGACCAGCAGTCTCAACTAACCTGGACCCCTGAGATCTCTCAGATACTGAGCCACCAACCAGGCAGCATACACCAGCTGATGAGAGGTCCCCAACACATATACAGTGGACGACTGAGGATCTGGACTCAGAGAAGATGCACCCAACCCTCAAGACACTTGAGGCACCAGGGAGTGGGGAAGTCTGGTGGGTTGGAGGTGGGGGGTGGGACCACCCTCTTGGAGATGGTGGGGGTATAGGGTGTGGAACAGTCAGAGGGTGGACTGGGAGGGGGATAAAGTCTGGACTGTAAAAAAAGATTAAAGAATAAATAAAAAAATAAAATAAAAAATAAAGAATTGAGGGATAATTGGGGCATTTGTAATGTCTTCTTTTTTTTTTCATGTTATGTAAACGTTTGGGTTACAAAGTATATACGAGCAAAGTACGTTTTGTTTTTGCTGAATTTCTGTACAAATCAGGGGAAGATGTAGCTCCAAAACTTGTTACTGGTTTCCTTGCAAGAGCCCCACACACTGTTTTATTCATGGTTAGAGACTGAATTTGAATTAAATCTTCAAGTACATAGGTGTTTTGTAGGAGCAAGGCGTTTCTTACTTTGCAAGTATCTGCTCACTGTTAAGGAAAGTTAATTTTCTTAACAAGCAATCTCATGGTGGACTCAATTGGCATTCCTTGTCACAATGTCTCTATTGGCTCTCAGAAAATTGTGTAAGAGATGAAGTTCAAGTCTGATACCCGAAATATCAAATTGTATGTTCTCGCTTCATTTGTTTCTCAGCCTCTTCCTCCTGCATAGCTAATGCTTTTCGTTACTACGGAAATATTATAACTATATGATAATTTGTGTCATCTTCTATTCTCATTTAGTAAAAAGGAAGATTTTGTTTTCAGTCATATAACTATAAGCCAGTGTGCCGTTCTGTGATGGAAACCATATTAATTATATGTTTTACTTTGTGCTGAGCTACCTCTGAAGCTTGGGCTAGCTTTGAACTCTTGCCCTTTCTGCTTCAGTTCATTGAGTTCTGGAATTACAGGCATTTGCCACCATGTGTGGCTGGTACAGCAACTTTAACTTACATGGAGGTGACTTGTTTCAGCAGTCATTTTTTTTTTTTTTTTGCCTAGATATTCTTGCCTTGAGACTTCTAGAAAGGGTGCCACTGGACCTTCTAATTTACGAATCATTTTTTTCCATAAAGTATGTGTAAGACAAGAACTCTCTGTAGCAGAAACTGCAGTGGCCTGTCACAGTATAGAACAGCGCCAGCAGCATGGCATGGGGAAAATGACCTGGGGCTAGATGTGAGAAGACTTAGGTTCCTGCTTGTGCTGAAGGCTAGTTGTATAATGCCATGGCTTGTGTAAAGACTGCTCCCCTGAGGCTTTTGGGTCAAAGGCTTAATCAGAATCTTATGGTTCTCTCAACAGAGAGGTCATTATATCAAGAAGGTACAACACCATTACGAGATTAATCTGCTGACAAGTTCAGAATGCAATGGCATTGTTGGATACATTCGAAACTAGGAGCTGAGCACTAGTGGGAGGAATTATGTCACCCAGGTTATGTCTCGAAGGGTATAGCCTGTCTCTAATCTCTGCATACCTTGCATCCTGGGTGCCATGAGTCAAGCAGTTTTTCTCTGTGCCCTTCCTTAATGATGTTTATGCCTTGTCACAGACCTGAAGGAAATCAAGCCAACTATGAACTAAAGCATGATAAGACCATGAACCAAGAAAATCCTCTTCCTTTAAAGGACTTTGTTTATGCCTGGTGGTCTTTTTTTTTTTTTTTTTTTTTTTTTTACAATGATGAAAAGTTAACTAACATATGTTTTGGATGAATGATATTATATATCTGGACATAATCACTGAATGATGATTATGGGTATTCATGTCAGTGAAGGGTGAAGACAGAAACACACTTATCAAGCACTTACAAAGACCAAGTAGTGTTTCAGTGCAAAGAGCAGTGGACATCTTGTTGGAGTGGATGCTGATTTTCTCATTTTAAACATACTGAAACTAAACCATAAAAAAGTTTAACATGTTCACATCATGCAGTAGAGACACACTGGGCTCACACAGCCTGATGTTACTACTCTTGTTTTTCTTACCGATAATGACCCAGGTCTTTTTGAAATCTACAGTCCTATTTTAGAAGAAAAACATTTGTGAATAAATGGATGAAGCGTAGTTCAGAAATGGTATGTCAGAAGGCCGTTCAGTAAACATGAGCATAATTTGACAGTTGATTTATCAAATTCTCTACCCATCCATTCATTGTTTGTTTTAATTGTATGCTCAGGAAAAAAAAAAAAACCCTACGTAGGCTACTCTCCAAATGTTGTTGCCTAAGTGACGGCTTCTTCTAGAAATGGCAATTGCAACCTATTGCAAGCCACCACTGAGAAGTCGTCTATCTCATCATTTCTCTTCAATTGGTGTTGGTGTCTTCACTGAAAAGGATGGCAGGATGTACTAGTGTCTTTTCTTGTTGCTCCATTAAAATACCTGCCACACACGGAAACAACAAAACCAAATCAAATACTTAAGGAAAGAGGGATGACTTCCATCAGGGCAGGGAAAGCATAGCGGTAGAATTTGAGGTGGCTTGACACACTTCATCCACAGTCAGAAGGTGGAGGGAGGAGACACTGATGCTTAGTTCACTTCTGTTCTTGAGTCAGTCCAGGACTTGAACCAATGGAATGGTATCACCCACATTTGATGTAGGTCTTCTTACCCTGGTTAAGCCAATCTAGAAAATGACAGACATCTAAAGACTGGTTTCCATAGCGATTACAAGACCTATTAGTCTGACAGTAAAGATTAACCATCACACAGGATAGTTAACTTACTAAAGCTCTGATGGTACATAATCGTGTCATTTCACCATTGAATTGTCTTATCTGAGAAATACTGAGTGCTGTGCAGGGTTGATTCTGTTCATTTTCATGCTGTATTTATTCCTGGCATATCATGTACAGGTCCAATTCTGCTCATTCTTTTTTTTTTTGTCTCCATTGTAGGGCCTACTATTATGTAACGTGACAATCACTTCTGTGTGAACTGTCCATACACAAAGCCTTGTATGTTGTGCCACCATATCTGTTTCTGCAGCATCTCACGAGTCACGCATTTCCCTCTAAAGGGCTGGTGTGTGGTTGAAATATTCCCTCCTGGGGAATAGAGGATCCTGGTCCAGGCAGAGAGGGTTGCTGTAACAGCCAGCTTTGCTTACTGAGAACTTTGCCTTTTTTTCATGCTATGGCTGTGAACAGGGTGAAATCATGTATGGATCTAAAAGTTCCCTGCCCACGTTCCTAGAGCCATCTGTGCAGGGGTTCTTAATCTGTGGGTCGTGACCCCTTTGAGGTCGAACAATCCTTTCATAGGAGTCACATAAGACCAACAGAAAACACAGATATTTACATTAGGTTTCATAACAATAGCAACATTACAGTTATGAAGTAGAAATAAAAATAGTTTTATGGTTGTGGGTCATCAGAGCATGAGGAACTGTATTAAAGGGTCACAGCATTAGGAAGGTTGAGAGCCACTGCATCTGTGATAGTTCTTGAAAAGAGAGAGGTCTGGACCGTGATGGCTCATACTCATCTTCAATGAACTGGGAATGCCATTGCATCTGGAAGCTTCAGTTAACCACTTGAAAACAAGCTAGGAAACGGGATTTTTGAACCTGTGAAGAACAAATATCTAAATGTACATATTTTGATAGCATTTTGAAATTAAATGCAGAAGCTTGAGAAAGCTGTGCTAATTTGTCTAGGAAGAGAGGCCAGGACAAAAGTTCAAGTTGGCCGTAACCATTTATGAGAATGCCCGGATAGCACATCCAACTCTTGCCTCATAGCAGTTTGAAACAATACCAAAGGGAAAGGCTTCCAAAATATTCTATTTAAGTATAATTTACAGCAATAAACCCAATGGTTTATTCTTCCCACAGGAAGCAAGGAGTAAGTATGAGAGACTCTGACTAGAGAGGAAGTCACATAGAAAGAACTTGAGTCTATTGAATAAGAAGACCAACGACACTTGAACAAGTGGCTCATGGTGTACTGTCGTTATGGTAACCACTCATTACCTCCAGGCCTTTACATTTAACTTATTAATATAATAAATAATTTAAAGGTGCTCCTTTGTACTAGCCACAGTAGAAGTTAACAGTAGCTGCATATACTGAGTACCATATTGATGAAGAAAGATGAAGAGTACTTGCTATTCCAGACAGCTCTCTAAGGTGGATTTTTCTTGAGTTGCATCATTAATCAGTAGAAAATGAACCATCTCTCATTGATTAGGAAGTAAGGAGTCACCTGGGTCATTGATTATCTACAAGTCAGTAAGTAGAGTCTACCCGTAGCAACAACAAGGCAACTGCTATGACTTGAACCCTAAATGTCCTTTGACCCAGGTTCAGATGCTAAAAGTTTGCTTGGTCACCAGGCTGTGTTGTTCCTGGAGCAGCAGAACCTCTAGGGGCAGAGGAGAAGAAAGCTAAGCCACTGGGCCATGTTCTTGAAGGAGATGTTGCAACTTGAACCTCTAACTCTCTCTTTGCTTTCTGGTGTCCATAAGACAGACATCTTCCTCTAGCCCAAACTCCTCCATAATCTGTGGCATGGTCACAGGCCCAAAGTGACTTGGGCAGACTTATGTCTCTGAAACCATCAGCTGAAATCAGACTTTGCTCCTTACTTGGGTATGTTGTCCCCATTACACAAGCTGACATAACCTTAATGAGTTATTTCTTCTGGCATAATTGCTAACCTTTTTGTAGGGCACGACAGTGGGATGTTTGACCTCCTTGGCTTTCCCCCTCATATGGGATGCTCTCTTGACTCATATATGAAGTTTAAAGAGTTGGTTTCTCCCCTTGTCTTATGTAGTTTGGTTTCATATGCTACAACTCCTTTTTAGAGACTCAACATCTGACTGTCAGGATTGGTCTAGGGCTATACAGACCTCACCAACAACCCCAGAGGCATATGCCTTAGACTTCCTTTCTGTATAAAAGTGCCTGTGTAGACTTCCTTGTCTGCCTCTAGCTAAATCTGGCTTTCAGGAAAGACATCTTCCTGAGGACTTCTTTCACTACAGACAAGGATGGCCCGAGTTGCCCTAAGGTGTGAAATGGTTGCTATACAAATATATAAAAGAGACTTAGGAGAGATGGAAAGGGGCTGTCACAGTGTACATTTAAATGCTCATATAAAAAGCAAAGCACATGGGATGGGCTTAAATTATAGAAATGAAGGTGTGGAATGGATTTCTAGAAACGTTGAATGGCTTGTAACATTTTTTTTTTTTGCCTGGGGGAAGGTTTTAAAAATTCTTTTTACAGTTTCATACATATGTATAATGCATTGTGATTATATTCAACCTCCTTCCCCTTTACTCTTCTCCTTCTTCTTAACATCTCTCTCCTATCTCATGTCTTATTCTGTCTGTCTGTGTGTCTGTTTGTGTGTCTATCTGTCTCTGTGTGTGTCTGTCTGTCTCTTTGCCCTCTGCCTCCTCCTCTTCCACTCTACACTGAGTTTAGTTACAGTTGCTTTTGTAATTGGCTAAGGAATCTTGTGTAAGGAATTATTCAACATATTCAGGCAAGAACCAGTGTTTACATCACTTAAAAAAAATGGTGACCCTATCCATGGCAATTCTATCCCTGTCAAAAGGTCTTCAATGATGCCTCATGGGTGGCTTCCCAATCCATGATGGGCCATTAATGTTTTAGTCAGAGAAATGGGATGCTTGCTGAATCCTCTCATCTAGCCATTGGTGACCATCTTTCATGTAGACTTGTGTTTAGCACTGAGCCTGGCACAGACTTGGGGCCTGGATTTCTGGCTTCCAGAACTATGAGAGAACAGATTTTAGTTATTTTTAACCATTAATTTTGTCATAGTTTGCTATACCAGTGACAGAAAACTAATATAGACTTCATCTGGCCTATTCTCCAAGCCATTTTAAGAATGAACAAATAAGGCATTTATGTAGAATACAAAGTGCAAGTGGCTTAAAAGCTTTTCCTAGGGCTTTTCGGATGAATTCTCTGGCCTCTGCCTCCCATTCTCATAGTGACCCTCCTCCAGTACAACTAACACACTTATCAAGATCAGAATTGCTCACTTCCCCACATACTATCTGTTCTAGCACACAGTTTCTTTGAAATTGCAGCTGTTACTGTCTATAAAGTTCTTGGAGGCAGGGCCATCATTGTAGCTTTTGATCACATGTGAAATCCGGCTTGACCTCCCTTCCTCTAAGGATGGGCGAGCTGAGGTTCTATCTCACTCCCCTGCCCTCATTTATATCTGAAACATATAACCACCACGACAGTATTTTCCTGTCCCCAACCATTCAACAATTAAGCTACATTAAATTTAGGTTTTAGTAACAAATATGTTGGTATATTTCAAAAATGCAAATGATACAAAAAGCTGTTTGTTGTGGTTTGAGT
Organism: Rhabdomys pumilio; assembly: GCA_030674055.1. NCBI lineage: Eukaryota > Metazoa > Chordata > Mammalia > Rodentia > Muridae > Rhabdomys > Rhabdomys pumilio. Next base: position 66,748,779 of record JANHMN010000011.1, read on the forward strand.
GTGGAATGTTTATGGTCATGGTAAACTGTATCTCCTCAAAATATAAGCCAAATAAACCTTCTTCCTTTCAATGACTTCTTCTCAAGGACTTTGTCACAGTAATGGCAGAAGCAGTACAATATTCATGGAGAGATTCTGTTCCCATTCCAAATCCATTCTTTGTAGTTATCCATTTATAAAATTAAAAAAAAAAACGGTTTCATTGTTTCTTTCTGAAAATATATACATTTTCCTATAGAAGACAGCACAGGTAGACTGTGTCTATATCTACCTATTTACCATCTACCACTTGACTGCAGTCATGAGATTATGAGCCAAGGACCCAGTTAAGCTATGCGTTCCCTCCTGACCAACTGGAACTTGAAGGTAATAGATGTGTGCTGTTTTAGGGTATTAAGCTCATGATAATTATTCAAGAATAGGAAATTATAACATCAATCAATCATATTGCTAAAATACAAATATGCAACAATACGTAACATGTTTTCTTTCAAAATGTCCCTTCACAGTTATAAAATATATCTTGTGATTTTTCTTTTAAATGTCTAGATTTTCTTCAGTGAGTGTAACACCCTTGCTTTCGTAAGAACTGCATATATTTGCTTCCCATTTTTCCTTATGGTATTTTGAGTGCAAGGTTAATTAGTTTACGTGACTTAATCCAGCAATCTTTTTCTCTTATCAGTTTCTCAATTCTGTGTATTGGTCTTGAACTTGCTTTTCAGTTGATGAAGGAATTATCTATCCTATGATTTTCTTTACATCTACATCCTAAAGCATTTAGAGATTTCCTTTGGTATAATGCATGAATGCAAACATGTATACTTTTTACATGACTATTCAGTTATCCCTATATTATATAATAAAATATACATTTAAACCATGTATCCCCGGATGCTACCTTTATCATTTAACAAATTACCATGTAAGTTGGGATATACTTCTGGAATTTATCAAAGGCTATACGGTTTTAATTCTCAATCATTTGTAAAATACATGTTGGTTTATAAGATTAGTTTTAGAGATCTCTCAGTTATTATTTTTAGCAATTTATTATTATTATTAATTTTAAAATTAGTTTACATATTTTTAGACCAATGTTTTTAAAATTTTTCTTGTTTGTTTTTGAGACAGGGTTTCTCTGTGTAATCCTGGCTGTCCTGGAACTTACTTTGTAGACTAGACTGGCCTTGAACCCAAAGATCTGTCTGCCTCTGCCTCCGAGTGCTGAGATTAAAGGCCTGCACCACCAACACCCTTTTATAAAATTTCTTACTGGGATTGTTTATGAATTAATTTTATGAAGTTGCATAAGGAAAATCGGTGTCTTCACTATATTTTTGTAAGTGGCAAACTCAATAAGTCTTTTCATTCATTCAATGACTTTGAATTGTTCAGAAGTGTATAATCATCTTTTATTTGTTTTGAAGATACCTTATTAGTTTTATTTCCTGATATTTTTATTCCTTTTATAGATATTGTTATTGTTATTGCTACTATAAATAGGTTGTTCTGTTATGTTTTCATAGTCGTGTCACTTACACACATGAGAAATATTGTTTTCTGTACATGTTATGTCTGCACATATTACCATCTAGACTATCATGGTATCTACCATAGGATGGACTCTGGGCCAGCAGTGAGGTTAGTCATAAGGCTTGCCCCAGTTAGATAATGGCTTAGGACAGAGCCAAATAGTAAATACGAAAACTCAACCAGTAATTGTTCTTTATAATGAAGGCTCTGAACAAAATGAAACACGTTTAGTAATGTAGCATCGTTACTTACATGTGTCTATCTACTCAAATTATGAAGACTTTGAAAGCTTGAAAATGTCACGCTTTATTTATGTACACATTCCAAGAGTCAAGCAAATGCCTGGAAAACAAAGACCCTAAATATTTATTGAACTGAGTATTACTGAATTTTCTGTGAGCTTCAGACTAACCTTGTTTTGAGTCCATTTGTCACCATGGTTATGCAGCCCTTAGGTTTTTTGTTTTGTTGTGTTGTTTGTTTTTGTTCTTTGTTGTTGTTGTTGTATTGTCTGAATAAGTCCACTGTGTGCGTGTAGTGCCTGAAGAGTTCAGAAGAGGGCATTTGTTCCAACAAACTTGAATTATAGAAAACTGCAAGCCACAACATGGATACTAGAAATCAAACCAGAGTCCTCTGAAAAAGCTACAAGTTTTTTAACCACTCAGCCATCCTGAAACTTCCTAAAGTTTCCAATGAACTTAAACATTGTATTTCCATTGATATGTTATCACAACACTGGTGTATGAAGTATCTGGAAAATGGCAGTGATAACTTCCATCCAGAGCATCCTTGCATGTCTCAGCCCATGAACAAGGTAAGTGCCTGGAGCTCTGTAGCAGTCCTGTGTGCGTAGGTGAGATGACTCAATGACCATTTTGTAAAATTTTGACTGAAGTGTTAAAGTTAAGCTTAGGTTATTGAGCCTAGTTTCAAGCTCGTGTTCTGCTTGGGGTAGGTGTTATGATTTACCTCTTTAATAACACCAGGAAAGCAAGAAGACACTATAATGGAGAAAATTCTGTGTATAAGATTTTCAGCAAAGGTTAAATAAAGAATTGAGGATTTATTCTCTCTCCTCTCTCTCTCTCTCTTTCTCTCTCTCTCCCTCTCCTATATGTAGCTCTGTGGAGAGTTTAGGTCCATTTATAGGAACATATAGTATGTAGCAGAGTCATAAACCACAGAAGAGGATGTCAAGAAACAGAGACAGTAGAGCTGGAGTCAGTTGCAGACTGCTGGTGAGAAGGCTCTGGCTTAGTCTTTCCCATGTCATAAAACATATTGAGAATTATTATACTTTACAGTACAGGAGTTTAAAAAGTTCTAACAATGGCACATATATATTTCATGCCCATTCTGTTGCAAGAATCTACTTAAGCTTTAATTTAATCTTTGTAACAACCTGTTAAAATGGGTAGTGGTGATATTCACTTTTATAGAACAGCGATTGCTAATGTGGAGACAGGATGACAAATTACTCAGAGGATTCTTTTAAAGACAACACGGTGTCACATGATTAAGAGCCTTCTTAGGATCTAGACAGTGGATTCTGCAATGGTTTTCATATGTCTTATCTTTCATAACATCTATGGATCTGATGGCTCCAGGCCAAGCTCAGAACAAATCTACAAGTTCAATACCACAGAGAGCTACTCTGGCATAGCATCATTTGGGGGGTGGATTTTAGAAGAAAATATAAACTTTGCAAACCTTTAGAAAATTAAAACAAACAAACAAGCAAGCAAACATGTTATGTTTTCTAATAGCAACTGGTGTCTCCAGGATAATTTCTAACTTTGAATTAGAAGTATGGCCCAGGTGCTGATTCTAAGTCAGGGAGCTTTTGACACATAAGAATAACAACTAACTTCCTTATCTTGAAATGATGGATGAACTGAGGTGTATTGGTCAGGTTATGCTGTGTTAGGCTCTGGAACACAGACTGGACTGTATTGACTTTGCTTCTCCCCCAGATGGGTTTTCATCTTTATTTAAAGGCTGGCGTAGCTCTTCTGCATTATACAGTCATGGCTTAAGGCAAGAGACTTCCAAGGTCAGTATCCAGCAAAAGAACAATGTTAGTGGTGGAAACCTACTCCTTCATTTCTCAGATGAGATATGTTCCTGCTCCTGTTCTGTGGATAGGCATCAGTCACACAAATACTTACCAAGCTGTCTTAGTTAGGGTTTCACTGCTGTGAACAGACACCATGACCAAGGCAACTCTCATAAGGACAACATTTAATTGGGGCTGGCTTACAGGTTCAGAGGTTCAGTCCATTATCACCAAGACAGGAACATGGCAGCATCCAGGCAGGCATGGTGCAGGAGGAGCTGAGAGTTCTACATCTTCATCTGAAGGCAGCCAGGAGAAGACTGACTTCCAGGTAGCTAGGATGAGGGTCTCATAGCCCACACCCACAATGACACACCTACCCCAACAAGGCTACACCTTCTAATAGTGCGACTCCCTGGGCCAAGCATACACAAACCATTGCACAAACCCTGACCATCTATGCTCCCAGAGAATATATTCTTTCTGTTTCTACTCAGAATTTATCTCCTTCTACCTTTTCTCTTTTCTTTTTATTCCTTCAGAGCTTCTATTTCCCCAAACTATGTCTTTCTGGTACCATGTTACCCACCTGCAGGTGGCTCAGTCTCCACAAGGGAGTCTTCTCCAGGAGTAAGTGATGGGGAGGAATGAAGAGAAAGCACAGGCATGGCACATGCTTGACCATCATTCCTCAGTTATCCCTCTGTCTCTCACAGCCCAGACATGGCTGGAGGTTGCAAGTGAGAAAGAAACTAAAGGGTAGAGAAATAATTTGGTTTAGTGCTCCTTTGGGATGTCTGCCTTTTCTCAGACCATGTGACACGGTCTGATCCTACTCTTCACAGTTTTTTCCTTCCTTCCTTCCTTCCTTCCTTCCTTCCTTCCTTCCTTCCTTTTTAAAATTTTGTTTACTTTACATCCTGACTGCAGTTTCCCCTCCCTCTTCTCCTCCCAATCCCTCTTCCATTCACTCCTTCTCTATTTCTCTTCAGAAAGGGCCAGCCTCGATCAACCAGCCGTGGCATATCAAGTTGCTGTAAGTCTAAGCACCTCCTCTTTTATTAAGGCTAGACAAGGCAACCCAGTAGAGGAAAATGGTCCCAAAGGCAGAAAACAGAGTCAGAGATAGCTCCTGGTCCCACTATTAGGAGTCCCACAAGAAAACCAAGAGACACAAATGAAACATGTGTGGAGGACCTAGGTCAGTCCTGTGTAGGCTCTCTAGTTGGTACACAGGCTCTCTAGTTGGTGGTTTAGTCTCTATTAGCCCCCATGGGCTTAGGTTGGTTGAGTTTGTGAGTTTTCTTGTAGTTTCCTTGACCTCGGAGAATAACATCAGGAATCATTTCATTGGTTTCCTTTCCTTTCCTTTCCTTTCCTTTCCTTTCCTTTCCTTTCCTT
>JANHMN010000011.1:66753784-66768900 GCA_030674055.1 Rhabdomys pumilio
TTTCCTTTCCTTTCCTTTCCTTTCCTTTCCTTTCCTTTCCTTTCCTTTCCTCTCCTCTCCTCTCCTCTCCTCTCCTCTCCTCTCCTCTCCTCTCCTCTCCTCTCCTCTCCTCTCCTCTCCTCTCCTCTCCTCTCCTCCCCTCTTCTCTTCTTTTCTTTTCATTTCCAATCCTGTTTGGTTCTATCCTAGGTCTCTAAGTTTCACAGCCTTTCCTAACATCTCTCTTTAGACCTCTGGTGGTAACATATTGAGCAAAGTAGATGTTCCCAGTTTGGGTCTGCAGCTATGAGAGGTATGTCTGTGTAGCTGGTACCCCAAATTGTCATGAGCTCATAATTCCATGTTTTATAGAATCATTATAGCGTTGGAAAATGCTGTTTTTCTATGTGCTCAGTACATGCTAGATGCATCATATGTCAACACAATTTTGTCATGTAGTCTGCAGGCTTAATCCTTTGCTAACATTATTTATACGGAAGGGATGATTCAAGGCATGATTAAATTCCAGATCAGCTGCTGACCTAAATGATCACAGAGCCTCTTTCCAACCCAGAGCTTTTATGATCCTGCGGAATGTTTGCTCTAAATTTTGAACAGATGACTCCAAAATAATATCTTTACACAAGGAGTTGCCCGTGATGTGGCAAACACTGGCACCTTTCACCTCTCTTTATTCCAAGAATTCCACCTCTATTTTAGTCTGTCATCATCTCCATGTCACTGCATATTAACATAGGCATCTTTTGTAATACAACATTGCTGGTTTTCCCCATTGTAAGTAGCTAATGAGTCTTCATTCCTTATTTCACGAGGCTAAATAAATATAGATAACTCCAACAGGGCAGAATGTGCTTCTCAATGGTTGACAAGGAGACGTTTTATTAATTTGGTCTTAAATCATTGCAATCATGTCCATTCAAATGCCTGATTCTTTTCTCCCAATAAAATGAGAAATGATTGTTAAATGTCTTTTATGTCTCCTGTAAATAACTGCAACATCCTAATGGATGTTCTAATTCTGTACAGCCAGAATTAATCTCAAACAGAAATCATTGGTGACATACAAAGAGGATTATGCAAGTTTCCCACAGCCTCTTGTCAAGAAGTGCATTTCATGAGGATGCTTTACATTTGCATTCAATTGCTTTTGTGCTCCCTGCCACACATTATGATTCTTAAAAAAGAGAGAGAGAGAGGGATAAATAAAGCCAACTTGTATGCCACTTGGGCATAATAGTATCAGATAAGACGAGGCTTGTAGAAGCCATTAAAGTCACCCTTTGCTTCCTCCCAGACACATAAGAATTCATCTCACTGTTTCATCCACTCAAGGGCACGAGCTTCCAAGTCTCCTTGGGTAACTAATTTTAATACCTGACAACACTTCCTGTCATGATGTTTTCTCTTACAAACAATGCAACTGAGCTGCGTCTTGTCTTTTTCTTTTTCTTTTTTTTTTCAAACCTCAAGGAACAAGGTGAACAATCGGTTTCAGTTCTTCATAAAATCGTCAGAACTCATCATCAGCCTTTTACGAAACGCATCCAAGCTAAGGACGCCCTCTGTTCTCGTTGTTTGGAGTGACTGTCTTAAGAAGGATCTTCATCATATTTTTCAACCAGGGCCACATTTACTGCTCCAGATATTTAGAAAAATGTAATTTTGCAAAGAGAGGAATGTAAAATAACATGCTCTTTAGAGCCAGAGTCTACAAGGGAATTTCTAGGCAGTGGGCTGAAAAAAGAGACCATTCAAGGAGAATATTAGTGGCTGTGATTACAAAGAGGGCGAGTAATTGGTTCAAGGCGCAAGCAAATAAAGAGGAAAAGCAACCAGAAGGGCTAACTGAGCCATCAAACGTGCCTCAAGATTAACATTGTTCAGAAGGGACATATGTTAAAAGTGGATTTTGCATGAAAATGAAAGCCACTTTTACTCTTTGAGCAAAGCACCTCTGCTCGTGCAGAAGTTAAAGGCCACACTTCCTACAGGCTGTGGATTAATGACTTATCTCTGGGAGTAGCTGAAAGAAGGGCAGGCACAAGTAAGTTCCCCAAAATTTTTGTAATGAGCTGAATTTACAATACTGTGCATGGGTAGGCCAGTTATTAGTAAGTAATAGGGATGGTAGGGTAATGACCTGATTGCTGGTCTGTAATCCATCAGAGGTTGATTTCTGTGTACGATTCCCCTGGGAGACTGTTAGAAGGAATGGGAAGCTAAGGCCTGCCATTGGCTCATTGTGGGCCCATTAGTGCTTTTCAGGGGGGCAAGTGTTCCTGAGCCCAGAGAAATGCTGTTTACTAGAAAAGCAAAGAGAAATGACAGAAAGATCCAGGTCCTTTTCCTGTGCTCTGCTTTCTAAATCCAATACATCTCTGAGGCAAACTCATTTAACTAAAAATAACTGGAGAGAAACTAATAGATGGTATAGAATTCATTTATCAAAGGGTTTGAGGGTAAAACCCTTTTTATATGTGTCACCACATGTATAAGTAGGCTCCTATGTATATACTAAATATATTTTCAGAAAGACCAAAAACATGAATTAAATGTTAATACATAGGTATATATTGCCAGTATATAAAAATACTTAAAATGTGGCTTTTCCTCCCTGGTTTTGCATCCTCGGGATTTAATATATTTTACTATTTTGCTGCCTCATACTTGTGATTTCAGAGTTGTGTTTTCATGTAAAATTAAACTTTCTTGTCTTAGTTAAGGGTTCTATTGCTGTGAAGAGACACCGTGACCACCACGGCTGTTATAAAAGGAAACATTTAATTGGAGCTGGCTTACGGTTCAGAGGTTCAGTCCATTGTCGTCATGCTGGGAAACATGGGAGCATCCCAGCAGACATGGCACTGCTTCTAGATCAGCAGGCTATAGGAACAGTAAGAGATGACACTGGGCCTGGCTTGAACATTTGAAATCCCAAGGCCCACCCCTAGTAATAAACTTCCTCCAATGAGGCCACACCTACACCAACAAAGCCATGGTGCAACTCCCTAATAGCCTCTGAGGGCCATTTTCATTCAAACCATCCCTGTTCTGGATCCAGTAGGAGTGTAACTGTGGCTAACCTCTTTTTTTGAAAATATTTATTTTACTTTTGTGTGTGTGTGTGTGTATGTGTGTGTGTGTGTGTGTGTCTGTGTGTGTGTGTCTGTGTGTGTGTCTATGTGCATGCCTGGGGAAGCCAGTAGAGCATGTTAGATCCTCTGGGGCTGGGTTATAGGTGGTTGTGAGCTACTGGATGGAGGTGCAGAGACATGAACTCAGGTCCTCTGCAAAAGCAACAAGTGCTCTTAAATTTTGAGACATTTCTTTAGCGTGAGGTTAAATTTATGAATGTTGCTTTCTTTGCATGAAATAAGTTTATTGTTTTTTCATGATAGTCAGTTGAAGTAGCCCAGGCTTTTTTTTAGTATGGGAGTTCCCATAGCTTCTTCTCACTTTGTACTGTTGAACCTGCAATAATACGGGATGCTTTAATCAGCTCAGCAGCTTGGATCAGGTCATGTTGTTAGAAGAACTGACCCGCTAGTGAGAGCACACAATGAACTGTCTCCTCTCTGACACATGGAGGTAGAAAAGTTTGTCATATGAAAGCTGATTTAGTGGTTGGTATGTTTTTTTCTGGTTGTTGTTGTTTTTTGTTTTTTTTTTGTTGTTGTTTTTTGTTTTGTTTTTGTTTTTGTTTTTTGTTTTTTGAGACACGGTTTCTTTGTATAGCCCTGGCTGTCCTGGAGCTCACTCTGTAGAGCAGGCTGGCCTCAAACTCAGAAATCCTCCTGCCTCTGCTTCCCAAGTGCTGGGATAAAAGGCATACACCACCACTGCCTGGTGTGGTTGGTACGTTTAAACAAAACAAAGCTTAAGGTGAGGTCCTGAGTCCTTAACCCTAGGGAAACTAGGTTAGTCAGGGCTCGCTGGTTTGTCAGCAGCAGCTACAGAAACTAATAATAACAAGAGCAGCAGCAGTAACAACAGCAGCAGCAGTAACAACAACAGCAGCAACAGGAGTAACAACAACAACAGCAGGAGTAACAACAACAGCAGCAGCAGGAGTAACAACAGCAGGAATAACAACAGCAGCAGCAGGAGTAACAACAACAGTAGCAGTAACAACAACAGCAGCAACAGCAACAATAACTAACAACAGCAGCAGCAGCAACAATAACTAACAATGATAACAACAGCAGAAGCAGGAACAATAATTAACAATAACAACAACAACAATAACAGCAGCAGCAACAATAACTAACTAACTAACTAACTAACAACAACAGCAGCAGAAACAATGACAACATCATCATCAACATCCCAGGCCTCTAGAAAGTTCTCCTTACTCCTCCTTATTTGGGGATTTTGTAACTTAGAAGTATTAGTGTGTTCTTAATTCCTATGTTATCTGGCACTTGGCCACACCTCCTTCCTTTCTTTCTTTCTTTCTTTCTTTCTTTCTTTCTTTCTTTCTCTCTCTCTTTCTCTCTTTCTCTCTTTCTCTCTTTCTCCCTTCCTTCCTTCCTTCCTTCCTTCCTTCCTTCCTTCCTTCCTTCCTTCTTTCTCTCCCTCTCTCCTTCTTTCTTTTTGATACTTTTAAATATCAGCAGGTGTGTAAAGACAGAAAATCACCCTGCATCCCCTTTCTGTCAGATGACAGCATCCTCTCTCAAGGTTATTTACAAGAGAAGTCCACCTTGCCTCTGCAGCAGGGGTCCAGGCAGAATGGAGTGCTATGAAGAACAGCCAGACTTAGAGCAATCCTCTGGGCCTTGGGTTTCATTTGTTTAGGTTTATGCACAGCAAAGCTTGGAACTATTTCCATGCGTAATCCTTGTTTAAATTTTTACATTTTCTACACATCTCCTCACTGTTCCTTTTCAAAGTGTAAACGTAATCCCATCACACACACAAACAAAAACAAAAAAACCCAAAAAACAAAAAACCCAATGATCCAGCTATGATGGGGCAATGCACTTGCTAATGTAACGTTCAGTCACCCCATACAATATTCTACCGATTACATTGTATCTGATGAAACTGTACAGTGTCAACTTAAGAAAATACAAAAATAAGTAAATTTTTGTCTTTGAAAAGCCTATGTACTGAGGATGGTGGACCAGAAGGATGATCTGTCTTGGCTGATGTAGCTGAGCTGGAGGCTCCATGTCTCGGTTGTTTGGGAGGGAGGGACCATCGTGTACTTCCTTCATCAGATTCGTAGTTACTTTCCAGAAAATTGCATAGACACTGGCTAGGACAACGAGCTGCTCTGACGGCTGGCATGGCAAGGCAGCTGTAACTTATGATGACACATCGCAGTTTCGAGTGATGTGAAGAGGTGAATGAGCCTCCGTAGAGACTCTTAAGGCCAGCGTACTCTTTGTTGTGCAATGCTGCTGTTGTTCTGTGGTTTTCTAGGTGTCAAGATGGTACTCAAGGGTACCGTCAAGTACACTTGCATCATCAAGTGAAATGGAAGAAGTGGAGAAAGAACCCTTCACGTGGGTCAAGAGAGTATTCAAGGGGAGAGGAAAGTTACCGGCGATCCCTACCCTAGGAGTCTGCCTGCTTTCATCAAGGAAGAAACTCCTCTCCTAAGCCACTTCTAGCCACTTCTGTGATACGACTTGACCTGCCTGCAAATGTCACAAGAGAGACTGGGACAAGAAGTATGTGAATGGAATGAGAGGTTTGTTAATTCCCGAGAGTTGATCACTCTATGGTGGACACCTACATCAATGCCCCATCTTGTGCCTTGTCTATTTATAGTCCGTCCCTGGCATTCGATGACTTGATTTCTAGTTGACATGTGAAAATGATGCCCTGGTAGGAGAAATGAACTACATCTTCAAACTTTGAATTCTGAGCTTTTTCTGCCAATGTGCAGTTGTCAAACTCGGGAGCTGAACTTTGACCTCCCTTACCCCCTCAGGCCAGAGTGTTATAGAGCTTTTAAGCCTGAAAACCACCAACATATGTGCTAAGTTACAGTCACATTTTTCTACCAGTCAAGCTTCAGGGATAGGGGATTTTATGTGGTACATTTATCCTGTTCTCATTGGTTGGTTTGCTCAACTGTGGTAGGGTGACTTGCCTAGCACTCATATGTCTGCCAAGCAGGATGTCAGTTACACAGGGAGGTCTTGGGAACTTTAATTTTATTTGACTCCTATTCAAAATGGAAGTTTTATCCAAAATGGCTTCAGCTTGGTTCCTTCTCACACAGTATCACATGATGTAAGGTGGGTACCAGTCATGTATCACAGGCAAAGGAAGCTGACACTGTAGAGATGGCTTCAGTCTTGATGTGGTTTCACTACTTTTCAACTATCTGATAATGGGAAGGAAGGTGTGTACTACACTTTAACCTGCAGTAACCATATGCTAATGGTGAGCACAGAGGATTATTAAGTTAAGACATTTTGTAGTATTCACTAATGTACATGAGGTAGTCAACAGTTTTATGTCCTAAAATAGCCATTGTGTTAGTGGTGTAGCCCAACCTCAGGCTTCTTTAAGTTGTGTAAACATGGGCTGCGGTGTTTGATAGCTTAGCTAGGTTAACTATGTCTTTGATTTAAGACGTATTCAACTTGTGATGGATGTTTTGGGACATAACTATTGTATGTAAGTTGTGAGACAGGAATACCCAACTGCTGTTTGCTGATTAAATAAAACTAAAACAAATCCTTAAATATGAAGTTGTGTCCCATTGAAATGCCAGGTAATTTAAAATCAATCTGTCAGTCAATCAGTCAGTCAGTCAGTCAGTCAGTCAGTCAGTCAGTCAGTCAGTCAAACAAACAAACAAAAGTACCATAGCCAGCCTAATCAATTACACCTCTCTGCAAACTTCACAAGAGACCAGAACTGGAAACATATGAACAGAAAGGGGAATTGCTGGTTACTGTGACTTGATCAGTTTGCAGTGGACACTTGCAATCATGCCCTGAAAATAAACAGCATGTCTGACCTTTGATGGCTGAACTTCTGCTAGTTCACAGAAGGAGTCTGTGAGCATTACAGATCCACCCTCTCACCTTTGGTTGGTAACCATTCTACTGCAGTGTGACTGCAGCACTCTGGCGCCAGGCTGTGTCTGTTGAGACTGAGCCTGTTGCCACCATCAGAAGTCCTCAGGTTCATTCAGTGAAGGTGGAGTAGGAAGAATGCAGTTTTCCTGTGGGCTAGGCCACAACGTGCAGAGTAGGTGGCCCAAGCCCTGGAGATAACACTTAGAAATTGTCAACCCTGATCCCTAAAGGCCAGGGGGGAATGATGCTTTATAGATTTCATGGAGTGAATTGAAAGGCGGGGCTAGTTGGCCAGTCAATTTCTGAATAGAACCAAAAAGCCTTAGGACTGGCCCCGCCTCTTTGTCTTAGGACAAAGAATGTCTAGGTGCTATTCTCATGAGCCATTTGTTGCCTGGGGTTCTGCTAGCATCTAGTCCAAGAAGGTTGCGCATAAAGACAACAAGATCTCAATAGGGAGAGCTTTAGGTTGGGGTGCATCCCCGGAGCTGAAGAGATTGTGAGAAAACCAACCAGGACAATACACTCAACCAAGCATCTTAGTCACTTTGGGCTGCTATCACACACTGTTCCAGACTGGGTCGCTTAAGTGACATCAGTTTATGTTCAGGAGACTGAGAACTCAGAGCTGGGCGTTGGTGAGATTGCCCTTTTGATTTACAGAAGATACTGATTTTCTCTCTATATCTTCATACGGTCATTCCTTGCTGTATGTGAAAGGAGGGTCATGGTGTTGTCTTCGTATAAGGACAGGGATCACATCCCACCTTCATGGCCATAGACAACAGTAATGATCTCCCAAAGGTCCACCTCTAAATAACGTTGTATCGAGGGTTAAGATTTACATCTAGTTAATACTCCATGGTGTAAATGTACCACATTTTTTTGTATCTATTCCTCTGCTGAAGGACATCTGGGTTCTTTCCAGCTTCTGGCTATTATAAATAAGACTGGTACGAACATAGCGGAGCATATGTCCTTGTTATATGTTGGAGCATCTTCTGGGTATATGCCCAGGAGTGGTATAGCTGGGTCCTCAGGTAATGCTATGCTCAATTTTCTGAGGAACCGCCAGACTGATTTCCAGAGTGGTTGTACCATCTTGCAATTCCACCAACAATGCAGAAGTGTTCCTCTTTCTCCGCATCCTCGCCAGCATCTACTATCACCTGAGTTTTTGACCTTAGCCATTCTGACCGGTGTGAGGTGTTATCTCAGGGTTATTTTGATTTGCATTTCCCTGATGACTAAGAATGTTTAGCATTTCTTAAGGTGCTTCTTGGCAATTTGAGTTTCCTCAGTCAAGACTTCTTTGTTTAGTTCTGTACCCCATTTTTAATAGGGTTATTTGGTCGTCTGGAGTCTGAATCTGAGAAATTCTTAGGTAAATGGATGGAACTAGAAAATATCATCCAGAGTGAGGTAACTCAATCACAAAAGAACACACATGGTATTTACTCACTGGTAAGTGGATATTAGCCTAAAAGCTTCAAATAGCCAAGATTGAACTCACAGACCACATGAAGCTCATGAAGAAGGAAGACCAAGTGTGGATGCCTCGGTCCTACTTAGAAGGAGCAAATTGGAGACAAAGCATGGAACAGAAACTGAAGGAGGGGCCATCTGGAGACCATTCCACCTGGGTATCCATACCATGTGCAGTCACCAAAGGCAGACGCTGATGTGGATGTCAGGAAGTGCATGCCGACAAGAGCCTGATATAGCTGTCTCCTTAGAGGTTTGCCAGAGTCTGACATATTCAGAGGCAGATGCTCACAGCTAACCACTGATCTGATCAAGGGGTTCCCAATCGAGAAGTTAGAGAGAAGACTGAAGGAGCTGAAAGGGTTTGTGGCCCCATAAGGAGAACAACAATACCAACTAACCAGAGCTCCCAGGGTCTAAACCACCAGCCTGGGATCACATAGGGAGGCACCCATGACTCCATCTGTATATGTAGGGGAGGATGGCCTTGTTGGGCATAGTTGAGAGAGGAGATCCTTGGTTCCATGAAGGCTGAACACCGAGTGTGGGGGAATTCGAGGGTGGGGAGGTGGGAGTGGGGGGTAGGTGGGGCACATCCTCATAGAAGCAGGGGGAGGGGAGATGTTATAGGAGGTTCCTGTGTGGTAGTGGGAGAATGGGGTAAGGGGATAAAATCTGAAATGTAAATATAATATTCAATAAAAAAAGAAAAAATAATATTTCCATCTAGGAATTCTGAGGTGGCAAATTTCACTCCATAGCACCCAGTCTGAGAAAACACAGGCAGAGATACTCATAGGGAGTATGTCCCCAGGATCTACACAGACACCAGGACAGGGATTACTGACTCAGATCTCACACTTCCATTTTCCTCCTGGCTTCTCAGCCATCAAGGGTTCAGAAGCTGAAGCTAGTGAGATGGAAAGAATTTAAAATGCCAAGCAGGAGTAGAGAGAATTCTTTCTTCTTTCTCAAGCAAACAGCATCCTGCCCGATCCTGGTGTTGCTAAGATGGGTCTAACCAGTATATAACAGAATTTGATCTACCCAAAGAGGATTGAAATCCTTGACTTTTATCCTAGAGGAGGGGCAGAAACAGCTTCAATAAATATATTTTAAGAGATGGTAAGAATGAATGGTAAGGTGAAACTGTAGAAGATACACTCATTAAAACTAACCATTAGATCTATTTTTACGTCTAATCCAGTATTAAGAGGAAAGATTAAGTTTTCCAGAGTGTTGTTTGATGAGTAAATTAACGAGAGATCCCAGGACACAATCTAGATTTGAGAGTTTTCATGGCTGGTTGTCCCTGGATTAAAATGTTGGAGGATGCTGTAATGCCTAAAAAGGCCACTTGGTGGCAGCCGACTATGAGTGCTGAGGAGTACTTTCCTGGAGGCCCAGACGTTTTGTGTGAGAAGCATTTTTATTCACCTTCCCAGGGCAGTGCTTATTTCTGTTACAGTGAGAGATCTGTTTTCCCAAACAACGTATGTTTTGTGGTTGCGCCCTTGTTAGTTTCGCGAGGCCAACCTTCGTGCTGCTTTCTGAATAATACATACCCCAGCCCTCTGTGTTAAAACAGTTAGGACTTTGGTGGTATGGACGGTCTACCATCCCTCTGTGGCCCCTCCTTTTGATCCCTCTTTTCATTCCTTCGTTTCTTATTTCCTTCCTCTCCTTTCTTGCTTTAATCAAACATTGACATATGGGGATGAATAGCTGTCCTTACTTTTTCCTGGTTAAGTTTTTCTAATAATGCAGATTTCCTGGAAATCCTTACACACACCAGGGGAAGAATGTCTTCCACCCGTGAGTGTTTATAGATCTCATCATTCATGTTTACATATGTCATTAGCTGGGCAAGCTCTCTCCCAATTCTTACCAGATTGTGTTTTTGTTTTTTTGTATCAGAATGAATGTAAAAGTTTGTTTCGTTAAAATCTGCTCCAAATAAAGCTCTTGTAATGAGTTCATTTCTATAAAATTTCCTTTGTGAGGGCCCAATAACACGTAGAACAAATTGTGATCTTGTTATGCTATAGTTCTATGTGGTTTTTACATTTAAAGTGTGTGTGTGCGTGTGTGTGTGTGCGCACATGCTACAACAGACCTATGTAGGTAGGATGACAACAATGGGAATTGGGTTTTTCCTTCAACCATATGGGTCCTGGGAATTGAACTGAGGCTCTCAGGTGTGGCTGAAGCATCTTTACCTCTTGTCTCTGCTTTGTTAGAGACGGACATTCGCTATCCCGTGGGTGGACAGGAAACTGCGGAAGCAGTGGTGCTGGGATGAGCAGGATCTGACAGTTGGGGACAACTTGCTTTGTAACCTCAGGCCTAGCAACAGTTAGATTCATTGTGAGTCTTAGAAGAGTTGTTTCCTCCGCCTGTGAGTCTTGTACACACAAGACACTGGGCTGACTCACGGAACAATCTGATGAGTGCCACCAAACGTGCTTCCTGCACTTGCGTCATGTTCAGAGTTACTGCGCAAGCGTGACTCCAGGCAAAACATCCAAAACCCGCAGACTGTTGGGGAGCTCTAGTATACCTGCTTTCACGAGTTGTCGCCCATGATAGGGTGGGCTCTATGTGGTCCGGTTGCCTTTGAGTTATCCCTGCTTTTGTAAGTGACCTTCAAGAACTTCCCGGTTCACCCAGTTGGACTTTTCTGGCATTGTTGCTTTGGTCTGTTGTTGGTTTCCTGTCTGGGTGGGTAAACATTTGTTTATGGCTTCTCATGAATCGTGTCATGCATCACTAAACCACCGATGGAAGGTGCTTCTCAAGCGGGAGGAGAATCTCTGTTAATCTTTCTGGGAAACTGTGCAGAGACCCATCAAGATGCACGTTTCATAGGTGACTCTAGATCTAATTACATTGATAATCAAGATTAACCATCACAATCCCATACTTTGTCAACTTGACACTCATCCCTGTCCTTATGTCATGCTTAAAGTCCAAAAGGCCATGATTTCACCTACCATGATATAACTGTCCTATCTACAACTGAAAATGTGCAAATCTTCCCTGAAAATAGATGACGCAGTCCCTTGAAGGATGTTTAGACGCTTAATATTGCATGATTTAAATATGATAATGTATTTAACAACATTCAACTGCTGATAGTATCTCAAGTGCTATTATAGTACAGGAAATAGAGAAAGTAAAGCACACATATTGATCTCTTCACTGAGGGAACATAGGCTGAAAACAGATGAAGCCATAACCTCACTTTCTAAATGCAGCATTGGAGAGAGCTTGAAGTCTTGCCCAATGTGAGGCTCAAGACTAAAGACTTTAGGGCACTAGTAAGTCATGCTCAGGAAATGCTCTGGGTTAATGCTTTACTGAAACCAGAGATATTTAGAAAATGGCGCCTGGTCCAGCTTGTTCCTGGGCAGCCGCCATGTTCCCACTTCTCCGGCTCTGACCCGGCCTCCAGCTAGCTAGATGTGCTGGCCCTGGCACCCACGAGACACCAGCATGGTGTCTGGCTCTGCCAACTCACCACACTGCCCCCACAAATCTTGGCTAAGCCCCAAACAATACCCGCCATCGTCGAGGTACCTGGTAGAATGAAGACTCTTAATGCTTAAAGATTATCCAATAGATTTATATATTTGGAAATACTCAATTAACAATATACCCTCACAATTAGAATTGTTACCCAACATCTAACCTTTAGATATAAATTGTTACCCAGGACTGCTTTTGACCCATCCGTCTTTCTCCAGGGTTGCCAGCCTCTCCTGAGAAGGTTGTTGTGCCAGCCTCTCCCGAGAAGGTTGTTGATGGCTATTTCCATTTATTCTCCACTTTCTCTGTTTCTCCTATTCCTCCTTTCCCAATGACTACTCTTCCCATGCCTCACTCGTGTCTATCCTTGTCTCCTTTGCATTATTTCCTTTAAGTTCACCTTCTGTGGTTAGGATACGGTTCTGTAGCCTATAGATTTTTGTGCTAGTGTTGAGTGAGGAAGCCTAGCAGAGAAGAGCTCTTGGAAAGGACAGATAGTTGAAGGAGCTCCTTTCCAGAAAATGGGTCAGATCTGGTAGGCAAATATGAGTTCTCTTGAAGCAATCCCTCTGGTGTGTGACAGGCTCCCTTGCCTGCTTTCTCTCTGGACTGTGATGTAGCTAAGGATGCTGATGCCTTAGGATGTTGATGTCTGGCTATTTGAACCTTGCAGTCATCAGGATGTGAGTCTAACAAACAGCTCCAGTCTCTGCTATCCGTGACCTTTCCCAGACAGCTCACAAGGGGTTGACACATTTTGGTGACAGACTCCACCTGCAGTAGCTGATGAACTGCTACAAGTTGGAGCTATTTTTGTTTCCTTTTGCTTCATGCTCTTGTATTTTTAACCTTATATGATCCACAGTGTCACTTTGGGTGATGTGGCTTAACTAACCTTTGCTTCTTCATTTAAAAAAAATATAATTTTATGTATAATAGTGGGTTGCTCTGTAGATGAAATATGTTTAAAGCTTCTGAAGTGAATCAAGAAATTTGTAGATCCTAGCATTATTGGAACTATTATTACGGGATGGACATGAATTTAGACAGAGAGACCCACTTTAGAGCTAGAACTTAGGCAGTATAGGGTATAATTATATTGAAGTTACTCACTGGACGAAGCTGGTGTTTGCTAGGATTTATGGTAGAGTTTGCACTGTAGATGGGTTGTCTTTGTGGAACAGTGGGTGAAAAGTAAGGAGTGGGTGTTTACGCTTGTACAGAGAGGTGAGGGAATATTGCAGCCCCTTTGTCTCTTTGAATGGGCCCTCTCTGAGTGACATGAGGCATGTTTATATAACTTAATAACAGTAATAAAGACTGATATTGAATGCTGCCACAGCCCTTACTAGGTAGGAGATAGCCATTACCAGCCTTTCACACATGTTAATCTCTCCAACTCTATATTGGTCTGACACCAGGTATTGTCTACTTCCACCCCCATCTGAGCCTCAAAAAGACTAAGATTGTGCCGTGACACACTGAGTTCCAGTGATCACTAAGTGGCGAATCTGCTGTCGGAATCTGGCATTCTACCCTACAGCTACAAATAACTTTAATTTCCAAATCACACATGCACTTTCAGAATCCCTCCCAATGTCTGTTTCTGCATTACAATATTATTAAGAATGCAACTTGGATGGTTTTTGCCTCCTCTCCCTTTGAAAAAAAGATGCTAAGCAGTGACCTGCACAGAGGGCCACCCATGAGGACACTCCTAATCCTGAGTGTCCATAATTTTGTGAGTAAAGAAATTGATAAATTTGAAGATGGTGATATCCATAGGGATCATATTCTCAGGTATACACTGAGGCTCCTGCCTCCCAGTGTCTCTCTAACAGGAGTCGGAAGGGTATCTAATAGAGAGAAATCAGACTTTGGCCTTTCATAGTTTCAGATTCCTTCAGTGCAGACGTGTTAAACACCCACAGCATTGTGTTGTGGCTGCTCGAGCATCGTGGTCCTCCAGATTTTAAAGCTTCATGGAAGTGAGTTGTTGGAAAATTAGGTACACTGATGATGGAGATTTTACAGAAATGAGTAGAAACGTGAAGGTGTTGGGGGGACAAATAGTCCAAGTACGGAGATGTCTGGTTAGTGTGAAATAAAGGAGCCAACAGTGCAGAGGGTATGAGAAGGGGCAGGCGGGAGTGGCAGGTAGACAGTCAGAAGCTATGACTACATAACAACCACAGTCTAGCTGAGGACAACGATGACACATTTTTTATTGGTTATTTTGTTTATTTACATTTCAAATGTTATCCCCTTTCCCGGTTTCTCCTCTGAAAACTCCCCATTCCACCCCATCTCCCCTTGCCTTCACGAGGGTGCTCCCTACCCACCCTCCCACCCACTCCCACCCCACCACCCTATCATTCCCTTACACTGGGCATCGAGCCTTCATAGGACCCAGTGATTCCTCTTCCATTGATGTCCGACAAGGCCATCATGCGCAGCTGGAGCCAGGGGTCCCTCCATGTGTATTCTCTGGTTGGTGGTTTAGTCCCTGGCACTTTTGAAGAAGAGGGGAACTGAGCAAGCATCCTTTCTATACTGGATTAGAGTGCAGAGCTAGGATTCTTCTCTCTCAGAGCTGCTAAGACTCAGGAGGTATGGGATCATGGCAGACACCCTGAAGCAGAAGCTTTATTGTGCTGCCAAGCAGAAGTACTGGCTATGTGAAAGGTAACACAGGGCATTAGAGTGTGGCCCACTCCTCCAGTGATGTTTGCTAACTCTGTTTTGGTCTAGACATCAGCAATATCCCTTTTCATTTGTCATTTTGGTCATTGCATTGCTCCTTGGGTGGGGGAGTGGCCATACATATGTAAGTGGTTAGGCATACAGTGCTAGGTTTACATCTCTCCCCGAATGAGGAAACTTAGACATGTTTCATGCTCAAATACAAGAATGGAAATGATGTTGAAGCCGAGCATTGCCTTCATGAAGTTTTTCTTTATTTTGCCATGCTCTTTTGGCTGCGGGGGTTTATGTTTGACTGTTGTCTCCATAAAACTCCTGACTCTGTCTTCCATCCATCAACTTTTTTTTTTTTTTTTT
>JANHMN010000011.1:66768910-66779918 GCA_030674055.1 Rhabdomys pumilio
GGAGTCAGCTGCTGTAGGACAGGTTAGAGGAGCTGGGTTGGTAATGAGACAGCAATCCTAATTAGCTCAACCTGCAGTAGTCATTATCTCAGTCCACAGAGTGGGCTACCTTTGCCCTTAGTGGAAGGACCTGGCAGATGGTAGGTTCTGAAAGGGTCCAGAGTGATTGACTTTGGAGCCTCAAGTTTGTTGAAAGTGAAAAGTCATTTTCAGTGTATTACAGTAGCTGGTGACCTTCAGGGGTCATGTGGAGAAGTGGTAGGAGAAGGAGGTATGTATGAGGGCTGGTTCCCTCTCACTACATATTTCATAGACTCGAGTGGCGATTGCTCTCCTGTTCACAGTCCCACCTCTTTGTCCTCAGAGGACAGAATGTTTTCCTTAAGTGTTGGTCTCTAGCTTCCTACGTTTTCTTGTCACTCCTGGGATCTGTGCCCATTTCTCTATCTCTCCCAGATGTCCCTTCCTTTAGTCATTGTTTGATCTGATTGTTTTGTGAGACACGGAGCAAAAACTCTACACAATATTCAAGGTCTGAGCCTCTGAACGCCGCGGTGCTTTTCTGCCCTCGTTAGTATTCCGGCAACATTTTAAAACACCACCGACAAAACAAAACAAACAGCCAAACATGTATGTTGACAATCCTTTGAACCTGCCTGATGTCTGGCTCATACAGAAGAACACAAACAGATAAAACGAATCAGCCTCGTTTTCAGGCAGGAGTTTGGTACATTGTTGAATAAGTAAAATCAAATAGCTTTAATAATCTCCTGAAATAAATTGATTTTCTTCCCCTGTAGCAAGTGACTGTGTATATAGCTGCCTAAATGTGGAATAGCCATGTGATAGGCCACTGGCTGTAGGCACCAGCATTATTGTCTCCTTAAAGTCCTTCGTTGAACTGACACATGAGAAAGAAAATGTAATAGAAGCTTCAAAGCTAGTCTAATGAGGGTGACCTAGTTGGATAAAACACTAAAGTATCTCCAGCATAAAACCTTTTTAATTCTCACCAATGATAAGACGAGTCATTTGGAGTCTGAGCACTTCCAATTAGCGAGAGAGAGACTCTGATTAAAAAGTCAGACCCACTGCCTAGCTGAATGTGCTTTGGCTTTTTTATTTTGATAAGTGGTTTTAAGTATTTATTATAATAATCCAGTCTGTAGACTAATGGGCTGCAGTGTGTCTTTTAACTGTGATAAAGTCTTTGAGAAATGAGACCTCGTCATAAGCACTTGCCATTAAATCTTGGTTGGGAGGTAAAAACGAAGCCACTTTCTGATTGCAATGATCGTGTTTTCTGATTAATGAAGTGAAAAATTGATCATTTTACTATATAGAAATTACGATACCCCACGCACAATACGGTGCACAAGGACATTAATTGCTATTAATGCCTATGATATCTTTCCTGAAGCATCACATTGAACTTTTTTTCTCATTTGATTCATCAAGTTATTTGGATTTTTCTCTCTTTATGGAAGAACAATTTCCTACAGTTTTACAGCTATGTCTCCTAGAATCAGAACTGGAGCTTGGTGTTCAGTACGGCTTCTCTGTCTCCCCTTTTCTGTGATCTTGCAGAATTGCCTGCTTCATATATATATATTATATTCCTTTCTTGCTAATTCATAGCTGGTTAAATGTTTGTTAGCACAGCATACTAGCATGTTAATAATTTTGTCCCAATAATTATGAGTATGTGTGTATATATGTGGGTGCACGGTGAATGCACGTGTGGACAGATGTGTGTGCATGCCCATGTGCACACGTGCAGAATGTAGAGGAGTACATTGGGTGCTGCCTTAGGTAGGGATCTATTGCTGTGAAGAGACGCCATGACCGTGGCAATTGCTATAAAGGAAAACATTTCATTGGGACTGGCTTACAGTTTCAGAGGTTCAGTATTGTCATGGCATGAAGCATGGCAGTGTCCAGGCAGACATGGTGCTGAAGGAGCCTCGAGTTCTCCATTTTGGTTCACGGGCAGCAGCAGGATACTGTGCCATTGGGCACAGCTTGAACATATATGAGACCTCAAAGGTAACTTCCTCCAACAAGGCCATACCTCCTCCAACAAGGCTACACATTCTAATAGTGCTATTCCTTATGGGCTTATGGAGGCCAATCACAGTCCAACTACCACAGGGGCCCTGCTGAATTATTCCCTGTATAATTCCCTTGAAGCAAGATCTTCTACTAAACATGAATGTCACTGTTTGTTTGGAGAGGCTAGTTCAACAGCAGGCTCCCAGAATCCTATCCTTGCCCCTTGGCTATTACTGGCTTTTACTTGGGTAGTGGGGATCTAAATTCGGGACCTTATGTGTGTGTATAGGAAACCATCTGAGTTGTCTCCTCAGCCCCCAGTAGTGTTGCTTCGGTCAGATTTATTTTATCTGTCACTATGGCACTGACTCATGACACTGTGTGGATGACAGGTGCTGAAGAAATCCTCGGTGGATAGCAACAATCTGCTAATGACTCACTTAATTTGTAGACACCAGCAGAATAAACAGAGGCAGATCTCCTGGCCTTCATGTGTCTGCCTGGACTGTGTGAGAGCCTTTGTAATTGATGTTATTAGTCTGTTGTCTAGAACAATAAAACAGTTAAGTATCTCTGCCTCTCTGAAGTTCACCTTCAAGTGTGTAAGACCATTTATGGATGCAGAAAACTCTTCAATGACATTCTGCTATTCATCTAGACTAAGAAGGTCCTCACCAGTTTTTTTTTTTTTTTGAGTCTTCATAAATTCCCATGAGCTCTGCAAGATCTGGAGGCTGGTTTTATTAAGGGACCTTTGTTGAGAGCTGCCAAGAATAGTGATATTGTCATTAGCCACAGCTCAGGCTTTGAATACAAACTGTCTCCTTGGCTTTAGTCTATCCCCTGCATACTCTTCTTGACTTGGTGGGTTTTTGGAACAAATACTCTTGCCAACTCTGGCCGCTGTGCTTACCTCTCCTATTTCTGTAGCCAGCCATCTTTGCAGTTGCCTATGATCTTTGGAGTATTCCAGGGTAAGGCTAATATCTAATGTATGGACATTCACAGAGATATTCTTTGTGGTATCTTGTCCAACACAGCCAACGGTCCCCCTGTGTCACACTCAGCTGCTACATTATCCTTACGAAATTCCAAGTTTCTAGGAATTTGATCTGAGAGGCAGTCTTTGTTGCCATTATGGTTTTATTTTTATTGTCATTTTTCTTCCAGTGAATCATTTCATCTGTCACCTTGGCATTGACAGTACAGCTGGTGGATGAAAATATTATTTTAGTACTAGGGATGGAAGCACTCCTGAGTGGATTCTGATAATCTGATACTGACATACTTAATATTGAGAACCAAGTAAAGGAGGTTTCTTCTTTAGATCTCTATTATAGTCCTAGGTAGTACAAAGGACCGTACCATGCACAAACAGAAGTGGCTCCTCTGTGACTTCCTCATAATGCAGAGACAGTGCAGTGCAAGACTTTTCTCTTCTCCACCAATGTCTCTGAGCCTTCTGGAATAAGAACTTTTGTGCTCATAATCCCAACCAAACTATATTGTAAAACTCCTGAGGAACGTTCCTGAGGATTCAGGAACGACCTTAAAGAAGTTATCTATTCTTTAAGACTCATATCTATGACACTTACCTATGCTTAGTTAACCATGCTGCAGGTTGGTGGTTTTACCACCAAGTTTTTACCTCATGCCTTGTGTGTTTTCTGTCTACGAAAACTTTCTATCAAATAGGCAGCTGGTCTTGTGACTTGACCTTTTTTATACCTTTCATAGAGATGTTTGTATCTTTAATCATTTCTGCTCATTCTTGGGACTCACAATCTACTTTTAAAACCCTGACCAACTGGAAATTAGATTTTTGTGTCTGATCATGAAACTGGGCTGTAGAAGTCTTGACCTTGGTCACATTAAAGCAGGACTCCTCAGTTGAACCACTCAATATATATACTATACGAATGGCCATGTGAGTCTGAAAACACATGTATATACCTATCTGAATGCAGTGAAGTTTACAAAGAACTGGAATAACAAAGCAAATACATTCAATGGCCAATGAAATCAAGGCTTCGACTTCCCCTTACATCATATTTGTTGACATCAGCTTTTCTTTCTAGAAAGTGGGTAAAACCCCAAGGTAGGAAAGAAGTATGAATGATAATCTTTTTTCTGGTTTATATGAATGAAAGATTCTAAAGCTGTGCTTTTATCATTCTCACATGCAAATGGTCCATTGTGACCAACCTAGCTGATGTATTCAATAACAGCTGCTGTAGGACAAGAATGTCTTCACATTTCCCAGTCCCCCTAAAATCTCATGTTCTGAGAGCCACATAGTATCTGCCACGAAATCTTTTGGAAAGATTCATTTCTATTTCAATAGTAAAATGTTTTAAATTTCTTTGCTGTTCTATTTGGAAGCTTCATACGTTTCAAATTCACTGTCTGGGTCAGTGGCAACAAATGCAGATTTATTAATTATAACATAGGCGTCTTTTATTTTATTCTACATTAATATCAGCACTACAGAGTTACCTTTACTTGCTGTATTTTTAGTAAAAGTTTTTTGAGCAGTCCTTTGCATTGTTTTTGGTAGGAAGTTACTAATCGTTATAGGGCTTTATTTTCCAAATACAAAGAGAAACAAATATTTTAATGTATTTGCTTATTATTAGACTGTATCTTTCTTCCCACTAATAACTAAGAGTTGGAACCTTGTCTAGCTCATTCAATGACATTTCCTCACGTTAGCTTTCTGTTACATGACAACGTGCAGACAAGCTAATAGACAGTTTGCTTTGTGTTTACAAAATAATTCAGTTGCCCAGTGTAAGGCTGTGGCCATGGCTGCGGTCATTAGCAGGCAGGATGGATGAAGCTTAGAACATTATTCAATGCCTAAATCAAGGTCACATTCTCAGAGCCAGTTTAAATGTGCATGCAAATGACAGCTATTGCCTTAGCCTTTCACTTCCATACAGAAAAAGGCTTTGTTAAATATGGTAATCAGACAGCTGGGAAGGTAACATTTCCTGCAAGTCGTACTGAAATCTTTTACAAATTTGTTAAGGAAAGAGCCCACCATTACCCAGTTAACCAATGTTTATGTGTGACAAAGTGAAATAATCATAACCATAAATGTAAAGAAGGAGGGCAAAATTATAGTTTTATTAATAATAATGAAGGCTCCACTTATTGAATACCCTAGGTGAACCCAGGAATAGCTTTGAGGCTTCAACAGCAAAATGAAAGATTTGGAAGTTGTATTCATGGCAGCCTATTTATTTCTGTGGAATAATGACCTAGCATTAGTGGGTTGTGACATGGAGAACTGGCTGGGACTTTGGCCACGGGGCCCCGTATTTAGGCACAATGAAGAGTTCCTTCCTTTGTCAACATATGGGCAGCCATTCCCAAGTCACCTTCATGATGTTGTATGCAGTGTGAAGTTGCTCTACACTTGAAAATTAAAATCAGCCAAGCATTCAGACTGTGTTCGTGCCATTAATGACAGAGAGATGACATCTTACAGGAAGCTAGGTGGCTTTTAATCATTCAAGAAGCTGACATGATGTTTTCTGTTTGCATGGCTTAGATGGGCAGTCTCTTAGGAAATTTAACAAACTTGCATTTAAGGCAATCTCCCGGGGTACTTTCCCATTTATTCTTTATTAAAAATGTAAAGCCTTCCACAAGTTATTTACTCTATATTTATGCACCAAATAGAACGAATTAAATCTTTGCACAATACCTCATACCTCACCTAAACAAACACACAGACACCTCAGAACTATTAGCCAAAGGCCAAGAAAATAAAATCAAGTCTAGAATATCCCATAGATCGCATAGACTTGTGAGCACCCGAAGAGATGAAGGTTTAAGAGATACATTGTGGATACTCATCACAAGGACGGTACCAGGCTGTTAGAACCATTTGGAAAAAATACTTTACTTACTTATTCCATGTTTGCACACTCTAGCAGAGTACATTTCTTAAGTCAGATATGTTAAAAGAATAATCGTGCATATTATAAGCTTCATGAATAATGAAGGTCCAGGTGGAGTCTAAAGGTAGAGGAGGTCTTAGAGTATCTCAGATGGATACCAAATGACCACTGTAAAATTGAAACAACAGCATCTCCTCCACAGAGTGTTGTGATGTATACCTATAGAAATCTTGTATGCATTCATGATACTTGGTGGAAGCTATGGATATGTTGCTTCTTATTGTTACCATGTTTGATGACTTGAATAAGGATGAGCCTTAAAAGCTCACATACTCGAATAGTTGGTTTCCAGTTGGTGGAGCTGTTGGAGAAGAACTTGGTGGCTTTTGTCAGAGATGTGTCACATGGGCCAGTTTTGGGGTTTCAAAATACTCACACCATTTCCACTGAGTTCTCACTACCTCCTGCTTGTGGTGGTTCGAGACCTGACCTCTCAGCTGTTTCTGCCACTACGTCTTCCTTTTACCACCAGGGACCTGTTGCAGATTTAATTTAAAGCTTGTATTATGTTATTTGGGTTCTCAAAATCACATCAGAACCCCACATGTGAGATGCTGAGGGTCCCTGCCCCCACCTGGTTCTGATTGGTAAACTAAGTTCCCTGTGGCACATGGCTGAGCAGGGAGACAGAAGTGGGACTTTAGGATTCCCAGGGTGGGGGTACTGAGGAGGGGGCAGAACAACCATGACTCGAAAGGAATAAGATCCAGGCTTGAGAGTGGCAGGAGAAGCATGCTGATCATACTAAGGGCAGGGGAAGAGCAGCCCCAGGCCTCCCCATCCTCTGTTTGGGTCCAGGGTAGCAAAGATGAAGTATACATTTTAGGAAGTAGCAACTCAGGGGTATTGGAGGGGAGACGTAAGCAACATGGAAGTTTAGGAGACGCTCAGTCATCCAGCTGTTTAAAGCACATTAAATATAAGGCTCTTTGTGTGTGTGTGTGTGTGTATGTGTGTGTGTGTGTTTCCTTTGAGAACCCAGAACATTAGGGTGGGTAGCACCATTGCCACAGGGGAGATTAGAGTAGATTAATCAATTACAACAACAGGGACCCAACCCTTTGGAACCATACGACCATTAAATATTTTATTAGTCGTCTTGGTTTTGGTGTCTTATCACAGCAGTAGGAAAGCAATACAGCATGTTAAATGAGAGAAGTTAACCTAACATGAAGACTTAGAAAGGATAGCATACGGTTCTTATCATTATATCAGCAACATAGTATCTGCTAGAATTGAAATTTTCTGGCTCTTGGAAGATATTTTTTTGTTATAGAAAATCCTCTAACTCTATAAAAGTAAGTAAATAAATGTATTTTAATGATTATAAAAATGAAAATATTTATACTACTTTTATTACTATGAATATATTGTTTTTATATTCAGACTTTTGATTTGAAACAAATAAAAATTTAAGCATTTGTCTGGGCTCCTAGAAATTTCATGACCCATAGGTCCTATATAGTGTCCCTAATGGGTAACTGGGTCCATTATGGCGAGTAGAATTTGAAGTATGGGTACAGGAGGGAGAAAAAAATTGGTCTTCCAGCCTGGCAAGATATTCCCCCTTGGTGAAATGGTAGTATGAATGTTATAGGGGTAGCTGACCACTTTCTTACTGAGTTTAAAGCCTTTTCCACATGGCAAACTCATGCCTGCTACTGCAAACTGTAGAAGATCCTGTAACTAGGGAGCACACAGGTCCTGTAGGACAATCTACTTTTTTTACTTTACTAAATTTCCTTTGAAATACTTTCCTTGATACTTATAGATTTATGCAGCTATCAATCTTCATCAGAGAAGTTCTTCTCTGTCGTGGATGATGGCCAGTACAGAGACACACAGATGGTCAAAGAATATGCTACTGTGTAGGTCTCAGTTCTAAATGAGACGTCTAATCACACCTTTCCCCACTGCGAGGCTCAGGGATCGGAGTGGAAGATGAGGCAGAAAGACTAGAAGAGGCAGAGGCTGAGAATGACTGATGTAAACCTGTGCTTTTCAGACAGGACAGGACTGTCACTCGCAGGAACTCACTAGTGCTGTTACTGCTTTGACAAGACTTGCATGCGATCAAGCTATTAAAAATTTTAGCATGGATTGAGAAGGGGCTCACAAGTTCTCCACATGTTGTCTTAGGAATTATTGTCAGCTTATTGCTGCTTGGGAAGGTATGCTCGATTGTCTTCAGGGACGTAGTCCCTCCATGGTAGATGATCCTACAGCCATGTACATACCAGCTTCCCCAGTTGGACTCCATGGGTTAAGAGAAAAGGACATGAAGTTGGGAGGAAGAAGTGATGGGAAGTCTGGAGAGAGTTGGGAGGTAGTAATGGGGGTGAATGTGACCAGAATATATGATGCACATGTACAAAACTCTCCAGGAATAAAGAATAACTTAAAAGGATGATTTTAAGAGAATAGTTTTAAATTTAATTTAATTTTTTTTTTACTTATTCACTTTACATCTTGCTCATCGTCACCCCTCCCCACAATCCTTCCTCTCCTCCATTTTCTCCTCTGAGTAGGTGTGGCCCCCTATGTATCCTCTCACTCTGGCTAGGTGCTTCCTCTTCCACTGTGGCCAGGCAAGGCAGTCCAGCTAGAAGAACATATCCCACAGACAGGCAACAGCTTTTGGGCTAGCCCCTGTTCCAGTTGTTTGGGACCCACATGAAGACCAAGCTACACATCTACGTATGTGCAGGTTGGCCCATGTCCAGCCATGTATGTTCTTTGGTTGGTGGTTCATATTCTGAGAACCACAAGGGTCCAGGTTAGTTGATTCTGTTTGTCTTCCTGTGGATTTCCTATCCTCTTCAGGACCTTCAACATTTTATAAGTTTTGTTCAATGCAGATGCTTAGAATCTAGCTCCAGGTTCCATTCTACCAAGAACCCTCTGGATTTAATTAAGGGTAGAATTCAGTGGATGATAGATGATATTCAAAACTGAAGGGGACTTCATCTTATTAACTTTGAGACTTTGAGTTTAATGTCTAAGGTTTAATTTCTTCATGTATATGAAGGCTAGGTAAGATATTTATATATTCCCAAATTGGCTTACCTGATTAGAAAGAGACTGATATTTAAAGAATGTAGTAAGCCATAACATTTTCAATCTCCTCTTACTAGACTCTTAGGTACCTCTTACAGAGATAACTTTAAGTCTTCTTCAGACTTGGAGGCATGGCCAGCTTTCCCATACTTTAGCAATGATTCTAAAATTCTTTTAAGCCATTATTATACAGGTTTTGAAAGTTGATTTTGAAGATTCAAAGAAGTTGGTGACTTTGATTCCCAGTCTCAAAGTGTTTAAGCACCTTTCTGGGGGTTCTTCACCTCTTCATCTTTGCATATCATCTAACACCCACAGAATTGTACCCTGAGATTATATCCTAAGGATGCTTGATCAATGTGTGCTGATTTGAAGAGAGCTGGGTAAAATAACCTTTCACCAGTATAGAAAGAACACAGTGTTAGGCAGGAGTGGTGATTCATTCCTGGGATCCCAGCACTAAGGAGGCTAAAACGAGAATCACCATGAGTTTGAATCTAGCTTGAACTTCAAAGGGAATCTTAGGTCTATCTATGTAGTATGGTTCATTCAGAAAACAAAAAACTGGGGACTGGAGAGGTGGCTTAGTATTAAGAGCAGCTGCATTTCTCAAGAAAACTCAGGTTCAGTTCCCAGCACCTGCATTGCATCTTACAAGTATTTGTAAGGTCTGTTCTAGTAGATCAGACATTCTTTTCTGGATTCTGTGGATACGAGGTATGCACATAGTAGTCTACATGCATACATGCAGGCAGGCACTTTATACAGTAAAGTGAATAAATAAATAAATAAATAAATAAATAAAGAACAGAAGACAACAAACAGAATACAATTTTGCCTCTCAAAGTTTAATGTCAAACGTAGGGCAGCATTCTTGGTCACTCTAGAAAGACCCTTTCCAGAAATACTATTTGGCCTTAGGGTCTCATACGGCTAGGGTGGTCTTAAACTTGCTATATAGCCAATGATGGTAGTAAACCTTAGATTTTCCTGCCCCTACTTTTTATGTGATGGGATTGCAAATATGTAGACCACACCCAGTTTATGGTCAGTTCCAAAGGTTACACAGAATAGACAAATACTCTGCCAACTGAGCTGTGTCCCTGGCCTGCAGTTTGGCATTCTGTAATCAAAACAGAACAGGACAAAAGAAATGGAATCTTCACAGATCTTGGTTTTGGGGCACAGTCTCCTCTGTCAACATGTAGAAAGTGTGACAACAAGTTCAAGGCTATCCCCCACTTTCTCTTCCTTCAGGTTCAGTGTACCTGACCTTATGTTGATGTCTTTAATCCATTTGGAGTTGATTTTGTGTAGGGAGATAAATATGATTTATTTGGGTTCTTCTGTGGCCATCCAGTTTGACCAGCATAACTTATTTTTTGAAGTTGCATATTTTTTCTCAGTGTGTCTCTTTCTTTCTTTCTTTCTTTCTTTCTTTCTTTCTTTCTTTCTTTCTTTCTTCTTTTCTTTATTTCTTTCCTTCTTTCTTTTCTTTTCTTTCTTTAAATCTATGGTCAGGTGTCCATAGGTGTGTGGATTTATATTTGGGCCTTGCATTTAATCCTTTGATCAGGATGTCTGGGGGACAGTGTAATGATTTTTTTCTTACTATGTAGTATAGTTTCAGATCAGAAATGGTGGTACTTCCAACAGTTAATTTTATCATTCAGTAATGTTTTAACTATCCTTGGTTCTTTATGTTTCCATATGGGGCTGAAAATTGTCTTTTCAAATTATAGAAAACATTGGGTTGGAATTTTGGTGGTAATTGCATTGAATCTATAGATTGTTTTTGGTAGGATGGCCATTTTACTATATTAATCCTGCTGACCGATGAGCACAGGAAACTCTTCCATCTTCTTATATCTTCTTCAGTTTATTTCTTTAATTTATTAAAGGTTTTAATCATACAAGTCTTTCAATTTCTC
>JANHMN010000011.1:66784918-66870722 GCA_030674055.1 Rhabdomys pumilio
CCCCTCCCCCTCCCCCTCTCCCACCCTCTCCCCCTCCTCCTCTCCCTCCCCCTCCCGTCTTCTTCCCCTCCCTTTCCCTCTCTCCCTCTCTCTTTCTCTCCCTCCCTTTTTCTTCCTTCCTTCCCTTTATTTCTCCTTGCCTCTTCTTTCCCTGTCATCTTTCCCCCTTCCTCACCTTTCCCCTTTCTCCCTGTCTTTCTCTTCATTTCTCTTCCCCCTCATTTTCTCCCTATTTATTTCTCTATCTCTTTATCTCTTTCTCTATCTCTTCATCTCTTTCTCTCTTTCTCTCTGTCCCTTTCTCTTCCATTTTGCCATTCTCTCCATAGTCTCCGTTCACCCTTCTGTCTTTCTTTGCCTCCCTTCCGTCTCCCCACCACAGAATCATGTGAGAATCACTGTCTGCCTTCCTTTGTCTTGTCTCTCTATCAAGGGAGCTCCTCACACATCTCTGACTCCTTGAAGCTGGAGTATGTTAATCCAGAAGTTCCCACTGAACTTCCTTTTGGTGATATTTTAAGGCACTTTAAATCCCCAGGAGTTATCCCTTAACTATAGGCACTGCTATGCTTTGAGACATGTATCCTGTGCTAGTCTTCCTTCTCCAAATAGATTCCAAGTTCCCCGGAGTGCAGAAATCTGGCTTGTTTCATTGCCAAAGCTCCCAGTGTCTGGAAAATGTTGATATCAAAGGAGATGAATGAAAACCGAGGAGAGAGACAGATCTGGGAGGGACAAACATTCCAGGAATCTGTAAAGTCGTTCTTGATCATTCTGCTTTTGGTGCTTGTCCTTGCCTTCATTGACATTTATTTCACCAGGCGTTCTCTTATTGGAGATTCTCCTCTTAGCTCTTGTAAATCCAATGAAATGCTCAACAGCGCATAACTGGCTGCAGGTGGAGGATCTCCAAATGCAGATTGATGGAGCATAGGATGCCTTTTAGGAGCTTCAGCAGAAGGTACCACATGGTGAGCATGAGGTTTGGATACTGACTGTAAAAGCTGTTTTCAGGCTGTGATTTTGTAATCTCACTTTTAGTTGAAATGTGGTCATTTCTAACAGTCTGGCTGTTGTAGAACAATCACATCCTGGTGTCATTCTTCATCAATCCTGAGCTATTTCTTTTTATTAATTAAGTAATTTATTTACATTCTAATTGCAGCTTCCCTTCCCTCCTCTTCTCCCAGCACCTCTCTCTTCTTCTCTCAGTTCTTCCCTTTCTCCTCCCCTACTCCCCCATCCAATCCCCCTTCCCTTCTCCATGAGAAGAAAACTGAGGTATTTTAAAAAACAATATATTGAAAAGAAAAATAGATCATGATTCATATTATCTGAGGAACAGATTAAAGGATATCTTCAAAAGTCCATTCATAAATGGTCGTGCTAAGAAGTCAAAGGCCAGAGAAATTTATCAGTGGCCAAAGTACTTGCTAAAAAGTCAAAGGCCAGAGAAATTTATCAGTGGCCAAAGTACTTGCTGTTCATACCCCAAACCCACAGAAAAAGCAAGACATAGCAATTTGCCCTGTAATCCCAGAACCAAGGGACAAAGGATGGAGGGTTATGAGGAGTTGCTGGTCACAATGATCAGCTGAATCAAATTGTCAAGATCTAGATTATATGAGAGACTCTGTTCCAAAAATAATGTGGGAGAGTGAAGGAAGAGGAAGACAACCCATATTGATCTTTGAGTTCTACACACACACACACACACACACACACACACACACACACACACTGCCCTTCTACCCATCCACCCACTACCACATACAAACTTAATAATAAATAAAGACATCTTCCCCCTTTCTGCAGCAAAAGCAAAGCTACTCTGTTTAGGGTTGGTGTAGTCAAACATGACTATACAGGGACACCCGTAGAGTTTGTGTGAAGTTGTTTGTGCCTGTTGAAAATAGGGAGCAGAGACTGGAACCAGGAAAACTGGGAATCAGTAACAACTACCTTTCACAGTCACATGTTATTTGGCTGTTAAGAAATCCCTTACCTGTAAAAAGTGGTATTAAAGTTTTAATTAGAATTTTTCTGTGCACCTGAGGGGCCGGTCAGAGTTTGCAGTCCAAGTATATGGTTTTTATATAAATGGTTTTGAATTAGAGTAATGATGTCGTATTTTAGTTTCTGAGCTCTGGATCATGATTTTCTTTCTTTCTCCCCACCCCCATTTCATTTTGCGTTAATTCCCATCACAACCCCACAAAGCACAAGACAAACATTGGTAACCTCAGGAACTATGCCCTACTCTAACTATTAAAGACTCTCATGTGGCTCAACTCATAGTGTGTCATCTGGACCAATCCCATTTTCTTATGCTTGCCTGGAAATACTGGGAATGTATGTGAAGTTTCACATCTTCATAACAATGCTGTGCTATATTTTAAAGTTCAATTACTGCGAAAGCATATAATTTACATACACTAAGTTTAGTTTGAGGTCTGTCTTGTCAGTTTTGGGGGACTTTTGTTCTAATGTAGCCTGTCACTCATTCATCTAGGAAAGCCAAAGGAAACTCAATCACTCTTTTCAGAATGATTCAAGGTGACCTTCTGTACCTGTTCACATAAGAGATGCTAGAAATGCTTTTAGTATAGTGAGAGAAGCACTAATTTCATACAGAATACCTAATTAGAGCAGTGTAATGGCTCTACATGTACAATGAAGATTCTCAGGGAATCCTTGTTTGTATACTCACTCATTAACACCCAGAAAATGCTAGGATGGCGATGTTCTATGGAACATTGTACCGTTGTTGCAGAGTATGCTGAACCAGCCACCTTGGTTTGGATGGTCCATCTCTCAAATATACTCTGAGCATCTGACTTGCCCTTGGAGGCTGTGTGTACTGCCTTGGGAGCACACTAGATCTTGGGAGTAAGCTTTATCTCCTGCTGGGGCTCTGAATAGTTGGTTGAGCTATGAGACCATTAAAGAAACCAAGGGAGCCTGTGTCCATGTCTGCTTAGTCACATTTCTTGATTTTAATTTAGAAGATTCTCTCATCATTCCCTTTTCTGGGCTTCTGTCCTCTTTCACCCTCTAGTCCGCATTTAGACTTGCTAGCTCAGTTCAGTGTGTTCTCATACTGTATCTGTGACCTCACCTAATGAGTCAATAAGAAGCATATTGAATTATGAGGCTTGAACTTTATATAGGTCCTCTAAAAGCCAACTTTATACTTTTAAAACAGCATCAAAAGCAAACTTCTGTCTTAAGAAAATTGCCTTATAAGTATGGGACAAAGCATCCTGGCTGGAGGAAGGATGTGGTAAAAGGGGAGAAGGCTGTTTAGAATTTTCATGATAGGAAGACTTCACATCTATTTTTGTTTCTGAGCAGGGTTTATAGATAGATGCTTGGTACCAAATGGAATGTCAAGCAAGGTGGTATAGGAAGACCTAGTATTCTTCATGTTGGTCATTTAGACATAAACCAGAAACATGAATCTTACTGCTAGTCACTGCGGAAGATTCTTTTACTAAGTTGACAGGCAGGGAGAGTGAGGTGGGCTGTATGTGGGACAGAAAAAAAGTCACTTAATTTTAAATAAAATTATGTTAGCTCTAATTATTGTCTATAAGTTTAGCAGAAAGAAACGTAGGAAATAGAGTGTTTTAGCTCAATAAATGCCAACAAACTGGTTCTCAGTAAACACTAGCTCTTTTCTGATGCACATTGTTAGGATTCATTCCATTGAGGAGTTAGGGAATTCTTGTTCTCCTAATTTCTACTTGTCTGAATATTTTTTTTTTTTTGTAGGATCAATGGAGAAAAGGGTTGTGGATTCTGAATTTGGATGAGGCTCCTTTAGTTTCCCAGAACTGCCAAAAGTTACCACAACTTTGATGGTTTAAGAAAACAGAAATGTGTTTCATCATGGTTCTGGAGACCAGAAGTCCTAAACCAAGGTCTCTTCAATGACACAACCCTCCAATGATGAGAGGGAAGAGTTCTTCTTGTCTTCCAGCTTCTGATGGCATTTGGTGTTTCTTACTTATGGCAAGATCTAATGCTTGTCATTGCCTTCATAATGCCTTCTCCCTTTCTTATCCAAAGTTATTCCCTCTCCTTCTCCTAAAATAACAGCATTCATTGAATTTATAATCCAATCTGAATGAACCCAAGGTATTTTCCTTCTAAGATCATAAACCCAATTAGATTTTCAGAGAGATACAGAAGAGTTATTTCCAAATAAGGTCACCATTTTTGTTAGGGTTTCATGCTATAAAGAGACACCATGACCATGGCAACTCTTATTTAGGGTTTTATTGCTGTGAAGAGACACCATGACATTTTATAAAATACAGCATTTAATTAAGGCTAGTTTACTGCTTCAGAGGTTTAGACCATTATCATCAATGGTAGGAAGCAAGGCCTTGTGCAGGCAGACATGGTACTGTAAGAGATGAGAGTTCTACAGCTTGATATGAAGATAGCCAGGAGAAGAGACACTTTTCCACACTTGGCAGAGGTTGACTACAAGGAGCTCCCAAAGCTCAACTACAGAGTGACACAGTTCTTCCAAGGTAACACCTTCTAATATTGCCACATCCCATGGGTCAAACCACCACAGTCACATTATGCAGTTATAAAGGTTACAACTTGGAGTGCATCATTTTTATAGGATACAAACTATTGTTTTGTTCCTGTTGCTATGATAAAATATCCAGACAAAAGCAACTTTGAGGGGAAAGGGTTTGTTGTAGCTCACAGTGTCAGATTGTTGCAGACAAGCCAAGGAGTCACAAACCTGTAGCAGCTAGTCATATTACTTCACAGTCAAGAACACGAACAATACACGAGGTTACATGCATGCACACTTAGCTTAGTGCTCAGTCAGCTTTCTCTACTGTGGTTTTTTTTTGTTGTTGTTTTTTGTTTTTTCTTTTGAGACAGGGTTTCTCTGTGTAGTCCTGGCTGTCCTGGAACTCACTTGGTAGACCAGGCTGGCCTCGAACTCAGAAATCCACCTACTACCTCTGCCTCCCAAGTGCTGGGATTAAAGGCGTGTGCCACCACCTCCTGGCTAGCTTTCTCTACTCTTAAATAGTCTGGGGCTCAGACTCGGGGAAGGTGCCATTCACATTCAGGGTGGATCTTTGTACCTTAATTAATAGAGTTAAGAAAATCTCTCAGGCTGGAGAGATGACTCAGTGGTTAAGAGCACTAACTGCTCTTCCAGAGGTCCTGAGTTCAATTCCCAGCAACCATATGGGGGCTCACAACAACCTGTAATGGGATCCAATGCACTCTTCTGATGTGTGTCTGAAGATAGCTGCAGTGTTCTCATATAAATAAAAATAAATAAGTCTTAAAAAAAAGAAAAAAGAGCTATAAATGCTGTGCTTAACACTTAAAAAAAAAAAGAAAATCTCTCACAGGCATGCCCTTGGATCTACCTGATCTAGTCACTCCATCAACACTCTCTTCTGAGAAGATTCTAGATTGTGGCAAGTTGACGACTATGCTAACCATCATAACATTAATTCCACTGTAATGGCAAACACATTTGGAAAATAAACAAAGGATATAGGAATATGCAAGAGATGGGTAGCATATGTATCCCGTTCTTTTTCCAAGAGTGTGACAGAATCAATTGCCCACCTTATAAAGAGACTAGAGTAGATTAACTAAGAATCTCAAGGCCTATCCTGCTCGATTCTTATTGTTAACTGACATAACCAAGAGTAACTTGGAAAGAGGGAACCTTAGTTAAAGAATTTCCTAGATCAGATTGAACTCTGGCCATGTCCATGGTCATTGCCTTGCTTGCTAATTGTTACAGGAGGGCCTTGCCCACTGTGGGAGGCACTAATCCTAGGCAGGTGGTCTGAAAGCTACATATGCATGAACCAACCAGTGAGCAAGCCAGTAAGCAATGTTCATCCATGGGTTCTGCTCTGGTTCCTACCATAGTTCCTTCCTGACTTCCCTTAGTGATAGACTGAGACCTGGAAGTATAAGCCAAATGAAACCTTTCTTTTCCCAAGTTGCTTTTGATCATGCTCCATGTCAACTTAGAACAAAGCCTTTTGATGTAAACTTGAACAAAAGCAGAACAACTGCGGGATGATGGGCACTGTCATCCTAGGATAGGATCATTTAGGCAACATGGAGCCTCAGAATGGTTACTAGGTAGAATATATGTTAACGAGATTTGAAACAGACTAGATCTATGACCTCTGCTCTTTCAGCAGGTCTAGAAGCCAAGGCATCAAATCCATTTTCAAGATAAGTTTATCTACACTTGTAGTTAATAACACTCGTACAAGACTGAAAGAGAAGTCAAGAGCAGACATCATCTCAGTTACATAAGAAATGACAAAAATAACCCAGAGAGATTTACAGTGTCTATTGATGTTACCATTAGGCTGATGGGAACAAAGAGCTATTATCATTTTGCTACTGACATTAGTAAATCTCCCATACAGCAGGAACCTAGGAGGGTCTACTCTTAAACTTCGAAGAAAACATGAAGAGCTGTGTCCATAAAGTGTGGAGAAACTGTATAAATATTGCTCACTTGAAGCCTGAAGCTACAAATTGCCTCATTTAGGAAACAACCTCTAGGAACTGTTGTGAGATATGATCACAATCTAAATATAAGGAGCTCTGGAAGACATTAGCGTGTAGGAGAATTTGAGGGCACGAGTAGGGGAGGGAACAGTAATGTCAAAAGAAAACAGAAAACAGGTTTTAGAAAACAAATAACCGTGTATGGTCTAACAGAGGCATAGATTCCTGCCTCTGTGATAATGTGATAATGAGTTGGTGTGGGACATGAGAAGAATATACTTCAGGTTACTATGCACCTTGGACTGAGCCAATAAGAGGAAGTATTAGGAGTTTATGGTTCATGAGCAAGCTTTGTCACTGTGGGATGCTTCTCAAGGCCATGGGGAGGAGACAGTGTCCGTGGTAAAACCTTCTGCAGTAGGCGTAAGCACCCACTGTGGGTACTCAGTCCTGACTTGGGCTATTGTGTTCTGCCCCATTTTATGTTTTTAGCATCCTCTCTTCTGAAGAATTCGTTCCTCTAGTCCTGCTGTGAGCTGTGACACTTAAGTTTCTGGTTTTATTCCCTATTCCTTTTTTCAAACAGGAAGGAGACAAAGAAGTCATTGGCTCATTCATTTGAAAAAAAAAATAGAAAATACCAGCACAGCACTCTTATTTCACCCTGCTGTCACTTTATAGGAGACATGAACAAAAGGTCAGTGGGTCCTAAGAGAGGTTGTTGTTGGGGTTCAGAAAAACGTTTTTCCCTGGGGACTTGAGAAATTGGCTGGGTTGCATGTCAATGACCCTTGTTCATAGAGAAGGAAAGGAGGTCAGATGGTGGCATGTACCCATGGCTAGTTGTCCAAGCCAGATGGGCTTCCCATGGATACAGTCTCTGCTTTACTCCTAAGGTAGTTAGCTGTGTTTAAAAATTACTTTTTAAGTAATAGAAAGTAAAGAGATCTTTATAGATCAAAGGAAAATCTCTTTGGAATAAAGGATGCCTGGGAGCCATGTAGGGGCCAATAGGCAGCAGGCAGGGTTTTCCTGGGTAACTCTGGAGCATCACATTTCTCAGTTTTACTCTAGAAGGTGGGAGGCTGAACCTGATTTAAAAGGGAGACTAGAGGGTAGAGCAGAAGGGTAACTAGAACCAGGGAGGTTTGGATACATGTAGTCTCTCTCTGTCTTTGTAGTCACCTCTGGTATCTTTTGCAGGCTTTGAAAGTGATGCCTAGAAACCTCATCTCCAGTATGTAGGTTGTTGCTGTGGTACCTTACACTACAGGATGTCTCCTTCACTTGATATTGAGTTAATCCAGGGCAAGATTCTATTCCTTAACTTTGTATTCCCAGGCCCAAACAATTATAGGCACAGAGATGTAGCTTAAAATTATTTATGTTGTGATAAAAGAAAAGACAGGCCAATGGACAGCAAGTTTGAGTTCCATAGTAGGTCTCTGCCATCATGGTCAGAAATTACTTCAACTGTCAAGGAGCAGACAGCACAGGTAAATGGGAGGAGGGATAAAAATGTCTGTACCAAGATGTCATGAGAAGGGAGTAAGTCTGTTTCCAGGCTGAACAGCTGGCCTGGTACTGTATTCTGGTTCTCGTTGTACTACTGACTACAGGTGAATTTAGTGACTAGAGAGAAGATACAATAGTAATAACCCAATTCTAACCATTTTGTGTGTGACTCACTGTGGGAAGCCATGGCAAGGCCTTACTCTTGGCAAACACTCATCCTTGGCTCTCCTGTTCTACTATTCTCCAAATTTACTATTCTTCTTTCTGCTTACCTTCCATGATTCACTTGTCAGTTCTCAGAACTTCAAACAAGGCCTCACAGCAACCCACCTTAGTAACCCTTCCTCCTGATCTCTAGATTTAGCCAACATCCTGCTAGATAGATGTTTTTAGAACCCCTGGTAATGGAAAGGCTTTGTGAGAATAACTTAGTTAGACCATGCAGCTGCAGCTAGCTTCCTCCACCCATAAAGCCCTCTTTCCTTTCCTATCCCTCTCCATATCCTGTTTTCAGAGTATATAACTTGTGAACAATAAAACATTTGCTACCTTGATCAGACTTCTTGTCTTGCTGTGCCTCCCTATTTTCTCTCACATCTCAGTCCTCTCTGCAGGGTCTAAGGGTCCCACTTGATTGTCCAGCTGGCCTGGACAACTCACCTGACATAACCATGCCATAACAGGTTCTCCTCAAGGTGCCAATTCTATCTCTTGCTCTAGAGAGGAGGGAGATGCTGTCTCAAGGAATGGAGACATTCTGGCTCACTATGTAACAGGAAATTCTATAGACTATAATGGGAACTTTTCCAAGACAAACTTCTGCTAAAAGACAAAACTAAAACAAACATACTATGAAAAAACTTTATGGGTTTAATTGTAGTTCTAGAATCCAGCTGGATTCTACACCTAAAATGATTCAGAAAGCGCCATTGACCAACGTGGGCCAGTTATATCTATACTTAGAAGAAAAAGAAGTGATATGCAAAAACAGGAAATGGGGAGAGCCAATCCAGTCTCTTAAAGTTGTGTCTGTCTTATGTGAATGAATATAAACAGCTGGTGCTTGCAATTAGATGAGGCTTGGCTATTTTTTTCAAGAGTAGAGTACAGTCTCTATAGTCCATTAACTACATGAAAGCCTTTAGGACAATCTATATAGGATGGTGGCTTTAGACAAATTTCACTTTGAGAAAAAATAGTAAGAAATTAGCTGCATGTTAAGCCACAGAACTATCTGGTTTACTTTTGTACCATCAAATACAAAAAACAGGACTAATTATGTGGCTTGAAATACTCAATGTGTCCAGGATAGCAATTTAAACAAAACCCTGTGTTCTTCACGCAATTCATTTTTCTTGTTATATTTCATCATAGCATCAATTTTTTCAACATGAATGTAAGTGTTCTTTGGGTCCTAATTGTTCACAAATAAACATGACTCTCAGTTTAAACTTTTTCTTTTTTCCCCTTTTGTTTGTCTGAAAAATTTCTGTTGGCACACGACAGGAGTATGTTTTATTTGACTTGTCATTTGTAGTAAGAGCCCTCCTGTTCATCTCTGCTCTATCAAGTCCGTGTTTCTTCAGAGGGCTCAGCTTGATAGCCTCTGGTACCTCCTTCCTGTCAAATACCAATTCACCTTTCTCTTTTCATTATATTTGTTTAACCTGGAGTCATATTTAGTAACATGGAAATGCTATATGCATAAATCATAGTCAGAGTCGCAGATAAATAGGTCTTTATGTAAGGGGTAAAGTAGACATTTCCTTGACTTAATGGCCTCAAAGTAGAAAATAGTGGGTAAGTTAAACAATGCAACCATTTTATTAAGCAAATGGTAACAGTAGAATTAGACTTGATGTTCATAATAGCCTTTCCAGCATGCTAAAAAGGAGAGGTTTGGGCATTTCCCAAGTCCTTGACATATCTCGCATTTAGGCTTTCTTTGTTAGTCATTTAGTATGTCTATTTATATAAATCTTTATTTTTACTTTGCAATCCGACAGCCAGCACCACCAAAGAGTATTTTCTTCAGGACACCAGCTGGTTCCTTTTCTCCTAAATGGGCACAGTGTTCCAGAAGGCGAGGCGTCTAGCATGGACGTGTGCCCTCTTTCTTTGTGAGGACTGTCTAAAATTGAAAATAACTTTTTTCAAGTAGCAATTTGTCATAGCAGGGGCCATGGCGCACCAACACTTACTGAGGATTGGGAATAGGGAAAAAGTGTGAGGTATTATTTTCTGAAGAGGCCAGAAGATGAAAAAATGTTCAGAGACTGGCTTTACTCTTTCTGTCATTTTCAAAGGGAAAGGGCAATCATATTAAGTGGTTAAGTGGCTACAGTGCTGTAACGTTGTGTCCTATGTTTGTCCCACAGCACCTTCGTGTGACTTTGCAGCCAATACTTTTCAGCTTCACGGAGCTATTTTAGGGTAGAGTTGTCCCCTTTAGGAGCAGGCCCATGTTGACAATATTCTACATTCAAGATACTTATTGAACAAGAGAATAATATAATTATTATGTAGCTCAAAACAAAACGATCCCTCAGTAATCTAGGCAGAAACAATTTTATTTTATAGTTGATTCTGAAACTGTCCACACCCAAAATGGGGCAGCCAAAGAGGAAAGGAGTCTTCCTGATTCTTTAGACACAGAACCAGCCTTTTAGGGTGGACATTGCTAGTAATTTTTGTTCATGGGGGTAAAAATCCACAACTCATTGGAGGTGAATGCCTTCTTAGAGGAAACCTGAGAATGGATGACATGTCTCTTCAAACAAAGAACTATTTGTTACCTGTGAATCTCGGAGACAATCCTCTCGCTTGGACTTGAGGAGTTCAGATGCTGCTGTTTGCTCCTACGAGTGGATATTTCTTTCTGGTCTGTGTATGAAGGGGGTTTTTAATAGTTGCCTTCCCTTAGTAAACTTTTTATTTACTTCCCACAGGGTGTTGCAGTGGTGGCAGTGGGTGTGAGGGTGGGGCAGGCGGGGTTCAGAAGAAGTAGTAAAATTCCAGTGAAGGGAAGCCTACTCAGAAGTGGTTGACTGGCGAGCCCAAGATCAAGCATTCACTGTAAGGAGTCTGTGAGTTTCCGAGGCTGCTTTTCTGAACCTTTTTGTGTCCTTCAACAACATGAAGAGGAATATATCCAGGCCTAAAGAAACTTACTCGACAAGTAAGTTTCTCTAAGTAAATGGTTTCCAGCTCAACACTGTTTTAAATCCTCACCCTCTTATAGTCTAGAACCAGAGTGAACAGGTATTGATTTGGAAATGCACATTCTGGTTTGCATATGAGGTTTGTGTGTATGTGTGTGTAAGTGTTTAATATATGTTTATGTAATTATGTATATTTGTTCAAATGTGCATATGCATATGTCATAGGTATATGTCTATATACATAAATGTATTGAGTATATATAATAATATATATAATTATATATATATATATATATATATATATATATATATATATATATGTAAGTAGGGTATTGTGTGTATGTGTGTGTGTGTGTGTGTGTGTGTGTGTGTGTGTAGGGTATGGTATGGGTCACCCTGGGAAATTGATCTTACTGTCTGGCACTATCAACCTAGAAGCACATGTTAGGTGATCTCAGGCAGAATCAATATTCCTTGGAAATACCTGGGAAGGAGCAACTTTCTAAATTTAACTGAGGTTTGGGGCTGGACTGTGGCCAGGTTGCATGAATATTTACATGTGAGAGAAGGGAATTAAAACGTGTAGATGATTTTGGGTCTGGAGTAAACTGTCATGACTTGAAATTGACAAG
Organism: Rhabdomys pumilio; assembly: GCA_030674055.1. Taxonomy (NCBI): domain Eukaryota; kingdom Metazoa; phylum Chordata; class Mammalia; order Rodentia; family Muridae; genus Rhabdomys; species Rhabdomys pumilio. Next base: position 66,796,758 of record JANHMN010000011.1, read on the forward strand.
CTTTCCGTGGGTCCACATCCCTGGCAGATGAGTGTATTTAGGGAAACATTTGGGGACATAATATCGGTTTCGTTAAACGTTTTTTCTCTTCTTATTTGATTTTTCCCACCACTGTCTGTAATTCAAGCATATCCTTGGATCCCGGCATATTGCCTAAGGGGAGAGAAGAACGAGTGTTTCTAAAGTCTAAACCTTAGGGAAATGCAGAGGAACTGAGGCGAAGAAAATGTTATGAGAAAACACTTTGAGTTAGCCTTTGCCGCATGACAAACTTCTCCAGAATTTCCAGGCTAACACAAACATCGTTTACTGCTGCCTGAACTCTGCCGAGCCGAATCAGCCTAAATGGCAGCGGCTATGGTGGCATCTGGGTTGGAAGTCAACTTAGAGAGGGCTGCATGGCCTCTGTCCATGTCTAGGGACTGGCTGATAAATGGGGATGCAGAGGATGTCCTTGAGTCTCCATCATTGTGCATTCTGGCCTTGATTTCGTCACACCTTATCACTGGGCCTCCCACCACCTGTCAATCACGTCTCTCCTCAGGCCCCTTCCAGAGTGGCTACAACATCCCTTTCAAAGAAAGATACAATAGCATCCTGGAGTGGAAAGACAGCTTCTATTCCGATAGGAGGATCGAATAAGATAGCTCACAAGGAGGACGCTCCTGGGAGGGGAAGGAGAATTGCAGGCGTCTGTCCAGTCTGCTACATATATCATGAAAGACTGGGGTGCCTTGGAGTTGAGAGCTGGATGAAACCTTTGTCTGCTGCTGCTAACAGGAAAAATAAATATAGGTGTTCCCTTTCCCATTTGGGGGAAAGGTGAGAAGCCAGACGTTGAGTGATGGTAATAGTGCATAGAACAATGCTTTTGGGAAAGAGTTGTGAAAAATATGCAGAATCTCATTTATGTTTGTGGGATCAGAGAGAGAAAGACGTCCACTGGGCCCAGGTGCTCCTAGAGAAAGGGTGATGAAATTTGCAAGGAGACAAATGGGCCACCATGACCATAACAGAGCTCCTCTATCCCGGCCAGCCAAGGCAAATTATAGATAGTTTGAGCTGCTGAAGCTGAAACAGGACCTGTGTGACTTGTACAGATGCCATCAAGAAAGCCCTTGAGGGGCTGGGGAGATGGCTCAGTGGGCAAACATTTGTCATGCAAGTGCGGGGACCTTATTTTAATTCCAAGATCTTACATGAAATGCCAGATGTGGTGGCAAGTGATTGGAGTCTTCGTACTGTTGAGGTAGAGACAGGTCAATCCCCAGGGCACACCAGCCATCTAGTGTAACCTCAACGGTGAGCCCCAGGTCCCAGTTAGAGAGCTGAGGTTGAACTCTGGTCTCCACATGCACATGTGCATGTTCTTACATAAATGTGTTCACTCACAGTCTGAACATGCACTGCTTCCCCACCACGTAATGTTGTTGAGCTGATTGGCTACTAGAGACTGAGACCTCTTCTGCTCTTCTCTTTCTAATGCATCAGCAGAAGGAAGCCACTCTTTCTAATACATCAGCAGAAGGAAGCCAGGCACACAGCAATGAAACATCCGTAGGTATGGGCCTTTGAGGAGAAAGGTCATTCGGAGATTATATTCTTGCCATTCCACTTGAGTGAGGCTTGAAAAATGGTAGCTGAGATTCAGCATATCTTCTGTGGGAGGTAAGAGAACACACATAAAAATTCCCATGTGATTTTTTTTATCAACTCTTATTATTTTCTTTAAGGTATTATGAAGGGGAAGTATACAGAAAGCATCTTCTGTGGGGCTTTGGACAGTTGCAATGGACGGTGCTATGGGACAGTTTCTGTTGCTTCAGGCTTCAGGTCTGACCGTCATCCTTATGTCTCCACAGAAGGCAGCTCTTCCTATCTTCGAAAGAGTCGGTGCTCAGAATGTGGCACTGTTGCTCTAGGCCTGGAAGGAAATCTTGTGAAGCGTAGCTAGAGCTGACTGTGGCCATGGGAAAGGAGTCACGAGTGCCAAGTGGGGCTGGAGAAGTCTGTGAGGGTCTCTGAAGTGCCACGCTAGAAGTTATTTGTATTCAAGATGAGCTAGGGTTCCGACACCAGGGCCGCGCCTTTGCAGAATGTGGAACAGCCGCTGGGAATGTCGGGAGTTTCTAGTTAGTTTTCATTACGAAGGTGCCAAAGTGTCTGTGCTTATGTTAAGTCGGAAGGCACCTTTGCTGGAAATGGAGAGACATAAAGCAGTACATTGAACAAACACTGACCGGCTGCACCTGGAAAGGTGAAGGGTGGGAGCATACGTAGAGAAATGCAATTCATCAGGTACAGGTTTTTTAGATTCTTGAAATTCTTAGTCTGGAAAGGCAGGGGCTTGGGCAACGAGCTGAACTAGCGAGAAGAGTTACTGGCTGAACGGAAGCAGCTTTATCTTTGGGAAAATGTAAAGCTTTGTTGTACAATAAAGGTCCCTAGTAGAACTCCACGAAAATCAGAGTCAGGTCCTTGGGCAAGGGGCTGGCTGAGGAAGCGTAAAGAAGCATTCTTCTAGGAAGGGGCAAACTGTCCTGTGGGAAAGGTTTGTAGACACAATGGAAATCAGCTCCAAGTTCTCGTTTGGGAACTGAATGTCCTTATCTCTCCTTTGTTATTTCTTTAACTCCATTTTCATGATGTGTAAAATGTAGGCAAAGAACAGTACCAACGAACTATGACGGTGCCAAGGTCTGTGCGTGTGTTAAATCTAAAGGCGCTGTGGCTGGAAATGGAGAGAAATAAAGCAGTACAGTATTCATTGTTTGTCTCGTCGATCTGGCTGGAAGAGCTGCTCTTGAGGGAAGAAGGCAGGAGGGGTAGAGGAGAGTGTGCTGAAACCATATGTGTGGCCTGTCTGGTTACACGAATAGTACTTCATGGGGGCCGTCACCAGGGGGGATGATGTACTTGCTTTAGGCGCCACATGAAAGGGGTGCCCAAAACTCAGTCTTCAAGGTAAGTATTATTTTAATGAAAGTTTTTAACAGGAAAAAATCAGTACAAAAATCAGCAGGGTGAGCCAATTGCCCAAATTTTAAGTAAAGTTGGGATGAAAAGTACCCCACTGAGCCGTGTTGGAAGCCCGAGGCAGAAAAAAGAAACAGTAACGCTGACTTTTCTTTATTTAAATTTTTGTTATTTTATTCACTAGAGCTTTTTGTATGATCGTGATTTTTAAAAAGTACAGGCACTGTTATTTACCTCAGTCACTGAGCTTGGGCGGCTCTTTAAATAGTAGTAAGCCCTCATTTGGTCTCCCTTGTTTTCCTGCCCCGCCCCCACCTCTGGTTTTTTTTTTTTCTTTCCCCTTGGCAGGTCCTACTAGAGAGAAAATGTATTTGTCTTGTGTGGACACTATACCAAATTGTCACATAGTTGGGGGTTAGAAACTTAGCTCATATTTATTCTGTCTACAAGAAATGCAGGAATGGGAGATAGAGACAGAGGGAATGGTTAACCAATAACCAACCCAACCTGAGACCCATCCTATGGACAAGCACTAACTCCTGACACTATTAATGATACTCTGTTATGCTTGCAGACAGGGGTCTAGCATGACTGTCCTCTGAAAGGCTCCACCCAGCAACTGATTTAGACAGATGCAGACACCCACAACCATAACAGCAGATGGAGCTTGAGGACTCTTATGGAATAATAGGAGGAAGGGTTGCAGCCCTGGAGGGGACAGGATCTCCACAGGAAGACCAACAGAGTCAGCTAACCTGGATGCTTGGGGTTCTCAGGGACTGAACCATCAACCAAAGAACATAGACAGCTGGACCTAGGCCTCCTGCACATATGTAGCAGATGTAGAGCTTGGTTTTCATGTGGGTTCCGAAGAACTGGAACGGAGACTATCCCAAAAGCTGTTGCCTGGACACGGGATATGTTCTACTAGCTGAGGTACCTTGTCTGACCTCAGTGGGAGAGGAAGTGCCTAGTCTTGAGGAGACTTGATGCAATCCCAGGGGGGGGTCACACACACTTAGAAGAGGACTGGAGGAAGGATTGTCAGAAAGGGTGATTGGGAGGGGTACAGTGAGCGGGATATAAAATGAAGAAGTAAAATTTATTTTAAAAGTATATGACAATAAGCTAGGGCACAAAATGCTTGATTGTGCATGGAAAACTTAAATCAATGGCCTCTGCAGAGGAAGCGGGCTGGAGTTTGAGTTGAAGTCAAAGTCTTGTTACTGTTTTCTTTTGAATTAGAAACAAAGCTCAGTTCATAAGAAAAAGAGACATAGCTCATAATCACTCAGACAGCTATGGAAATCATAAATCTCAAGCCAGTGTCCCTGAGCCGGAAGCCAGTTGTCGGCAGGACGATACTCACTCTGGCACTGGTTGAGAGAGTTCCCTTTTCCTGCTGTTCCAGCGTTGACAACTGTATCTGATCCTTCCTTGGCTTTGGACTCTTTTTGCCTCAAAACCGTTGTGGTCATATTGTCATCTGTGATTGTCATTGCTCCCTTTGGATTTCTTTGACAGGCACAAGAGTGATTTTATTTACGAGTCACTCAGCTAGTCTGGAATAATCTTCTCAACCCAACATATGCCCCTGATTTGTGTAAGATCTCCTTTGCCATGTATAGTGCGGGCTGTGGTTACTGTGGCTGGATGGTCTTGAGGACCATTGATCAGCTTCTATCAGCTGGGCAGGACAGACTGGTTACACTGATGCTGATCAGCTTCTGGCCCTGTTGTTGGAGACTAGTGATGTCTCCATAGGAGCAGCACATAGGAGAGGAGGAGGTGACAGCAAGAAACACAATTTCCACGTTTTTTATGGGCTTGCCTAGTACTATGGTTTGCATCAGGGACAAAGTAGAGAAGAGGGGTGGTAATTGTTATTTTTATCCTTTATACGGAGCCCTGCTTGAAGGATAAAGCAGGATAAAGCCTCCTGGCAGTGTTTGGAGACAAACATACCTGACTTTTCCAAACTGGGGTTCCCAGGACAACAGCTATACACATGGGAAAGATACTACATGACTGATTGACAGATTAGAAATTTGTGATCGCAGAGAATTGGAATGTTGCAGAAATAGAGCCAAATTAGTCCTCTCAACCATTCATTGCTGACTTCTGTGTCTGACCTAACATCATTGTGACTACTGTGTAAAACTTTGGAGTATTTTAATAAACGATTTGCTCAACAAATCCCAAAGCTAAGAATGCTACCAGATAAGATATGAGACAGAGTGAGTGATTTCCTTTTGTTCTGTAGTACACCTGTGTGTTTTTCTCATCACACATGAAATGTGCCTTGATTTATACTTTCTTTTGATCTGTAACTATAAAAACTTCACCGACTATTTCTACATTGGAATGTGTTATTTGGGGACAAACTTACCAGATATGAACCCTTGAAAGAACAGTAATAACTGTCCTTGCATGATATGCTCACTTGTACAATAATGGCATATATATTACAGGGATAACCAACCACTCTCTGATTGGATTTAGGGCCTGCTCTGCAAGAGATAACTCATGCCTAGCATCATCGCTAGGGCCAACATCCTGTGGCCCTCAGTGAGAACATTATACTATAATTCTGCTAAACCAGCAAAGTATTAAACCAAGTTTTAATGACTTATCACTATACTTATGGATTGAGTCATCTCTCAACTCTCAACAGAGAAGCTTCTTTCTTACTGAAGGTGGTGATTAATGTACATACCTGTAACTGGTCAGCTTCAGAGAATAAGAGACTTCAGAGTGCTGGGTCTTAAATGGGACATCTGTGTCACTTCTCCAAAAGCTCATGGATCATTGTGGAAGAGGGAGCAAAAATATTGCAAAAGTACAGTGAAACTGTTTTCAGGACAGGTGCACATAGGACCTCACATTCGTCATGCAAACACAGAAAAGACTTGTGCAGGATTAAGCCAGTCAAAAATTCTAGTGTGGGGAAGTAACAAGAATTACCTTTCTAGGATTTTTTAAAATTGTTTTTACTTTTTCCCCCCTTTTCAGAGTTATGCTACTTAGGGCAAGGTTCAGTCTTTGGAGGGAGAGATGGTCTTTCAGGCTTCGCAGGTTACACAACCTTTGTTGCAGTGTGTATCTGCTCTGCTGTTGCATAGCACAGTTATGAATAATATGTGAAGAAATGAAATCTATCTATACTCTAATTAAACTTTATGGACACAGGACTTCTCATTTTTATATATTTTACACATGTCATGAAATATTTTTGATATTTCTAATCATTTGTAAATGCTAACAAGTAGAGTGTATCAACCATTTTTTTAGCATGTCAAAAACATATGAACAAGTGAACTATGTCTTCTGGTCCCTTACGAGAATGCTAAGGTCACATTTTATAGCTTATTTCGGAATGGTGTCTTGAGGAAAGGATGAGGTAATATGGCACAATGTTACTTAATTTGGAGTCCTGTTTTATAAAAATAGTATCTTACCCCTAACCCCATCTAATATATCCTAACATCTATGAATGACTATAAGAGAAATCGCTGAGATTGGATGTTAACATCGCATGGCAGCTAGTGATCTATTAAGTTAACATATTCCAGAAGATTTTTATTGGTAGTTATAAAGAATGTTAAGTCAGACACAGGGATGGGCAATGAATGGTAATTGAGAGGCTAAAGATTTTATCCTTCTGCCTTTCGGTCTTCGGTTAGACTCTGAGGCATCAATCCTGACCTTGAAACTTGCCCCGCCCCCCACTGTTATCCTTATCTTTTCATTTTCTTATACTTCCATTACGTGTGTATTTCTTCCTCTTTGTCTTCCCTCAATGGAATATAAATTCCTTGATCATCGTTGGTTCCCTAACACCCTCTCATAGTGCTGCATGGATGTTTTCACACATAAAAAGTTCTCTAAAATTATATATTGAAATTAAATACACATAAAGCCCCAGAAATATAGCATGAATTTATTGTGCTTTTACATGTCGTATACTTTTGGTCCAATTAATAAGAAGAGCAGCCAGAATGGCCGAATTGGAAGATACTGCATTTGGGGAATAGGTCTTTCCTCTTTTATCCATCCTGTTGACTCTGTAGTCTGCTAATCAGAAAATAAAGCAAAACAAAACATCATGGCCTGGAGACAAAACAGAGTATGAGTGAAACATTGTTAGTGACGGAGTGATGGCAAGCCCCTAGACTGAGTCGACACAGGTAAACCGATCACATCTTTGCCTTCTGAATGCAAAGCACAATTTCCAAAGAGAGTCCTCTTGATAAAAACAAACCCCAGTTCACTGAAGAGGAGATGAGATCGCAGGATATTTAAAACAACCTTCTTATTATATAAGGGATATTCTTTTTCTGGATTGCTGGTCCCTAACATCAGCAAAAGAAAGAATATATTCCAAAGCATGGAAGGGTTTAGAATTTTTTAGCACCTCTTCCACTATGTTTAAGGCGGTGCCCCATATCTAAAGACTCTCTTTCTATCTGGTACATTGTCATGGGAGAAGTTAATAGAATGTAAGAGTAGTTGTTATAGCTTTGAGAGGCCCAGATGTCATCAGCATTTGGGTTGGATGATTGTGGCAGTGGGATGTGTACACAAAATACTGTGTTGATGTTAGGCCAACGATGTCAATGAACAATTGAGCAACTTGGCTTCTGTGTCAAGGGGATGCTCTCCTGCCGTGCAGGCAGTAATGCGTGAAGGCTGGGAAATTAAAAGCCCTAACCACACGTCCACAACCATTCAAGCTACTTTATTTTTCAAGTGAAGTGAAACCCAAACACAAATAGCCAGGAGGGTGAAATTTAAATTAAACTTCAGAATCGTTTTGTGTTGGAACCAGCTCTAGTATTTCTAAGCCTGCTGATAATGCTGTTCTTCTTGGGAGCCTAGAAAAATAACCTTATACAAGAATCTCCCTTGACACTATAGTCTCAGTTTACATGCCATGCACACGTTCACTTGGAAACACCAGCTTGTGATGTAACCTTCTAGAAGGACTTTGTAAGCTGGGACAGCCAAGTACAACCTTCTTTTCTATGGTGCTATAGTACACAATAGGACCTCGGGCAATGGCAATTTGGATTTTCTTAATTAGATAGCTGTCCTTAGAAATGACACATTAAACAACAATGCCAGCATCAGCATCAGCAACAACAACAACAACAACAACAACAACAACAACAAACAATTGACTATGAGGAACTTGCTTGTAATTCTAGTTCTAGTGAGATTGAGACAGGCAGGTCCCAGGTATAGCTGGTCAGCTAGCCTACCTAGGGAGTGCCAGGCCAATGAGACCTTTTCCCAAACAAGAGCAAACAAAGGAACACATGGACAGAACAAAACGACATGTGTAATGACATCCTAATGATGGATAGGCATTCTGTTTGCTGTATCCTGCTTTATGTGTTGGATAAGCACCCCGAGACTGTAGACTGTCTTTTCTTCCACTTAGGTCTGTCAGGAGATGGTCTTGAAAGGGAAGGGTGTTTCTTGGAACAACACAGATTAAAATCTTTCAGAATTTTATACTCTTTGAGTCACATACCATCCTCAGAAATCTGACAACTAGGGGAGTTTGGAGTCTACCTTGGTATTGTGCAAGCAAGAGTCTTGGTGCTTGGCTAATTATAATTTCTTATTTATGCCAAGTATCTCTCTGCCTGTTTTGGAAGTCATTCCAACAAAAAATGATCTAATATCTAACAGTTTAAATTTAAGGTAAGAAACTAAAGGTAAAATATTGTGTAAAATATATTAAAAAATTACCTCCTCCTGGGAGGAAGTAGCAATGTCACTGATGTTTCAAGTTGCTAAGAGTCTCAGGTTTCTTGTCCCCATTAGTCTATGTAGAAATATATTTTTGTTTAAAAATGTCTATCAAGTTTGCTACATAGATGTATTTTTTTCTTTAAAAAGACTTAGGAAAGATATTCATACAGAGTTATTTAAGGGTGCTTGAAATAAGCGAAAGGAAGAAAGTGGAATTGTATAGTCATTAAAAACCACTACTATTCTTTCATGCAATCCAGGGATAGGAACTACTCAGGCCATTTTGGAAAGAACACATTCACCAAATGTTTCATCCATAGCAGATAGTAGTTCTAAGTCACTCCAAACTTCTCCTCGGACCAATGGAAATTTCCATGTTTGAACCAAAACTTGGAGGTTTTGCCTGGAAAGAAATTTTTTCTGTGTTTATTTAATTTGACAAGCAATTGCTTCTCCTTAGATAGAAGCAAAATGAGAAAAGGTTCTTATTCTCTGTCAGCAGAGACAGGAAGAACTTTTTAGATATTGCTCATCATCTATGATCACTTAAAACCTTTCCATAAAGGCTTAAGGGTCCCTCCCCTACTGTGAGATGGTTTCCCAACTATACGCATGAGAAGAATTTATATTTGATTAATGAATAGGCAGGACCAGTTTTCTGTTGAATGACTTCCAAGCCTTGGTCAAACAGTACTGTGTGGCTGTAGGGGTTTCCCCTGTGGGAGTCATTAAGGGAGTCTTTGGTTGCAGTGTTGGAAGTGTGTCTACTCTTAAGTAATGTGCCTAGACATTGAGTCTAAGCTGCTAAAAATCTATGTCTTCCAAAAGAAAGACTTGTATTATCTTTAGCTCTGGGCAGGGAACCTTTGAATTCTTAAAACACATTGTCTGCTAAGTATGTCTTCATTTGCTGGAAGCCCTGAGCTCTGTCAGATAGTTAATGTAGTAATATGATTTTTAGTAAAGACTTTGAACTCTGATACCAGCTGACCTCTAGAGGGACTGGAGAGTTAACGTCAGCTGTACAGGTGATCTACTGTGTTTATGTGACTGACTCTCAGTAGAAATGCTGGATTTCAGGGTTTGGGTGAGTATCTTTTGTTGGAAATATTTAGTGCATATTTCAAAATGTTGTTGCTAGCAGAGTTAATCACTAATCACATAAGTGAGGTCACACCACTGGGAGAGGTCAAGTAGAAACATTTGCTTGCCTGGGTTCTTTTCTATATACATTTTCCATTGCTCACTTAAACATTTATTCTTTGCTGCATATGCAATGACTGTGGGTGTCAGACCTCATCCCACTTTTGTGAGAACTGAACCTCAGGTTGAGTTTGGACATCAATAAACAAAACCAGAAAGGAGAGAAGAGATTAAAAAAAGAGGAGGCGGGGTTGGTATCCAACCTCCTGTCTTTGACAACTTGTTGTGTTCCTGCTTTTGTTTGAGTCTTAATTATTGCCAGTTTCAGACCTGTGGGCGAAGAAACCTCCACGATGAGCTCAGTCTCAGCCACTGTTTAGTATCAAGCACATGAAGGATTCCGAGTGGCTGCTACCTAGCTGAGTCCAACCATTCCTGGCTTTGTGAGCAAGATAAATGATTGTCATCTTTGGCCACTCTTTAGGCATAATTCGTCAATCTGCAATAGATATCCAGAACAAGTTAAGGGACCAGGAATGGAGAGATATAATCTCATCTCTGAATAGATGATTCCAGGAAGCATGATGGCCCTCGAGGCCATATTTAGTGATGACACAAAGGGCAGTGAGGAAGAGTTGTTGATGTTAGAGCAAAGAAGACACTTGCTATGCAGTGAAGTTTGAAAACACATTTGTCTTGAGAACATAGTGACCCCACAGATTTGAATAATAAGATTTCTAGGTACAGTATTGAAACTGTCAACTTTTGGCTGATAAGATAAGACTAAAGAGAAATGAGTCACAAGTGTACATGTTCAATTTTCACACAAAATTTAGAGATCTAGCCAAGGGGTCAGGACTTTTATATTTGAAAATAAAACTCTTTCTCTTCTCCACCAGAGGGCAAAGGATTCTAAAATTAAGATACAGACTCAGACTAGAAATTATTTGCAGAATGAGTCTTTAAATTCTTTGTAAGGCCATACAACAAAAATTCCTTTATACCAACAAAGGACTTCTAAAGATCCCTGTTAGATCTTTTCTATTCATAAAAATAACTTTGAAGGATCTTATTGTCTCACAATGGTCTTATAGATGACCTAGGATGGAGAAGTGCTAATCGGAGGGAAGATAGGTGTTTAGTGACTTTCCCCTAACAGTATGAATGACAATGCGATCATAAGAAACACACAGAATTTCAGAGAGTTTTAGTAATTGGAATACTGTCAGCTTGGAGAAAAAAGGGGAGAGAGTGCAACATATAAGTACATGTTTTCTTTTACTCCTTTGTAGCTAGCTACTACAGTGCATGAGATCAAACCCAGAACCCAGGATTACAGGAGGTAAGTGACCTAGATTACAGGAGGTAAGTGACCTAGTACTGACACATATTCTCAGCCCTTTAAATAGTCTAAAGTGAAAAGAAAGTTTGCCTTTCTAGCAGATGAAATTAATAATTAATTTCTCAATTGGAGAGATCGGTGATTTTTTTTTTTTATGGAAAAGGAAAGAACAATCAACCTGAAGAACCAAGATTAAGGAGCAGCGAGGGTTTGGCAGAGTTGAGCAAGCCTGCATTCCAGTCTTGAGATTGACAGTAGTACCTATCACGGATTTAGAACTACTGTGGGCTACTGCTGTGTACAGTACAATTTTGTCTTCAGATTACACCTATTGGATCAGTGTTATATATTGAGAATGGGTAAAGAATTTGAGAATTTTTTCTGCACTTCATAAATGTTGTTATTGGGAAATAGTAGTCAGTATACTATATCAAGGACACTCATCCCTCCGTAATCTTACTTGCAGTACATGTGTCTAGGACTCTGGGATTCTGAACTTTGAGAATGGATGTATAGGATATGGATGAAGATTCTGAGAGTGCCATAGAGGACTGAGGAGATGAGTGAATTTTGAACAGGCAGAATATACCCTAAGTTTTCCTTAGTTGAGTTTTTAAAGATGGAGATGAAGATAGATGAGAGACAAGTACTGATTATATTGTGTGTGTGTGTGTGGGGGGGGGGGGGAAGTTCCAAAACTCAGGCTAACCTTGAACACTCTATGTAGCTAAGGATAGTCTTGAACTTCTGATCTACTTCCACCTCCAAGTCCAGAGTTACAGGCATTTTCTGTCATGTTGCCTTACGGTAGTGTTGGGATTCTAACCTTGGGGCTTTTGAACTCAGGCCAACAGTCTGGACCAACTGAGGTCTCTCTGCAGCCCACAAGAAGGTAATTTTCAAATTGACAACTAAAAATTATAAATAGTGTGTAACATGGTGTTTTAAAATTTAAACGCACTGGACTAGAGTAGCTTAACTGATCTAATTAGCATGTGAGTTACTTCACCCAGAGATTGTGTTTTGTGGTGGGAACAAGGAAAACCCATGTTCTCAGTCTTTTTCCAAATACATTACTGTTGACCATAGTTGTCATGTTTGTAGATCCCCTAGACTTGTGCTCTCATCTAAATGGAATTTTGTCTTTGACTAACAGACATCTTGTCAACCTGGCTCTCCTGTCTTTGTCTTCTCCGTCACTACTCATTTCTATTCTGTGAGATTAGATACTGCTAGTACACAGATGTTCTCTAACTTAAGTTTTCTTTCCTAGTGGTCAGTCTAAGAGTGAGTATTTGTAGACAGCTGAGATCTGGTGATAGAGGTGGCGTCTAAACCTCTGATAGTCATGCCCCGTCCCCCAGCCCTTCCACTTCCCCTACACCAGCTCTCTTCATCTGTAGAAGCTTATGGATCTGCCTCAAGACACTATGGAAGAGACCCAGACCAACATTAGCTAGTTAATATTTTGGGGGAAGTTTGCTTGTAACTGTTGGGGTTTTGGAGACATGGACACTAGTGTCTGAATATGGTGATGTCAGAAAGTCAGAGGCTTGTGTAGAACAAGGCATGGGGAAAAGATGTCAAAACCACCCACTGTTAGGTGGCTCCTGCTGCGGTTACGTTTCTTAGGAAAATGACTATAAGGAACAGTGTGTAGTTATCTGGGAACATTCCTGGGTTCTGCTATGCCAGGGCAGAAAATTGCTGAGAAGGTGTAGGGACGTTGTAAGGTCAAACTGCCATGTGTTATTTGAACTTACTGAAAAGATGTCTATGGGAATATGGTTGACCCTCATCATATTCAAACCCAAGTATATTGTCTCAAATATCCTTGAAGATCCTTTGTCTGGTCCGAGCTCGGATGGACCACCAACCCCAATTTTGAGACAGAGAAGAACAGCTAATCAGTCTAAGAGCAAAGAACATGTCCTTGAGGAGAGCCAGAAGGCAAACCATTTCTCATAATTGTTATTATATTCATCTTGTGATATAAAGATGCCTGCAGTTGGAAAGAGGGGAGGAAGTTCATCCATGGGAAAGAGCTCCAGCTGTTGCCTCAACTTCCCAAGGTAGTTTCTGATAGATGTTGTGAGTACTCAATTTGCTGATGTCATTTTTATTGGTTGCTGTTTGTTTGTTTGTTTGTTTTAACTTGGAAGCCTCACCCCTGAAGGGACATTCTGCTTTACCCAAGACTCTTGAGAATTTCAGTTGGTTGCTTCAATGGGACTTTCTCAGTCAACTTATGCTATATGCTTTGAGTACCTGATTTAATTTGATGTTTTGTGCCCCACCTCTCTCTCTCTCCTCTTTATTTGGCTTACAATATATTTAATAAAATTACTCAAACAAACAAACAAACAAACAAACAAAAAACCCACATGACTCTCAGAGATGATTCTCTGGACTGTATAGAACCCAGGAGAGAAACTGGCTGTAGCACACTGGGAACCGTGAAGCTCAAATGGCTTTTCATAGGTGGCTTCAGTTGGAATGCAAAGTCTTCTATGCACACTTTGGTCATTGGATAAAGGCAGGCTTTCTTCACTTATAGCCATTTTTAAAGAACTCCTAAAAGTGGAGGCCAACAGTGCTCCTCCTGCCAGTTGTGGAAATCATCCAGTATTAAAAGGGAGATGCACGTAGCATACTTCAGCATTCACTACAGGGGCCTTGCATGGTAGCTAGGACAGGAGAACTTCCTTTCAGGGTGAAGCAGCCCCGGAGGATGAACCTGGTTGGATATGCATGTAATAAATTCTTTATTTGGTAATTGAAACAGGAAGATCCACCCTACTCTGGGTAGTATCACCTCTAGGCAGCTGGCCATGGGCTGTATAAGAACCATTGCTGAACGTGAATGGGTGTAGAAGCAAGCAAGTCAGCTGCGTTCCTTCATTGATTTTTGCATTGGGTTCATTTCTTGGCTTCTCTTAATGATGATCTGTAACTTGTATGAAGAAATAAACAGTTTTCACTCTAAGTTGCTTTTGGTCAGTGTTTGTCAGAGAAACAGAGAACAAGCTAGAATGGTGTCCCATTCTGAACCCTTTTACTATTCTTTTCTGAAATGTTTCTCTGGATTTTTCTGTCAAGGAATGGCCAATTACATTGAACAGTTCTTGAAGAATAGCCATAACTCCAGTAGGAACAATGCATATTATCTGTAAGAGGCTTAGAACTGCTTTGGCACATAAGTACCTGTGTTTGTCAGTGATGAGGAGAGGTTTGTTGTTGGAGAGACAAATGCACAGGGAAACATTTCATAGAGTGACAATTTCCTCAACTCCTCTTTCCTCTTTCTATAAAATATAAAGCTTCCCATATAAATTAGGAGTCTAATCAGAATGGTACACTCCACTCAACTGGGACAGCTTTAATTGGGAAATCCGCTTAATCAGGACATCTCCCAGGGAACTGATTTAAGCCAGATGATACATAATGGCTATGATTGCAGCTTTAAAGGGGGTGGTAATTCTCTTTAATTGAGCACTTTTGAGTAATTTAATGCTAGGTGTATATAAGTGTGTATGCATGTATGGCCTGTATGGTTTGACTTGTTTTTTTTTTTTTCTTTAGTGTATATACATTGACCCCTGGTACCAGTTCACACTTCCAAGATAAAGGGACTTAAATCCTTGGCAAAGGCCCACCTATTCATTTCAGCACTCTGGGATTGGGCTGTACCTACCAATTTTAGAGTATAGTCTGAACTGCTTAGCATTATTTTAGACAAATGTTTTCAGGTGGCAGAAAAGATCTCATTTCTGATATTTGATTCTTGGCCTTCCTTGACTTCTCCTAGGACCTGATGTAAAATATGATAGGTTGACTTAATTTCTGGGAGTTAGACAGCATTTGAGAACAACCAATTACAGTGCAATGACAGACATGTCATGTTTTAGAGATATCCATTTGTCAGAAAAAGACATTCACATAAGGAAACAGATACTTGATGTCAGCTTTGATCGTAGTTGTCTCCATTTTCTCCTGTGCTTTTAGGATGTACAGTTTTATGCTTTTATGGGCATACAACTGAGTATAGCACTCGCTTCATATTAACAACTGTACTGCTGTTAATCAAGGCATTCCACTCTCCAAATCATTTCTGTACTTCTCCAGTCACAAGTTTATTTCCTCTCATCCTATAGCCACTGGCATCTTTTTCTCTGCCATCACAATTAACATGTTTAATATATGTTATGATAAACATTTATTGTCAACCCGATGTTTGCTGTAGCGGATGTATCAACGAACACTCCATGTGGGTGCTGGGCAATGAAGCCAGGTCCTTTGCAAGAACACTGCCAGAAAAGCACTGTTTGCTGACCTCTTGTAAAATCCATAAATGCTGCTTTTAACATGTCTTAAGACGTAATCAAAGGAGCCATCTGGGAAGTTCAGTTTGGGATCAACTTCAATTCATCTGTATCTTAAGTGTCTTAGTAGAGGACACAGAAACATAAAGCCTAGCTCATAATGTTTTGAAATATCTACTAAAGGTGAAACATTATAGAGTCCATTATGCTCTTTGAACCAACAGCTCAGAGAGTTCTATTAAAACACCAATTCTCTCTCTCTCTCTCTCTCTCTCTGTCTCTCTCTCTCTCTCTCTCTCTCCTCCTGTTTCTGTCTTTCCCCTTCTTTCTCCTTCTTACTTCATTCCTCCTCCTCCCACCCCCCTTTTTCGAGACAGAATCTCATTATGTAGTAGTATTGGTTGCCTTGGAATTCACTATGTAGACCAGGTTGGCCTTGAACTCACAGAGATATGCCTGCATTTGCCTTTGAGTGCTAGGATTAACCCTTTGTGTCCTGCAAGTCTGCAGTCTCTCAAGATCAGATTATAATTCTCTGGGTTTGAATACGTCTACATTGTTTTCTTTAGAAGAACTATGTAGTGGGGGTCGAGCTTCAAGTTGATTCTCTAGAGCTTTCTCTATTTCTCCATAGCCTCTTCAGGTGTAGTCTATGCGCCTCTTTATTCTCCTTATCTACTAGAAAGAGGTGGCTTCTTTTCCTATACCACTTCCCGAGGATTCCTAGACCTGAGTTTTCTAGGTAGCTATGTTCAATGGGAAGGCAAGTTGAACAGCATTCTACAGTATGATCCTTCCCTGCTTCCAAAGGTGACAGCAGAGGATGTATTCCTGTATCTTCAGCCACAGGTTCCAGTTGGTGTTTTCTTTTCTATGATCTAAGCCCTCCCTTTGTTTTGGGGACATTTTCTTTCCTGCTGCTCCTTTTGGAGGATGGATGACAATGACAGCAGTTTTGGCTTTCACCCAATCTTTTTCTCACTTCTGGAACACTCTTTTCAGTAAACCCTTTTTAATTTCTTGGGTGTGACACCTAGTTCATGTTAAGACCCTGGCTTTTAAACTTGCTACATAGTCCAGCTAGGTTCTACACTGGCATGTTTTGAGCTTTGGAGACACAATAATCTTAAGGCAATATTTTCCTACTGTTTGGAGTCTGGCTACAGATTATCTAGCTTTGGCTCATCTCAGACATGAATATTACAATTTAAAGAGGACAGCAAACAATTTAAAGGATTCCCGATGAGAGCTTGTAGATAGGAGTTCTGCTTTATGATTCTAGGGTTGTGTGGATCCTTCGGTCAGTCAAACTAAACCACACATGAGCATCTCACAGGGGCCATGAATTTTTTGAGGATTTGTTTTGAAACCAGGTAAGGATTCTCTAGTGGAGTTTCACTCTTCATATCTTAACTTCATACTTAAAAGTCATAATAATGGCATGACTATGACTAATAAAATATATTACTCTGTGTTAGACAAAGTATGACCTAGTGATAGTCTAATTGCTGATCAAAGCCCCAAGAGACACCAGAAAGGCTCTCAAACAGACTCCATCCCGAACCTACCTAACTCCAAACCCTAAACCTGCACATATTTCCTTTTTCTTGAATTTTAGAATTTCTATCATGAGTTTATCTCATTTTTCTTTCCTAGAAGCAATTTATAACATCAGGGACTCCACAGGAGTTAAATTAGATTTCAGATGATATATTGGACTTTACTTTCAAGATATTGTAGTTTTGAGTGATACTTACTGCATATTATCCACAAACATTCTAATACAGAAGAAAAAGCATTGTTAGATGTTTTGTAAGATATCCTGATTCACCTACACATTCACACACACACACACACACACACACACACACACACACACACACACACATTGTACTATATTCTAGGAGAGTGACTTTCAGAGTGGTGATCACTAAGACAGTGGACAAACACAGCTTTGGCCATCTGAGCCAGAGTCAAGCACATGCACAGATTGGAGAGTTGGCAAAGAGTAAGATCTGTAGCCCTATTTACATTTATCTCATCTTCATTTATTCATGCTTTCAGTGAATGTGTTTCCTCTCTTAGGGCTGATGCTCCTTAGAAGGCCTCTTAACAAGAGCCTGAAGATCCTGGTAATTGTTTCTTTGCCCCTCTTCCTTCAGGTCTAGAGGGCCGTTACCTTGCTGTGCTCCTTGACCCTACTCACTGCTCAAGTCTAATCTTTTATATAACTCTCTCTCCTACTCCACTTGCCTGTGACATTGAGATCCTGACACTACCCTTAGCTTAGAAGGTTTTATAATTTGCTTGGATTTAAGCAATGACCACATGAGATAATAAAATATACACTAAAAAAATATTTTTTGTGTTCTAAAAAGGAAGCCTCCAGAGGTCTATCCAACCCAAAGGAGAGAAGTCCAGTAAGAGGAATAAAGGTAAAACCTCACCTGTGTTGCCCCAGTCAACTTCCAAAATACCCACTATCTGGTTCTTCTAAAGGTCATAGAACCCAACTGTCATTCCTGTAGACATATATACAAGAAACTTTATATAGATATTTATGAATATGTATGTATATATACACATACACATTGAATAGAAATTAGTGTGAAAAGAAAGAAGCCATGAATTTGAAGGAGAATGGGAGGTGTATATGGAAGGGTTTGGGGGAAGGAAGAGAAAGAAGAAATATTTTAATTGCATTATAATTAAAAAAGTTTATGGAAATTGCCAAAGTGAACTCATCAGGTACTCTTGGCCGCCTGTACAGTTGACACCAAATCATACCCACAGGAGTAGAGTTTTTAATGCTATTTTGATGATAAGTCAGTGCCACATGTTCTCATGAAACCTTTCCAGTGTTGTAGTTACAGTAAAACAAGACAGCATCCATTCATTTATCATTGACTTAGAAAAACTGTCTCATTTTCATGAGTCATGGCTGCATAAACATTTTTTAGCAGCAAAACCAGTATGACTTGAAATGAAAATTGTAGGGCATAGCTCAGTAGTAGCAAAAAATACTTTGTCTTAGAGCCATATTTTGTCTTTGCAACAAGCATGAGGTGTAATATGCTACTATGACTTCCTTGGATGCTGTGTTTAGAGGCAATAAATTGTACTTTGAGGGATGTAAGAAAGAACAAAATCACAAAGATGATAGAAGAACACCCTCCTGATGAACTCCACCTGGCTCTGCTGATGAAGCCATTCCCTGTCACCATCACAGCTCATGATCCCCATGTGGAAGAGGAACAAGTCACACGTCATTCTTTTAAGTAGTTTTCTACCTCCTTGCTTAAGGTGGGCATGAGATCAGCTCAGCTAGTTCCCGTAAGAAGTACCCCACAGATGAGTGGCATGCCAGTTCAATCTTTCCCGAGGCTTCACATTCTCTCAAGAGACTTGTTTGGGATCTCCATCTTATGATTCATGATAGTAATGAGGAGTGCATTTTCCACTTGCCCACAGAGAAAAGGAACTAGCTTCCAACAAATTTGTCATCTACTCTGTCTTTGGCATTGTGTCTGAGGCAGATCACTGGTTCTATAGGTTGAAAGGCTGGAAAGAGCATCACCTGAGGAGATGAGAGACCTGAATGGTGAACTGTTTTGTTTGTTTTGTTTTGTTTTGTTTTGTTTTGTTTTTTGTGCTAGCAGTTGAAAAGTTTATTGATGCTTCCTTCTTCTCTATTTTTGAGTGTAGTGCTAATTCAGTGGTAAAAGCAACAACCACATTTGATAGATTTTTTAAATGGCTTTTGTTATAACATAGAACAGTAAACCTGTCTGGGTGTTTGGTAGATCTAACAGCTAACCCTGGTGCCTTAAAGCAAGACAGTGTCTAAATCATCCCAGACAAATTGGAACACATAAAATTCTTTTAAAAGATAGTGCTAGTATTTATTGATAATTGATGATAGAATTTTATCATTCTTACCAAGAATACTTTATGGGGTTAACAGACCTCCTTCAGATTACAACTAATTCCCTTAGTCGGTGGTGGGGAAAGTCACCTTTGAATCTAACATATTCCATTATTCTTATAACTATGGAGATTGCTGCTTTTGTCTGACCTCATGAGCCTATACTACCTTCTGTCTAGTCTCGCACCCTCCTCTTTCATCTTTCCTCTCTTTACCCTTCCCTTTTTATTACACTTCATTTTCTCTTTTAATTTATTATTTTTAAGTTTTGGAGTAAATGCATCTTATAGGTATGTAGTTATGTTAATATACTAACATGTTTTATAGCATTAGGGTCTAAGTTAGACTTGTATCTTTTTTTTTTTACATCAATGATTATTCATATTTATGAGGTAAATGCCAACTCTTCAAACAAGGAGTCTCCATAGACATAGAATCTTGTGACTTTCTTGGAACTTAGAAAAGTCTCTTGTTTAATTGGGGAAGAAAATTAGACAAGATTTAGAAAACACAAAGAAGGTAGACAGAAAGGGGAGAAAGCAAAATATGGTGAACGCACGTTTTGTCCAAGACAGTTTCAAAATAAAGGTCTGTATTTGGAAGTGTAATTCATTAACCTAAGTTGGATTCATTCTCATATTTTCCAGGAATCAACCTCACACTGCTGGACTTTATCAATGGGAGTAGTTCAAGAGCGTCTGACTTAAGTATTAAAGAAAATGATTTCACAGGTTATCATCATGAGGCAAATAAATATAAAGTTACACCATTTAAAAGGAAACAGACGAATCACCAAGGAAAGCTTTACCTAACCACTGGCATTTGACTTGGTCTATTACTACAGTTGAGACAAATTCTTGCTATGTAGCCTAGGCTGACCACCAACTTGCAATCCTTCTGCCTCAGCTCTCCAATTATAGTCAGGTATCATCACACATGGTAACCCTGGGTCTTTAAAAATCAAGTCCAGTTGAGAGAAAAGATCTGAGTGGGTGGTTTTCAGCTGACATTCATTCTAAAGCCAAGAAAGAAGCCAGGTTCAAAACTAAGTGTTTTAGTCAAGAGAGACGACAGAGGTTCTGGTTAGTCAACAAAAGGATGGACTGGGTATTAAGACTATCTTGTACCTCACTGGTACAAATAGGAATAATTATGCTCTAATTGTATTTTGAGAGAAAAGTTTTATTTTAACAGGAAGGGTGATATGTAGGAGGAGCTAAGGGGGAAGCAGTACAGAGAGGAAGAGATGGAATAAGGAGAGGAGAAGATGAAGTAGAGGAGAAGCTAGGTAATGAGAGAGAGAAAGAGAGAGAAAGAGAGAGGGGGCATGGAGGCAGAAGTTCACGTGTCTCCACTAGTCAAAGATAGTTTACATAGCTAGGTTGCGTATTGGGTTACACTTCTGATTGAGCATTACCATACTTGCAAAACCCTTGATTAACATTTAAAAAAATTGTATAAAAGCAAAAGGGAAAGGGGGCACAGGATAGGGGTTTTCTAGGGAGGGGAAATGGGGAAAGGGGATGGCATCTGAAATGTAAATAAAATATCCAATAAAAATGCTTAATAAAATTATTTTCATAAAAAAAATCAAGTCCAGGTTTGCTAGCTACATTGGAATAGGAGGAATGCAAGTGGACGTAGGGAGAAAGTGAGAGGAAAGGAGGGAAGGAGGGAAGGAGGGAAGGAGGGAAGGAGGGAGGGGGAGAGACAGAGAGAAAAAGAGTGGAAAAGAGAGAGAAAAAAGAGAGGGAGGGAGGGAGAGAGAGCTTTCACATAAATAAGAAAGCATGCACATGAGCTAGATATAGTTGCAGATGTTGGTTGGTTCTGGTTCGATGAAATTAACTTGGTTCATGGCCTCTGGTGGCGTTATTTTTAGGAGGAAGTCAGAAAGAAATCATCCAGGAAATCTGTGTGATGAGATCATTAAACATTTCAGCGAAAGATACCCTTGCAATTAATTTCGTTTGCACCATGCATGCTTATGAACCTCTGTATTTGTTGGGATGTTGTGAAAAGGTCAAAACTAATTATATATTTGTTATGATGAGCTGAGAATTCTAGCTGTCATCTGTTATCTTGGTTCCCCAGAGACAATATCGACTCTATCCCATCTCTGCGTTGGAATTTTGAGTGTGATTTGTTAAAGCTTTAATGAAAATGTTTCTTTCACTGCTGCAATTTGCTTTATTATGCTTAATGTCATGAAATTACTTTTAAATCTTGGGATGACTATAAAAAATGGTCTAATTTTAATTTGTTGCTCTAGGTACAGAATTCATCACGAAGATAAGGAAAATCTTCTTTCTTCTGAGATATTCTAGAACATATGGAAGCATGGAAGATATTGTTAACACATTCAATATTCTCTCCGATTTTGACTGCCTGCATATCTTTATTCCATCTATGTTTTCTCTTCCAGAAACTACTCTATGTATCCAGGCTCTTACTGAGGATTTTACCTGTGTGTGTTTATCGTGGACAGATGGAGATAGAAATTTAGGTAAAACTTAACAGCTTCCACAATTATGCTCTATAAAAATTAAGTATCTCACTAAAACTTCACCTTGGAATTGAGAAATGTGATATGTGATTTTGACTTTCTGAAGAAGGACACCATGTGACACACTGAAGAGATTCACTCACTTGCTGCTGTTTATTACTCACTGTTTGAAAGTGGATGAACAACTTATGTGCAGTAATGGAAATTTAGAAGAGATATTCAGATCTACACAATGAGGAGGAGTTTTACCCAGCAGGAAGTTTACAATCTTATTCGTCACACAAGATGGCCACAAAGGAGGTGGAGCCTGAGATTATGGCATCTGTACGGTTGAAGTATGCCAGGAATGAAAATGTTTAAAATGTTAGTTGAGAACATTAACAGAAGTAGTTCTCAGACCACTTGATGGAAAGTGCATTTTATTAAATACAAAGGCTTAGAAATGACCTTTTCTTGTTTAAATGTCTTGGCAATGCATAGCTATATGAAAATGCTTACAGGTAACAGCAATATTCTATCTATCTATCTATCTATCTATCTATCTATCTATCTATCTATCTTTGTCTGTTTGTCTGTCATTTGTCATCTATCATCTATCTACCTATCCCTACTTATCATCTATCATTTGTCTATGTACATCTATTTAATATCTATCACATATCTCTATGTATCTACCATCTGTTTATCATCTATATTTGTCTATCTATCTATCTATCTATCTATCTATCTATCTATCTATCTATCTATCATCTAATATCTATCACATATCTATATGTATCTGTCTATTCTATCAAGAGATAGTGGGAAGGGGCTAATTGCCCCATGAATAGTTCATTAAAAATTGAAAATAAATTTGGACTTAAGTAAAAAGCTAAGAATGCCTTTTTGAATGTCCAGAATTTAAAGTCCGGAAGATTTAAGGCAGAACCATGATTTTTCTTACTAAGCACTCTGGGCTACTTGGATACTTTTCTTATATCAATGGTCTATTTGTCTGTGATGGAAAGTATAACTTGATATTCTATCTTCATGTGTTGAGGCTGAGCAGGCACATGAGATTGTGTATACGAGGGACAAACTTGAACTTTGTGTATGACACTTGGTCTCTAGGAGTTAGGTGTGAATAAAACATGATTGTGGTGATGTGGTAGGCAGGACTGCATTGTTGTGATTTACCAATTTATAGATTAATGATGTTGGGCAAGCTATCTCACTTTCCTGAATATGTTTGTAATTATAAACAATGTTGTTTTCTTATTATTACCTTGTGTATTATATGCTTAGTGCTGTGAATGAACTTCAAACCATCCAGATTTGGTGTAGAGTCATTAAATGAGTGGGAGAGAAAATTAAAGTGAACATTATCTGATGATATATGCACACACACACACACACACACACACACACACGATATGCATTACGTATAGTTTTTTTAATGTCTAGATGAAATAGCAAGGTTACTTTGATGTTGGTTCTTGACAACACTGGCTCATACTGAATTGTAGGCATTTCTTGTTTGTTGGGAGCAGGGTAGGGCCAAAAGTTCTTTGGGGTCCTGTAGATGTAACAAGAAGTGCTGAGCTGTGTCCCCTTACAGAGTTGGCTTAGCAAGGCCAGCAATGGACACTGATGCCAGGACTGTGAAGGGCTTGAGCTGGGTCCTAAAGCTTTACGGTTTTCCTGTAATGCTATGGACGGATGTTCCAGATCCAGAGATGGGAGATGAGTTGTGCACTGGAGCAATGTGCACCGTGCAGAAGAAGACTTCGAGGCACCTGAGTTCCCTGTGTTTCTGCCATCTGACTCTCATTACTGATATGTTTCCTACTTCCTCATTGAGGGCTCTGTTAGGAGCTGAGATACTACAAAGTTTGCTGTCTTGGACCATTAGCTCTCACAGCCCATCTGACCCCAGCTTTTGACTACTTTCCTCATTCCTGGTCCTCCCCTTTGGAGTCTCAGTATAAACACAGAAAGAACTACTGGTCCAGGTCACCTGTCCTCCTATTTCATCAACAGTATAGCTTTAAACTTGATTGTTTCAACACTGTCATTGACACAAAGAGGGCATTGGAGGATCAGTGTGAAATATATCTTATGGTTTATTATTGGAGGACTGCTCTAATGGAAAGGATGTTATTAGCTGTGTGACTTATAGAACTGTTTAGGAAAAATCAGACTGTCTGGATACTTGGCCATTGAACAGGTGATAGGCGATAAGGAGGGCTGGAGAAGAAAGGGAATGATTGATTGCAAACAAACTCTCTTGTTGCTGTGAAGAGACACCATGGCCAAAGCAATTTATAAGAGGGCATTTAATTGTGGACTTGCCTACAGTTTTAGAGGGTCAGTCCGTGGCCATCATGGCAGATAGCATGACAGTAGGCAGGCAGACACGGTACTGGAACATATAAGCTAGATTAGGGGTTAAGGTTATGGTTAGGGTTACGTCAGTTGGAGAGGGAGAAGGAGGAAGATACTGAGCCTGACATGGGCTTTTTGAAACCTCAAAGCTCACTCTCCATGACAAAACTCCTCCAGAAAGGTCATACCTCTCAATTTTTCCTAAATAACCCACCTATTCGAATACATGAGCCTATGCAGACCATTCTCACCCAATTCACCACACGTCAGATAATATCTGCTCACACATGTTTTGGTCAATTCTCTGCTAATTAAGGAGACTCTTGAGAGATGAATACATTTCTCTTAATGGACATTAGGAAGTTAAACCCTAACAGCAATGTCCTCTGGCACACCTGTGACATGGCAGCAGGATCTCCATCTCTAAAGCCAGCATCCATGTTTCTAAAATTCTAGAAGTTCACCTTTCAGGATGGTTTAGTCATTTACCGGGGGCTTATGGGACTTCGCATTACTACCTATACATTTAGGATGTCTGCCTTCCCTCTGGTAAATTTTGTCTCTCTGGTAAATTGTCCCCTTCTTTCCTTTACAGAGAATTTAAAAAATTAGAATGTGAGTACTTTTCTCTTCTTATACAGCAACAAACCTGAGGATTAAATCTGCTTTTGAAGCCCACGACTGTCTATTAATTCTCTCTTCATCTCTGCAGGAATCCCCTTTCCCCAGACACTCCAGCAGCTTGGTGAAAAGGCTTGGTGCACAGCATTGACACTCCTTTGTTTGGATATCATGGATCGTTTAATATCTGCTTTCCTTTCGCTGCTCTAGGCTAGAAGAATAAACTATTAATGAATTCAAGAAAGAACACTGTAACTTCTGCCTTTTTTTAAGCTAATGTTCCAACTAGGTTTCAGTCATCTTGGGGAGAATCTGATACATTTATATGTTTTGAAACTCATAGACTTAATATGTCTCTAAAGAAAGATCTGCATGGCAGCTGCCAGGTAGACCTTTCCCTGAATGGACACTGTTACGCCATTCATTATTTATCACTTGAAGCAATTACAGAATCTCCCTCATAAAGAACATCTTATATCCATTTTAGTATGACCAAGAGTTAAACTAGAGGCAAATCTGCTGAGGCAGAAAGTAAAATGCCCGGTCAGGTCAACATTTCATTTGCTTAGTTCTCTTTAACTGGCCCGACTTACTTTCCTCTTTCTTTTGAGTGAGAAGTCAGAGCTCCAGATGGGTGTTTGACCCACAGGGGAAGCAAGTTGTCTCTTTTCCATTTTTTTCCTGCATTGAGGGCCAGGTGAGATGTGAATGGAAAATCAATTTTAACTGTGAACATCACCATTCCTGCAACCCCGACCTTTCTCTCCCATCCCGAATCTCTCACCTGAGCAATCTAATTCTTTTAGCATCAAGGAAATTGCTGAAGGAAGAAATGTTAGACCTAGTTTTTAATTAACTTTGCCATTGATTTGTACATAACTCTGTATGAGTCACTGCTCTTTAGTGACTCGGATGAAAATCTCAGAGATTAATGCTTGTTCTCAGGAATTTTTCTGGACCAGGTTTCAAATTCTTTGTAGTTTCTTCTGGCTTCTGAATTCATTAGCTTGTTCCATTCTTCACTGGGAAGCACACGGACTCACACAGAGCCAGGCTCGTGGATGGATTTTTATGGATGAAAACATCAGATGATTGTGTACTGCGCTTATACTTAGCTTAAAGAATTCCTCTTTGGCAATTTTACCTACTTCAATATACTTTATAACAGAACTTCACATAGCAAACTTTATATTATTTGAAAGGAAATTTCAGTTATGAAGATGAGAGGGAAAGGCTGTGATTTAGCTTCAATTGAGGGATAATGTCTCAGATCAGATTGCAGCATGTCTGAGGGGATTGTCAGGATTGTAAATTACTGTAGGAGGACTTAGCCCACAGTGGGTGGCACCATTCCCTGGGCAGATGGTTCTGGACAGTATAAGAAAGTTGGTTAAGCAGGAGCCTGTAAGCAAGCCTGCAAACAGTATTTCTCCATGGTTTCTTTTTCAAAATCTTACTTGAGTTCCTTCCCCGATTTCCCTCAGTGAATAAACTATTTCCCTGAGTTGCTTTTGGTCATAGCGTTTTTACACAGCAAGAAAAATGAAAGTGAATCAATGGTTGGACATTTGAGTATCTCTACAGAGAGACTGGCATTCACTATGTTCTAAATATTAGATTTTTATACACTTCTATCTCAAAAATTAGTGTAATAAGTTGTGAAAACAAGTATTTTCAAAAATGAGAAAAATGGGGACATATAAAACTATTAAAATGCAAAACATAGTAATTTGATACAGTTTTTAATGATGTGAATAAGCTACATTTTCCTTCCCAAAATATCATTCTAAACTAGCTTTAGCTATCTAGGGTTAATATGATTCAGTAATCAATAATTTGTAATGTTTCATTTGGATTTCCTCAAGTTACAAGTAATTTGACTGACATTTTGCTATGAAAACAGGACTGCTCATATTTCTATCACAACTTTTTAATGTTATATTTTTATTTACAAAAAGTTATTTTTCACCAAAAGAAAGAGTATTTTTTTTATAGCCTACAACATTTAATGGGTAAACCATTGTTATTGGTTAATTTTATTTTTAAATGACTTCTTTTTATTTTATATGTATTGGTGCTTTGCCTGGACAGATATCTCTGTGAGGGTGTCAGATCCTCTGGAGCTAGAGTTACAGACATTTGTGGGCTGTCATGTGGTTACTGAGAATTGAACCTGGGACTTTGGAAAAGCAACCAGTACGCTTAACCTCTGAGCCATCACTGCAACCCCTCTTTAATTTCACTTTAGTATGTTGTTTTCTCCCTTTTATTAAAAGTAGATTTTTTTTTCTCATACAATGTATCTCTTGATTACAGTTTTCCCTTCCTCTACTCCTCCCATTTCCCCTCTAGTACATTCTTTTTGGTCTATTTCTTCTATTTATTGTCAAAAAATCTGATTAATTTGAATTCTGAGTATTAGATGTTGTGGAACAAAATAGCTCCTCAGTATCTTTATTGCTATTTTCAGGGTCTTTGTTTGGTGTGGGTGCCAGTCATCCATGTAGCACAGGCTGGCCTCAAACTTTATATGTAGCAGAGGCTTGCCTTGGGTTCCTGATACCTCTACCTTCACTTCTCAAGCACCAGGATTATAGGTGTGTCTGGCTTGATATTTTGTCGCTGTTTTCATGTGTGGAAATGTGTTTGTATTCAGATTCTGAGGAGACTGCTTTAAAGTTTCCTGAATTTAGGAAATAATCATGTAAGAATGAGATTTAAATAAATGAAACATTGAGTTAATTTCTTCTTTCTCTTGGTTCTCAGCAAGATGAATGACAGCCATTTCCCGTTAGGTAGGTGACATCTCTAATTCCGCTATTTTCCCCATTTCCACTCATCCTTCATGACTCTTGCTAAATTGTTAACTGAATCGTCCCAAGGTGAATCCCGTGTTCCTGTGCTTTCTCTGCTCTGCTCTGGTTAAGACGATGGATGACCTTTTGGGTCATGGAAGAACTTCCAGTGTGCTCTTCTGCTTTTGTTTTTTTCTAGTCCTCTTTCCTTCTGTTTTCCCTCAGCTAGAGTGATGGCTGCTCTTGGGTGTATCACATCTTGCATTTTATGTTTTTTTTTTTTCTCTATTTTTCAAGACAGTGTTTCTTTGTGTAGCCCTGGCTGTCCTGGAACTCACTCTGTAGACCAGGCTGGCCTTGAACTCAGAAATCCGCCTGCCTCTGCCTCCCAAGTGCTGGAATTAAAGGCGTGCACTATCACTGCCCGGTGCATTTATGTTATAAATGTATTAAACTACTTTACCCCCGAAAATTACATTCTTTTTTTTGAGTGCCTTTGAACACGGTGCCTGGGACCTTTACAGCTTCCATCTTCTTCTCTCAGAGTGTATCACTTGATGATGCCCGTGTCATTCTACATCTTTGCTCCTCAGGCAGCTGCCTCTGCATGCCTGATCCTGCTTCCTGCAATAGATATTTTCTTCTCATTTGTATGAGGACAGAGAACACATATGTTAAACAATGGACATTTTCCTCTCCTTTGTACGAGGACAGAGAGTTCATATATTTTTCTCACAGAATCTCAGTATGATACCTTAGAATGTGGTGAACACTTACTTTTAAAATATATGTTCTCCTTTAAAAAAAAATCACTCTTTTATAATATGCTTGCTAATGTTCAAATAATATTTAAACCATGTATAAAATTTGACTTTTAAAACACAAAGGTGAATGGCTTTTCTTTATATATTAAGGAGGTACCCTCTATGAACTGAAAGTAACTAATTTTAAACTCAGTCCTAAATGACTGTATTAACAGATTCCCCAAAACAGCAAATTCTATATCTAGTGATACTTAACACTCAGCACTGGGAAGGAGGAGACGAAATGGGGAACAAACTGAAGCTCAAACTTGCTATGAAAAACAAAATCTGCTTGTTTATTATTATTTCAGAAAGCACACATAGCAATTTATTGGAGGAAAAGAAAAAATTCAAAATAAGTGTGCATACAAATTCATCTGAAAAGAATCCGTTTCACTTCTCAAGTAATATCTATGTGAGCTTTAAAAATTGTGCATTTCTTCTCCTCTATCCATGATTGGAGCTATGGACAAAGATATGTGGAAACACGTCTCAAATTCCTCAGAAATCTGTCCTCCAGATATGTGTAGTAGGCGTGGCCTTTTCTTCTTCCAGTTGTGTGTTCTTGGATCAGGCCACAGTCTCTTTTCTCTGAGTTCGTCTCTGATGACAAGTAAGGATACTTGTGAAAGAAGATTTGCCCTTAGTTCTTGACTTTTTCTTTAATTTTTTCTGATTCTTGAGTGAGATTCCCAGCTCTTCCATGATGGCATTGAAAGAGAGACACTAGAGAGTACAAAATAAGAGAATATCAGAGTCCTGGGACCCACGACCAACCTGCATTGACTTCTTTCTCTTGCCTACTGTTTGATGAACATGTTACTGTTTTAAGGCAGGTCCATAACAAATGGCCAACTCCCATCACCACCTCCTCCACCCACTGGCCACTTGTATTTTATACTTAGGAAACTGAGGCAGTAAGTTAGCTCAGTAGATTATACGTTATTGACAAACACACCAGTACAGAATTTCCCAGTTCAGAAAAAAAACAAAACAAAACAAAACCAAACCCAACAAAACTCAAGGCTCTCAAAATAGACAACTTACCTTTGCCGAGACAGCAAAATAGAGTTAAATTAAGGCATTTCCCCCACTGAGATGATCCAAACATTGATAGGGTTATCAAGGCATACGACACTTCAGTAATGCTATAGAAAATGAACAAACCTTCTCTACACCAAGGCTTTCTTTTTTGCTCCCATGAAACCTTACTTTGTTCCTAAAATAAAATCTAAGTCTTGATGACTTTCCTTTCTGATAAAAAAAAAGAAAAAACACAATTTTAAATTGTATATTTTCTCCAAAAAATAAAACCAGAGATTCTGGCAGCAGCAATGACGCAGCTGGGTTTGAAATGGAAAATAATGGCGTTACACAAAGGAAGATGGAGGAATGGTGGAACGATGTTAAACATATGCGGAAAAATATATAGATACATATCTCCATTACAATATGCTATGTGTATCTGCATGCATGCTATATAAACAGCCAATACAAAGTAGTTTGTTGTCATTTCTTCTACCCAAGATAAGCTCTTTGGACACATTTCTGCCTACAGGGATCTACAGCTTTACTTTTTGATGAGGTTACTCTGAAAATGTTCTCCAGTGAGATAAGACTGCCCAGAAGGGCAAAAACTGCAGGATCCACTTATATGAAGTATCTGAAATTGTCCAACTTGCAGAAACACAAAATAAAATGATCGCAGCATGGCCAGGGGCTGGGGCTGGGAAATGGGACATTGCTATTCACTGGATGTAGAGCGTCTCTTCAAAGAATGAGTCATTTCCAAAGATCTGCTGTAAAGCCTTTGCTCACGCTGGGTAATACTGTATTGTGTAGTTCAGCTTTGCTAGCAGTGTATAGTTCTCAAGTTTTGTGCTATTATCTTAAAAATCACAATTCTAGAATGATGTAAAACTTTTTGAAGAGGATGTGTGTGTAGGTGTTGCTCCTGTGTGATTAGTTCTAGCACAGATGTGGCCGATGCATGAGGTGTTTCCTGCCTCACAGGAAGACATTGACCTCATAGGTTTGGAAATGTCTAAGTGTTGGTGTTTCATCATTTACTTTAAGAAAATGTAGTCTGAAATGTTCTTGATGTATCAAGATAAAGAGAAGTTGCAGTTTCTACTTTATTTAAAAGTCCAACATACAAAATTAGGCTATAGATACAAACTTTTTGAAAAATCTTGTGATTAGTGAGAGACTTTCATCTTTGAAGCCTGCATTCATCGGATTTGATTCTCACTTTCATTTACTATAGCACTAAAACCAGAAAATCCGGGCGACACTTGCTAGTTCCTTGTCAGTTTAGGTATGCAGTGGCCACAGGAGTTCCCTGTGCCCGGTACTTCATAAAGACTGCCACGGTTATACCACAAATGAAATATAGTTATTTGTAGTGTTATGACATGTCAAATCTATGTACTTCAGCCAAGGTCAGACGAATGTCTATCGCATCATTTTGATAGATTGTGTTAGGGTTTTGATTTGAAATTTAAGCACAAGGTTTATTTGTTTGCTTGTTTATTTTTCTGATTTCAGGATGATCATTTAAATGGAGAGACAAGATGAAAGAAAGTAAGAGTATCAAGATTTTATAAATACTATTACATACAAACCTTGGTCCACCCATTAGGTAGATGAGCAGAAATTATTATTGGGAATACTAAGAGAAAACAAAAAGGAAATACTATATAACTCCATTGATATGAACTGACAACCTCAACTTCTTTCAGTGGAAATCAAATATGTTTGTATGTATTTTAAAAAATCACTGTAAGAGTTTTGTGAACTTTTTCCCCATAAAAACATCTTAAAAAATTATAGTCTTGGTTTTATTTTAATTTGTATGGCTTTAAATTTAACTATTCATACCATTTTGAATTCAAACAGTAAAATTGAACAAAAATGTAGCTTCTCACAGTGAAGAAGGTGTTGGTTGTATGCTGCCTCTTGTATTTTGGGTAGGGAGATGGTATTCAATTTTTATCTATTTTCAATTTTAATTTACCTAATTTTCAATTTCATTCATAACCTTCAGTTGTGATTTTCTTTAAAAGAGCATCCTCTTCCAAAGTTTAGGCTGCCTTAAAATACAGCCATCTTGCTTTTTTGATCAACAGAACTTATTCACTGATTTTAGTATGAGAACGAGGAAACCTCATTTTACAGGTGATCTGGTCTCTTTGTCTTTGGTAGCAAACTTTTGACTCTGATTTTGTCTCCGACTGTCAAAAAAGAAAATGGCAAGGTATTGTGGCTGACCTTTCTGCTTCCAAATGTTTGATGCAGCCACAAGGAAAAATGACCTTTAAGGTCCCTGTCGGCTTGAGCACGGTAAATGATAGGACTTCTCATTCTCTGGAACTGAACCAGTGAAAGCCATTGCTCAGCCCAGAGGGTGTGTGAGAGTGGTGTGAGATGGACTCACATCAGTTAGATTTTCAGCCTTTGTATAATCTCAGAATCCACACTAAATTCTATTGTTTCTGTATTTATTTATTTATTTATTTATTTATTTATTTATTTATTTTGGCACTGGACATTTCTGATGTCAGGATGATCATTTAAACGGAGGGATAGGATGTATCTAGATAAATAGCAGCTGTGACTTCTACTTGATTCAAAAATTCAATATGCAGATTTGGGTTTGGAATCTTTAGGAGATCCTTCCTATTCATAGGGCCACGGACACATTGATTTTTTTTTTAAGTCGATGGTTTAAATTTCTAGATGCTACCTTTGACAGAAGGTATTAAGTATTCAGGCGACTGCCTTTCTTCAGTGGCAGTGTGATTGCAGGCAGAGAATCCTAGCAGTTATTTGTCCTCCCGTGCTTTTTGGAGTGGAGATGCTGCTGTACTTCTGGCTGTAGGCTTGTTTACTGCTGGGGTGGTGGTGCTCACATTTCTAGCATATCTCTACATGGTAATAAGTTACAGTTCAGAACTGGCCATTAGCTTCAGGATGCTGGAGTTGATACTTAGTAGCTTACTTACCCTGGGATGATATTTTCTTTTTTAACTCAATTTCCTGCTTGAGAAAATAGTGCTATAGCAGAGCCTTTTTCCTAGAGCTATCAAGAAAACTCAGTGAGCAGGTATGTGTGTGTGTGTGTGTGTGTGTGTGTGTGTGTGCGAGAGAGAGAGAGAGAGAGAGAGAGAGAGAGAGAGAGAGAGAATAATGTAATGCCAGCTACATTGTAAATAGATTTATTACAATACCATTGTATCATTTGAGTGAAGATATTTCAACTATGGCAGTCACTGACTATTTCCTGTTTCAGAGAGAAGGAGAAAAGGAGAACGCGGATGCTTCTTTGAGTCAAGCCGTTGTCTGCCCTTCCGTGCAACAATTCCTTTCAGTTGTTTAGAGAGCGTTTTAGTTAAACTAGGCCCCGTGCATATTTAAACCAGAAAATTTCAATATCCATGATCACTATCCTTTTCTGGTTCATAAGATGTCTCAGTGCTTATGAGTGAAATAGCAGTGTAAAAACTGTGTGAAAGGAAGAATCAGTGATTAGCAATCGCACAGGAGTGAGTGCTGAGCACAGTCGCTTGCCATGTATGACCACACTGGCAGGTTTCAACGATGGGAAGGCTGTGGGAAAATCCACTTGTAAACGAACGTATTGTGTGCGATGTTCTTTACGGTGTTCAAAGATAAAGTGAGGTGTGTGTGTGTGTGTGTGTGTGTGTGTGTGTGTGTGTGTGTGTGTAAACCTTTTTTTAGAAGAAAGGGAACTGAGGAGCACACTATTCTAGTTGAGACCCATCTTGAGCTGCTGCTCTCCTGCTTTGTAAAGGGAGAACGACATGACATGCTTGGGGATTTTGCTTTCCCGAGTGCATTTCACTTCCTTGCTTAGCCTGATCTGAGCATTTCTCTCACATGCCCTTTCCTGCCTTCTAGTTTCTCTTCCTTTCCCTTTTTAGTTGCTGACTTCATGGTGCCTTCTTTAGCTTAGCCCCAGATGTCTGATTTCATGACGCTAGTGTGAGTCTGAATACAAATTATACAATCTCTCCCTATACCTTTAATTGTCTTACTGTGGATGTTGTCTGGAAGGGATGGGAGTTAGCTCTCTGACTGTACCTCATTGTAGAGCACGAAGCTCTAGATTCAATACCCAGTAGTATATGCCATAAATCATTTAAAAAAAAATCATGTTCTTTGGCGTCTCAAGTAAACTATATCAGAAAAATCTAAAACAAAAAATGTTCCAGAAGAGATTTTCCCCTCAAAGTGTCAAGAGAAGTTCTGTATTAGAATGTAATGTGAGTTTACAGTATTTTAGGACCTAGGTTTTCTCTGATAGACTTTATACTGGCTCTCAATTGACACAGGTTGTTAATGTCAGCTTGACTTTTGTAAACTTAGCATCTACACATTTACATATTTTGTTTCATTTGTGCATTTAGAAAAATATTTAGGAAAACTATTTTGATGCTCGTAATTTTGTGATTTCTCCCCAACAGCTTTTTACAGGAACAGAGGCCAATAATATAAGAAGCCTCGCCAGTAACATAGTAACTCTTTATGCTGAGATAGATTTTTCCCATTAATTCAAATACATAATGTGCTCTGTGACATTGATATTGTTGGTAAATTTTCATGTTAAACATGATAAGAAAGATGTTAGTGATGTCATTTTAGAAATTTAAAATCATCCACTCTATTTGTAGGCTTTTTAAAAGCAAACTATGATTTCAATTTTTTTTTTTTTTGGTAATACCATTTTCGTTAAAATTTGAGATATAAGAGAAATGGATTTCCAAGAAACGAGGGAATTATTGCTCATAGTAGTAGCTTTGTCATGTTGTGGTCACATCACTGCCTTGCTCCATGGAGTCTAAGTCTCAATGAGTTTTCTTTTAAAGTAAGAAATTCTGAACATTCACAGTCTTAGCCTGTTGGTTAACAAACCTAGAACGTTCGATATTTTGTGGGCTTAAAGACAGAGAAGCCTATAAAAGAACTAGATCAGAACAATATACATGTCCTACCATAAGGTGTTCAGAGGAATGTCACCTGCTTATACCAAGGCTTTATTTTGTCACAGGACTACTGATCTGAGATTGAGAAAGAAGTTGACCTCCTTTCCCTGAAACATAGTAAAAGAAGGCATATGAGGGCCATTCTTGTAGTAGTTATGCATGAACTGTCTTACGCAAGGTTCTTGTGATCCATAACAATTGGGTACCATTTATCTTGACATTATTATTTTTCTGAGTTCATGCAGAACCTGTGGGTTACCTTTCAATTGTCTGTACATGTATCAAAAGGCTGAATGTTGATCATATTCTTGTTTTCCAAAACAGTGATAATATATTAACTGTACCTGAGAGCTAGTGGGGAAATTGACTCTCACCTACACTGAAAATCCTGGCATGGAGGAGACATAGGCCCCTGAGAAGCCATTTCACAGCTTGCCTATCAGTTTTTACCTTCTCTCTGAACCTAGATATCTTCTTTGTCTAGACCATTTCTCTGGACCTTTGATGCTGCTTTAAACTTGCCCCTTATAGGTAATTAATGTAGAGCTCTGGTCTTTTCTTCTGGCATGTACACATAACCAGCTTGTTCTTCCTGTTCCTATAACATCACATGTCGCAACCTCTAGGTCCCCTCTTTTCTCCTTTTTTTCACACTCTCTCCCTTCTCCAGGACCTGGAACAAGGCTCATTGCCTTCTCAGATCCTATACTGAAGGTTCCCATCTTCAATAATTCATTCCTGGAACTTTTTCAGGTTTTCTGTCCAGGCTATCAAACTTCAAACATGAACCTGCGGTGCACGCAGGACTGCCCAACAATCTGAGAAGTGCAGTGATCTTTTTGGTTTATCTTTATTTAAAAGTTGAATGAGAAATGTATTTTTCTATCATGATAAATAAATTGTGGGACAGCATTCTGAATTCAAATAAAATTTGAATATATATCATTTTATTTATTTACATTTCAAATGTTATCCCTCTTCCTGGTTTCCCCTCCACAATGCTCCTATCTCACCCTCCTCACCCCTGCTTCTATGAGGGAGCTCCTTCCACTTCTGCCTCACTGCCCTAGCATTCCCCTATGCTGGGGCATTGAGCTACCAAAGGACCAAGGGCCTCTCCTCCCACTGATGCCAGATAAGGCCATCCTCTGCTACATGCAGCTGGAGCCATGGGTCCCTCCATGTGTACTATTTGGTTAGTGGTTTAGTTTTTGGGAACTCTGGGGGGGGGGATCTGGTTGGTTGATTTTGTTGTTCTTCCTATGGGGTTGAAGTTGTAAGGAAATCACTCATATTAGTTACCCCGCCAGGGCTATGAACCCATAAAAATTAGGTAAATGAGTACAAATAAATTCTCTCTGCCTTAACACTACAGGTGTTCTTAGGAGTCTTTGAGATACGAAGTTAGCACCGAAGCAATTCAGCGTTTTGATATTAATTCATGTATTTTTTAACTCATATTTCGGAATTTCAACCATTTCCCTCCACTTTTAAAGTTGTAATGTGAACTTTTGTAAGAACTGTCCTGGAGGTAGGGATGATAGATCTCCAGAGAGAGGGTTTGAATCTTTACATTCTTAAACACACTTTGGGCAACTGTGAGAAGCTCCGCCAGGTTTTGAACCTATTGTTATAATAGCCGTGTGTTTATAAGAGGGGGGAGACCCAAACAAACGATCTGAATTGCGTGGTTGATCTTAGAGATCCAGCTTTGAGCTCTAATGATGCAGCACACAGGTAGAACAAAGAATGGTTCATGAAGATAAAGTTGTAGATCTGTTTCAAGGAGGACAGTTCAGCCGTGGGCCAAGAGAAGCTGGTCCTAGGTATGGGGAGTAATTGGGAAGCAGCCCCTTAACTTTCTGTCCTCACCGTGCTTGAGTCAAACGTTCACGGCCTCTGAAGGACGCGTTAGGGCACATGGAACTTTTCATGCTCCCGAAAGGAAACAAAAGCCACTGATGAGCAGAGAGAGAAGAATGCTCAGTGACCTACTTCAGCCCTGTTAACTGGAGGCAAAGACATTTTCTGCAGAGGGGATGGGCTTTGTGCAGACTTTGCAAAAGGTCAGCAACTCTCCTTGCAGAGACGTGCATTTGCATCCTAGCATAAGACACGCACAGTAACTTTCTTGTCTGTGGGGTCACCGTCAGATGGCAGGATAGCTCATTTCTCACCGCTTTTGTTTCTCTCTGCTTTCAAGCACAGCCTCTCATGATCTTACAGGGAGTCTCTCGTGATGAAGGCCTGTTCTATTTTTTTTATTATTGTTTTTTATCAAAGATTTTCATAAATGAGGGAGGACCATAAAAATAAATTTCCAAAACCTTTTTTTCCTCTTGCATGGGAATGGCTAGCTCTAAGCTCTACCATTGACCCAGAAGTAGGGTTTTAATTACTTGTAATGCTTGTTCATGGTGTCTTCAATTCGAAAGCACCAACTTGTATCCACTATGGTAGACATGCATTTTCTTGAGCTATAAGTTAACATGTTAAAAGTGTTTTTTTTTTTTATTTAAAAAATATTATTCCATTAAATAAAATCCCATAACTCAGCTTGGTGGTTCTCTATTCACTATCAGATCTTGTCAGATCAAGAAAATCCACTTTTGGTTGGAAATGTTTTCTTTTGGTTAATAGAGCAGCTGACTCAGTCCTCTCTGTTTACTGCCTCAACTCTTTCCTCCAGATTTTCTTTCTGAAGGCTGTCTGGAATTAGGAGAGGTGTCTAAAGGGCTTGGGAGCCACTATTATCTGACTACTTCCTGGCTCTTCGGCTTTCACTGTTGTGACTTCATGGACATTGCTATAGCTCGGCTAAGCCACCTGAGCTACATGTGGTTCTAATGTTCTCTTAATGTGCTATGTGTCT
Source organism: Rhabdomys pumilio (assembly GCA_030674055.1). Lineage (NCBI taxonomy): Eukaryota > Metazoa > Chordata > Mammalia > Rodentia > Muridae > Rhabdomys > Rhabdomys pumilio. The sequence goes on from JANHMN010000011.1 coordinate 66,834,192, forward strand.
TTTGATCCAACCCCTATCAACCTGCTATGCTTCTGTAAACCCTCCAACAGGTCTTTTTTTCTTTCCTGAAGGAAGGTATGAGTTTTTTGGATATTGTCTCTGTTGTGACTTCGGGAAAGTCTTTGAAGCTCTCCATAGGTTTGCTGGCTATATACTGGCATTCTGCCATCCTAGAGACAGTCAGATGGAAGATTTGTCTCCAAATCTTACCACTTCCTACACTCTCCTTTGTGAAGTCAGTAAAGATATTTCTTTTCACCATTCCCTTGGGCCTCTTCTGAGATTTCCATTTTTCTGCCCTGTCTTGAGTTGAGAGTAGACTCTGGAATGGCCTTTAGAAATTCAAGTAACATCTAAGCATGTGTAGTTTTCCCTCTGAGTTGTCTTATCTTCCAAAGGTGAAAAATTGGGGGAGGGGAACAAAATACGATAGGAAAACAGTACTGTCTACATCCGTCCAACATCTAAATTTGATTTGCGGCTACTTATAAACTACTTCAATTAGGATAATTGATTTATTCAATGAAACATCTGAATCCTGAAGTTAAAAGTCATGTGTCCCCAAGAACCCTGCTGGGTTACAAGTTTGACACATTGGTTACAAGTTTGTCACATTGGTACTCAAATGCTGAAAGGTTGACTCTTCTCTAGCTTGGTAAAGCAAATATGGGGAGGGCAAGGTGATGGAAAACAAAGGCATGCTATCCCTTTCATCTCTCTTTCCCAGCATTCTTAGACAGGCTCTGTTTTCAGATTTGGGTCCTACCACACACTGTGTTCTGTTTGTTTCTCCTTTACCAGTTTGTATGTAATCAATTCTATGATTCCAAGAACTGTCTATGTGCATGCCTCTTTGTTGCTGTCTGTCTGTCTGTCTGTCTGTCTGTCTTTCTCTCTCTCTCTGTTTTTGATTTAATATATAGGTTCACCAAAGTTGAGAAGGACCCACTTCTGCAGTATCACTGGAACAATTTGCATATGTTTGATTGTGTGGGCATCCCCTCCCTCACTTTTGATGCTGTGTTGTCTGATTGGATCCTTTTCTCTGTCCACAGAAGGCCTTTCCCTGAAGTGTACATTAGACATTAGCAGGCCAATGTAATCCTGCTTATCATCTTAAAAATGTAATCTGTTCAGCAGACACAGAGTCATCTTAAAATACACACACAATAGGATTTCCATTCTACTTTTGATATGTTATTTCCTTTCCATTTTCTTAGTATATTTAAATATCATTTTGTTGAGATGGCAACCACAAATTCTATTTCCATCTGCCTAATGTTGAGGGAACTGGCTGAGGAAAGCAAATTCACTTGGTCAGAGTCACATGGCCATTGAGCAGAAGTTATGGGGAACTGAACTGTTTTAATTCTCGAGACTATTTTAATTCTATTGGGTCACATAGGCTATTTAGACTTGGGTTTATGAGATGACATTATTTGTATATGGAAGAAGGGATTTGTAGATAAATACTAAGTGTCTCCTCATTTCTGTGATAATAGTGTTTGGTTGTCTATGAAAAGGCAATCTTCCCACCAATAAACCAACAGGCTCCTGCATCATCTGTTAAGTAAGTTGATCAGACCAAAGAGGAAACACGGGAGCCATAGACATGGAAAGGGACCAGACTTTGGCAGACTCCATGTGGACGGTAGTTTCTTAGTTTTTATGGTTGTAAACCACTCTGAGACCAGATCAGGGAAGCTTTCTTTTCAGAAGCTGATTATTTTATATCAGACTATTTTAAATTTGAAAATGTCATTCAATTGGAAAATTGGGAAGAAAGGCAATTTCGGCTAAGTTTAGTAAACTGTCTTAATTGTTGTGGAAACTACAGTAACTTGACTCAATCCCCCCAGCTTTCCACTAGTAGTTTTGCTGCATACACATGGCTGTTGTTAGGTAGTCTAGGCATCAGTTGGATTCAGCCTAACATCCACGAAGTTCAAGTTTGGCAAGGTGTGAAACCATGAATCTCTGCAACTACAGGGCTGGCTTGCTGTTCCCAGCATGCTCTAGCACTTGGAAATAGAAATTCTTTGAAAGTTTAAGAGAAAGCCTTCTTGCCCATATGTGCCAGTTTCTATGGAAGTAATTTTGAAAGCCAAAATGATTTTAATTCCTGTGCATCTGGACACAATAATCCACAGATGGGTGAAACCTAGTGAGATACTTCCTATAGGTGAACTACAATGTTGGCAGCAAACAGGGGCCCTCTACTCTCTGCGAGGGATTAATTTATGATACCCTTTGCGGCAACTAGGTGTACAGAAAGCAGTACAGGAAAAATGTATTCTTTCCTTTTGCTTTTCTGTGTTCAGGCTTACTAGTAAACAGACCTTGTAGTATAAACACCACATGCTTGGAAATTAGTTGAAATTCACTGTGGTATTGCATTATGGCTCATAAACAATATAACATAATGCTTGTCAAATACAGTGAGGACTTTTGAAAATGATTTTTTTGAATAAGTTTATAATCATATAAATTCAGCCAATTTTCATATTATGTATGTAGTTTTGCTGAAAAAAAGTCAAAATTCAATTTGTAATTTTAGTCTAAAACAGCAAAGTACAAAGTACAATATGAAGCTTTATTATTTTTCTTCTTTGAATTAGGTGACTGACAGGCTTATGAAGAAACAAATTAATATAATATTATTATTGATGCCTTTATTCAATCTTTTAATACCTTTCTGCCTCTCTGCTTGACTTTAAGTAGTATTTTAAAAAAATACAACTCACAACCTGCTACTGTGTTATAAAAATTGATGCTTAGCATCTAATGTAACAAAACTGCTATGTACAAGGTAGTTTGTTTTTTTTTTTTTTTAAATAAAAGTCCATGTTTGCCAAGTGCTTTAAAGTAAAGCAACTCTACTCGGGATTGTTGTGAGATAAATTTGTATAAAAAACTATCAAACAATCCTTAGCATTCAAGACACTTCAAGACTCATGTGTATGACCTGATTTTGGAGAAAATTAATACATTCAAAGTAACTTTAATAGAGAATAATGCATACAATGGATTTTAAATATTCATTTTCAGGCTTGATGAAAGACACCGATTCCCGGCTGTGTCCATCAAGTGATCATATGGAGCTTGAGGGTAAGAACTGCAAGTCACTCTTCCAGATGATTGTGATTTACACCAAATTCTCTGAGCTAATGATGCCAATATGGTCTGATGGCTTTTGTTCTAAATTTCACTTGAAATGCAATGGACCCTGCAGAGGTCAATGTGGTCTCAGCAGTTATTGCCATGGCAACAAAAAGTGGTTGTTAGAAGTTTGGAAAAAAGAAGAGGAGAAGTAGAAAAAAAAACGGCCCAAAGGCAGCAACAAAATACTTGGTCATTTTGACTAAGGATAGATCTATGTTTTACCAATAAATGCTGAGATTATCAATATCATAAAGCTTCTGTCTTAAAGATATACAATTTTTTTTGGAGTCTCCACATAAATGGTCCATTGTATATCGGATGCTAAATATGTCTGTCTGTCTGTCTGTCTGTCTGTCTGTCAGTCAGTCTGTCTATCCATCTATTCATCTATCATCCATCTACCTATTTATCTATCCATCTGTCATCCATCATGTAGAATTTAGTAACTCTGTTTTTGGTTTGAGTCAATTCACACAAAGCAATCCAATTTCATATTTAAACTACTGCTTAGATTATTGAATCATAACGTTTCTTGACTATTAGAATCAACTGAATGTCTCAAATGATTATAATTGCCTTAACCTAACTTCACACTCGAGTTTACTGTCAGAAGAGACTGCCCAAAGCTACTCCTGTAAATCCTCATATCTTCCTGATGCAGGCCCTTCCCTTGAGTGTAGTGACTTTGCCATTCATTTTTAACATGTGCTCAGGGAAAATTGGAGTGTTTGAATCTTTATACACATAATCTCATTTTCTAAATCTGGGTTGGTTTTAAGATGCTGGTCATTTTCTGACTGCTCCTGTGACCAGAGAGAAATATTTAATTTTTCTATAAGATATCATATTTGTTGATCGGTATTTATTATAAAGACTAAAGTAGTTTTATGTTCTATGCCACGATGTGATGATGTGATTTCATTTAGTTCTCATGGTAGATGTAGACAATATCATATGGGAACACAGGTCTTGCCATTTGCTTTATAGAAATGACACTATGACCTAAGGACATGAGAAAAATTCTCCATCCATGACGCCATAGGAAATATACTAAAATACTACATGGTAAGGGATTGTTGAATTTGGTTCCCTATGAGTTATTTAACCATAAAAAGTTCACTAAGTGCTTGCAGTGGCACCTATTTTGAAAAGTACCTTTCCAAAGCAACCTTGTGTCCTACAAAGTGATTTCCTAGTGTTAGATGTTAGAAAACTGAAGCTGGAAAATATTTGGCGTCGGAAACGCAGTGACTCTACACAATGGTGCCACATGTGGCTGTGCTTGAACCAGAGTTTGGATAATTTATAAAATTCTCTGCTAACTCTATTGTCATGACTCAAGATTCTGGACTCTAATATCTAATATTTCTGATAATAAAGCTTAATTAAAATCACCAAAAGGATCAAATGTGATGTATGTGTAAACATTTTGAAAACTATAAAATTCCATGTAAATGTCAGAATTAGATAGCATGCAGTCTAAAACAAGTCTAAAATGCCATTTATTTATTTATCTAACATTTTTTTTGAGACAAGTGTCTTTTAGCCCAGACTTCCCTTAAACTCAGTATGTAGTTGATCCTGATTTTCTAATTCTCCTGCCTTTACCACTTGAGTGTTGGGATTATAGTCTTTTGTCACCATAGATGGTTTTATGCATAACTGGGACTGTGAAGCACCACCCAATGTCCAAGTGAGCTAGGTGAGCATTCCCCAAACGAGCTATAGCCCAAACCCTCCTAATGTTAACTTTGGAAGGAAATTGCTTCTTTACTCATCTCTGAATCAAACTTAAGAATGGTCTATACAGGAATGTGAATTTTGCTAGTTACTGCTAGTTTGAGTTTTCTGTATCATCAGTCACTCAGAACATTTTAGAGCCACTTTGGTGTATTAAATAGATTTCGGGAAATAAACTTAAGCACCTTGTGGATTCTGTCTGCTGAATCAATAAGTCATGAAACTAAGACTAGTGTAGCTTCTATCCTGATTCTATTGATCCTGAAAATGTGAATTCTGATTAGAGACACACAGCAGCCTTTCCCCACTTCAATAACAGTAAATAAATAGTAATGTGATTTTTAGGGATTTTCATAAGAGCTAATTTATTTAAAGAACAAGGCTGAGAAGCAATCAGTGTAGGAGTCAAATGTTTCAATCATGCTTTACTGAGGAAATACAAAGTTGATTGGAAGGAGCTGTGACTAAGATCCTAGAACCCATTTGAAGCTAAGCAAGAAGGTCATGCAGCATGATTGTCCAGATGCCAAAATCCTCCTTCTCTGGAATGTGTTCTTGATAAGTCAAGAGGAAATCTGACAGAGAGCAAAGACCAACCGATCCCATATTGAAAGGAGAGGAAAGCCAGCTCAATTCCCTTACTCTCTGCCAACGGGAAATGAACTCAGTGCCAACAGCAGACAGTCTCTGTCACAGCAGATCAAGCATGCCATTGGCTTTCTGTGTAGCCAAGCTGAGGTGGTGTGGGGACTATACACTTTGAATGCAGGTAGAAAATAAATCTACAGAGATCTGTGACTGCTGCGTATGGAAATTGTCTCTGGTATTTATTTTCTCCACCTTGCCAGTCTCTATGGCACGCTTAGAACGCATTAATAATGGTGATGGGTCCAGGGAACTGAGTGTGAACTTGGCAAGGCTCAGAAAAGATGGCTTCAAGAAGAACTTTCTCTTAGGCAAGTGGGAAGAAAGTGCAGGAAAGTTTGTGTGAAAAGATGCTCATCACTGCACAGGGTGAGTGCCGGTGAGCAGCAAACAGAAGATGTCGTGAGTTAGTTCAGAGTTTAGGACTCTGCTTGGCTCTTCCAGGAAATAGTACACGGCTTGAAACTAATCAGGTTCTCAGTGGCTCTACACCTACACACGACTGCTATCTGCTCTTTGAAAACCTGATGTTGCTGAGTTTCTGTCTAGAAATCATTTTTGACTGTGCCTCACATCCTGAGGGAGGCTCAGGTTAGGTCATCCCCCTTTGAATTCAAGTTCAACCATTATTCTTTCAGTGATGGTTTTTGAATCTTTAAGAGCCAAGACACCTTTGAGGTTTGGGGTAAATAATGCATTTATAATCTTGGGACCAATTTAGTTAAAAATTAACAGTGTTATAGAGTCACTGGGGCATACTCGTTGAAATGACATGGCCATAGAAATTTTGAAATATGTAGGTCTAAAAAAAAACCACATGAGACAGGAAGAGGGAAAAAAGAGGGGGAAAGTTCACAAAGATAAAATGAAGTACACCAAACTAGCATTTTTCCTTGTGTTGCCCTGTTAACGTGTCTCAATTTTTGCTTATGGAGAAAATGTCATTTATTTTAATGCATAAAGAAAGCACAAAATGACAGTTTTGGACAGAAAATTTTTCTATATATACATTCATCCAGGACTCTGCATTACCCTTATAAAACCCTGCATCAGTATATAGTGCACGTATGTTCCAGCCATCTGACCTTAGAGCCTGGAGTAGTATCTGTACATTTTGCTAATATAAGGAAAAGGGCAGACTGGATACTTCAGTTTAATAGATGCAGGCGCAAACAACACTCATTACAAATAATTCTACTGGAAACAACTTTAAAAAACTTCAGTTATACAGTATGGACTGAGTACTGTGTCCGAATCCCCTTTTCCTCTCGTAATAATTTGCCACACTCTACATCGGTAGATAAAGTAGTCCCGGAAGTGGAGTTGGTCGGATGGGTTTGTTTACACTGCAGTCCATAAAAGAAACAAAAAGCCTTGCATGCAAAAGAAATGGAAAAAAAATAAAGAAAGTGAATAAATAAAAAGCAAGAATGAATGTTTAAATGAAAAAATAAATCAAATGAAGCCAGCAGTTATGAAGCAGCACATTAAATGCATAATATATACAAGCTTTTATTTTTCAAATTAGTCGCATAAAACAAGACACCTCAAGAGCAAATTGAAAGTTAAAGCAGACCAGTCCATTCTACCCGTTAATTAAAGACAGTTTTCTATAATGAGGTCCAGGAAAGGGGTGCTTCATAGCCTCACAATTGCTTTTTAATTCTGGGGAGGGTTTCCATAAAGAAACAAGATTATAAGGAATCATCCTAGGGTTGGGTACTCAATATAGTTTGCCCATAAAGAAAATGGTTTTAGTATCTGGTTATTCATCAAAACCAGCCATACAATTTGCAGGACTCTGCAAAATGAATGCGTGGAGCCTCATGTTGACAGCTGTTAACAGTTTCATGATATTGGTAGTAGAGGTAATAGCTCTTAGCTTTGAGACTCTAATGGTATCTTTCAACTAAACTAGTAGGTTAATATAGTACAATGCCCTGGAGCTCTGTATTTTATTTATTTTAGAAGGGAATTATCTTAAATCTCAGTCAATTGTGGGTTTTCCCCCAAAGCATCAAAGTTCCAGGATTGAACACCTAGATAAAATGACTTGTCTATTGAAATTGCCCCATTATCCTAGGTGAGATTTTAAAAAATAAAGTCTCAAATACACTTTATTTTCATGTTGTGTTGTTTATCATATTCATAGCAAAAGTTACATGAATTATCTTTTCACATATTATATCTCAATGTAAGTAAATGACCAATTTAAAAATTCTGCTGTGTATTTTTTTTATAGAAATTGTTTTGCAAGAGTACCTGTGGCTCAGAGTGTTTACTGAAGGGCTGGTGACAGTTCTCTCATGTCGTCTGTGATTTTGGATTATGCATCCCTTGCTCTTTCTGTAGTTTCTATCTTAAGAGCAAATAACTGTTAAAGAAATCAACTGAATTTGGAATTTCTGCACCGTCATTCCAAGTAGTGCTAATTGGATTTAGTGTACAAGACTTCTCCTTCTTCTCATTAATAAATGATAGAGCTGCAGAGCCCGCAGCACCTGGCAGGGATCCAATGCTCTTTGCTCTAACTCAGAAATGGCTCTTCTGGGCAGCTAATTCAATAGACTGTTACAAACAGGGCAAGTAGCCTTAACATTCTCAAAGTTAAGACAGAAAATTTAAAGTAAAAACTACCCTGCCTTAGAAAAAGATGACTCACCTGCTCAATGTCATTGTTCTTCCGTGATTTGTATAAAAATTCTCCAATGGCTACAAACACAGAAAGGACAAGTCCCGCAGCCAGAACAATGAAGATGCCCCCAATATTTTCCACTCCCAGAGCACTGGCTTCTTTATTGTCTTCTTCAGGGCAGCCATTTCCCCTCCACCATTTCTCTTTCATCATATGAAGCTTTCCTTCTTCTTGTAGTTGAAGAATGGCAATTGTAATTTTATCCCGGTAAGGGGAGCCTGAAAGTTGGAGGTGATTTGGATGTTGGTCACCAAAGAGATAAGATATCGAGACATTTCACTATTTTAGTGATAAATACTATAGAGTTACTGTGAAACCCTAATGAACAAATCTATTAGCCAAAGACAGGAATGCCCACTCTTCTATCTTGATGGCTCTAATTAATAAGAAAAGAGTGAGGTGCTATGCTGAGGTTTCTCATTCTAAATAAACCTTAAGCAGGAATTCTATGATATTTCTGTTTTTGCCGAGTTCTTCACCAATCTGTTCACATGTCAAGGGATTTATTGTTTAGATTCTATTTTTTTTTCTGGCCTCTTGGTGATCTCTTATCTTGGCCGCGTTTAGCCATTCTTCCTTCTGGTTCCCTATCTCCATCAGAGTTCAGCTGCATCACTTCTCTGGCCAAGGGGAGCTAAAGTGATGGATGATATTTCTACTCTTGTGTCATAAATCTTCCCAACATGCTCTGCTTGCTGTCTTTTCCTAAATACACCACTGCAATAAAGAAAACTTTCAAGTCAGTAGTGATGGGAATGCCACAGAAAGAAGGAATTTGGGTGCTAGGGCCACTGCATGAAACACATCTTCTCTTTTAACCCAGACTGAGTTATGGCAAGCAAGGAAATTTACTGTGCACGACATTAAAAGATTTCAGATGTTTACAGTGGCTCATCCATAACAATTCTTGTACCAATTAAGGTAAAGTATGATTTGGATAATTCTGAGTTGCTAGAATATTCTGTGGCAAGAAGTTGGTAATATTTATGGTCTGTCTTTTGGTAATACCATCAAAACTTTAATTATGAAGGGTCGGAAAGCACCAACAGGTATACATGGACACAGTTTCTGAATTCCTATGTTAATCAACAGAAAAGAGATAAAACAAGATTCCTTGACTCATTTATTTCCATGGATGACAACATTTTTTTGATAGTATTTCTTGTCCTCAGAAGTAAGAAGCTCCCTTTGCATACAAAATCTAAAGCTATTCCTGGTTGGAGGCAAATTGGAAAGTCAGTGCCGTTAAAAAAGACAAAATTTTAGGAGTAGTAAAGTCAAGACCATTCACTAAAATGGTTTAAAAAAATTAAAATATGAAGGTATGATTAAGAGCCAAGAATCAAAGTCTGTTCTTCTTCTTTCTTATATCTCAATGCTATTCTGTGAAAGTGCTGGCAGCTCTCTTCTCATCCTCACAGATGACTTATGTCCCATGTCATACCTTAAATGCAATAAGCTCAGGTCTAATCTTCTGTCATTTCTCATCTATTCCTTCCTAAGACTTAAAAAAAAGTTGTCAACACACAAAATCTACCTTAAAAAGAATATTCCATTAAAAGTATAATGGAATGCATTAGAGGGAAATTATAACTTACCAATACAGAGTATGGATTTTTGGGTGAGAAAATGGATTTTGAAAACAAAAGATACCAGCTCTTTACTTAAATTTTCCCAGAACAACGGGCAGAGGCAAAGTTAGCCGCATTAATATCCCTAGAGTGTGCAAGTCAATGAGAGAACTTGGAGTACATCGCTTTAAGGTACATGGAGATGCTCTGATGAGTGTGAGAGCAGTACTCCTGGCCATGGCTGCACAGTAGTCATAGTGATATACACAGTGGGTACTCAATAAATGCTCACTGCCACTCTCCTCCTGCCTTTAGGCTGCACAAGGCCTAGCACATTACCGACAGATGGAGATCCAATCTCTGCTTAATGTTAGTCTCTAAGGAAGGTAATTTCCAGCCTTCCAGTAACCTGTTTAAATCTTAACTGCTCCCATTCTCATGAAGCTTTATTTTAAATCCCTCGGGAGGCACATTTCTAGAGCGTCTGTCCTGAGAGTCTCTAAGCAGCAGTTTTCAATTTTAGCTTGTGACTGGGCCAGCTTTACCAATCTTCTATTATGGGAGAGACTTCAGAGCCTCTGGGGGGCTTAGGGCAAGACCAGACGTGGCAGAGACATTTTCACATCTGGATATCTTTTAGTTTCAGTCTTTGTCACTGGTTAAATGGTCTAATTGATATCAGAAGTGACTTCTTGCAAATCATTTGAAAACAAAAAGAATCTGTACACATGGATCTTTCTGAATAGCAACTGATCTTTCTTAAAGAATAAATTCATCATTTAAAAGAAGCATTTCTCAAATGTTTCCAGCAGCTGTATTCCCTATGGATGAGTTTGCTCTGAAGCCCACCATCTGTCCCAATTATTCCCTCATTGTTTTTGCTTTAAAAGCATGACAGGTTTATCACCACTATGAAAAACTCCTGGCGTATATTTCTTTTCATCTAGGAGGGGGTAGGAGGAGGCTAAGTAACATCAACGTTTGTTATAGGTAGAGGTGATGAAGGAGAGATGGAATGAACCCGTGTAGGTCTCTCCATGTAATAGGTATCATGATATATGAATGTAGACAGACTCATCACAGAGGTAGCCTCGTTCACAGGACGGCAGAAAGCAAGCCCTAAAGTGCTGTATTCATTCAGCAGAGCTGCAGAAAGGATCAGCTCCCATGATTCCTGCCTCACACCACCCTGGACTGTCGGAAACTCGGAGTTAAGAACCAAACCATAAGCAGGGCCTTACACTTCCTCAGCAAGCACTCTGTCACCGAACTGAATCCCCACCCCCTAAATATTCCATTCTTTAGAAGGAATACAAATTAACATTCTTATGTGCACATGCAGCTTCTCTGAGAGTGACACATTCCTGTTTTCTCTCATTTCTGCCACACAGGAACTCTGGTGTCACAGAGGGATGCTAAAGGGATCAGGCCGGGTTGTATGGTAGAAGACAGAATGAGAAAGTTTCTAGTTTAAAGATGGCTGAATTAAGAAAATCTAGTTACTCCTCAAGAGGATACAGCAAGTCCTGTCAATCCTGAGGTCCCAGTTCCGCAAAGAGCAAGGCAAAACCTATTCCTGATGGTTTGTCTGACTTCTGCTTCATTTACTAAATCAGCTGTGAGAAAACATAAGGAACATTTGCTCAGAGTCTCCCATGTATGTTATCTAAAATGAGATGGGCAAGGTGGATTAGGGAGATAGGACATTGTTTTAAGGCCCCCAACATTTTTTTCTATTTAGTTATTGTCCTGTGACCTTTATGAGCCCCCCGAAAAACATATTGAATAAGTAAAATAAGAGACTCTCACTTAGAGAAGAACTACCAGGAACCCTGCTGTTTCTATCAGGAAGAGTCATCAGAATTAGACAGCCAGTTCTAGCTCTCTGCCTGCTGTTTTCCCAGTGATGCTAACTGGCTTTCTGTGAGTTTGCTTTACTGTTGCTCTCTCATATCGCTGGCATGCTCTCATTGGTTCTCTGTAAGCTGTAAGATGAATCACAGCAACAGAACATTGGTTCTCATCTCTGTTCTGTGTCTTTGGAATATGGTTTTTCCTTCTTGTTTCCATGTCACATGACCACTGAGATTCTTGAAAGTGTGTTCCTAATTGCCTATTTCTTATAATTGTTCACAGTCTGTCTTGTCTATTGGTCCCACTGTCAACTAAAATTTATGATGCGATATTTATACAGTCTACATGCTTATGTGTACTGCCATTAGTACATGTTATATGACCAGTTCCTTCAAAGAGTTTAAATCAAATTGCTCTAAAAATTAATAGACATATGTAAGCTTAGGTTCATTTAAATACATTAGACTTAAATAGAAGAAGTTAGTCATTTTAAATTGACAAGAATTTTCAGACATCTTCAAGACTGATAACACATTGGCCTATGTTGTTGTTGTTATTGTTATTATTATTATTAGACATTTAAAATAATGTTTACCATTCTTTTTAATTTTAAATATTGCTTTCTGGATTTTCACTAAAATATTGTTACTGACTTACTAGTTATAACATTTAAGACAATTGACTTAAAGATACTTTATATTCTATCAAAATACTTACTTATATTTTCTTCAAATTTTATCACTACTAAGAAACTCTTAATAAAGTCAGAACTTAAGTGTTATAACAGCAGACCTTTAAGGACGAATTGATTCTTCAAGCTTGGTGAAGCTCACATAGTGGGTGTTCACAATGCTTGGGTGTTAAATCCAATAAGCGTTGTCCTAATTAGGTTTCTGTTGCTGTGATAAACCCTATGACCAAAAGCGACTTGGGAAGGAAAAGATTTATTCATCTTACAGCTTACAGTCCATCACTGCAGGGTTGGAACTCAAGGTAGCTACCTAGAAGCAGGAAATGAAGCAGAGATCACAGATGGACACTGCTTACTGGCTTGTTCCCCATGGCTTGCCTTCTTGTGCCACTCAGGACCACAAGCCTAGGGGTGTGGCACCACCCACAGTGACCTAAGCCCCTAACACCAATAATTTATAAGTAAAATGTCATTCAGTTTTACCTATAGGCTAATATGATGAAGGCATTTTCTTAATTGAGGTCCTATTTTCAAAGATGACCCTACCTGTGTCACACTGACAAAAACACTAGCTATCACAAGGATGAGTGGGACAGAAGAACAGACAATATTTTGCTGTAACAGCTCTAAAAGGGTCCTACCCTTTGGTAAGTCATCTATTCTCTTCAACAGAGAGGTCATGGAGACCCCACATATTGAAATTTAGCCACTTTTCATTCTTCAAAAAGAAAGATCAGCACAAGAAAATCTCCAGTCCTTCCTATTGAAGTAGCATGGGCAGCCATCTTGTCCTACCCGGAACATGATATTACTCGTAGAGGAAAATTAAAGGAGCCTATTCCTGTATCCCTAACAGTGCCCCATGGAAGCTTGACAGAGCATAATGAAAAGAGGTTAATTAGTTACCACCTACATGGCTAAACATGCAGTGGGAAAGTATAGCCAAAGAGTAAAATGATCATATTATAAGCCCGTTTAGTAGTACTACCAGGACTCTCAATCTGACCGGGTTATGCCAGGAGACCTGGTATTTCTAGTAACACACAGTGTTTTCTCTTGCCTAAAATCCACAAATATCTGTCTCCATAATACAGTAGGCGTTTGCCCTTCTGATACTTACCCAAAACACATAAAACCATTTTATTGCTGTTGTTATTGTTGTTGTTGTTGTTTAGTGCTACCTATTGCTCAGTCTTTGTTTTTGTTTCACTTTGTTCATGGCTTAGCTTAACTGTCAACTTGTCATAACCTACCTTCTCCTAGGAAGAGACTCACAATGAGGGATTGCTTGCACTGGGTTGACCTGTGAGCATGTCTGTGCAGAGGGTTGTCTTAAGGAAGTTAATGTTCTGGGAAGACCCAGAGCATTGTGGGCAGCACCATCCCTGAACAGGGGCCTTTAACTGTAGTAAGAGTGGAGAACTGAGCCAAACATAAGCAAGCAAGTGAACACGCCTGCTTTCATTTCTTTCTGTTCTTGAATGTGGATGTGACAAGGGGATCCCAGCGATTGCTCCTGTGGTTGCCCTGGGACAATGGACTGAATGTAGCATGGGATTGGAATCAGAATAAGCCTCTCTGCCTAAATGGCATTTTGTCAGTGTATTTTAACATCACAGCAACAGAAACGAAACCAGAACACCGCCCAAAGACTATTCATAAAACCCACTACTCAAATAGCTAAATTAGCCCACAATTTTAAAAATAATATTGGAATATATACTTTGCCTTGAAACAGTTGTGTCTTAAAACTGCTGAGCCCTAGATTTGGTGATTATTGTATAAGATGGAGTCCATATTATGTGTGCTGAAGGTTGAGGCTGTTGTCATGTAACAAATGCAGACAAATTCAATGAAGTCTAAGTATTGTCCAACCTGACTGATTTTCAGGAGCAAGTATCCCAAGGAGGCTTGACTGTGGGATTTTAAAACCAGTGGCTGGTGTCTGGTCTTGGCTACTCGATTGTGTCCCTTCCTGGGACCACTTGAAGCCATATGCCTACTTCTTTCATTTAGTACCTGAATTTTAACCACTCATCAAGTGTGTATTTTCTGGAGTTGAGCAGTTCTAGATTCTGATGATGCTTCTACAAGATTTTAGGCCCCAGCTAGACAAAGATCTACTTCTAATAAGCTCTTTGGACCAGGCAGGAAGGACCTTCTACCCAAACCACTCTTAAGTAGGTCTTTTTTTGTTTGTTTATTTGTTTTTTTTTTAATGGCATCCCCTGAATAATGAATGGTAGGTCAGATCACTCCTTTGTCTTTGTTCATCTCAAAGCAGATACAGAAAGAGATATCTAAGTAATCTACCATGGCTGTATTGGTTCCTTTTTGGAGGGGAGAATGTGGAGTGGAGACCATTAGTGATAGCTAGTCAAAGTGCAGAGAACAAATGACTCAAATAATCAAGCTATGTGCCCAGCCCTAATTGATGCATCTGTAAACACAATACAACTGCTGTACACAAGTTTCAGGGAACCATGTGGAAGAAGGGGAACAAAGATAATAAGAGCTAGAGGACTAGGATTTCGGCTATAAGTTTCTGCCCCCTAGCCATGATAGAAAATCTGTACCTCTGAAATGTCAAAATGGCTGCCTAAAAAAGACCTGAATAATTCCAACAGCACTGTGACATTCTAGTGTAGACAGGGGAGATCTCATGCACTTCTCTCTAGAGTAAGAGCTAGAGCAGTTAGCAACCTCTTAGAGAGGGGGAATTAGCTTTCCTCAGGGAGGAGCTGCCATTTGTAACCCAGTAATTATCAGCCCTAAAAACACACATGCAAGCCATACTAAATGTATGCAACAGGATATATTTCTATGCTTACTCATTTATATGTATATATAACAGCAACGGTTAAAGAGGATGAGGGAATGAATCTGAAGGGAGGCAGACATGGAAGCATAAGAAGAGAGGGAGAAATAATGTAAGTTATATTTTTATTAAGTTAATGAAATTCTTAAAAATTTGAAAGAAGCCAGAAAAGGGAGTCAGACTCCTATTACAGATCTTCACAGGCATGTCTGTGAGTCCCAGATTGTTCATGGAATGCTGTAACCTTACTCTCCAGAGCTGCAGCTTGGTCTTACGAGCTGTAACCAGACGCCTTAACCAGTTTTATTATTGTCTGAATGGCAGGGAAGACACAACTGGAGATTAGACACACAGTGGCCCACACAAACTTCACCAGAACTACGCCCTGGGTAATTTTTCTTTGAATGGAGCAAATTAAGTGCAGAAAACTGTAACACAAGAAACTCCGCCTAAATGTAAGACTTTATTCCCCAAATATTTCATAGCAGTCCATTGCCCTATACTTCTATGCTGGTTACCACCTAGCCTGGTATTCTCTTGAAGTATCATCAGCTAACCTATTCTAAGCATACTTTTCCTATAAGAAAACTAATGAAGAGTCAAGAAGGTGGTTACAAGCTCCCCAGTGTAATCGTTCTTCTGAATACTTAAGAGGACAACAGTGGTAATAAAGTTCGTTTCTCATAGACTATGCTAATATTTTAAACAAAAAAATAGTGGAGAGCCAACCTGGTGGTGCAACCAAAGCTTGTTACTTAACTAATTAATAGCAATATGGTGAATATTGTTGAACATGGGTTGAATATAGTTTTTAAAAGAAAGTTAATTAGTTGTCAGATTATTAATATTAGGAAATTTATTTCATCCAAATGATGACTTTGTTTTTTTTTGGGGGGGGAATGAAGCACCTGACCATACGTGTTCTTAAAGTCCTATGTATCTACCGCTGACTGATGGGAAAGACCTCCTTTAGACAAGCCATTGTCTCTAACTGCAGTTGACAGCTTTCTCTAGTACCACTCAAGCAAAGCAAACCGGCCTGACTCATGATCTGCCTTGGCTTCTAAGCAGTGAGGTTTATGATCCCTGCCTGATATTGACGGTCATACTGCATAATCCCTGTCAAACATGGCAACAAAATACAGACACATAAATCAAGCCTACCCAGGGTTCTTATCTGCCTGGCTTGGCTGCCACTATAATCCTTTGCTACTGGATTAGCCCACAGCTCTAGATGGCCTTATTTCTCTTTGTTGGATTACCAAAGCTCCACTCGAGAGGAATAGGCTGTCTTCATGACAAAACATCATAAGTACAGTTTGCTATATATTGAGAAAATAGGAAGAAGTTTTCTGTGGAAAAAGATCGTTAATTGTCCCCTAAACATAGACCCCCTATTCTGTTTATTCCTGTTACTATCACAGAAGAGAATAGTATATAGTATATGGTTATGTAGTTTTTTCATACAGTACGGTCTTGAGGAGGCACTGTGCTATTGAAATGAACAAGTAGAAATACCTGATAGATCTTTTAGGTAGATATTCTTTGACTTTAGTTTATTGTCTGAGAAGAGAATTTCTGCCTCTTAATTTTTTAGATAGATATGGCATTGTTTTCTCATTTATTAAGATGGAGAAAGAACTCTCTATATGCAGAATTGGTTTTCATCTATATGTAGAATTAATTTCCTTATATTCTAATATAACTTAAGGTTTAAAAACTAGATTCATAAGATATTCAAGAAAATAATGAATGAAGATTAATTAGGGAATAGTTTTTTAAAATATTGGTGGTCAGAATAAAATCTACACAAATCCTAAACAGTTACAGGTTTAAGATATAAAATAAATAGTAGTTGAAAGTTGATTAGACTAAATATCTGAGATTCCTCAATTTAAACCATGCCTGTCTTTAAAATGGACGTTTCTCTTCCTTGTTAGTGAGTTACACATTGCACCTCTCAACAAGCTGAATACCTGTAATCAATATTGCCCAGTCTTGGCTCATGCCTCACCCCTCTTACCGATTGGTGTCCCCACTCCATAGCCTTTGGAGTCTATGAGGCCCCCGATCTGAGTGAGGTTGCAGTTCCTCTGTGTCACATATTCAATGCTGGTGGACTCCATCAGCAGGGCGTAGTCGGTAGTGAGCACCCTCTGGATCCCTTCGTCGCTGTTTTTAACCAGTGCGCTCTGCTGTCTACTACTCATGAAAGCCCACATTTTCTCATAGGTGGAGATCTTTGATTTCTGCAGAAAGAACAAAAGGACACCCACCAGCAGAAGAGTGCTGAAAAAAAAAATATGACCTAAGGTTGTTCACCATCCTACTCGGTCAAATAATAAAGGGGAAACCCTCTGTATGTGGGGAACTGGAGGGATGACTTTGGGACTAGAGGTAGCTGAGAAGAGAGCATTCAGTAACAAAGAGAATATGGATATACTTAGATCGATATGGAAGAAAAGACGTTGGCAGATGGAAATCATGGCTCAAGGTTTTCTTCTCAAGTTTTAGTTAGGAAAAAAAGAACACAGGCTTCGGTAATAGTGTTTGTCTAATGAATGGTTGACATTGGGAATAGTACTTTACAGTCCCTTGGGCCAAGCTGAGTCTCTCTGCCTCCAGACTTCTATTCATTGACTCTACTTTCCTTTAGTCACTGGATAGCGGTCACTTCATTGTTTCTGGGCATGGAAGTTCCAGTGGCTGGCCAGAACTACTGTGCTAGGGATAGCCTGGGATAGCCTGGGATAGCCTGGGATATGTCACTTGCTTCTTCTGCTTCTTTTCAAAAGAAATGCATCCATGGTTAAATTTTCTACAAAGTGAAGCATGTAAGTGCTCTTTTCTAGTTGGTATTCAAACCAGAAGCCTCTCCCTACTTTTTATGTATATAATTTCTCATTGCAATCATTTTTTTTTTTTAGATAACAAGGACTGCATATTTTCATTTGAAAGTGTTCTATGATTTTCGTGTCTTTTATTCAGCTTTTTGGTTGAGTCAATAATAGACTATATGATATATATGCAGCTATACATAGACACAATTACCTCATTATCTCCTTTTCTTTGTTAAAACATACTGCCTGCATTTCCATATTGCTTAGATATGAATTTCCATTCTTTTGAATATCTATGATTAGGCACTTTACATTTTTACTCTGTAATTTCCATAACGTTTCAAGTTTTTCCCCTGAATTTGTCTTCATTTGCATCAGTACACTCTCCTATTTATTTCAGGGATCAATGTCATCATGGGAATTACTGATGTTTTCAAGCTAACACTGGTTCTGACACATGTAGATG
The DNA here is from genome assembly GCA_030674055.1 of Rhabdomys pumilio. Classification (NCBI taxonomy): domain Eukaryota; kingdom Metazoa; phylum Chordata; class Mammalia; order Rodentia; family Muridae; genus Rhabdomys; species Rhabdomys pumilio. The sequence continues at coordinate 66,852,674 of JANHMN010000011.1, forward strand.
CCTTGGCAAGGTCAGGGAGTATCATTCTAGGGGTAGAGAGAAGCTTCAAACAGGATTCGGGGCTGCAGACACCGAATGATACCTTGTGAATCAGCTCTAGTGCTGTTCATGCTCAAATGTTCCCAACTTGGTTGACTCCTAAGTCTGTGTAAGACCTGTGTTAACAGAATAGGTCTTGTAAGTTGGGGAGGTGGGAACAGATGGCAATAGGTCGGATTGTTAGGCATTTAAAGAGCCCCCGTGAGAAAGATCTTATGAAACAGACACAATTCAATGCACATACCTTGTACAAGGTGATGATTTATGGGATCCATTCTATCATGATGAAGCTCCTGAGACTAACTCCATAGCCCCAGGGGATCTGCAAATCAGAGCTAATGTTTCCACCATAAAGGTATGTCCTGGGTACCAGGGCGGATGCTTCATTTGTTGTATGGTTTCAGCTTTAAAGAGTCTGATACTACTAAATTCTTAATGAAGAGAAGCGGTACTTATACAAAAGCAGGGAGGTCACTCTGTCTTTTCTGTAGCAAATGTATGGCTGGGAGAGTTATTCCGTTATCAGGAAACTACCTTGAGGGGAAATAATTTTCTTTGAAGCATGAAATTTTAAAGTTATCAGAGACTTTAGAGATAGATTCACTTAAACTATCATTTTTATAGATGAGAAACTTTTGGAACAGACTGTTTGAAGACTTTAGAAAAAGGCAGTGAAAGTTAACATCAGAACAAATTCTAGACCCCAGGAACCCCAATATTTCATTCAGTGTTCCTTCCACTGATCCATGATGACTTGGGTGAGGTAGATGTCTATATTGCCAAAGTATTTTGACCATGACTTTAGTCTTACTTAAACTACATAGCATTTTTAAAAGTACCTTCATCTTCCATAGAGGTTTGTCTAGTTGGTTTTATGTTGGTACAGCATAGACATCAGCTTCCAAGTAAAAACTTCACAGACTATTTATTTTTTATTATTTTAAATTTATTAATCCGAATTTTGTGGCTAGAAATATGGAATTTTGCTTTGTAGAAGTTAAAGTCATAAAATTATGGCCATGCAAAGAAAAGCTCTCCAGAGACTGCCCCACCTAAGGATCCATCCCATCTGCAGACACCAAACCCAGACACTATTGCTGATGCCAAGAAGTGCTTGCTGACAGGAGCCTGGTATAGCTGTCTCCTGAAAAGCTCTGCCATAGCCTGATCAATACAGATGTAGATTTTCAAAGCCAATCATCAGACTAAGCTTGAGGACCCCAGTGGAGGAGTTAGGGGAAGGACATAAGGAGCTGAAGGGGTTTACAATCCCATAGGAAGAACAACAATTTCAACCAACCAGATTGCCCCCACCCCAGAGCTCCCAGGGACTAAACCACCAACCACAGAGTACACACGAGGGGACCTGTGTCTCCAGCTGGATATGTAGCAGAAGACTGCCTTATCTGGCATCAATGGGAAAGGAGCCCCTTGGTCCTGTGAAGGCTGATGTCCCAGCATAGGGGAATATTAGGGTGCTGAGGCAGGAGTGGGTAGGTGGGTAGGGGAGCACCCTCATAGAAGCAGGGGGAGGGGAATGGCATGGGGGGGTTTCAGAGAGGAAACTGGGAAGGGGAATAACATTTGAAATGTAAATAAATAAAATAACCAATAAATGAAATAGCAAACAAATAAATAGAAAAAAATGGCCATTTTATCCATAGTAAAATGGATAAAAGTCATGCAGTCACTGGGAGATAGTGGATTTTCAATCCCTGGGCATCTACCAAGAGAAATTTTTGCTAGGAAGTTTCACTTGGGGATTCTCCAAGCTCGTTGCTCTGTTTTCTAGATCAGGTCCTTTACAGAATGTGTCTTTGGCTAAGTGACTCCCAGAGGTCACAGTTGGTAGCTAGATGAGCCACTAAACCAAAGGCATCTTTCTCACTTCTCCCCTATTTCTATCTACTGTAAAGCTGTGCTCAGTAAAGTTTATACTTTTCTCAGGTCCTAAAATAGCATTTTCAGAGTAAATTTGGCGTGTGCTTTCTAATAGATAATTTTGTTAGTTTTCAAGATGAGAATCTTATCACTTCTTCAGAATATGAGTACGCTTTGCCAAAATTATTGTAAATGCTAAAAGACCAAACCGAGTGTTTAAATGACAGCTTTGCCTTTCCAGATCGTCTGTAGCCCAAGTCAGCCTCCTAAATCATTCTTGATAATGCAGGATATTATTAAACCATGGGAGCAGTGATTGCCTCTCATTTCACTGAATCTGTCAAAAGCCAATTAGGACACTTGGCTCCATAGAGGACACGGGCTCAGATGAATTGCTTAGGCCGGTTTAACTTGATTATATATCTGTCTTTATGCCAATAAACACAGTTGGCAGATAACAAGCATTTCTAATCTGTTAGAGGGCAGGGTCACTGTAATAACGCTGATGATCGCTTATTTCTTACTCCCCACCCTGTGACGCGTCCAGGCTGAGTACACGCTGGATGGTGACTTACGGTTGGCGACTTACAGTTACAAGTTGGCAGTCACAAACTGTTGACAGTAGTGATAACAATGGGCACAGACAGCATTTACCATGTAACATACCTGGCTCTGAGCATGGTGCACACGCTCATTCCTTTAATGAGGAAGGTACCATTAAGAGTTCAGCTTTACAAATGCAGAAAAAGAATGCCACACCGAAAAATGGTAAAGTTGGGGTCTCATTTCAGTACTCTTGTTTGAGAGTCTAGGTTTTTCATCAGAGGGGATTCATTTTTTGTTCAAATAATTATAGCCAGGTGAATATTTCAGCAGAACTAACTCATCGTCCAAAGAAATCGCTCAAGTGTTAAATCTCTCAAGTGTTTGTAAGCAGCTCTCTATTTTAGGAGAGATGTTGTGGATCTTGCACGTAGCCTATCACACATGGAGAGTAATGACTTTCAATAGGTTCTATTTATTTAGACAAAAATTCAGTGTTTCAAGACACGCAGATATGGAACCTTGAAGACAACGTGGGTATAGTTTATACTTTATCTTGTCCTTCCTGTATTTGTTCTGTCTATAGTTCTGTTTTCAGCTACAGGGTTTTCGTGACAGGATGTGAGGATGGGCAGAGTTCGGTAGTATAGTATGATTCTAAGTATGATTCTAAGATTGATAGAGCCTCCGATTATAGAAACATCTTTCCAATGTTTCATTTCTATTGAGATAAGCATCACTTATCTCAGCATTTCTCCCAACTGAATTATAGCACATCTACAGGGAGAAAATATGGTCCCATTATTCAGTAGAATCAATACGTGTGAAATCCTGCTTCAGGCCACAGTATCTGAAGGTCCTATGTATAGATCCAGATTTACACATTTTTTTTTCACTGATTTTCATAAACGTACACACATTCACATTAGGAATATGCTATTGAGATTTTCTCTTTCGCATTGTGTCAAAAGTCACCTTCTAAATGTGCTATGTGCCATACAGAACACATCAGTGATCAAAATAATTCTGTATTAAGTCTTTCCAGTAGATGATTGGGAAATCCTAATTTAAAAAAAAAATACCTCTAGAAGTTAACAAAGGATTTTGTCAATTCAGAGTTCAATCTGAAGAAGCCAACAGACAGAGGAGAATGCCTGCCAACTGAGGAGTTGCCTGACAACTATTTCATTTACTACAATGAAATTTCATGAAATGGTAATTTCGCACACTATGGTAAAACACGATTTAATTTAACAATCATCATTTGAAGCAAGACCATTAGAAGATGTCATCTGTGGTGTTGTGGGGGCTCTGCCTTTCCAGATATGATCATTGTGTCAGATCCTACTCTTACCTTGAATCAATAGAAAGTGATGACATTTGAAGATTCTCTAAAACTTTATAATTTCATTGGTTTCCTTCAGAGAATTCTCCTGATGAGACTTAAATATCTTTGTTCAAATCTGTCGCGTGTTTTTCTCCTGTCTCCAGTTAAAAACTGCTATATTACAAGCAATATACCAGACTTTTTTTAAAAGGTTAAGTTAAATTGAGCTTATAGATATTTCCTTCCAAGCGAACACATTTTTATCTTCTGACTCTAATAGTAAAGGAACCCAAGTTTTCAAACAAGAAGATTTTATGGGAAGAGCGTCCTCCTATGTAGAAAACTTTATGGACTCTCTCTCCTCTTTTGTTTCCTGATGGTTTTGTCTGAACTCTGTCTCCCTGTGATAGCTTCAGTTCCACAGGTGCTGGGCTCAGTGATTTCCTTGAAATAGCTTTAGCTTTGCCGATGGCACTAACCACTCGCTGCAGAGAGATTATAAAGGTTACCGTTTCTAATTCCCACAGCTGGTTCTAAGTCCATAGACCATGAAAGCCAGAAATGACAAGTCTGTGATGATTTTTTTTAATACCCGTTTTATCCACGTCATTTCAGGCAGAATGTAGATCTAATCTCTGTAATCCCCTGGCTTGAGTCTGGGAGGACAGTGACTTTTTACAAGGCCAGATTCTACTGAGAAGTACTTCTTACATGACTACTGCATAGCCAATTTGACCCACAGGAATTCTTATGTTCATCTCACTCCCTGTCTGTGGAATGAGAGTGGTACTGTATCTAACAGGTTGTACCTGGCATGTGTGGCTATTGTACTTCAGATATCCAAGCTTTGCAGGAGAATTTAAACCTTTCCCCCTCATACTTTCTACCCTGCCAGAGTCCAGCTTTGATGCTGACATTTTAGAGACACCGGGAAAAGAACTGAGTTAAATTGACCTGCCTCGAGGGACTCTAAGGATCAGCCTTTCCTGGTTCCTGCTCATCAGTCATATGGGAAATGTCTGTCAATGCAGTGAATGTGTTCAGAAAAGGCTTCCAAACCCCGGGACTACTGTCTGGCAAGGTCACTGGATGTTTTTCAGATCTCAGGTCCTGGTACTGGCTTGGGATTTAGCAGAAGGCACGTGATCTAGAGATCAGTGAGCAAAGAGGCTGATGAAAGGCCAGAACAGGGTAAAAATTTAAGTCTACAGAGAGGGAAACTGTGAGAAATTGATGATAATGGTGATAGCTTTTAAATTGCTTACCATTTGATAAGGAGTTGGGTAAGCGTATTCCCTCCATTAAGTTCCGTAACCCTGAAAATCATCTCATGGCTGAGATGTTAGCTTCCATTTGCAGGCGGGGAAGTCAAGGTATCGAGAATTAAAGTAACATGTTAAGATCTACATAATTAATTAGTGAGAGTCAAGATCTGAGTTCAGGCTATACGGCTCCAGATGCAGCATATCAGTGTTTCTGTGGAGGCTTTAATGCATATCTTCACATTTGGTAATGTGATAGTAGTCAGGTTTCCTGAGATAACCTATGGTATTCCTTATGTGTGAAACATGCATTAAAACCAATACCCTCCCGGGATGGTGGTTCACAGAAGGCATCTATAAATAATTGTTTCAGGCCTCACTTATCTCCTTATATCTTTGTATAAAAAGTAATCTTTTTTTTGGGGGGGTGACTTACTATATTGTCATTGGGACACAAAAGTTTGGTACATTCCATTGTTTAACAAAAGCAATCAATGGAGCTGCGACAGGAGAAAGAACAGCTTTGTGCAGACGCACGATTTCTAGTTTCTAGGAGAGGTAGAGAAATAATCATGTCCTCTATGGAAGGAAAGGTGTAATCAGATGTTGTAGCTATTAGTTCTCTTTGCTAGAAAGTGCAGAAACAGGTCAGGCAGGTGTAGGGGAGTTAGAGCCACGCTGCATCCACGGACCTTAACCTGTGTTCTGACTGTTTCCTGATTTTGCCTCCTGTGATGTTGATGGTGGCCCCAGAAAATCAAAGGAGTAGCAGGAGCCTTACCTGTTCAGAGTCTTGCAGTGATTAAAAGGGATAAGCCATCTACCAGCAGAACAGAGGGAAAACAGCATCATAGTTAACACTGGGTTGCTAGCCAGCCTCATTTCATCCCAAGTACTAACAAAAAAGTTTGTTGAAAGTCTGCTGAGTCTGTTGAATTATTGAATTATAAATTTTCTGACTGATAAACTTGTCTATAAATATAAAGGCAGTGGTGGCACATCCCTTTAATCCCAGCACTCGGGAGGTAGAGGCAGGTGGATTTCTGAGTTTGAGGCCAGCCTGATCTACAGAGTGAGTTTCAGAACAGCCAGGGCTACACAGAGAAACCCTGTCTTGAAAAAACAAAAAATAAATTTAATAATAATTAAAGTCTTGATAAGGAGAACACAGCAGTCCCCTGATACCCAATTTCCTAAACAAAATGAACAGTACCAGGACGGCTGGTGAAGTCCTTGGCCTTTTCCTAACGATGGTTTGCTAATTGTCCTTGTAATGAATGTCACACTTTGATAAAATAGACTATTATATGATCCCCAGTGATTAAAACTTTAAGACCCAGAGTGCCCAGGAACTTCTGAAAATACATTGTGTAATAAATATCAGTTCTCTGACCTTGGCCAAACAAGTACAGTCATTATTTTCCTTATGGTCAGTGTTCCTAGAATTTCAGGATATCTATTTAGAGTTTTCTGGAACTTTGTGTAAAATAAGCTACATCTCAATTTCTGTCTGTCTTTCTCTCTCTGTCTCTGTATCTCTGTCTTTCTCTCTCATATAGTCTTTGAAGACCAGTGTGTTTCCACATACAAATGACTCAATGAAAAAAAGTATAGAAGGCTTCCAATCTAAGACATGAGTTTCCATGACTTAGTTTTTCCTTAAATGTCAGTCAGGGGGCTACAAGAGGACTCTGAAGTTAGAACACTTACTGCTCATCCAGAGAACCTAAGTTCAGTTCCCAGCACCCATACTGGGCAACTCACAACTTTCTGTAACTCTAGTTCCAGTGCATCTTTTTTTTTTTGCTTCTCTGAGCACTTACACTCATGCATACACTTGTACACACACACACACACACACACACACACACACACACTAAATATATACATCTTTAAAAAGTCAGCTAATCCACACATCCAGAATCCAGATAATGGAATAGGGAAACTCACTTGGGCTATTTTAGCAACATACATTTTGTTGATTAAAAAAAAAATTGAGAATTGAATACAGGTATTTTAAAATATACGTTATCATGCTGTTTGTGAGAACGTCAAAGTCTAGAAGAAAATGCCAATGGGTTTTGATTTAAATGTTTGCAAGCAATTTTCAGCCACACTTTGGAGACAACACTTTAGTAAAAACATCCCTTGAAACTAGTGCTTGACAGTAGCATTGTGTGGACAGCTTTCCTTATTAAATTCTGGTAAGTTATTTTATTTTAAGCTGCTATTGTAGATATAGAATAATTCTTGGTTAGTGTGATGACTTGGAGGGTAAAAATACTTACAACCAATTCTGATAATCTTGGTTCCATCCCTGGAATCCACAGGGTGAAAGCAGAGAACTAAGTCCTGTAAGTCTTCCTTTGACCAACACACTCATCATGACATGCCCTCTCTAAACAAGTATATACATAAATGTAAAATATTTAAAAGCAAAACAAAACAAAACCACCTTCCTATAGTCTGGAGAGTAAATGTGAGGGATAAGTACATTTTGTTTGGTTGTGGATTTTGGCAATAGCCCTGGCTCCTACAACTGCCAATTCTTTAGTTCTGGAATGGTTTGAACGCCCCTGCAAATGAAGGAACAGGTTACTGCAAGGGTACTGAGGGCTGTTTTGGGAAAAGACTTTCACTGTAGTGTGATTTGATGTGAAATGTCTTTTTCATGACTGAGTAGTCTTTCTGTTTCAGCTTCAGCCACCAGCTAGAATGTGCTAGGCTCACCACTCAGGATTGCTTCTTACTTTCGCTTAAGTCAGTGGCTCTCGGCCTTCCTAACGCAGTGACCCTTTAATACAGTTCCTCATATTGTGGTGACCCACAACCATAAAGTTATTTTTATTTGCTACTGTTACGAATTGTAATGTAAATATTGGACATGCAGGATATCTGATATGCATTCCCTGTAAAATGGTTGTTTTACCCCCACACCTCTCAAAGGGATCTCAACCTACAGATTGGGAAATGCTAACTTAAGAGGGAAAGGCAGGAAGAAATGGAGGCCTGGAGGCACAGTAAGGGTGACAGTGATGGGATTGAGTCCTTGTCCTTGAAACTGCTGTCACTGAGTGACTGAACTCTCTGGCTGAAACTGTCCCAACAGCTAAAAGGCTGAGATACTTCTTTCTCTTGTAGGATAGCCTAGATTATGGACTCTTGAAGCTGTACCCTCTGAAGCTTTCTGACAGCTTGCTTCCCCCAAGGGGAAAATAAAATCAGATTCAGTACTTGTTTTCGTTGTGCAAATAAATTCTTTCTTGATAAACAGGGTTCCTGGGCCACAGACTGACTCATAAAGTGAGAGACTTGGCAAACAGGGACTCCTCTTCTGCAGGTGTGTGTTTCTAGCCTCCTGTCCTCTCCCTGCATGCATGTGTGCATGTATGTGTGTACATGTGTGTGTGTATGTGCATATGTGTCTGCTTGTGCTTGTGTGCATGTGTGCATGTGCACATGTATGCATGTGTGTGTGTGCACATGCATGTGGGTATCTTTCTGTCTGGATGTCTATTGTCTCTGTCTGTCTCTTTTGAATAATATATTTTACGTGTTTTTCATTTACTGTGAAGATGTTTTTAATGGACCTTGTATGTACTAGTCACTAGTTTGTACTGTGAATATATATTTGACTGCCTACTATGTACCAGTCACTAGATTGTACTGTGAATATATTTTTGACTACCTACTATGTACCAGTCACTAGATTGTACTGTGAATATATTTTTGACTACCTACTATGTACCAGTCACTAGATTGGGTTCTGGTTATGCAATAGTAAAACAAAATATTAGTTCTCCATCCTTGAAGAGAAAACTTCCTAGAACTCTTTGAAGTTGACCTAACTTTGCTCAAGTTAGGTCAGGTCTACTGTTCACAGAGCAGTCCTCCTGCACTGTTGGTAGTGTGCATCTGAAAGTACCTGGGCTCTCCTCTGCTCATGTATTGTATCAGTCCTCTTCCTTGGGGCAACCATTCTGGCTGTGGTGGCATGGGAAATCAGAGCAGCCCACTTCCCTATACTTCCAGATTCCTTGATAATGTCGAGCAAACAAATCACTTTAGATAGTTCTCCAGAAACACATATTTTACTTTGATACTTTTTCCTCTGTCTCCTGTGCCTGGCCAGTGACTTCCCCTGTCTGTGACAAAGACCATAATGAAAGTTTACTTTGGTAAACTCTTCACAGGACTGATTTTAGGAAAATACCAAACTTTTTAGAAACTTGGGACATCTCATACTTACATACACCTATTATTCTTATGACATCTCCCTCCAAGGGAAACATAACCTCTGTGATATATACATTTACCAAATTACTGACTGTGTCCTTAATATGAAAATATTTTTTTTAAAGTTTTTCTTTTTAAAAAACATAAAAAGAAAAGTATATACTACCTTTTCACATTAGTCTGCTGCAAAATCAGTTTCTAGGCATGGTTACCTAACATTGGTTTCTGTTCTCATTGCAATCATGGTTAATGTTCTTCACTTGGGAAATGCGTGGAGACGACTACACAGTGAATCCCCCTTTGGCCTTCTTCTCCGGTAATCTTTGTTCCTTAATTAGTAAACTTCACAAGTCCATTCAGACCGTGCTGACACGGTCTTCATTTCTCGGAATCTGAGTGTCAAGTTTGCAAAGGTGCTTTTAGGTTTTGCTATGGTTACAAACGCTGCTTTATAACCAATTCATAAGACTATTTCGCTATACTACTAATCTTTATGTTCTATAGTTTTAAAAGAAAATTAGCAGGAAAAATATTAGCTTTCATCCTGAAATTAAACCTATGTGTTGTTGGTTCTCTTACTATGTCCCAACTTGTCACCCATGTCCGTGATCCCCCTTCTAGGCCTTCACTCACACACTCTCTCTGCTTTCATGTCTCTTGTGCCCCCATGTCCTCCTCTGCTTCCATGACACCTCCCTCTATTCTCCTGGTCTCATATCTAGTTTCACAGACTGACTTTTATACACACACAGGCATTGTGAGCTGGGGACACACATGGCAGACAATATTCTACTCTCGTTTGCCAGAATCTGTTTCCTTCCTAGTTAGCTCTATCCATTATTACATGAATATCATGATTTCATTTTTGTTTACAGTTAAATGTTGGTGGATATCTAAGCTGGTTTATTTCCTTGTTATTGTGAATAGAGCTATCATGCGTGTGGAGTTTGTGTAGTAGGACATAGATACCTTTGGGTATATGCCCAAGAGTGATACAGTGGGGCATAGAGTAGTTCTATGTTTAATTTTTGAGACTATGTACTAATTCCTATAGTGGCCATACTATGCTATACTCTCAACAGGAGTGAATAAGGTTCCCTTTCCCCCCACACCCTTATCACCATCTGTTGTCATCTCTTTTCTTTCTATGTGGCAGCCATTCTGACTGTAGTGAGATGGGATACTGGAGCAGTTTAAACTCGTATTTATATGTTCATCAGTGTTTCTTAGTAGGAAGCTTCAGCCCCTTTGTTAGACAAGACCAGGCATGTGACTACGCAAAGTGTTCAGGTCCTGGAACTCTTTTCTTCATTCATAAAGTGAAGTGCCGCACCCTATGGTTGTTAACCTACTGGGTCTATTAGAATTCATTTTATGGGAGTTATCATAATTGATATTTGATAATAAAGCTACCAAGGCTTGCTCCATAAGCAAGGCAAAAATCAGTGTCATTACTGTTAGTCACTAATTAAAAAGACCTGGGTAGTGAAATGGACTTGGTCATAAAACCCAACCCAGTTTAACACCATTCTCCTGTGGTGCTCATAAAGTATTTATAGCTTATGGATAGCTTCAGACACCGCCAGCTCCCTGGGAACTTTTTGATTTTAATGTTACAACTTAGTTTCAAGAACAACATATGTTTATGTTTTTTGTTTGTTTTTTGGCACATTCTTGTATCTTGTAAGTACTAAACAGAAAATATAATGCTATTTAAATCTTTACCTTTTTGGAAGCATGATTAGATTCTATTCAGGAAGTATAACTGTTCAAATATAAAAACCAGAGTGTGGTTGTAGGGTGGGCAGTTAAGACACTGCAGAGATTTATGACCTGAGTTCAATCTCTGAGACCCATAGACTGAGGAAACCAACTCGCACAACTATCCCCTGACTGACAGACATATGCCATGCTCAGTGGATACAGTCCTAGGCACCATAAATAATATATATATATATAAATTTTTTAAGGCCAGAGGGAATACTAATCTGTTGATCTGGGTTTACTAAACTGGCATTCAGGCTGAGTGTGGTGGTCCATGTCCTTGATTCTAATATTTGAGAGGTAATGGCAGGAGAATCATGACTTCAAGCCTTGGTTTAGCTACATGTTGAGTTTGAGGCCACCCTGGGCTACATAAAACCCTGTTTCAGCAAGGAGAGTTCATAGTTACTCACCAATGTGGGCAACAAGTCTACTTACAGAGGACTTTCTTTAAAACCATTCAAACCAAACTATAATTTATACAGAAATATGAAAAAGTCTCCGGCAACTTTGCAAATGCTATTTATCTTAATGGAAGAAATTTAATTATTTTCTTACTTGAAGAACTTTAAATGGAAATCAAATAAATGTTAGTTAGTTGTTTATGCTTTCTATTATATCTTACGGTAAAGAGACTATAAAATTGTAGCACAAAAAACAGGATAAATTTTCTTTAAAATGGTAATAAACTTACAAAAGTTTTTCAAAGAAAAAAAAACCCTGTTTCAGAAAACAAAAACAAATAAGTAAAAAGGCAAACAAAAATTTAGGGATCAAAGAAGGGACAGAAGAAGGTCTTTGTGATGAGGACATAGTTCCTTATAATGGGATTAAAGCATTAGAAACTCACGCCATTAGAAACATTACCCAATATCTTTTCTCCAGTTTAAGAGGCTTTTATTTTTCCCCACCATCACTCCGGCATGAGACAGACACTGAAAAGTTTTTGCAAGGTTCTTACCTTGAAGAAGGTCATTGTTGAGCCATCTCTGACTGCCCCATATTCTATCTTGGTTTGTTTGGCCAGATCGTCTGCAGAATCGATGGGGGATTCCATCCTCTCTACTGTCAAGAAGGCAGCCAGGTTGGCAGTGTAGGATGAAATGATGATTAGGGTGAAAAACCACCATATTCCTCCAACTATTCTGGTTGATAGAGCCTTGGGCATCAGCTCTGATCCTGTGACAGCATCATCAGAGTGAGAGTGTTAAACTGAGTCAGCAAGCAGAAGGACACATACACTGGTCATTATGCTAAGCAGAAGAGACTCTTCAATGACTATTTTGAATGAAGATGAAATGAATGTGTTTTATAGAAAATGGGACAAAATCTAAGTGATCCCTTCTTTAAGTCTTTAATTATTATCTCTGCTTATAACGAAAGTAGTAGAAATTGATGGCTGAAAATGGCTGAAAGTTTAGCTCCAAGATGGACTGTCTAAAATGTATTTAGTTGCTTAAATGTGAAGAGTTTATTCTCAGAATTCTGACCTTATTACTGTCTAATGCATTATTTAGAGGGACAAAGATATTCTTGGTATTTATATAACAATGAAATACTTTAAAATGGTAACATTTTTATATAAGGTTAAACAGTGTGAGAAACTTACAAAAGGTTACAGGTCATTCCAGTAATAACATGCAACTTAAAAATAAAAGATTGAGAATTTTCAGATAATGTGAAATGAAGCTCAGACATGCTTCTTCATGAGTCCTGTTTTGTTTCATGTTACTCTTAATGATATATATATATATATATATGTTATATATATAATACACATATATATGTGTGTATATATATAAAATATATATATATGTATGTGTATATTATATATAATATATATAATATACACATACATATATATATATATTTTTTTCTTCTAGTTTATAGTCTTGTTTGGCTGAAATAGAGTATGTTCTTCAAAAGACTTTGTTTTCGTCCTTAGATAAAGAACTGGTTCAAAACTGGCTGTTTTTCAGGGTGGTGAGATTTTGTATCTGGTTGGAACCTTTATTTAACTACTATTCAGGTCTCTGTTGCTTTTAAAAGGAAGCATGGAGATATGTAATGTGTATTGAGAAAGAAACGTGTTCTTTCCCAGAAGATGTTCTATTGGCCAAACTGTCTGAAAAGAGTCTGAATCAACTTTGAGCTGTGGATGTCTACACCTCAAACAGTCAAGTTGGAAGGGATCAGAAATACAAGTGACTTCACTTCAGTTGAATTGATTCATGAATGCATTTCAGTTACTCCATTTGCCTGAAACCAGCTCTCGGTGATGTGCACAGTATTATTTCCATGAACCTGAAATCATAGCAGAGTTTATATGTCCAGTTAAAAGAGGGAGAAGATAGCCCCCATTGAGTCTCAGAGATCTGAAAGGTTTGAGTACAGCAGATCAGACATAGGGTTTTGAGGAGTCTTTCTTTACACTAACTGGGTGTTTTAAAATTGTGTAGGTACTAATGATGTGAGATGGAAACAAAAATTAGAATTCTCTAGTCTTCAAATGAGTGAGTTTATTCTTAGGTTTAATCTACAAGCAGACACACGAATTGCTCACGAAATCAAAACCAGCTCAAAGCCGGGGATAAGCAGATGTAGGCTGGCAGAGTATCTGGGATTTGAATACAGAAATATTCTTTTAATACTCTTAGTGTTTCTGTGCTTGGCTCCCTTTGATGAGACAAATGGTTTCACTATCGTTTGTATGTTTGCATTCCCTTCTTTTGTTTGTTTGAATTTCGGTGTGTAACATTACAACACGTTTGTAACCATTTCCACTATATTGCCTCCAGAGACTTAGCAGAATAATCTGTTGCTGTTGTTTTTATCTTGTGGTTTAATAGGATTTATATGCCTATGGGTGTGTGCGCTTAAAGCCCAAGGTTGCCTTGCATCTTTGTGCTTAATTGATCCAGCAGCCTTGTAGCAATGTGATATTATTTTAGGTTTTTAGTTAGCTGCCATTAAAATACCATTTATTTTATAAAATAGCCATGGGAGATAAATATCACATTAAAGATACATTTTTTTCTTGCCTTATAGGTAGAGATTTTTTTCTATCGGTTCATCCTTGTGTTATTTTTATTGCATTTATGAAAATCTAGCTTTCAATTTCTCTGTATACACACATAATTGCGTACTGTATGGCAGTGGAAATGCACTTACAGATGAATAACTGACATGCAAACATAAATTTGTATTTTTGAACTTTAAAATAAGCATTTATAATTTGAGAAAAAAAATTCTTGAAAGTTTAGTGGAACATGTAGCAACCTAGTGAAACTGCATATTAAACTCTCATTAGATGGTATTAATGAATTTTCTCCATGTTGCTTTGTATTATTTTAAAATTTTTAGACCAATTCTGGGAGTTTCTTAAATCTTAATGTTATCTGATGTATTTCAACATGGCCTCCCTCAAAAAGAGATGACTTATGCATATTCAGTGTTCTAGATGATGACGTCATGAGAACGGTAATAGTGGAGAGTTAAACACCGCTGGAAATACTCAGGATGAGACAGTACTTGCTGGAGTCTCTTTAGTGCCTTTTATGGCAGACATGACAGCCAATCCTGATCCAGACTTTGCTCAGGCTCTGTAGAAAAGAGAAAGTCTGATCATCACATTAAAACAGAAACGCAACAAAGTGGTTCCCAATTTAATACAATGAGAGGCTCCTGCACACAGGGGAGAGCACGACAGAGGGTGTCTACCTGGTCCAACGCCATGTACCCAGGGCAGACGCACTGACAGTCATAAATGCTGTACTTGGAAATGCTTGTCGCACCTGACAAATGTTAGTCAACTTCTTCCATACAAGCAGAGTCTGGCTGGGGCTGACTGTCATGTATCCAAGGTAGTGGTAACTAATGGACACTGCATCCCACAGTTTGCTGTGGATGCTGGTAAACTCCAAAAATATGCGAGTGAGGTTTCAAAGCTGGACATTACGCATGTGACATTAGGCATAAAACTGCACAGGCCTGCAGCAGGCTCAGTGAAACCTGTGTGTATTTGTTTGTATTCAATTTCTGGAGAAGGTGTATTATATGGATGGGAGGAGGCCTCCTTCATTCTGAGAGTAATTGCTCATGAGATAAGTACCATGAAGAATTAAATGTGCAGGGAAAGTAAGGCATAGCTTCTAACAGGGGGTCTTGCAGGATTCGTAGCTCCATCTTATGCTTTAAATTCATACAAGTGATTTCTATTAAATCTGATTGGGTCTATACCCATTTAATGGTCCCCACAGTACTATGTATAATTACAAAAAATGTATTTATTTCTTAAGTTATGTAGTATTTCTATAACAAAGAACAACGCTGACACACACATATATATATATTTGTGTTCTCTCTCTGTCTCTCTCCCTTTCCTCTTTCTGTCTGTTGGATTCACATACTATAAACATTTCAAATGATATTACAACCTAATGAAAAGCCTTAGGTTGACTTCCAAATTACAAACATGGTTAATGTATATCCCAGTTGGGTTTTCTTATGCCAATTTATTTTGCAGCTTATTGTCAAATAAAAAAGATATTCCAAACACAACAGCATCTGTGACTTATGATTGTCTTAAATGAATGCATTTAATCATGGAAATATTTGGTAGACCATATGCTTGAAATCAAAGTTGAAGAAAAATCCAAAAAAACAAGATGGATTTCTTCCAAAGGTTAAAACAACTTCTCCCTCCTCTACAACAAAAACAAAAATCTCTGAAATCATAGAGCAAGGTAAAATATATTACATTTCTTTGGTTTTAGTTTTATGTCTCCAACCCCTACAGTTTACTGTTACTATGGTTACCAGTTTCAAGGAGATTGTCAAAGTTATTGGGCAGCTAAGGTGAATTTCTGGAGGGTTTGTCTGAGTGGCAATTAGGTGGAAGCTCTAGATCTTGTTAGCACCTGAAGGACTCCAAGTGAATTCAAACTTCCAGGGAGTTAAATCTCACTCCATTTAAACCTTTGATTTGTGAAGTTATGGCCGAGAAGGATAAGATTGACATGTCTATCTATGGAAATGCATTCATTCAACAAAAGTCTAAGGTTTTGTGATAGATAACCTACTCTGATAACTTGACTTGGATTCACCTAGGAGACACATCACTTGACATGTTGATGAAGATGTTTCCTGAAAAGTTTGTCTGAGGAGGGTAGACCCTGAGTGTAACAGCACCACTCTATAAGCCGAGGTTACAGATAACTAATAATAATAATAATAATAATAACAATAAGAATAATGATAATAATTATGGTAATAATTATTATCTAGGGGCAAAAATCTAGGGGCACAGCACTCATTGTTCTATTTGCTGACTGAAGACACAATATGACAGTTGTCCCAAGCTCCTGTTGCCATTTATTCCTCACCTGATTGGACTACATTCTTAATTATCAGTCACTACAAACCTTTTATTTCCTAAACTGCATCTATCAGTTATTTGATTACATCAGTGAGAAAATAATAATGTAAGTTCCTTATTCTTCCCTACTTCCAGGAAAACTTATGTCCCTTGTTTGAAAGAAGTGCTCTTTTCAGATACACAGCAAGGAAATCTTGTTTAGATTCCATTTCTGTCTTTGTCTTGAGAGCTGGCTAGGAAGTCCGTGGCTATGATTTTATATCCCTGGGTGTTTCTTTCTACTGTCTAGCTTCATGGTGGAGTTTACCAGCATGAAAGCCTGTCAGCAGACTGTGGGATGCAAGTGACAAAATGGGCAACCGGTGTACCTTGCTGCATGAGAGCTCCAACTCCAAACCAGAAACTATTTAGCAAAGTGAAATTGTTTTCCACCACGTCTGAGTCAGGGTTGCATGGGTGGGGGTTATACCACTCGTAGGGTGTGAACCTGCGATAGTTAACAGAGACAGTTTGTAAACATCAAATGCATACACGAAGCAGAGTAAAACCTGCCCGAGCAACATAGAAACCCAACAACTGAGCAGGGCCAATAGACCTTGTATAGCCACTTCCAGCTCTGCGGGACTAAATGCAGAAGTTCCGGGTGAATATTCACCACCAGCTCTCCGCTTCCGGATCAAACCCGTTGGCAGCTAGGATCACACTCCTCAGACCTATGCCTATTGAATTCTTCTGTGCTTTCATTCATTTCCATTTTAGTGAGCAACTGGATAACCATAAAGAAAGGATTTCTCATCCCAAGATTTGACCCCAGCAAGGGGCAACAAGAGCAGCATGGAATGCACAGGGATTGCACGGTTGAGCTATTATGTTGCTAGATGCTGTGAGGGTCACTGGCTCTTCTGGGACATTTATGGTTCCATGGACAGAAACGTATATAGATTCTAGTACTTTACCAATGATGCAGGAATAATAAAACCAAAATGAAAACCAAACATGAACAAAAAGCAGGCTGGATTTGGGGGCCATATAACTCTTATTTCAAAGACACTATATAGAAATATAAGCCTCAATTCTTTAATGAAAAGACAAAGTTTAAATTTGAAGCAATCATTAATATAGTATATTAGCATTAGCTCCAAGGCTTAGAGTAGGAACTTGGAAGCTCATGTTCTCCTTTTGATTTATTTTTAATTGAATTGTTTTCTAAATTATGCTCTGCAGTCTTGTAATCACCAACTCTGGTTAGGGGTAAAATGTTTTCTATGACATTATTATCGCTCTACTTGCAAGGGGCCATGGGTAATAAGTTTTTGGAAATACAGTGAATCATTGAGGAAAATCTACATGAAGAATTTGATTCAATTGCTTTGCCCTCAGTTTACCTCTTTATACACTGAGGAAATCTAGATATTTAGAAGTCACATTTAAAATAATAATTTGGGGAACTGATTACAGTTTTAGTCCTTTTTTTTTTTTTTTTTTTTTTTTTTTTTTTTTTAGAATCAGTCTGACTATTGTAATCCAGAGGAAGTGCCATCTGTAGCAGTATTTTAGGGAGCTACCCTAGCAAGGTGTGTGTGTGTGTGTGTGTGTGTGTGTGTGTGTGTGTGTGTGTGT
>JANHMN010000011.1:66879443-66896365 GCA_030674055.1 Rhabdomys pumilio
GTATATAGTCTGCGTGACACTCTTCACCTCTTGTTTGGGATTTTTGCATTTTAGTTCATATAAAGACCAAAAAAATGTATGACAAGGAAATGAAAGGGGCAGACTGGGTGTCACAGAAGTTACGTGCTCCTTTTACACAGCATAAAGTAAATTAAAGTGCTTTTGAATGTTCGCAGGTATGCGGCAGGGGTAGAGGATATTCACCATGCTTTAAAAGAACTGTTAAAAGAATTTATGGTTAAATCAGTCATTCGTCACACACATACATACACACATTTTCTAAGCTATACAGAGAAACATGCTGAATGATGCATCTTTGATTATGAGTTTGCAGAAAGTAGAAGGTTGGGCGCAAAGAATGGATGGACTTTTGATAACGGTTCGCCTGTGAGCCCCAAGATGCTGGCATGGGAAGTGTGGGCATGTCTTCCCTTGGATCCTGAGGGACATGTTAGCTTTCCCCACTGCCTTCAAGACTCAACCAGCAATCTCAGGAACTGAGGCCAAGTCACCTGAAGAAAAAAGGCGTTGCAAAGGTTGAAGAGATAAGAAACAAATAGAAAATACTTTCATCTATTTTGACTTTGCTTTTGATGGGAAAATAGCAATTCAATGTGCATAATCTCAATGTGCATATAAATAGCTCTAGAGATTCTGACTAGTTTATCACCTGTGTGAGCCAAAGACAGGCATTTCCTTAGCAGATTTACTTTGTCCATGCTATACACTCAGAGGAGCAAAAAAGGCAAAAGGCGAGGGCCTAGAGAAACAGATACTCTTTTAAGTAACTATAAGCTTTTAGGTTACAATAAACATTCTTCTCTGTTCCCTCTGGCCCATGTCCCATACACAATTATGGAGACAGGTAGCTGTTTTATTCTCTGTTAAACCAGCAGAGGAAGCCAGTGGAGTAATGCTCAAGCCAGGAAGAAGGAGAATAAGCAGCGTTTCTGAAATAGAAAACCCACATACATGTGGACTCTCAAAGCTGTGAGCTAATTGTTCTTCTCAAACATCTTAACACCCGTGATAGCCTTCCACATCTAGATTAATTGATCTTTGTTTGAATTAATGGTGTTTAGGGATAGGGTATGCAGGAAGAGGGCAGTTATAATCTGCCAAGGGAGAAGAATGTGTCCCAGTAAACGGAAACAATGAAACAGATAAGGAAATGTTACCTTACATTAAAAGTAAAACCAACCATTTGAAATTAAACAAGAAATAAGCTGTTTCAAAGTGCTCTTTTATATTGAGTACCACATTTTGTGAGTTAGTCTCTGTCATATGAAAACGCATTGATCTCTGGAGTTCTGATGCCCAGGTAATTTGGACCTTCCCAATCTTTAAGTCTTCCCAGTACCTAATCTTTAGGCCCTGAAGGCAAATCCTCCAATTATAATGCTGACTGTGACCTGCATACATGGATATTAAATTAAAATCGTAGAATATATTGAGCAGCAAAAATTCCTTTATCATTACTTAACAGTTTACATGCGTGTTAGTCTAAGTAGTAGCTAAAATAAAACTCCAAACTTTGAAATTGAGACTTCCAACTAAAATAATCCTAAAGTGAGAACCCAGCATTAAAATAAAAATTTTTTAGCATTTGTCCTAAATTAAGGATGCCATGTTAATTTGCCCCTCTTCTATACTATTTTATTCCATCCCTCTGTCACCAATCTCAAAATAGAGTTCAGCTAAAATTAATTTCTGAGTAACCCTTGGGTGCCTTGCCATAGATAAACCAGCTGCAGTTCCTACAGTCCAAATCTAAACTCAACTTTGTAAAGTCTTTATGAAATAGGGCTCACCATGCCAGTGCTTAAAGTTATGTGGATGACAATGAAGAGTGGCTTTATAGACCAAGCATTGATAAACATTAATCAGTGCTATTAATTCCAAATTATAATTTGACTATCTATCCCATCGGTGCCTACCTTCCAATTGCGAGAGAATGAGCCAGAATGCAAGAGGTCAAGGAGAGTGCTAAGAAAGTCATTTTGTCATTCTCCAACTTGCCTGAGCCACCTCACTAAAATGCACAAACAATAAATTTCTTTTCCTGAGTGCATTGGTTAATTTATTCACCATCCAGGAAGTTACCTTTTCAGTTCCTTCCTCTTTGAGACTGATAATGTCCAGGTCAAAATCCTTTCTCAAGCCATCCGTCTTATTGAAGGTGATCCTCCCAGTCAAGCCATCCCACCGTGCCTGAGGACAGTTAAGAATGGAGCATTATTGCCTGGCACTTACCATGAGCTCAAGCCCATCCGCAGTGTAATGCCTCATCCATCCCGGTGTCTGGTTACCCAGCCGCATCATGAATTCTGAACCATTGCCTTGGATCGCTGAGTTGAAAGTGGAGCACTTCACTGTTTTATGGATTCTCATTTATTGTCTCAGCCCTAACGTTTTTAACACAGTCCGTCCTGTAATGGTGGCAGTCTGAATGGGCAGGAAGCAGAGTTGCTATAAAATCATGTTTATTGAGTAAAAAAAAAAAAAAAAATTCAAGAGGTCATGGGGCTCTCTTGTCCAAGGTCAGTTTAAACCCAGTCAAGGTGCTGCCAATGGGAAGTGCCTCCTACCTCTTTCTTCCTCTGTGAAAAACATATGGACAAATGGTGCACCATTGACATTACTGAATTTTCAGGGTATTCATGATTTATACCTCTTAATATTTAGGAATCTTAGTTTCTTATGGCTGCTATAGTTTATTGTTTTTAATGCCTATTTTTTCATTTTCCCATTAATTTATTTATTTATTCACATTACATCCTAATCGCAGCCCTCCCCCTTCTCAGTACAATGTAAGGTTTTCAGTCCAGTGTGCGTTAATCTCACCAGAAAGACAAAGACTGACCCTGAATGCACATTCTCCTGTCTTTGTCTCCCAGTGCCAGGATCAACAGTGTGTGAGTCCAGACCTGGACAGTTTGTTGGTTTAAAACCATTCTATAAGTGCTGATACAGTGTTGACAGAGCCATGTTCTCTGGAGGACCTTTCTGGAGGTTTCCTGGAGGTGCTTGAGTATACTCTAGCTGTCTCTTCTTGCTTTGGGTGGCTTTCAGCACTTGGTGTGTTGAGTCCACAACCCCCTTCTGCTGTTTGCATGAATATCGCTCTGCTTGGGGTTGCATTTTGAGCCTTCATGTGTAATGATGGGTTATTTCTCCATCCCTTCATCTTTCATTCAAGCACACAGTTATAGCTGATTTTTGTTTGTTTGTTTGTTTGTTCATATAAGGTGATATTAACAGGTCCTAGGATTTAGGATGTAAAAATCCTTTCCAAGAGCTGTTATTGCAAATATACAGGCATCAACATGATTTGAGGAAGCAAAAAAATCATAATTACAGGCAACTTCGGGGGTTTCATTAAACAATAAAGAGTGGTTTTCAAAACCTCAGGGTTTTGGTGACTTTTGACAACTTGGTTTATTTGAGTTTCACTTATAAATGAACTCAGAACGTTGTGCACATTTCCCAGATTTTCCTCCCTTCCAGTTTTATAAAATCAGTCTGGTTTGTGTAATGTGAAGATCCTGAGGATGCCATGAGATGAGAATTCAGTTGCACCATGTATCCCTGTTATACACAGCTCTCCATATGACCAAAAAAAGTGGAAAGAACATGGATTTTCCATAGATTAGGGTGAATTTAAGATGTGTGATTCCAGGAGAGTTATCTAACTTGAACCTGTATTGGCCTATGATGTCGGTGCTTATGTGAGGATTAAAGGACACCCAACACAACACTGATATCATCTTAAATTATAACAATTATCTTTTCAGTCATCTCAACCTTGGTTTTATGTTGGAGATTTTAGGAGTTAATTTTTTATGTAGTTGATGAAGCTACAGGATGCACAGCTATCTAGTTAGTTGTTGTTGCTGGGTAGTCCTGTGAAGGTGTTGGCAAAACAGAATCTCACCAGAAACAACTGGCTTTTTTTATTCCTTTAAGTATTCGTTCATGTGAAAATAAGAGCATATTCTCTGAATCAGGGACTTGGCCGGAAATGGAAAAGTGTACGGCTCCAACAGTCAGTACGTTAGTGGTTTACAATGCCACCCCACTGGTGTGAGGAACAGAGTTACACAGCTTAATGAAGAGAAAGACAGGGAAAGAAACAAACATGTATCTGAAATACACAGAAAGAGTCAGAAAAAAATGTCTGAAGTTCCAAAGTCCAAGCAAAGACTCACCCTTGAGCTAAATCAGGAAGTGAAGAACACACTGAAAATTTCCGTGAGCCCTAAATTTAGAGTGAGGAGTCATGAGAAACGAGCCTTGCAGGGAAGGTCAGCTCCTGTTAATAAAGCTTTTATGAATCAAACTAGTTTTTTGGACAATAGAGAGGTTCAGGAATCACTGGTAGATTCTAGTAGAACAGTGTCAGGGTCAGATGCTCCTGGGAGATTACAGAGTTAGTAGGATTATTTTAAGAGTGATGCAGTCATATGCAGGGGATGTATTAGCAGGCCGTTATCACAGAACAACATGTAGGGAATCAGCTCATATACTCACATGTGAACAGAGGAATAGCATGGCTCTTCATCCCTCCCCCCACTAACTTTCACACTATTAACTATGAATCAGTGTAGTTCCATGATAAGATGTATAGGGTGTAACTTACATCTGTACATTACACATATAATATATATACATTGAAAGCACATTTACATGCAATGTAAAGTTTAAAAAATAATCAACATAAAATCAAAAGCTAAAGAACTTAAAAGTAGTTGTATTTTCTGGTTACCATTTAGCTAGAATGCTTAGAATTCTAGAATGGTTGTCACATCAGAATTACAAGTGCTTTCTTGAAAATACTAAATGCTAAATGACTCCAAGCTTCCCTCTGAACCCTGTGGGTTGCAAACTGGGCACACACTTGATCAGTTCCCCAGCACAGGAGAAGAGTTGTTTCTTCCTATCCCAGGGCTTAGTTCTCAGGTTTTCCTGAGGGTAGGAGCAAATAACAGCAAACAGTAGCATCAACTTTAAAATGGGACCCGCATTGACTTTATTGTGAGCCCACTGATAAGCCCAGCAGGCTCCAACTGGGTAATTATATTCCAATGGTCACACAGACAGTCCTGATTGAACCAAGTGGGTCACAGGACCTAACTGAAAGTCAGAACATAGAAAAACAATTGGTAGGGAAGGTGCTAATAAAAATGATAGAAACATAGGAACGTGTGTGTGTGTGTGTGTGTGTGTGTGTGTGTGTGTGTGTGTGTGTGTTTAGTATGCAAAGAATAAAATTAATTAAAAATAAAATTTTTAAAAATAACTTGACCTTGCTACAGCCAATCATGATATGGCTTGTTATGCTAGCTGAAATACAATATAGAAATTCCATGGGCAGGACAAAAGTGACTAATGACATTTGCAAGGGACTTCCTCTTGTGTGCATCTGGACACTTCCTGGCATCACAGTCCCTTACCGCATAACAAAGCAATTGTCATTTTCGTGCTTAGCCTCCACCTTCTTATTTTAAAGCCAAAGGCTGCCTCTGTAGAAATAAAAGCTACAAAATTGTCTACAGTGTTGGAGTTACTGCAAATGCCTGGTGTCTGAGGACAATTTATCTAAAGCTTTGCTTCAGGTGAAATCTCTACTGTGTTAGGGGTTGAGGTGAAGTTTATCGTGGACAATGAGCAGTCTTAACCCACCTCCTGATCTGTTTGGATGGAGGTAGTTATTTTCATTAAGTTCTACAAAGTTTTGGAAAAGCTTTTACCTCAAGGCAGCTTTTCTTTTACGGAGGTCATGTCGTGAATCAATTTAGACCATTGTGCAGAATTTACGGGGCTCTCTGGAAATGTAAAGATCCAGTAGCATTTACCTCTTGATGTAGCATATAGCTCATAGCGTGGTCTTAAAACCCTGTTTGGAAATCCAATTTTATTTCTACAGAGTGGGCCTATTGTATTGCTTTGTTTGGCGTCTGTTGCCTCGGTTTTATTCTTGAACTTGGTGTTCATTCCAATCATTGCAGCAGCAGAGTAATTCCCACTTCTCGCTTTCCTCCCTGTACATCCAAGTGGTAAAAAGTCCCCTTTTCATTTCTGACAATGCCTCCTTCCTTGCCTCAAATATCTACAAAGACTCCCTGCCTGCGTTTTTTACCGAGCTATGTCTTTTGACCTTCAAAGTCAGTGCAGCCAACATAACACACGTCTGCCTGCCTCCCGTTGCTAGATAAGTTGTATTTATATATGTTCTTTGGATTTTTAGGCTAATTGCTGCTAGGCATTTATTAATCACCAACTTAACTATTGATCAAGGTGAACATACAATTTCTGTATGCCATAAACAAGATGCACAAGGACCCCATTTGGTGAAACAGGGCCGAACCATGTACAATTTAGATAATGGCATATAATTAAATTCTTCATAATTATAATTTGCTTGCCTCACATAGATGCATTTGCTGAGGGCACAGTTATAGTATACTTGACTGAAAACAATACTTACACAATTGTCCCTATTTTAGGAGATAGCTTTAATCTTTACCTGTTAGATCTCTTGACAATTACCATTTAATAGCAACTAAGTCAAATAACGTGGCTGCCTTACTTTCCTGTGGGTATGCCATCTAATGGATGAAAGATAAAAATCAAAAACTGAGAGAACAAAAAAAAAATGTGCTCTTAGCCATTTTTATGTTTTGTTTATCTCTTTCCATAAGAAATTAGTTGTTATAGTTAAATATATATGTAATATATGCACATATACATGTGTTGGGGATATAAATGCTTAACACTCAGTTCTGGGCTCTTCTGGTAGACACTTATAAATACTAATTAATTAAAATGACTGCTTTACTCATTTTTTTTTCTAAGAAAATTTAAATACGTAAAGGATCCTAACTCCTTCCCCCACATATTTCCTACACAGCCATCCTCAGTTGCTATGGTGAATACCTTGGCTCCCATAGAAAGTCAAAGACTGCTAGCTGGTCTGTTCCCCTAAGACCCCATATCCTGACCCACCCTAGAGGAACCACTGTACTCAGAGCAATGGATACGACCCCTCCCCCACAACCCTACACCCCAGAGCTGCAGCTGGGAGCCTGGGACACTCAGGACTCATCACCCACCCAAAACCCAGCCTCTGGAATATGACTCCACCTCCACCTTCCACCCCTTGCTTGATCCTTTCTGCTGAGGCACACTCCTAGCTGGTCTGCTCCCATGAAGACACTACATCCTGACCCATCCATGAGGAACCACTGCACTCAGAGCAGCGGAGGAAACAATATACTCAGAGCAGCAGAGGAAACAGTATATTCAGAGCAGCAGACAATCCTCTGTCCTCAGAGCAGTTGAGGAAGCTGGATTCTCGGGAGCTCTAGCACGCTCAGGATCATGGGATTTCAGGATCCCAGAGGCAGCCTGAATCCCAGGAGCTCTTCCACCCAGGATCTCAGGATCTCAGGATCACAGGATCACAGAGACAGCTGGACTCTGAGGAGTTCTGACACAAGCAAGATAACAAGAGAGATAGTCTCCAGTCAGAGACAGTAAGTGCAAGTAACACTAGAGATAATCAGATGACAAAAGGCAAGTGCAAGAACATAAGCAACAGAAACCAAGATTACCTGGCATCATCAGAACCCAGTTCTCCCACCATAGTAAGTCCTGGACACCCCACCACACCCAAAAAGCAGGATTCAGATTTAAAATCACTTCTCATGATGATGATAGAAGACTTTAAGAAGGACATAAATAACTCCTTTAAAGAAATACAGGAGAACACAGGTAAACAGGTAGAAGCCTTTAAAGAGAAAACACGAAAATTCCTTAAAGAATTGCAAGAAAACACAACCAAACAGGTGAAGAAATTAAACAAAACCATCCAGGATCTAAAAATGGAAGTAGAAACAATAAAGAAATCCCAAAGGGAGACTATCTTGGAGATAGAAAACCTAGAAAAGAAATCAGGAGTCATAGATGCAAGTATCACCAACAGAATACAAGAGATACAAGAGATACAAGAGATAGAAGAGAGAATCTCGGGTGCAGAACATACTATAAAAAACATTGACACAACTATTAAAGAAAATGCAAAAAGCTCCTAATCCAAAACATCCAGAAAATCCAGGACACAATGAGAAAACCAAACCTAAGGATAGACGAGAGTGAAGATTCCCAACTTAAAGGGCCAGTAAATATTTTTAAAAATTATAAAAGAAAACTTCCCTGAACTAAAGAAAGAGATGCCCAAGAACAAACAAGAAGCCTACAGAACTGCAAATAGACTAAACCAGAAAAGAAATTCCTCCTGTTGCATAACAATCAAAACATCAAATGCACAAAACAAAGAAAAAATACTAAAAACAGTGAGGGAAAAATGTCAAGTAACATATAAAAGGCAGATGTATCAGAATTACACCAGATTTCTCACCAGAGACTATAAAAGACAGAAGATTTTGGACTTATATCATACAGACCCTAAGAGAACACAAATGCCAGCCCAGACTACTATACCCAGCAAAACTCTCAATCACTATAGATGGAGAAACCAAGATATTCCATGACAAAACCAAGTTTATACATTATCTTTCCACAAATACAGCCCTACAAAGGATAATAGATGGAAAACTCCAACACAAGGAGAGATACTACAGCCTAGAAAAAGCAAGAAAGTAATCTTCTAACAAACCCCAAAGAAGATAACTATACAAATATACTTCCACCTCTAATATCAAAAATAACAGGAAGCAACAATCATTTTTCCTTAATATCTCTTAACACCAATGGACTCAATTCCCCAATAAAAAGACATAGACTAACAGACTGGATATGTAAACAGGACCCAGAATTTTGCTGCATACAGGAAACGCACCGCAGTGACAAAGACAGATACTACCTCAGAGTAAATGTCTGGAAAAAAATTTTTCAATAAATTTAAATCAATAAAATTAACTTTCAACCAAAAGTTATCAAAAAAGATAAGGAAGGACACTTCATACTTGTCAAAGGAAAAATCCACCAAGATGAATTCTGAATTCTGAATATCTATGCTCCAAGTGCAAGGGCACCCACATACATAAAAGAAACCTTACTAAAGCTCAAAGCACAAATTGCACCTTACACAATAATAGTGTGTAGGGGGCTTCAACACCCCACTCTCAGAAATGGACAGATCATGGAAACAGAAATTAAAAGAGATACAGTGAAACCAAATTGATTTAACAGATATCTATAGAACATTTAATCCTAAAACAAAATAATATACCCTTTTCTTAGCACCTCATGGTACCTTCTCCAAAACAGACTATATAATTGGCCACAAAACATGCCTCAACAGATATAAAAAGATTGAAATAATTTCATGTATCCTATCAGATTACCATGGACTAAGGCTGGTCTTCAATAATAACAAAAACAATGGAAAGCCCACATACACGTAGAAAGTGAACAATGCTTTACTCAATGATAACTTGGTCAAGGAAGAAATAAAAGAAATTAAAGACTTTTTAGAACTTAATGAAAATGAAGGCTCTTCATACCAAACTTATGGGACACAATGAAAGCAGTGCTAAGGGAAAAACTCATAGCTTTAAGTGCCTACAAAAAGAAACTTGAGAGAACATACACTAGCAACTTGACAGCACACCTGAAAGCTCTAAAACAAAAAGAAGCAAATACACCCAAGGGCACTAGATGGCAGGAAATAATCAAACTCAGGGCTGAAATCAAGCAAGTAGGTGGGAGTCGGTGAGTGGGAGCACATCTTCATAGAAACAGGAGGAGGGACGATGGGATTGGAGGGTTTCTGGGTGGGGGGAAATGGAGAAAGGGGATAACATCTGAAATGTAAATAAAATATTCAATAAAAAATTAATTTAAAAAAACAACAAAGACTTGAGAATAGAATGTCTTCTTGTAGGGAACTATTGAGAACTGTAGTTTAAGACATTTTTTTTTCTTTGAATGTTAGAAACTATTATATTTTTCTGTGAGAATTGTGATAGAAGATTCATGAAGATGCCAAAGATCCCGTTGCTGGTATTACGAGAGCACATTTCACTCTGTCACCAGGCCTGGCAAGAAGTCATTTCTACATGACTATATTATGTATGTTACTAAAACTTAATTGAAATTTGAAACTCAGCAAAAAAAAAATTGGTAAGTTTTCCTTTGATGCTGAGGAAAATAATATTATTTTTCAGTTTACTATTACATAGGGTCCAGATTAGGGTGTTAATTTGTAGGCATTCTATTCTAATAAATTGGATAGGGACAAAAGTTATTATTTCCCTGCTCCACAGGTCAGTAATAACCTTCTGAAACAACTACTACTCTGCTGGTTCATATTTAACTGATTTAAAGTTGTACACTGTCCTACCAAGGCACTCAAATACTGTTGCCTGTTAGAGTGAGCTGGGTGGGCCACCCAACTTAGTTACATCTTTTTATATTTTCTCCAGTCCTAGAGCCAAGCTTAAGTTGTAATAACATTCAATCATCCCTAACTTCTGTTTGCATTGCTTTCTTTTCCCTTTCTTGCTTCCCTGTTCTCCTCTGATCATGTGCTCCAATTTTGAGTTCTGGTCAAATCTGTCAGTTCAAAACTATTTTTGACTAGCTCATTGTTTGAATAGTTTCTTCTCTGTGATTGAATTCTGAGACTAGTCTCAGTTCATTACCCTCATCCATTGTTGGTACATTGAGCACTAAGTGTCTCAGGAGCTTCTGGTCTGACGTACAACCAGGTATATACAGTACTCGACATTTACCTGCTGAGATAGCTTCAAGAATGCAGAATCTGTTTTTTCCATGGAGCAAAGAAATTATTTTTCATAGATACCAGGGATAATCAGGAACCTGGCACTTTGTTATCAGGTGGTGATATATCATATAAACAAAATGCTATCATAATGATGGGGTT
The DNA here is from genome assembly GCA_030674055.1 of Rhabdomys pumilio. NCBI lineage: Eukaryota > Metazoa > Chordata > Mammalia > Rodentia > Muridae > Rhabdomys > Rhabdomys pumilio. The sequence goes on from JANHMN010000011.1 coordinate 66,890,353, forward strand.
GACAAGATATGCCTGTGGGTGCAGTAGTGGCGTGAATATTATCATGGTAACTAACAGCTTCATGGTTATATTTGAGGCCATCTCAACAGGAGGAAATGGTTAGTGCTGCAAATGTGGCCAAGAATTCATGTCTGAGGAGTTCATAGGCCCAGAGGTAAATCTACCATAATTCTGCTACATGGATATAATTCAAACTTTGCTTTAAATTCAGATCTCTACTTTCATATTTAGTTCAGTTCTCAGATCCCATCAGAGAATTCTTTGTGCAGTGGATGAGAGTTAACATAGAAACATACACAGGGTCAAGTACAGAGGAAAGGTCATGGTAGATTGTTCAGCCATATTGCAACACTAGAATCACATTCTTTCCCCTCAGAGGTCAGGAAATATTGTGTAAGAAGGAGCAGAAAGATTCTAGAGCTGGAGGTTTTCCAAGGCCATTGTGAAATAATGTCTTCTAGACACGATGGGACTGGTGTATTTATGATCTCACAGCAGCTATGGCTGCATGCCAAGACCTGCTCAAGATCAAGTCAGCCATGCTTCCAACATGGAATGGGGAAGGGCTCATTAAGTCCCACCCTTCCCTGAGGAACTATTAACAGTTGATGACCAGCCACGATAGAAGGAAGAGTTGGTTTTTATTAAGGTATCACTGCTGTTTGGTCATCCATGCTAAAATGGATAGCCCCACACTCATGGCTCTATGGAAAGTACTAATGAATGCCTTTTCTTTAATTCTTTTGGTGTGAATGATATAGTTCAAGCACACTAAATTTCCTAAAAATTTTACAGATTGTTTTTTTACCTGGTAGACAAGATGGTTAGTTTGATGTCAGAAATTTCTTATGCTGGTTCATGGATTAGATAGGTTAGCACTGACACAAAATATTAAAAATGAAAGTGTAAAGTTATGTACACTATCTATTGAGATAGAATTTGTAGTGGGAAAATTTCCCTGTAAGTTGGGAGGAGCTATGGTGAGAGGAGTAAGGAGAGGAACAGGAGAAGGAGAGAGGAGAATCAGGAGAGTCAGAGATGTAGGAGGATGGAGAACCACGCTTGTATCGGGAGCAGTCCTGGGTAACAACTTATATCTGTTAATTAATTGGGAAACACCTCTAATTGTATGGGCATCTTGTTATTGAGCATTACCAAACTTATAAAGCCTTTGGATAATCTTTAAGAATTAGAGTCTCATTTCTACCGGTCCCACATGGATGGTGGGATGATATGGCCTCAGCCCAGTTTTGTGGAGACAGTGTGGAAGATTGGCAGAGCCATCTCCCACGTTGGCATCTTGTGGGTGATAGGGCCAGTGTCTTTGGCCACCTGAGCGGGCAGCCTGAGCTGAGTGGCGATGCCTCTGCAGCTCATGGCCTCAGGCCTACCCTAGTCGGGAACATGGCAGCCCCGGATCACAAGACAGATCGTGTGCCCCTGTTTCAAATATCTCCCGCAACAAGAATTAGGACAGAATTTTTTATCAATAGTAATTTTGCCCAGTGACAGATCCATTTAAACTTAATTTTCAAGTTTTTGTTGATCAAAAAACCATGGGATATTATTAAATAAGGTTTATTTGTGGGTAATCTGTGGACAGCTGAATAACCTCTCAGTAAAAGATGCTGACAAGCTTGTTTTTGTGTGCACATGTAGCTCTGTGCAGGTGATGTGCATTTATATAACTTTTTATTGTTATAAATAAGATGCCATCTTGGGTTTTTCACATGCTCATTTTTCTTCCTTTTAGGAAGTCATTAAAAGGCTTGTGTACATTATGCACATTCATATACGTAAGGTAAAGAATGAGCTGAACTTTCAAGGGTCAAAAGATGCATTGCACTCCAAACCATAAACAAATACAGGTAATGGAAAAGTGTGAGTGTCTATAGCATGTAGAATCTGAGGAGATGAGGACCGTGACCTTAAAGTTTAATCCCCTTAGGTCTAAGTAGATGCAAAGTAATGTGTTGAAATTTTAGCAAGGCTTATGTAGTTTTTACAAGTTTATTTATAAGGTGTACAGTTTAAATTTTATAATATTTTCTCTCAAATGTTACAAAATATAAAATTAGAATTTTTTTTGAAAAATGATGTTTGGGTTGTGACATTGGAGAACAAATCTCATTTAATCAAAGACAGCAAACTTATTACCAAGGACCAAGCATTGAAATACGAAACTAAAGTCTAACACTTTGAGAAACTGTTCCCTCAATTGATCTATGGTTTGCAGGATTCCAGACTTATCAGTGCTAAGTAAGGTATTTTTCTGGCAAGCCAAGAAATCTCCTCCATGTTCAGTACCTTGAAGAAGGGTAAACTCACCAAATTGTATAGAAAAGCATATGGATACTATACTGATACATATCTTGACTTGTTCTAATCTACTTGTGTGATTAAGTGAATAATATTGTCCATCGTCCATTACTCGTGTTCTAATCTTCTACACTTGACTATGTCAGCAAGAACTACACAGGTATGATCAAGTTAAGGACATTAACAGGAAATGATCACCTGGGTTATCTGGCTTTGCTCCATGTAACCACAAAGATCTACATAAGAAGGACCCAGGAAGGGCCAGGTAGACATAAGATGATGTAATAATAGTTACATAAGTCGGAGAGAGGAATAAACATCACTGGGTTTGAAGTCAGAAGGAAATATCTACAACCTCGGCTTAGAGAATGTTTTCCAAAGTTCAGACTTCGGATCCATGAGATCTGTGTCAGATTTCTGACTTCCAGAATTATAAGAGAATAAAGTTGTGTAGCACCAAGATGGTTCAGTGGGTAAGACACTGAGAGACAAGCCCAGCACTTGAGTTCAAAACATGTTGGAAGGACAGACAAGCTCAAACCTGGCTTCCTGTGGCCTCCACAGGGACAGATGTGAAGGAGGCATGTGCCTACATGCGCAAATAAATAAATAAACAAACAAATAAATAAATGAATAAATAAGTGTAAGGATAACCTTGAGTTACACTAAATCAAAGAGTTTGTGATAATTTATTTAAGAATCAATGGGACCTTTAAACACCTTGTAATAAAAGAGTCAGTAAAAATAACAATATTTTTTTTTCTGAAAGTGAGAGAAAGATTTTGGAAGATAAAGTCAAATATTACTTTGGAAATTTTCTCATAGAAACTATTTTGTGAGCTCACTAGCTGCCTGAAGAGGCTCTGAGTTTGTTAACTAGTCTCCAGTAGCTAATGTAGTTAATTACTACCTTTCTATGCCCCATGTAAATTAATCAAGCCCAAATTCAGTGACAACAATCTTCCTACAATAAGAATAATCTTTAATAATAAATAAAAAATAATAATAAACTATAAATTATTACATTATTTGTGATGTGATCACAGACTGCTGAATTACCAAAATCTTGAAAATAAAAACATTTTTAAACAGATCTGTATATTACTCCAGTGCCTTATATGATCACTAACAGCTACGTGAATGATTTAATTCCAGTATTTTCTATATTTTTGTTGTGTTATTTACTGTTGCAGAGAGCTCACACTATGAGCTTATATGTTAATGTACAGATTTTTTGTGCCCCAAAGAAATGTGATTCCTGATCTTTAAAAGTTGCTCTGTAGCACATGTAGTTTTGACTCTAGCTTGACAGGATTATTTTAGACTCTGTCTTCTGGTGGAGAGACCATAACCATTGCTCCTCTAACTGAACTAGCATTGGCTGGTGCCTCCACGTGCATTATTTATTATTATTAGATTTGGGGAGTCTCTTCACATTGGATTTGTATGAGAGTCATATTGATAACTTTGGGAGCTATAAAGGGATGTCCATGTGATATTTCATGTGACCCTTACAGTAGAAGAGGCATTGCATCCCAGTTTATCAAAGAAGACAAATACTACAGTCAGTAATAATCCCTGTGGGCATTCCAAGACAGACTGCCTTTGCTTTCACCTTGCCACCCTGCATTCCCCAAGGGGCAGTCAGGAGAAAACCACAAAGGCCCAGACACTTTTACTCAGTTTACACTGTGACTATGGACTTAGAGTGTGTCACGAGAAGAGAACACTCTCTACCTCCAAATGAAAGAGGAAATAAAAAAATATTCATGAGTCATCACTGCACTCCTGACATCTCAGTAGGTCAGCAGCTCTTTACATGTCTGAATTGTGCAGATAGATTCATCTCAGATCCAGAGGAATTACTCAGAGACACAAAAATCTTATGCTTTGGCTTCTAGGATGCTATTTTTCAGTTTCTTTGCTTTGCCTAGCACAAGCAGTCTGTCCTGAAAGTCAAGGTCACCAAACTAGATGCTGTTGTCTGTAGGAGAATGAAAGGAACCACTCTCATGCAGCCCTTTCTGTCTGGGCACCTGGAATTCATCACAGGACTCTAATTGCCACTGCAAAGGGAAATTCTTTTAAAACAGCGCCTGAACTCTTGGACTTACATGACATTGCGGTTGAAACACTCCTGATTTCCTGCCAGACTGCCTCTCGGTGCCCTCCTAACCCCTTCTGTTTGCCAACCACCGGCTGAAACTGGTCTCATGACAAGCTTGCTCTCTGGGATTTGGGTTTTTGAATTGTATGTTTCGGCTGAGAGGTTTTTTAACCATAAACGTTGGTGTCTTTTGCTGACTTAAAACTTTAATTGTAAAGCACATTTTAAAGCTCTTTCTCTCTTGTCACACAATCCTGCTTCCATTAAAATGTCTCCTGTATATACCGTACACTGTCTTTCCTCCCCTGCTTTCATTTTAACAAGTTCTAAATCGCTTGTTTTCTTTTATTCCGAGATGCCAATACAGCCTTTTACAAGGCACACCAGATCCATGATATGACAGAATGAGTTTAAAAAGTTACGTGAAAAATTAGGAAGTTTTCAGGTAAAAAACAGGAGGATTTAGTAAATCAACGAATGAACAAGCTTCTATTCGCTTCAGTCTGGACGATCCCATGCCTGTGCATCAAGAAGTTAAATACCAGCAGCTACAGCTACAGCTAAGCCGCGAGTAGGCAGCTAATGATGTATCATGTGTTGTTCACAAACAAAGCTTTGTCACCAGCTTAGAGTTGTAAATAAGGTATTACTCAATGTAATGACATCAAATTTAAATCGTTATTAACATGGAATAGGAGCAAGGTATTATGGGAGAATTTGACTTCGGTATCAAATGACTTGAGTTCAAATTTTGACCCTCATTTTAATAGCTAGTGGCTGTGGGCAAATTGCTTCAATCTTCATTTGCAAAAGTAAGTACGGTCTTCACCTAGATATTATAAAGATAAAAATAGGTCAGGCTTCAAAACCTTAACAAAGGAATATTAGCATGGAAGCTCCAGAAACACCTAATTTGCTTATTTTCATTTTGCTTGCCTACTTACCTTTTACTGATATCTGGTTACTCTTAGAGTAGCTTATAGTGAACGTTCTCCCCACCCCATAAGCGTTTTTCATGCTGCTTCTTAATAAAACACAGAGGGCCATCCTAGGCCACCAGATGTGTTAATAGAGTGACTCTCATTTTATGTGAACATGTCAATGTTCTGTGTGAGGGGGAACAGTTCCCATCTTTAAGTGAGAATGTCACATGCACCTACCTGTTTGAGGTGGAATCCCAGGAGCCAAAGCCTCTTTACAAGCATTTTAGTTCACTTTGATGAGGGTGGTCCTCACACCATACATTGACAGTCACTGAAATCCAGCTTGAAGCTTGACCTAGCAAGTACTCCTGACATACTTGTTTAATTAACAAAATAATCTCTTGATATTTGCTGGTGCTGCTATTGTTATGCAACAATCACTATAGAATAACAGATTCCTCAGGAGAGTATCTTGAATAGACATTTTCAATTGCCTATAGAATAAGTGAAACCTACCTCTTTCATATGCTAATGATTAATGTTCCCCTAGCTTCTACTTCCTCCTTTTCTTTTATTGTCTGTTTGTCTGTCTATGTCTGTTGATCTATCTATCATCTATCTATCTATCTATCTATCTATCTATCTATCTATCTATCTATCTATC
>JANHMN010000011.1:66896375-66908799 GCA_030674055.1 Rhabdomys pumilio
ATCTATCTATCTATCTATCTATCTATCTATCTATCTATCTATCTATCTATGTACCTTGTAATTATAGAGCATATACAGCTGAGGAGTAAGTAGTTTTAGTAACAGTGTTATGGAATTGGGAAAGTCAGCTACATTTTGCATGATCTGTGTTATTTTTAGAAACTACCTATTGAACTATCTACTGGAGCTTAATGGGCTTCGATAACCTTTATACTTTCACTGGTATCATTGGGTTCAGTAAGTCATTGTAACTGCAGTATTGATCACTGAATCTCATCATCCCTATAACCCAAGATATTATTTAAAGTAATGCAAACCATTCTGGGGAAAATAGTTTTGTTGAATTGTAAGCAAGGACTTTTTATGGGGCCTTCTTGCATAGTCAAGAAGTGGGTGTGTCTCACTGTTCTCAGTGCTACAATTATTTTTGGGATAACTTATTTTCATGGTCCTTCTTTGGTTAGCTAGTTTACATTTCCTTGCATGACCCTACATTTACTTCTTCCTACAGCAACCTTAGTATTCTCTTAGTGAAGCACTAGCTTGGTGAGACCAGATCTTGGGGTCAGACTCCATCTTAGAGAACCTGTCCTAAGATTGAACTGAGTTAACCAACAAGCCAACACCTAGTGCTAGTTTCCAGTTTACTCCCCAACAAGCTGGCACCTAGCACCACTCTCTAACAAGCCTGCACCTGGCACTTCACTTCCTAACAGCTACCAATCAGGAAGAATGGAGAAGATAAGTTTATGGTTTGGCTCCCAGCACCAGCCAGCTATTTTGACGGGCAACAAAATTCCATAATAGCCCCCTAGTCAGATGCGTGCCAGGTTAGAACCCCCTTTGTTTGTTTGCTTATGTCTATAAATGCTTGCTTGAAACTGGGCTCGGGACTTCGACTTTCCATTCTGCTGCATCAGGCTTGTCAGTGAGCCCAAGATCAAGCTTGAAAAAAAAAAAACCCACCATAATGTAATTGTATCGGGATTGGTTCCTTGGTGGTCTTTTGGGGTTAGTGAATGGACACAATTCATGATTGTCTAGATTCAGTCGCATACCAACTGAAGTCCAAAGCTTGTATGTTGATGTGACTCTGAAAGTAGCTCAGAAACACCAGGGCTGTGCCCTTGGTCCAAAGATCCCTCCCTGCATGTAGTTGGCAATAGAGGTGCTTTTCTCCCAAGAGTCACTACCTATAAACTTTTGTTCTAATATTATGGATTCAGTCTCACACTCTGTGCACATTCATAATTTATACATTTGTTCTTTCCACTCTCACTACTTGAAATTCCATCTTCCAACAGGATTTTAGAAGTCTTACTTATTGATAGAATGCAAATGTTACAAGGGCAGAGATGAGGACCTCTCCACTGATATGTTCTGACACACAAGGATCGTGTTAGGTATCCAGTAAGTACTCATGACATAGTTGTCGAATTAACAAAAGAATCAGTCAGGATCAATTCCAATGCCACCTCTGATTGGAAGCTGTCAGAATCATTTAAAATGTCTAGTCTTCTGGATTTTTCTGCCTCCATTTCCATGTGTTTATGTTTGTATGTGTGGGGGCACACTTGTGTGGAAGTGTATTTGTGCATGTGTGTCCAAGTATGTGGTTGTGCATGTGGAAACCTGATGTTGATGTTGGGTATTGTCCTTGGCCTTTCATCCACTCTACTCATTGAAACAGTCTCAATCAAATTCAGAGCTTGCTGAGAAGGCCAGTCTTGCTAAACAGCTTGCTCAGGGCCTCTTCTATTTCTACCTTCCAGAAATGGAGACAGGTTACAGATAGGTCACCATGCCTACTCAGCATTTACATGGGTGCTAAGAATTCATACTTGGTTTTTACACCTGCCTTGCAAGTGCTTTAACTACAGACCCACTGCCCCATCCTTTGTTCTAAAGGTTTTAATTGCACTTTGTTTATATCTTGTAATACTCCACACAGCAGTCCCTTGGTACAGCTGATTGTGTGTGTTTCCCTCCAAGCTATGCTTTCTTAATCTTGAAGTAGTTTCTATTAACGAGTTCCCTTTGGGGGGTGCTTACCAGTCCCTTTGCACTAAACATTGTTAGGTGTCTAGTCTCGGCTTACTGGATGCTAATGAAACTGCATTTCTGAACAAGCTGTTTAAAAACCTCAGGTACTACTACCACTTCCTAAGATATAAAGATGACATAATCATGCAAGAAATTACTCTGAAATGACACAAGCCCTTCACTGTTAAACATTCTCATGTCAGAGACCTTTATGATTTGATTTCAGTCACAATACGGCAGCATTTCGTTCAACCTTGAGCCTCTGTAACTTGGCGTTTCCTTTATCAACACTTTTTTGGCTTAGGAATAATTACTTTAACTGAGCTAATTTCTTCCCTGAGGGCTTCCAAGCTTTCTTCTCTAATATGAGGATGTTGACTAGGGTGGTCTCTCAGAGTTTCCCATTCTGTTTTCTGTTCTGGTTTGAAAGTTACTGAAATTCCAGGAAGATAGGTAAATATGAGGTGTTTGAATCTAGATGCCAACGACTTAGGAACCCCTCCTGAACTCTCTAAAAGCTTATTTTGCACCTTGAAAACCTAAACCAAAAAAAAAAAAAATAGAGGGGCATCTAGTTCAACAAAGAATTCAGTAAATAAAATGTGCACAGACTCCTTTAAAACAGATCAACTATCCCATCATTCATCAGACATGTAAGCTCATCATTAGAGGGATATAGTATTCTCTTGTCCAATAGGCAAGGAAACTTAGTTTGTTGCAACATTATATTTTCTTACCCCTCTTGGGGTCGTTTGTCATCCTCTGACACGCTCTAATGTTTTGAACCCAACAACCCAGACTCTGCACCTCCTTAACTGCCCATTTTTAGATCTGTGCCTATTGGAGCACAAAGACAGCAATGGAGTTTGCCTGAAGCAATAGCGTGAGGCTGTGGCAGAAACTGCTGAGTGAGCCCTTCAGTTTTGCTTCCTATTATCACATTAAACAAAAGTATCTCAACCCTAACTCTTCTCAGCATTCATTTCCCCAGGGTAAGAATTTTAAGGCTTAAATTCACCCAGATTCTGAAGAACATTCAGTCAAGTGGAGAAACGAGTTCAATAAATCCTGTGACATTTCAGGAAACCACTCAAAGCTACAAAATACGTAATTAGACTATGGTTATTTGACTTAATGAAGTTTTTCACTAATCATAGGCAAGAAAAGAAATCTTTGCCTGGTGCCACATATACTTCAAAGATGCTGCTTTCAGAATCACTTGTAGTAGAAGCAACATACATTTCTCTGTCTACTGTGGAATCATTAAGCTGGGCTAGAAAAAGTCGATTGTTTGGATACTATTATAGATCAATTGAATTGTGCTCATTAGATAGGATGAGTTTGTCTCTGTTTAGCTTTAGATTAGCATCATTTTCTTCCCTTCCATGCTGGACTTTTTTTTTTGTCAACTTGATACAAATCTATATTTATCTGGGAAGAGGGAATACACTGAGGTTATTATATTGAACTGTGTCCAAGTCTGTGGGGCATTTTCTTCATTAATGATTGATATATAGCATACAGCCCACTATTAGCTGGGCTAACCCTGGGTGTGCAGTCCTGGGATGTATAAGAAAGCAAACTGGGTTAGCCCTGATGAGCATTCCTCGGTGGTGGTTCTGCTTCAGTTCCTGCCATTAGGTTCCTGTTGTGCTTGAGTTCCTGTCTTGGTTCCCTTGATAATGAGCTTTAACAAACCTTTTCCTCTCCAAGTTGCTTTTGGTCATGATGCTTTTAATCCCAACAATAGAAAGCAAACTAGGACACGTGTGGAGGAAGATTTACTACTTATGACCAGTCATCTTCCAGTAAACACTTTAAACCAAGAAAAATCTCGAAAAGTTGTCTTCCAGATCTCACGTTCTTTCAAAGTAAGTTAATAAAATCACACACGTGATTTAATTTTAGTAAGATTTACCAGAGCATTAAAAAAACGCACAAAACAGTTTTTAAAGAGAAAAGTGCCATGTGAGGAGGCTCAGCAGTGTTGCTGGGTGTCAGGAATAGAGCAAGTGGAGTAGGTACTTCACAGGGTTTAGTTACTTCGTGCGATAACAGAGCAGGAGAATCAGCTTCTTTGCATTGGTTCGTATTTTCAGCAGAAGCATTTGTGTCTTTTAGGAGCTGCCTTCAGATCACTATCTCTCCCCAAGCTTAAGCAACTATTACCAAACCTGAATTACTTGCAAAGTGTGACATAATAAGAGCTATTCAGTCAAATGATTAATAAAAGATATGCTTGAAGGACACATATACTGATGTTTTCAATTCTGACCTGACATGCCCAATACCCAACTCCCACTTATCTCACGGCTATCTGCTCCAGTGGTCTTGCATATACTCCTAGACAGGTATGTTGAACAAGTGGCTTGCTTGATTACATAAGACATGGTGCTTAGCACAACTTAATGATAAATTCACTGAGCCTGGAGGGCAACAGATCATTTCATGTCTGACACCAATAGTTTACTTAGTATTAAAAGTTATGCATTGATAAAATCTTGGTGATGGCATTGGTTTCAGATATTTTCCTCCACATCCTTAGCACATTTCGGGCCTAAGAGCATGTAAAAAAGCATTCTGGGCTGGTGTTGCATAGCTCAGTGTTTGACAGCTTGCAACAGCTTAATTGTTTAGATTACATTTACTCAAAGTCTGCTTATTATGTATTGCTGCACACTCTTTTGCATTTTCTTTTGTACAGGGGCATTTGGCTCCCCTCCACACATGCTCATTAACCTTGCTGTTCATTTATCACATTTTTCCACGTTTAGTTCATTATCCACATTGATCAAGCTTACAGTAACCTGGTGTCACCTTGCTAATTTCTGTCCTTCAGATTTTATTTCCGATGCCCCTTCCTCCAAGAAGCCACACTTCAACCCCCTCCCACCTCTGAAGACAGGTAAAGTATTTTTCCAGAATTGTCATTGCTCCCCTGATTTGTACTGACGTCTGTCTGCCTCTGTTTGGGATTGATTGACTGTGTGCCCCTCTTGTTTAACTCGCTGCTTCCCTGAGAATGGGGCGTTAGTGCTTCATAAAACTTGGACTTGAGGTTCTTCCTATACCATGTGCTGGGTCTCCTCAGTCCCACAGAATCAATGGTGGTTTCTGAAGAGGAGGTAGAATGGTCAGGCAGAAGAGGAATGGAGTTTTCATTCTTCCCAGCCCAGATTCATGTCTAATTTGTCCCTTAGCAGCTGGACAAGTTCATCTAACCAACCGAGTTTCATTATTGGCATTTGTTGTATAGGAATTTAAAGTTACCTTACAAGCAATTGCAAGGATGAGTGCTAGCGATCATATTTAGGCATAAGATGACCAATGATATTTCTATTTCTCTTCATCCCTCAGGTATTTCTACCGTGATTTTGTATCTTTCAAGTCACTGTGCCATCTCTGAATTTCCTTTCAAAGCCACACATTTATAAAGCCAATGATCCTGAGAATTTTTGTTATTTAATTCAAGGCATACTTGTTTACATGCAGACAACCTTGGATGTTGGCAAGAACTCTCATAGTACTGGGGTCCTGTAGATAAATTCAAGCATCTGTGTTCCAGGTTTGGAATGCAGAATGCCACCTGAGACATAGCGGGCCTTTCTGTTCTGAGAGGACTTTGCTTTGTAGCAAATCAAGTAGATGATTTCATGCAAGGTTTACAGCAGTTTTAATGAGACCAGAGACATCACATGTAAAAGCATTACAAGGAAGAATAAAATTGTAATTGGAACTCAATCAAGCAATTTGTTGAAAGAAATGGCTTGTTTCCATCCTGGCCCCTTTTAACTTGTTAAAATAGAGGACATGCTCCACACTCTGAGGGCAAGCACTCTGTTAGACTTGATTCCAGGGAAATTACCACCTATCTTCACTCAGCTCGAGGTGGTCTGGCCTCTCCTGAACTAGAATTTCACTTGAGCTTGATACTGAGGTTGGGATACCAGAAGTTTATCTTTTCTTAAGGAAAAAATTCCATGAAACAGGGGCTTTATTATGCAATTATATTATCCTGGGGCCTAAATTTGGAAATATTCTGAGGGAAGGCTCTAAGATGAATCCAGCATATTTTGCCTCCTTCTCTCTTCTAAGCTTAAGTTTCTTAAATGGTATTAAAAATGAACACATGCCCACTCTGCCTATTGTTCTAGCAAATCATTTAGTGTCCTGGTATTCTTTCTTGGCATCATATAAGTATAAGCTTTAGGGGACATTGACTAAATCCAATTGTAAATTCATTTAGCTGACTGAGTGCCTTCTTACTTAAATTTTGAGAAGTGGAATGTCACAAAGCTTTCAAGTTGAAAGAAGATAAAAATTCTAGCCTCCAAGGCTCCAGAAAGGGAAATCCCACCCCCCATAAATGAAAAATCACTTCTGAAGCAAGAGCAGTGTGTTCTTGGATACCCACTGAGAGAAAAACGAGGATGATACATAGAAACCATAGACGTGTCCAATGTCCTCTCAAAAGCTATCAGGCACTTGTCTTGACAGGAGTCAGGAAAGTCATATAAAAGGTATTTTCAAGTGCTGAGCACGAGGAAGCAAATGTTACAGAGAGCATCTAGTCGTTGGCTTTACCGTATTACTTCTTGTTGATTTCTCAGGTCCAACTATGGAAGGGCAGATTGTTTATTTACTCAATATGAAATGAAAGAGCAAATTTACCAACTATGTAGCTCTGGGAACAGTGGGCAAGTTTGTTATGAGGCAATCTCCTAGTCTCAATTTTACCCAGAACTGTCTGAAGTTTAAAACAGAAGCAGGTGTATCCTAGCACCAACCCTAGTCTCAGGAAAATTGAGAGAATTGCCTTTTCCCCCACCATGTAAACTTAGGTCAAGGTGTCCTCATTTTTGGATCAACAAAACATGTCATCCCATACTCAGCATAGCTGCAACACCCTCTTCTCTCTTTATTGGTTTCCAACATCCTAGTGACGGAGGAGAACACAGACTTCTCCAGTTCCTGACGTTCAGAGGCCAGTGAACTCTTTGTGAGTCAAATTCTAATGCTATGTGTCCTGTGAGCACTTCTTGCTTTACAAATGCTATAGTAAACCTTTCTCAAAGGTGAGTGCTAATTCTTGCTCTTGTTTTAGACAGCTATTATTATTGGGCTGGTCTTCACTGGAGTGCATACACAGTACAGAATAAAATGCATGTGGTCGAAGGTAGTCTTTTTCCTTTCTCCTGTGGCAGTCATTCCTGTTGCCTAGCTCAGTTCCCCTATGCAGCATGAGCCCCAGCTGCAGGGAGTGTTGGCTGACCCTGGCCTTCAGGAGTCTATCTGTGCAGTAGCTGGGAGATTGTAGCTCCAACTTTCAGTAGTGCTGGTCTGTTGCCAATAAGTTACATTGTCAGGCCCTAACCCCTAGGGAACAATGTACATTTGGGTGAAAATTTATGTCTTGAAGGACTCTTGTAAAATTTTCCATAAGGTTTATTTATAAAGAGTAGGAAGATGCAACCTAACACTGACTGACTGGATTATAAATAATTTTAGGTGATTATGATACAGAGCCCATAAAGTAAGTCATTTGGTTTTGTTTTAGTGGTTTTTGTTTTTGATTAATACAATGTCTTTCTATATTGACCAGGTTATACTGGTCAAATTGCTATATATCCTGGACTAGTATTGAAATTGATTCTGTCTCAGCCTTTGAACACTCTGATTATATAGGCATGCACCACAAAGCACTCCAAAGTGGGTGGTTTTTGTTTGTTTATTTGTTTTGTTTGTTTTGTTTTTCTATTCATTTTTATTTGATTATTTTTTGTTGGAAAACTAAAACTTAGGTCATGAGAACATAGAGAATGGAAGATGACCTTTGGTTTTTCTTCTGAAGATTTTATTTGTATTCATCCTTTCCTTCCCACTACTGCCTCTTATTATTTTCTATTACTTAATATATAATTCCAGCCAGAAATATTTTTAAATGCCCTTATTTCACTAATAGCATTATCCAGGGTCAAAATAAAAATTATTGAGCTTGAGTTTTTTATGTTTTAATTCACTTAAAAATTCATACCTGAAATTATTAAAGAGTGAACCACTAGAAAGCACATTTAGCTGGCGAGATTGATCCTGTACGAGAGTCAGCATGTTACACTCTTTGTCTTAAGTGTGGATTTCTTTAGTTAAACTATGCTGCATATTTATCTAATGATCAACTCAATATCCACAGAAGACAATTTTTTTTTATTCTTTTACATGTTTTGTTAGTGTGGTGATTTGAATAAGAATGCCCTGCCCCTAGGCTCATATATGTGTATGCTTAGGCAACAGCTCTAATTGAAAGGCTTAGAAGGATTAAGGGGTGTGGACTTGTTAGAGGAAGTATGTGTCACTGGGGGGTGGTCTTTGACAGTTCAAAAGTCCATGCCAGGCCCATCTCTCTCTGACTTTGCCTCTGTCTCTGACTCTCTCTGTCTCTGACTCTCTCTGTCTCTGACTCTCTCTCTCTCTCTCTGTCTCTGACTCTCTCTCTCTCTCTTTGTTTTCCTATGGAACAAGATGTAGTTCTTTACTTCTCCAGCACCATGTGTGCCATGCCTGCCACATGATGACTAAACCTCTAAAACTGTAAGCAAGCCACCAATTAAATGCTTTCCTTTGTAAGAGTTGTCTTGGTCATGGTGTCTCTTCATAGCAATGGAACAATGACTAAGAAAGTTGGTAAATCACACTGGTAAAGTGTGAGAACTGAGTGGGTAGTTTCTCTCTGGTTAGCTGTAGTTTGGTTAATGATGCTCTGACACTATTTCTAATAACATCCCGATGAAAAGAAAACTTGTAATATTTTGAATTATGCAAACTTAATCATGGTTCAAAATTAGGTCAGTAGTTTATCACATTTACACATAGTCAGGATTTGTTGGAGTTCTTTTAAGAACACATGGTAGCGAGAACACTAATAACATTACTGTTCCAAAAAATTGCTTCTCAGCTCCTTGCTCAGAATAATTTAAAACATATACCTTTCCACCCTTTGGCTAGGTCATTTTAGGTCACATATTATTAATCTGTTAGTTAAATCTAGGTAATATGTGTGCTTAAATAAATACTAGTACAGTCTTGTTGGCTATTGGTTGATAATACTCATGTTTAAAAGGGATATAATATTTGGAAGTAAAACCAAGGGCTCTCTAATAAGGCTGGCTTTTACTGATAGTAATTATCAGACTCCATCAGCTAAAGCACTCTTTCCCATGGAATCAATAAAAGGAAGGAATGAATGCAAAATCTTTAACACTAATGTCCAAAAGGTTAGCTCAAAACCAATTTCTAAGGCAAACTTTCAGATCATTTATTTACATAAAAGCCAACAGTAGATGCTTTCATCTGTCTCCCTGAGTACTCTTGTTATACAGCATGTAAAGAAAGTCGGTATTCCAATTGTACTTTCAAGTTTTAATTAGCTTAAAGTTCAAATCTCTGGTTTGTAATACCTTTAGTGAAACAACTAAAACCCTAGTTGTTGTGTCACACCTCCTCTGTTCTGCTTTCCTGAAGCTTTCTATTCCTCAGCCCCAGTTGATGGCTTCTCTGACATCTTGGAGACCAAGGCCTTTTCTACATTTTCTTGGGTCTATTGTTTTCTGTGAATATGTTTGTATATAATGTCATTTATGAATACTGACACAGTTTAATGTATTGACATCCCTCACACTGTTGATAAGCGCTGCACTGTACAGAGAAATGGTTCTGAGCAACAAAAGTTATCTCATCGATGCCTAAATCACAGTCTTTCCCAAGCTGGCTTAAAAATTCTGTATGTTTCAGGGAGCTGAAGGTAAGAGGTAATGGGTTGTTAGAGATCTTATGATTTTGAGATATGATTAGCTGTGAACCTTTCTGGCCTACAGAATTTCTCTGGATTATTAGAACCACATAAAATGTTCTTAAGAATCTTGTCTTTTCTGTCTTCCATCAATGCTAACTGTAATTCACTTGGCCAGCAACAAATTTACAAATATGGACAGCC
Source organism: Rhabdomys pumilio (assembly GCA_030674055.1). Classification (NCBI taxonomy): domain Eukaryota; kingdom Metazoa; phylum Chordata; class Mammalia; order Rodentia; family Muridae; genus Rhabdomys; species Rhabdomys pumilio. The sequence continues at coordinate 66,906,409 of JANHMN010000011.1, forward strand.
CTTTTTCACCTTGCTGCACCCCATTTCCAACTTCCTGTCCTTTGAGGGAATATTAAAGCAAGTGAGGTGAAAAGACATGATTGCCCTAGTGGCCACCCCCACACTACATAGCTTGTACCACTTAGACTATTGTGTATTCCAGGATAAGGCACCTGTTTGCTTTCTCTCATTATTCATTTGGACTAAGCTACTCTTGTACAGTGAGGATCATAACTCATTTGTCTCAGAAATTTCACTTCTTGCCAAAATTTTATTCTATAATGTATGCCCCATTTTGATTGTAGAATGAATGTTTCAGGGCCATGTTGGTTAATGACATTCATAAAATATTTGCTCCTGCATTCAATGATTCCTCTCGGGAAAAATTTATGAGTATGGGCAATATTGCAGACTAAGCAAGTATTTTTGCAAAATCTACACATTGAAGCCCTAACTGTCAAATGAATAATAGTTTGAGTGGGGCCTTTAAGATAGTGTTAAGATGAACAGAGATTATAGAAGTGGCTTCTTATTTCAGCATGACTGGGATCTTTAAAACAAGGACAGGAAATGCCAGCCACACATTCACAGACAGAGACAAAGACATATGAGAACAGAGCAAGAAGAAGCCAACTCATACCAAAGAGTTGGGTATAGGAGAACCAACTGTGCTTACTCGTAGTTCTGGATTTCTGGACTTTAGATTTGTGAGAAAACAAGTTTTTGTTATTTAAGCCACCTGGTCTGTAATATTTACTTTTGGCATTTCAAGCTAGTTAATACAAGTGACGTGGTAGTCATTCATTCTCTCACTGAATTCTTCTTACTAAAACCCTGAATGTGTTTATCTTAATTCTTAGCTAAGACTCTGGCCTTCTGTCTCAGTGGAACAGCAACTCCAAAGTTTTACCACCACAATCAATGACCAAGTTGCCAGTACTTAGGCTTGTCCTTCCCTGAGAGCAGGTGTGAGCTGTGCACTTATACTCCTGGGTATTCCAGGAGCCCAACTTTTCACTCACCAAAGGGTATTGCTCCCTAAATTTCTCTTTTTCACCTTGTTATCCTCTATTACTTTCTTATCCTTCAACAAGTGGATCAACTGTCTGAGAAGGGTATAGACATATTCTGTAGCGCTCATCTTTGGGAAATAATTCTCGAGCCCACATCAATTGTGCTAGACCTTTTTACAGAATCTATTTCCCTTCATTTTCACAATTATATGAAGTTGCCTTCTTCTTTGTCCCCTGAGGTAAAAGTATGAGAATTCTAGAGCTGGTAGATAACAGCCATTCTTTCAGACTCTCACCCTCTGTTGTCAAAGAGAGTGTCCATTTGAGAAGGTGACCCAGTATAGAACAGTATCCAAAGAACACAGCTCTGTGCCTGAGCACCAGAAAGTGCTGCAAAATTCGAGACATAGAGATTGTGCCATGATTTCCATTAAACTGTGACTTTCTGCCACTCTGTGGAGCCAGTCAGTATCTAAAAAGTCACTTTGCTGGAGAGGTAAAGTCGCTGCATAACAGCATCAGAAAAGTCATGAGTTACTGAATTTCCCATCCTTTTAAACTCTTTGATCTGTAAGTGCCAATGAAAACTATGGGATATACAGTCTGCCCAGACATATTTTTCATCAAAGAGGTGTGAACAGTCACAGAACAGAGGGACTCTGAATAAAAATCTTTGATTTTATGATTCTCTGGGAAAAGGAAAACTCCAGATCATAGGCTGCTATGAGGACTTAGGAAATTTGCATAATACTTTAAATATTACAAGATTTTTAGAAACATTTAAATAATTAAAGCATGTACATAAGTAAGGGAATATAGCCAGATGTTTGGGGGGGGGTCACTAATTGAAGACTATTGGGCAAAGGTTAAAGTTCTATTTCTCCATCTAAACTTTTGAAACTGGAGTTTAGGCAGGCAAGTGAAGACAAGAGCATTGGTTTTGGAGGTAGCCCAAAACAGTGTGCCAGTTACTCAACTACAGGAACCCTCAGTTTTCTCATGTGAAACTAAGGCAAGATATATAGGGTTGCTGTAAAGACAGTGTGAGTTCATATATATAATGCCATTGCTATGCCCCAAATGTGTCCTTTTAATGGCATATATGGTAATGTATAGTTCTCAAAGAGGTCATTAAATTAAGATAAGGACATTAGGGTGGGATATAATTGTTATAACTAGTGCCTTATTTAAAAGAAGAATTTGGAGAATACACACACAACACAGACACACAGGCACAAACACACAGGCACACACAGACAGACACAGAAAAACAGACACACAGACACATACACAGACAAACATACGCAGAGACACAGACACACAGACACACACAGACACACACAGACACACAGACACACACACACACACACACACACACACACACACACACACACACACA
>JANHMN010000011.1:66908809-66937024 GCA_030674055.1 Rhabdomys pumilio
ACACACACACACACACACACACACACACACACACACACACACACACAGCCTTTAACATATAGGCCTTTGAAGAACCATTCCAGATAAAAATTAAAAATCACAGTATACCACCAGCAGCAAAAGAAGAAGACTAGAACCAAGTATTTATTATATGCCTCAGAAACAGGCAAACAAGCAGACAAACAAAACAAATAAACCAAACCCCACAGCATTATTGCTGTCACCATGATCTTCTCTCGATAAACAACACTGTGCTATATACTTGATGACATCTCCTTACTGTTTGGTTCCACTAAATGAACACGACACCACGACACTGTCCACTTCTACTTATTCTAGGCCAGTGATTATTATTTCCTTCTTAAGTTCTCAGATTTGCTTCCACAGTAACTTACAGGCTGTGCATTTTTTACCCAGTCTTGAGTGTTGGCATCAAATTCAGATTCCTAATTTTTATCTGGCTCTCTCAGAAAAGTCAACTTTGGTACCTGGAAAGTTGACCCCATTTCTTTCCAGCCTGTCCTTTAGGTAAGCTGTTAAGTGAGGAAGAATCCTCACCAATGGATACAGGAAAGTTAGCTATCATCAGGATCCATGTGTCACTGTGGATGTGCTGGAGGATGGGAACTGTAGACCCCTCTTTCTCTTCATATTTCCTTATAATTACATGTCATTGGTATTTATTGTTCTTAGCAAGTTTAATCTAATAGCCTTGGGGTAACACAGAGCTCTTAGTGTGTTAGCTTTACGTTGTCAGAGATATCCTTGTGTCTGCTATGTCTTCGACCTTCATGGAAAATTCAATGTGGTCCTCGTGCTCTCCCTGCTCCTTGCTGGTGGGAGCCACAAAATCTGTGTATTTCCCTATATGACAAGCACATGGAATTACTACATTAAAAGAGAGAACAAACATTGTACCTGATCATCACATTCACATGGACTTTACTCTAGTGGGTTCCTTATCTTTCTAGATAAAATATGGCCAGTAGAACAGGGGGCACATGGAGAGTTGGTCAGCTTCCTTTTTACTATTGAGAACATTGACTGTCACATCAAGGTTTTAAAGAATATTGAGAATACTGAGGTGATACGACTTTGTTTTGAATGACGTAACTCCTTAGTGATGAGACCAAGACTCTGAAAAAATGTCTCCATTCCCAAAACTCAAGGGGATGAATGTGTGCATGCATGTGTGAGTGTGTGTGTGTGTGTGTGTGTGTGTGTGTGTGTACATGGGTGTGTGTGTCTATGTGTGCCTGCCAGAGAAGCCTTGTATTTTAACAAATATTCCAACAAGTTTTGTGACAAGTCATTCCACAGCTAGACCCTTCACCTTTCTTCCTTAACTAGAAGTACCTGCTGCCGAATCAGGGAAATCAATGGACTTTCTGAATCAAGAACATAACCTAAGAAAATAAAGTCATGCTACAGAGTCTAATTTGACTTCCTTTTTAGAAGCATCATGCTTTATACTAATTGCTGAGTGGTAAGTGTCAACAGGGGAGGGACCTGAGCACTCTTGGAAAGTCCCACTTCTCATTTGATTTGTATTTCAAATGAAATTTTTATTAGTAAGATAGGGTTTGACAATTTGCCCTCTAGTATTGGCTAATCAATTCATATAACTCTTGTCAAAATTCTATTGATTGAAACCAATGTTTAGCACCATCAATTTGTTATACCGTGTCAGGCATACTCTTTCCAGTCTGGGGATTCAGATGAACCATGAGCTGTCATTTTGGAATAACAAGTGGTAGCATCTTTATCATGGAGCTTCTTGTTTTCAACCTGACTGCCTGAAGAATGTATTCTTTTCATATGTAGTATTTAAAAATAGGATGCTGCTTTGTTTAAGTAGCCCTTGAATAATATTTTAGAAGTACTATAGTTACAATATGGCTTACTCTTAATTTTATCTCTTAAATTTGAAAAAAAAAGTAGTTAAGGGAAACAGTTATCTTAAGAAGGGAGATATAGTTTCAATGTTCTGATAAGCAGTTATCTCTCAACCTTCTATCATACTTTCTTAGGTCTTATTTTTATTATGTTGACTGTTACCTTAACACTTCATATTGTGACTATTTAATTAGCATGTAGTTGTGTGTGTGTGTATGTGTGTGCGCACATGCTCACATGTTCTTGTGTGGATGTACATGTCATTGTGTGCACACAAGACAGAGCATAGCTTTGTAGAGGCAGCTCTCAACTTCAGTATTCATTCCAGGCATCAAACTCAGGTGACCAGTCATGTGTGTCAGGTGTCTTTATCATTGAGCCATATTGCTTGGCTTCTCAACATAATTGCTTTTCATTCATTTTAGTAGCTATTTGTGTATGAAAGTTGTATTAGCAATTTTTCCTCAATGGATTATTAATTCCTTGCTGGGAGGAGACATTTTTCTTGCAACTTTGAATCCTCTTACCTGAAGTTACTTGACAGTTACTCAGAAATATTTGTGAATGCTCTGAAATTGTTGTAAATTTGTGGAAAGGGTAGTGATTCCAAAGGCAACCCCATTTTAGACAGTGAGAGCAAAGGAGAGGGAGAAGACCAAGGTCAACGTCAGAGGCTGGGGACTGCTGTGTCCTGAGTATTATTCCTAAAAGGAGCCATATGACTCCAGTGAAGAACAACAAGTGCCTGTACCCTACTTAATCCTTGGGTTCATTGCCTGTCCCTGGACAGGGACACTCTACAGCTTGCAGGGCAGAGAGGAGAGACATGTGGTCTGAGAAGACACTGCTGTCTATGAATGTGACAGTGGACAGTCTGACTTGATGCTACATCAACTAACTCAGTACAACTCTAAGGAGGTTTTACTTAGATCTACTAAGCTTTCTAAGTTTAGAAATTCCCTATTGGCCTGTGAATAAAGTTGGTGACACCTGTCACCACATATTGACTTGCTAATTAAAATAATCATTCATTTAGTTAAAAAGTTTAGTTAAAAAGTTTCACTTTACCAACATTTAATGCAGAACTACAAAAAGATCATGAAGCCAAGGCACCCATGGAGTATATAGAAGAGCAAAAAGAGCCTAGAGATTGTATTTTGTGGATTTCAAAAATTTGTCTACAGTTGGCACTTCCAGAATAGAATCTTTAACTTGTGTAACACGTTGTGTGTAATTTAATTTGATTTTAATTAAAGAAGGCCCACTCTTCATCCATTGTAGAAACACAGCCCTGATGGACTCACTGTGTAATTAGTGCCTTACCCAGGTCCCCAGAGTACCACACAGTGACGAATATCTGTAATTCATCTTCTTTTAAGCAATGTAATCTGTGTCCAGTCACCAACAATTTGATGTCAGTTCTAGAAAACCCATATAAAAACAAATCTGAAGTGTACACAACAATGGCGATGAAAATAAATATCAGTCCAAGGAGGAAATGATAAATGGGACCTTTGGACCACATGGCTTGCCGGGGTGTCAGCTATTTCAGGAACTGAGATGATGCATTTACTATATCCCCATCTGTTCAATATATAATTATTTTAACTATTATGCATGTTGTTTATAACCCATTATCTTGCAATAACAGCCTGCACAGTTCACTGCATAATTTAAAAATATAACAACTTCCTTTGCCAATATTTGATTTGCAACTGCAAACCTGATGACTTTAACTATATCTTTGCTGAGCACTCCGGGGAAACTAATTTTTATTTTCCAAGGGTTTATCTTAGAACATGCACCTGGCTTTTCTTTTGCATAACCTAGTTTCCTTTGGCTCTGGGTCACACTGAGGCTTTCCTTCTGAAATAGAATAAATCTGCTCTTGTCAAGCAAACTCATTAAATGAGTGAGGTCACAAATCTGAGACATTCATATGTGCAAAGTGGAAGGGAATAGAGTACTTGTCTAATTATCTGGATGATGTGATCAATAAAACCCAGAAATCAGATTATCCTCTCTCTAAAGATAAAAATTATTTGGATCATATTAACCAAATAATTGCCTTTGCCCTATAGAAGCTTATTATTTTAGTATATAATCAATAAGTTATTTATATAAGAAGATGAACATATGGCTGCCAAGTTGGGTCGAACTCATATTTCACTCCAGTTAGTCTGGTCATATTGTAAAAAACATGAATTTATTTATTCGCTATTCCACACCTACTGTACTCAAAAAAGAGATGATATTGGGTAAGAAAAATGAATACAGCAATATTGTGTGTGTGTGTGTGTGTGTGTGTGTGTGTGTGTGTGTGTGTGTGTGTAGGGTGTGTGTGTATAAGGGCAGGGAGCTTATGTACCTACACACATGTAGAGACCAGAGCAGAATTTTAGGTGTCATTCTCTAGTCATTTCTGTTTTACACCTTGAGATGGGGTTTCTCACTAAGCAAGAAGCTTGGCATTCTGGCTAGAGTGACAGGCCAACAGGCTCCCCAGATCCACCAGATCCACCTGCTTCTGACTCACCAACCTAGTTCTGGGATTACAGAGATGCACAGACATATCTAATTTTTTTACATGTGTACTGGAGATTTGAACTCAGGTCCCTTGCTCCTGTATGGTGATGTGCTTCCACTTAACATAGAGACACTCAATCAAATTACAGATCAAACTCATTTTCAATGCCTACAGTTGACAGAGACCCATAGATTACCGAGAAGGAAGCATTATCACTCAGTAACAGAGTGTAACCTGAAACAGTAAGGCCAACACAACCTTTCTTCTCTCCTGTTGCTCTTTGTCTGAATCATTCATCATCCAACAGAACTCAAAGTAGAACAGGCCCTCATGCTTGCAGAAAAGGTGATCTGGGCCATGGAGCCATTGCTTTAGATTTGAATATAACAAGTTCTATTTCCAAGAAACACACTACGTAGAGCACACAATAACATTTCCATTATAAAATACTGTAAAGTCAGAGGGAAAGGTTTGTACAGCATTATGGAAGAGGGTCAAAAAAGATTGTAATAGCCATGGGAAACAATGAAAGTATACAAAGAAACAGTGTTTTCCAGACAGCAGGGTAGTTGGACATAAAAACTCACAGTGATTGCAAGAACATTTACAAGACATGTACAAATTCATGCTACAAATCTCTCATCCCAGCATGGAGAGGGGACATGGACGTAAAGTTCCTCACAAGCCATGGCCCTATTGGCAATTAATAGCTGCTGGAAGAGGGATAGGCAGGTGTGTGTGTGTGTGTGTGTGTGTGTGTGTGTGTGTGTGTGTGTTTGAGAATTTTGCCATTGGCAGGTCAATCATGCTCAGATTGATGCCCACATAACCAAGGATATTTGGGCAGCACATATTGGAATTGAAGGTTTTATAAACAAAGTTAGGTATATAGAGAAGGAAGGGTTGATCTTGAAGGAGTTGGGGGAGGGGTGAATATAACCAAAATATAGTGAAATTCTCAAAGAATAAATGATATAAATGTTTATACAGTATTTTTGGAGAATGGTGTAAAGAATAAGTCTCTTTCTTTCAGTGTGTGTGTGTGTGTGTGTGTGTGTGTGTGTGTGTGTGTGCTATTTGAAAACCTTTCTGGAAAAGTGATCCATGAAGTAAACTGGTAAGTTAAGTTTGGTGTCCTCATCAGAGACACTGGCAACAGGAGTGTTCCCAATAGAGGGGATCAGAAGAACAGGAACCCAAGAAAACACTGGGGAACAGGCATTAGACCGTGCCCTGTGGGTCTGGGGGAAGGAAATAAACTGAAGACCTGGTTAATGAGTCTTTGCAAACTGAAGGGGTTTACACCTGCTAGACTCAATCAGGTGGAGGTAAACTGACTTTGAGAGTAGTGACTACTCTTGGGCTTGGTGGGAGTGGACACAACGATGGATGATTGACACTGGCAACGGACAAGCTAAGTGGGTCTATCAAGAAAGGTCTAGGAGCAGGCCCGAGAACCTAGAGACCACTGAACACCATGGAGATAACTGCAATGATAAATGGTTATTTTAGCAGCAACTTTTTGAGATAGTCATCATAAAACTTATCTCACCTCCTAGTTTGCTTAGTTAGGCTTAGCATGGAAATGCTATGAGAAAAGCTAAGATACAGATGAAAGAATAATTAGGATGACCAGAACTAAGGTCTGGATTATTTTAGGAGAGAAGAGAATACAAAAACGGGTGAGAAAATGGGGTATAAATCTAGTGAATGTGAAACTGAGGGTGCTCTGGGCAGCAAAGGAAAAGTATCTTGTCGGGTGGAGAGAAGATGGCTCAGTGGCTAAAGTGGTTTTTGTACAGCCATGATCTCCTAAGTATGGCTCCCTAGAATCCAGGGGGAAAGGTGTGAGTGGCAGCATGCACTCGTGACTTCAGTGCTGGGGTGGGGGGAGAGGAGTAAAATCATTGACTATTGTTTCTGGTTTAATGATATCCTGTCTCCAAAAAATAAAGGTGGAGAGTGATTGAGGAAGGTACCAACAGTCAGATGCTACAAGTGTGCATACCCATAGTAACACACACATATGCACACACACACACGCACATGCACATGCATGCATGCATGCGCGCACGCACACACACACACACACACACACACACACACACACACACACACACACTCACAAAAAAGATCACATGTATATGAGGAAGTGAGTAAGAAGCCAGAAAAGCTCCAAGAGGCAGGACTATTAAGTAGAGCAAAGAGGTATGTTAGGCAACTTCAAATATGAACCCCCTCACAGTGAATGTGGTAGACTCTTCAACCTTCTTCTGACTTGTCCTTTCCATGTTTCTGATGGGTGTTTATCTGTCTGGTCATTGATCAAATACTTCATAGATAACTATTTAGGTACAGGTGATGATTGCTATGATGATGTCTCTTCCGAATTCACCCCAAAACTCAGCCCACATGTGAAGAGTAGTAAGAGGGTGGTCTTTAGCCGTTGGTTCATGCTCTTATGAAAAGGCTCATATGTACTCTTGCCACTTATGAACAGACTAGACTCCTTTTAGTCTTTCACTGTGCTGCTGTGTGAGGATGCAGCCAGGGAAGCCCTCAGAATGCATCTGACGATACCAATGACACTGATGTTCCAGACTCCAGAACTATCAAGAACGCACATCTACTCTTTAAAACGTATCCACCCTCAGGTATTTTGTTATAGCACCACACACTAAAAAGATGCATATACATGGTAAAAATGTAAACTATGAAAGTTATTTTTTTCCTCTGTCCAGATTTATTATTAAGACAAAGACTATATATGCTCATCTAATGTGTGTGTGTGTGTGTGTGTGTGTGTGTGTGTTGTATTTCACCTTAGAACGGCTCTAAGTTGAAAGGCAAAGCCTATATAGAGGCCATGTTACTGTTCCAAGAGACAGACATGGAGAGTAATGGGAGAGGATGCTGTACTGTACAGCTAGGGCAGAACGGAGTCGGCCCCAGGATGTCCACATATTTTATGGAGATCATGGACAAATGGTTTAAATTAGTTTTCATTCAGAGCCTCAGACTTTGAACAGAGTTTAAACCCCACTGCTTTCCTGTACTGAACCTTATTAGTGCTCTTCCCAGCACTTGTGATTAGTGATCATCATCTTGGAAGCCTGAGTATATTTACTCCCATCATGACCGCTCTGGGACTTTGTCTACGGCCAACTTGTATATACCTAGGTATTTGGTAACACTGAAGACACTGAGACTTGAATTGATTGGTAATTGCTTAGTGTCTTTTTACTTTCCTGAGTAATCATGTGTGTGATTATCGTGGGGACTTATCTAGATCCCGGCTCTTTTGATATGAATGTCTATTGCAAATATCGACCTTTCTGGGCTCTTCTGATTTTTCACTGTAACGTCTTACCCATATTTATACAAACAAGTGCCACACCATCCTAGATTCCAATAATAATGAAGACGGCACCAATGACAAGGACCAGTGCTTACAGTATGATAGACAATGTCCTGGGTGACTGACAGTTGCATTACTGATGTACATTTCACAGAACCTTCCATTTGATGACAGTTAATTTTTATGAGGCAGCGATTATGTAACAGGTTTGGTTAAGCTTTTTCATACAATATATGCATGTTCCACATAAATATATGGAGTGCTTTATCCCCACGTTAGAGAATAAGGTAAGAAACCTTAAGCTAAATGACCAAGTTTACACAGAGATCAAACTGCAGTTAACCTCAGATTTCTGTTCCCCATTCCGGAACTAAATAGGTTGATAGATTTATAAGCCCCGCTGCCACTCCTAGTATCAGCGTCACTAATGCTGGCTCACATGTCTGGTCCATGCTTCGTTTCCATTTCTGCAGGTTGTATGTATTTTCCCATTCCTTTTATCCTTCATCTAGGACTTGATTTACTTGTTTTGTGCAAAAGCCAATGAATTGAGATTGAAAAAATTCGCAGCTTGGAGGAAGACACGAAAATAAATATGACAGTATAATTATTGTTGAGAGAAAGGTGTAGGGTCAGAATCAGAAGACAGGAGCTGATGCCTGCATGAGACATAAGCCATGATCCTGACAAATATGACAATCCAACCAGAGGCCAGGGGATTGAGCATGACTACATGACATGCTTAGGGAGACATCACAGGTTCAGCAAGGGCTGGTGACACTGTAGAAGATGAGAGAAATGCCACAGGGCTTTGGAAACAAGGTCACCAAAGAGCCTATAAATCCGGCTGAATGGTCCAGCATTTATGCTGTGAGACAGGATCGATTTGGATGAAGCCTGGTGATTCTCAGCCAGGTAGAATTTATATAAGTAGATGGTAAAAACCATAGATTCTACACTGGTGAGAGGGTTATTCCTTGTGACAACATGTTAATAGTATGTGGGGCAGGGCCCAGGAATATAGCCCATTGGCAGAACACTTGTCTAGCACTAGGGAGCTCCTCTGATACCCAGAACCACAAATATAATGCTATCCTGGTTAGTTTTTATTGCCAACATGGCACCACCAAGAATCACCTGGGGGACTCTTAACTGAGACATTGCCCAGACTTGATTGGTGGGTGGTAAAGTGTGTGGGGAATTATCTTCATTGTTGGTTGATATGGGAGGGCACAGGCTACGGTAGGTGGTGATTTCGCAGCAGGTGGTGCTGAGTTATACAATAAAGCTGGTTAAATAAGAGCCAGAAAGAGCAAGCCAGTAAGCTGTGTTCCTCAGTGGTTTCTGCTTCAGTTCCTGCTTCCTGTTTCCTGCTTCATTTTCTGCCCCGAATTTGTTCAGAGATATACTGTTATTTGGAAATATAACTGAAATAAAACTGTTCCACCCCTAAGCTTGTTTTGTTCAGCGTTTTATCACAGCAACAGAAGAGCAAATCAATTCAATTATTTTACAAGAGAGAATTCTAGCAACTTTTGTTGAGTGGAAAATTATTGTCTCCTAATATATGTTTGTTTAGCAAATCTCCAGGAGGCTGACTCTGTAATATGCGGCATCACGTTCCAAGCGGTCAGTACTTCTGCAGCTTTTACTGTCAGCCCCGGATACTGAGTGGTAGTTAGTTTTAGATGCACATTTGAGAGCATCTGAGTTCCTCACTCAGAATGCTGCACACGTGTCAGGGATTACTGAGTGTGCAGCCACCTCTGCCTAGGAGCTTTACTCCTGTGACTAGGTTGGTCTTCGCCTCATAAATCTAGGGTGCTGACTCATCATTATTCCCCACTCTGTATGTGGAAATCCCTTGGCAATTAAAAATGACTCCAGGAAAAGATCTGGGGAAGTTTTAGGACTGAGGACTTTATTTCATATTTTATAATGAAAATTGACATTTGCAAAAATTGACTATGTTATCAGCCAAAGAAACTCTCTCTCTCTCTCTCTCCCTCTCTCTCTCTCTCTCTCTCTCTCTCTCTCTCTCTCTCTCTATATATATATATATATATATATATATATATATATATATTCTTTTTTAGGATCAGTTGAATTCTTCCCTGCTGGTTTTCCAACAGCCTGGGACATCAGTCTTCATTCCCTACCCTACAACCATGCCATCTTCCCTGAGAAAGCTAACACATGTCAGAGTGACTCAGGAGCCAAAGTGTGGATGGGAAGGATCTGACAGATGTTTCTGATGCTCCCTTGATGGCCAACCATGGATCCTGAGAGTGAGGGGTTTGCTCTTCCTAGTACAAAAATAGAAAATGTGTTCTTGATATCCACGTGGTCCTTTCTTTTGGACTCATTGTTTCTTTAAACATACCTAAATGGGACTTGGCAACTTCACCTTCTTATGTAGCTGAAGTAGAAGCAAAAGGGTGTTCGGATGGTTCTGGGTGTTTGATCTCTGGCTTTCTTAGGGATTCTGCCCTTTTTTTATCTGCTTTGAGATAAAAGGGAACCAGGTGTTTTCTTGTTAAAGATCAAGACAATCAAGATGGCAATTCAGGACATGACTTTGATCACTGTGGGGGAGAAGAGGCAGCCATGTGACAGTTTTCTATTAGCCACAGTGTGTCATTTTTATGTAGCTGTCAGAGAGGGCATTTCATTTCAAGCCTATTTGTGATTTCTTTGTTGTTTTGCCAGTTTTAAATCCCTGGCACCATTCTCAGTAAACTGAATGAGGCTGTTATAAAGTGTGTGTTTTCATGCTAAGGAAAGCCAGTATTTCAAATGCTTCCTGGACCCCCTCACTATTCTTCACAAGCAGTAATTTTACTCAATTTCTGTACAATGATGCTGAGAAAATAGACGATCTACTCCCATTTACAGATGAAAATTCCAGACACAGGAAGGTTAAGTATCTAACCCTTGCTAGATTGCTCATAAGCATTAGGGGAGTTGGGGTTTATATCTAGGCAGCCAGTGGGGACAGAATAAGGAAAGGAAGTCGAACTTAAAGGAAAACTTCCTCCATCTTCAAAAGGGCGGGGTTTGCATCTGAAAATGCACACCTTGCTCAGCCCTGAAAGCTGTCCTCGCTTAGTGGTTGGAATCTTGTTTCTTACATATCACCTCTCTCTGGTCCTTACCTTTATGAACTAGAATCAGCTTGTGAGGGGAAGCAGATTGAACAGCAGGAGAGGTGCTCCATGGGTGTCGAGGAGACCAACAGAGACCTAGCCCAAAGCTGGTAGTCAGGATGCAGTCAGCCTTCGCCCTTCGTAATCTGCCCCTTTATATGCTTCTCACTTAGAGGTGTGCTTCACTCTGTCTTTCTCCAGAATGTGTAGGGAAGAAGCTCCTCCTCATGGGAGAATAAACCTCTGCATCCCACGGAGACAATTTTAGAGCATATCACAGGGTATTGTATGTATTCAGTCAGATTTCCGGCTCCCAAGATTCTTTTTTCTTCCTTTCGTATGTGCATGCTGGTCTCAAAGATAACCCAAAGGCACACATACTTTAAGAGTCTTGGGATTCTCAAGGGTCTTGGGAAGGGGATTTAAATTGCACCAGAGAACAAAATAAGGCATGGATAGCTTTTAATACTTGAGTATTAAAACGAACAGTCTCTTGCTAAATATCCGGTATTTGTAAAGAGCATGTAGGACACTGAGTAAGTTTTGAACAGAGCCACATTTTTTTCTTTCACTAACAAAGGGAAAATTAATATGAAGAGGTCCTTCGTTTAGTATTAAAAAGCCTAAGCCATGGGAAGCTCCAAAGACCCATAATGTGAGAAGTAGCATCCCTTATGGATTCAATACGTCTAAGTTCCTATGTGTGGATAGCCCAGTGTTATTGAAACATGGATGAAATGAAAGGCAGTTAGTAGTATTAGGATCTAGTAGCTTATCTGAATATTGCAGCATCATATTTGAAAATACAGGGTAGTTCCTATAGGCAAACTTCTGTCACTGAGATCCGAGAAGACTGATCGGCAGTGGCTGCTCCTCCGTTAGCATCACCCTGCTACTAGAAACGCATCAAATAGACACATTGAGTGGTGCTAAGCAAATAGGCTAAGAGGAATCTCTACTTGCCTCTTTGATGAGGTTCATAAATCTGGGTCCAAGGCGCCATGGCTTATGTCGATGACACTGTAGGGAGCTGACAGTCAGCTGAGAGGCACGGTGGGAGGCAATGGCTACCATGTACACAGCATCATACATCAGCGCTGCTTCAGTCTGTGGAGAAAAACATGCACCATGCCATCAGTTCACTTTTCATGGGTTCCCTCTACCCATGTACCCGACATTCCTTCCTTGCTGCTTATCTGATCTTAAAGACCTTCTGTTCTTTAGCTAAACAGTGTTCAGTCACCAACAGCTATTATTCTACAAAAGAAAACTTTACACTTCAAAGTAAGTTGGAATCCCACAGTTGTGATTGAGTTCGTTAAAAACAAGGCAAACCAAAAAATCAGATAGACTACAAATGATTAAATTCCAAGAATATATTTTGGGACTGTTTTCTATGCCAAGTTCAGTGTTGAGGTCAAATACCTTGAGATAAAATCTACTAAGACACAGTATTTCAATAACAGATATTGTCTCTCGCAGCATCTTCCTCCTTCCTTCCTTTCTCTTTCTTTCTTTGTTTCTTTCTTTGTTTCTTTCTTTGTTTCTTTCTTTGTTTCTTTCTTTGTTTCTTTCTTTGTTTCTTTCTTTGTTTCTTTCTTTGTTTCTTTCTTTGTTTCTTTCTTTCTTTCTTTCTTTCTTTCTTTCTTTCTTTCTTTCTTTCCTTCCTTTCTTTTTTCTTTTTTTCTGTATTGTTTTGTATTTTATAGAGAAAAAATTCTTGCTAGTAGAGCCAATAGGTCCTCTTATTATTAATGATGCTCATGTTGGCCACTTACACTGGCCAGACTTGAGGAGGGAAGCTAGAGTCATGGTATGAAGGCCAGCGGCAAGCACAGGAATGCTCTCTGAGATACAGGTCCATGGACCAGAAAAAGCTGGCACTTGCCTTCTAAGTTACCATGGTAGAGGTTGAAATCCATTATTTCTCTTTGAGAATAGTTATCTTTTGCTTCTTCCCCTCATGAAATTCTTCTCACTTTCTAAATTTTATATAATACTCGTAGCATTTTGTCAAGTATACTGCCCTGCGGTTTGGGGGATAAAAATCTCATAATACCCTCATATTTTACTGGAGGGCTTTCTTTACAACTTCAAATATATTAGCTCATTTGAAATTCTCAGTAATTCTCCCAAGTAAGCAGAACCCCATAGATAAAACTACTTATTATGTGTAAAACTGACCTCAGGAAACATATTGATTTATGGAGTCACATATGTATATAGCTAGAAAATTGACAGAGTTAAATCTAGAATCCAGGTTCTAGCCAAAAAAAATGTATGTGGTTATTAGTTGACTCTTTCGCTGTTTGAGGTTAATTATGTCAGGTCAGAGCTAGAACGAGAGCTAAGTGATAAATGCTACACCTTTCATCTCATCAGTTTTGAAGCAAAAAATATCTATTTTAAACCCATATTATTCTGTACATTCTCAGTCATTGAAATGTCAATTTATCTCTAAGACTTGTCACTTAATTAAAAGCAATATGGGTGTCTTAAAAGGAAAAACTGTTCAAATTCAACCTTTGGTACCTAAGTACATTCTATGCTACAGAATAGTAGGATACCTAAGTACTATTCTATGCCTAGTTTAATCAACATTCACAGCATGAGTTATTGATATACACCTTAAAACAAAATGCACTTTTACAAGAACCATACAATACCTTGATTTAATAGAAATATTTTCACTTATGTTCTTGACACAGAAAGAGGAGGTTGATACTGGTGTCAGTGATGGTTGGTTGAGATTTCATAATTTTATTTTGATTGACTCAAGATCGATATAATCCATTTTATGAATGACAGAGTCGAGTCTTGTGGATGTTAGATGGTACATATCTACATTGCTAACCTCTTACATGACCAGAGGTTAGTCCCCTGATTGCCTCATGTTTTTCACCATTCCACTATCCTTATTTGATTTAATCTGAAGAAAGTGAATTATTGGCAGGTTGACGTTGTAACCATATTCAGTGGATAGACATGGCCCCCAGTTGAGGGATGGAGCCACCCACCTACCTCAAAAATATCAATCCAGAATTCCTCCTGTCAAAAGGAAATGCAGGGACAAAGAGTGGAGCAGAGACTGAAGGAAAGGCCATCCAGAAACTGCCTCACCTAGGAATTCATTCCATCTGCTGACACCAGACCCAGACATTATTGGGGATGCCAAGAAGTACTTGCTGACAGGAGCATGGTATAGCTGTCTCCTGAGAGACTCTGCCAGAGCTGGCCCAATCAGATGTGAATATACACAGCTAAACATTGAACTGAATTCAGGAACCATAATGGGAAAGTTAGGGCAAAGACTGTAGGAGCTGAAGGGGTTTTCAACCTCATAGGAAGAACAATATCAACCCCCAAAGCTCCCAGAGACTAAACCACCAATCAAAGATTACACAGGCTCCAGCTGGATATCGCATCACTGAGAGGGGAGCCCCTTGTTCCTGTGGAGGCTTGATGACCCAGGATAGGGGAATGATGACCTGGGATAGGGGATCACTAGGCCACTGAGGCAGGAATGGGTGGGTGGGTAGGGGATCACCCTCATAGAGGTGGGGGGAGGAAAAAGGGGATAGGGGGATCGTGGAGGAGAAACTGGGAAGGGGGATAACATTTGAAATGTAAATAAATAAAATAACCAATAAAAATGAAAAAAAAAATGGAATCTGAAGTGAGAGTGTACATTTCCTGAGCAGGTGTCACACATCTGTCCCTGTTTAGAATTCTTGGAAAAAAAGAGCCTTTTTCATCTCTTTTCCTCTTCATGGAAAGAAAATTAAAGTATTAAATGTTGTCTATAAACTAATAGTGAGAAAGCCAACATTTGGATTCTTAAAGTTGGTGGTACAATCTGTGGCACTATCCTGTCCAATTATTTAATGATACAATAGTAGCTTTATAAGGCTACAAAAATATTGACAATGTGCTACATGCCAGTACCATAAACGTATCACTTATGCATGATATATCCTTCAGTTGTGAAACATTTAAAAATTAGCTTATCTTTTCTTTGAGATTATATATATATATATATATATATATATATATATATATATATGTGTGTGTGTGTGTGTGTGTGTGTGTGTGTGTAATGTATTTTGATCATATATACACTCCAATTAATCCATATAGATTCATCCAGACCTCATCTCCTTTTCTCAATTTCATAAGTGTTTTATTTCTTTTTTATAACCCAATGAGTCCAATTACTGATGCTCACAAGCTCATGGCTGTAGGGCCATCCATTGGAGCACAGTATTTAGTAGGCCACTTCTTGAAGAAAACTGACTTCCTCCCATTAGTTTCCATGAAGTGTCAATAACTCCTCAGGGTTACTTAAGGATGGACCCTCATAAACCCATTTGTGGTGGGAGATAACTGGCTTGATCTTGTGTATGTATTATTCAGGGAGCTAGAGTTAATATAAATTCACGTATACAATCACCCATTGTACTGGCTGCTTTTGTGTGTCAACTTGACACAAGCTGAAATTATTACAGAGAAGGAAGCCTCCCTTGAGGAAATGCCTCCTGAGATTAAGCTGTAAGGCATTTTCTCAATTAGTGATCAAGGGGGGAGGGCCCATTGTGGGTGGTGCCATCTTTGGGCTGGTAGTCTTGGGTTCTATAAGAAAGCAAGCTGAGCAAGCCAGAGGAAGCAAGCCAGTAAGCAGCATGCTCCATGGCCTCTGCATCAGCTCCTGCCTCCCAGTTCCTGCCCTGTGTGAGTTTGTGTCTTGACTTCCTTTGGTGATGAACAGCAATGTGGAAGTGTAAGCTGAATAAACCCTTTCCTCTCCAACTTGCTTCTTGGCCAAGATGCTTTGTGCAGGAATACAAACTCTGACTAAGACACCCATTCTTATGCAGAAGACATTATTTCACTTTCGTCTTTTGTATCTTGAGAGCCTGGGTGAAGTAAAATTTCTCAATACTCCCCAGAAAATCTTTTCACAACAACACACACATACAGAAAGCTGGCTTCCAATAAGAAACACATAATGTTTTGTCTATTGGAACAGCTTTAAGCAAAGAGTAAACTCAGTAACTCAGCGGATTTGGGGTGTTCAAGTCCTGTACCTTTCAAAAGGAAGTACTGGTTCACTTCTGGTTTGTGAGAAAATATCTCAGATTCTATTTTCTGCAGTCTGGGCCATGCAACACTTAAATGCTAAAAATATGAATGTGGTAAATGTTGCCTTTTGTTGGTCTGAGGTGCTGGGCTAAGCTGTATCAATTTGAGGTGTGAAAGGGTTGCAGACCAAGGTCAATTATGTGGGTGCTCTGTGCTTATGTGGTTTACTTCTCATAATACTCCTGGACATAAATGTTTGTGTGGGTTTCCTGGTTGGCAACACTTCACAGGTATAGTCACGCAACATTGTTGTGAGTCAAGCACTTTCTGGAGAGTGTCAATGGTAAAATAACAACAACAACAACAACAACAACAACAACAACAACAACAAAGACCCAAAAACTTTAAAAACCCAGGCCTGTAAGGGGTCTGGCATGTGTGAAGTTTTCCTTTGTTGATTTCACTTTCTATTTGTTTTGTCCTGTAATAATGTGTCACTGTAAATATAGTAGCTCATTTGAGTTCAGTGTTCTTTGTGCAAGTAACAAAGCGTTAGGACATGGTGGTAACTGCCAACACAAAGCAAGGAGATGCCCCATCACCCCAGAGACAAGCACAATTGGCATATTGTATCACTGATCGGGATGCTGGGAAGAAAACTTGAATTTGGAGAGCAAATGGGCAAGAGGCGTGAGTTTCTCATTACGCTCTGCATTTGGAAAGGGTCATAGGTTAGGGAAGGCTTGGCTAAATGGTCCATGGGAACTCTGCTGATGGTGCAAACCTGTGGGAGCAATGCTGTTAGGGAACTCCAAGTGCTGGAGGAAGCGTTGCTCATTTGTACTGGCACTGAGCTGGCAGCCCGTAGGATGCACTGTTGCAGAGTGGAATTTGGAAATGGATTTAGGAAGATGGCAAAAAGACCAGCTCATGCAGTCTCAAATTCTGTTGGTAGGAAAGAAACTCCAGCAGGTTCACTGAAGGTTTGTCAGAGTGGTTGCTATAATTTGAGTTTCAACGAGTATTTGTTAGCTTTAACTAGGGACCAGGAGAAATAGGGGAAAGAGGATTATAAGTAGACCCAGTGCATGCCATGGAAAATGCCTTTAGTCATCTGACAAAAATGTCAGATAAGGATTCAGCGTGAGCAACTGGCATAATAAGAGAATGTGTCTCATGAATAAATAAGAACATAAATAAATAATACAGTAATTCTGCTCTAGTTTCTCAAGGAAACAAACTCTTGATGTGTTAATTAACACTTCTGTTTATAAAACACTCTTTATAATCTCATAGTGTTTTTTTAAATCAGTCGTTCAGAACAAGGGTCGGCTACACCTTTGCATGTCAGAATGTTCTTCTCTCCTTTATTGGCTAAAACCACCAAGTGTTATCAAGTAAAATCACTCTTATACCCTAGACGCAGTGTTATGGTATCTATTATGTTTAGTGAATGACACTGTGTTGTTATTATATAGATTTACAGACCAGCAAATGAACTTAGAGAGGTCACTTTCTCTGGGAACATAGCCCGGACCTAAACTCTGGTTTCTATTATCAAGAAAAAATGCTGCCTTTTCTAATAATCCAGTTGGTTATTATCTTAGGAATGTTTGGTGAAGACTCAAGGTGGCTATCCAAGATGTCTTTCTTGTGGATCATAATTATAGAACTATTAGAGGTAGGAGACTTTTCCTCATATTATGAGTACTTTGTGAGCTGGGAAGAATGGCAGACCTGGCTTTGTTGTTTCTATCTCCTTGTCATTACTGAATCATATACTGTGGAATTTGAATGGTAAGTATTCCCCATAGACTCAGGTATTTGAATATTTGGTCCACAGTTGTTGACAATGTTTGGTGAGGGAGTGCATCTCTGCAAGAGGAAGTACATCTCTGGAGAAAAGCTTTGAGAATTTGGTCTTGGCCCACATCTTGTCCACTCTCTTTGCTTGGCGTTTGTAGTTGAGGTTGTACTCTCTCATCTTCCTGCCTCAGTAGACTCTTGCTATACCATCCCCACCATCACTGACTCTCCCTCTAAAATTGTAAGTACACATAAACTCTTTCCTGCTTAAACTGCCCTTGATTACATTCATTTATCACAGCAACAGAAATAACTAACACATATCATCATGATCTACAATCAGGGAAAAAACTCATTTTGAATATGTGCTATTTCACTCCCCAAAATGAGCCTATAGTGCTGGGGAAAATATAAAAGCAAAAAGAAACAAAGTACACTTTATAAAAGCCATTTTAGACTTAGGTAAGCTAATTAACACTCCAGTGGAAAAGAATACTTAAAAAAAAAGGTCTTCAGATGTTTTTTAATCGTGCATTCCACTGCTTTGACCTAAGCTAAGCAAATTTGTTAACTCAATTCTTAAAGTAGTTTTTTTTTAAAATTAAATCTATTTTTAAGTTTAGATTCAACTAAGTTGAACTTGGTATGACTTGTTTCTCTATTTTCAGATATAGATGTGTTTTGGCATATATGATGATATTCTTTGAGAATGTTTTAGTGTAAAAAATTATAAGATTAAAAAAATTATAAAAATGTAGATAAGTCAAACTTCATTTTCCCTATTATATTATTTTCTAATACTTATATGCTCACATCTATAGTCTGTAAATGTGTGGGGCACATGTAAGAAAATGCCTGTAGTGGATACAGGCACTGGGTCAGGGAGAACACCAGGATGATATATGCAAGTTAAGCGAATACAATTCTTTATACCAATGGAATTGTTTATAATCATCTACTGTTCTAGTTGCTTTTCTCTTGAAAAGTCAATTTATTTGCAATCCAGGTTACAGTCCATTATCTTGGGGGAAGTCAAGCCAATAACAGTAAGGATTACATCCACAAATCAAGAGCAGAGAGAGAATAAATATGTGGATTGTTGCCTTCTTTCTTGCTTATTCAGGTGCCTTTTTACTTTTCTTTAGTAGAGTATCTCTGCATAGAGAATGGTGCGGCCCACAGTGGGCTGGGTTTTCCTAAATCAATAAACAGTCAAGAAAATTCCCTATGCACATGCCATACACCAACTTGAGCTAATAATTCCTCTGTAAGTTCCTCCTCCTAGGTAACTCTAGGTTGTGCCAAGTTGACAGTTAAAACAAATCAGTACACTTACTAAGGTAATGCTATTAATAATGGTAGTTTATAAAATAAAAAAAATCATTTATTACTTGAGAAGTATTAATAAGGCGTGCTTCTTGCTTGTAAGAATTTTGGCTTTTCAGAGAAACATTTTAGGACCATATGGATATTCTTATTTAAACATCTGTTTTGGCAGAATCTTAATTAAATGTGTTTTCTGCACAAATTATTTTACTAAATGCATTCTTATTAAAGTATTTTTGTACCTTGCGTTTTCTAATGCTGGGGATAGAGTGTATTACAGAAATAGAAAGCATTTCTATCTAAATGTCTGGATTCTCATAGAGAAGGATACTGATCTAACAAATGAAAATAACAACGGAGGAGGTTACATGGGTTAGACAAAAATTTGAAACAGGTAAGGATGAAGGAAATAACAGAGAAAGATATCAAAATATAACTCAGTTCACAGAAGCCCTTGCTAGTGAAGATCTATTTAAGTAGCCTGGATAGAAGTGGATGCAGGAAGTTAGAGCCACAAGTACTTGGCATGGAAGAATAAGTAAACATCTAGGATCTAATACATATAGCCAGTGGTTTTTATCTTGGGATAGTGAAAACATTTTGATTGAGGCAGGTTAAACTTAGAGAATACTTAGCATTGGACCTGGAATTGGGGTCATGGTATGCTCTCTTTGATTCCAATTGGGTCTCTGAACATCCTTGTACATATCCCCTTATCTCTCCCATGACTTAGTCTCTAAGTCTCTAAATTATCTGCATTTAGGTAGAGCAGAAAAAGAGAAGT
The DNA here is from genome assembly GCA_030674055.1 of Rhabdomys pumilio. NCBI lineage: Eukaryota > Metazoa > Chordata > Mammalia > Rodentia > Muridae > Rhabdomys > Rhabdomys pumilio. The sequence goes on from JANHMN010000011.1 coordinate 66,928,732, forward strand.
TCCATGTGGATTCTTTAAATAAATATTGGTTGAAAGTACGCCTTCCAAATTTAACTCCAGACATTAACTTCAAAATCCACATGCTGTTTTGCCCACCTTTGAGTAGGTGCTGTGCTTTACCACTATTGTTTGCTCATAGAGAGTGTCCTGGCATAATTATTGTACCTGCTTTTACAGCATTCTGTCTTTACCACTATTGTTTGCTCATAGAGAGTGTCCTGGAATAATTATTGTACCTGCTTTTACAGAGTTCTGTGAAATACTGTCTTCCGGTATTATAGTTCCTCACTTTTCTTTTCATTAAAACAATTTGTGTGTGTGTCTGTGTTTGTGTAGATATCTGTGTTTCTGTGTGTGTACGCACACTACACATATAGGAAGGAGGACAATCACTCGTGTTTGTTCTTACTCTCTACCCTGCTTGAGACAATTCCCCTTGTTTTGTTTGCTGCTATGAACTCCAGGATAGCTAGCTCAGGAGCCTCTGATGATTCTATTGCTTTCCTCTCCCAGTTCAGTATAGGAAAGCTCAGATGACAGATGCATGCTACAGCCCTTGGCTTTATGTATGTTTTGGAGATTCAAACTCAGTTTGTCACACATGTATGCAGAGGATTACCACTAAGTTATCTCTCTAACCCTAACTAGTACTATCATTATCATTATTATTATAAATATAAGCATGTCTGAAACCTCTCAGTCAGGATGGGTATGTTTAGACAGATCATGACACATGACACCTTGTATCCACCAGCTCCCAGCTTTTACTATTCTTTCTGCTGATTGGGGAGCCATTAACTCTGGAGGCTGGCAACAACACCAGGGAGCAGTGTTATCTTGTGCCAGCAAAAAATCTGTGGAAACTCTAAGGCTATATTTTCCATGTTCTGTGGTTTTTATCTTATTCAATATATACAAATTATTCTGTCAGTTCCATAAAAGTGAATGCGCTGATACTTTTAGTTTTGGTTAGTTGAGCCACTCTTGTGACGGATAATCAGTGTTCAGCATAAACCTGTGACCTATGTGAAAACAGCTTCCAGTTGTCACTGTCTATGCCTGCACACGGAGCACAGGTAAGACTTATTGGAGAGCTAGGTCATCCTGTACTAGAAATCTTCCTGGAACTAGTGAAGGACAGTCCCCTTCTGTTCCTGAAATCTAGGATCTCTCTGGCTCTTCTCTACGAGTTTTCATTTAAAGCACTGCTTCAAATCACCTAAGGCTCGTGTGTACCACACACTTTCCATTATCATCCCCCAGACTCGCTGTGTGTTTTAAGAGTTATTTCAGGCTTGCAAAAACAGTCAGGGACTCTGAACACAGAACTATCTAGAAATGCTTAATTCATGCATTTATTTCCTTCATTTGTTCTTCACAAGAAAAAAGAAAAAGGAAGTTAGAAGTTCATTTTTCAGTGAGATGATACCTTTCAGTTGTCAGGAAATTGCATCTTAAAAGCAAAAGTGCTTCTCTGGATGATGGGGACAGAGGGTGAAATATTACACCAATTTAAAATGCTATTACCTGCTCGCATTCCCAATATCTTTTCCCCTTAGTAGTACTGTTCTTACATAGGAAGAAAGGTAGATTTTTTTTAAAAAAATTATTATTATTCCTTTCTATTTTCTTCATCACCCAGGGAGCCTCATTAGAGAGGTAAAGCGAGGGATGATACCTTCAACAGCATGAAACAAATGATGCTGCCTCGAAACTCTTCATGAGGCAGTGGACAAGTCTCTGCTGAGGCGACTACCTCTGACTTGAAAAGAGACAGACTTGGTATCTGTGTCACAAGTGACATATTGCTGGATTTAAGCTCCCTTGGCATGAGCAGAAGGGTGCCCATATGCAGCTGGGATGGTAAGGGTGTGACCTCACAGGCCAAGTACTTGTCCACACCAGCTTCTGCAGTTCTGGGGGATGCCTATGACTAGGATGTTTCTCACTCCTTTGCACCCCTACTGGGAACATGCTCTTACAGATGAGCACTCTCTGATTCCTTTCCTTTTGTTCCAGCTCCTTTTTAAAAATTTTCACAGTGATGATATCAACTTAAATCTTTTGATAAGTTCAATTAGAATGATAAAGATTACAGCTTTTGATAAGAGCCATACACACGATCACATTTTACAAAATAGATAATAAGCCTCTTTATCTCTTGCACATTTTCTCTCAAGGTATATGTTATAATACCATCTATTTTCGTGCTGACTTCACTTCTACAGAGTAAAACATGATCATGAGATTTCATTAAAATTATTCACTGTCTCTTACACTCTTTCTGCCCATGTTGCCACCCTTCTCTAAAGATTTGAATCCTGGTAGAGAGGGAAGCAGAGGGAGTCTGGGGGAGGGGGATTCAGAGAAAGTCTGGTGGAGGAGGAGGCAGACAGTGTGTGAAATTTGATCAAAAACATTGCATGCTTACATGAAATTCTTAAACAATAAATAAAATCATATATGAAGAATAAAATAAAACTACTCACTGTCATCATGCCATCCAGAAGACCAGTCTCAGGTCTGGGTGGGGCCTGCAACCTCTCCATGGACCACTTCTCAATGATGGATGACACGTGAGGGTTGTCAATATTCAACAACCGAAATCCAGTCATATTTACACCACTGTACCTATAGAGTTCCAGGTCTAAAGCAAACAAGTCCTATGCAGTAAAAAGTAGAAATTAATTAGTGATATTGGTATTCCTTATATAAAAGAAAACCAATGATTACAGAAGCAATCAAAAGGCAAAACCTCAAATGAGAGAGTTATAATGTCCTGTCTATAAAAGAACATCAAATTTGGATAAATGAAGAACAAATCGTCTAGTCCTGGACCTGGGACATGATTTTGAAAGTTAAGAATTCTCTACCTAGGATACAGTCTTTGAGGAGTTGGATGAGATCTTTCTGTCTGTTTGCCTCTGTGCTTTCATTTTATAGCTGAAGAAAAAAAGTATCCAGTAGTGAAAAGTCATAAAGAAAGTACTGGGCAACGGCAGTGTCAAACCCCCTCAGTACAGCTGCTGCTTCAGGCTGCTCTGAGCCATGCTGCTGAGGTGAAATGTGGAAATTGCATATGCATGTGAAGAAAGGAGATTTCTAGGAGGGAAAAGTGGCATCCTAAGGCTCCCTGATGACAACTCCTGTTCCTTTCAACAAGAGTATAAAGACTATTCACTGGATAAGGGCTCAGAATAAGGGCCTTTAAAAAGAGACTATATTGGACCCCGTGGTTATGGGGTATGGAAACTTACAGGAGACTCATTTCCTTTTTGACAGTGTCTCAGAAAACCTGAGTAACCCACCCCAGTGTTTCCCAGAATGGATGAAGCTGGATCTAAACCAGAGAGTTATCAGTAGATACATATTTAAAGCAGAATGATCATTTCAGTTTTTATATATAAAAAGCTTAGAGTAAAATCATGCCACTAAAAATATTCCACATTTGAGAAGAAGCCAAACTAGCCAGAATAACACTTAACAGAAAAAATAAAAAGTAAGCTTGTAGAGACATCGGATGGCAATAAAACTGCTTTCTGAAACAGGGTCTGACATGGTCCAACTATGCGGAGAATAGCAGTTACTGGAGGCAATGGCCCCAGACTCCTTCACGATTTGCATTTGCAGAAGATGCAGCATATTCACTCTTCTGAAGTCTTCTAGTTGCTACCCATTCCCAGGATAACTTAGACTGCACAGTAGAGTTGTACTAGGGAATCCCTACACTGACAGCTCTGGATAAAGAATGCTCTACTGTCTTTTAGATATAGATTTACTAGTTTATTATTTTTTAATTTAACTAAGTGTGTCTGTATGTGGGTATGTGCACCTGAACAAAGGTGTATGTGGAGTTTAGAAGGGGGTATCTGATCTCTGGCAATGGAGTTCAACCAGTTGTGAGTCCCCCACCTCCCAATGTGGGTGCTAGGAACCAAACGCTCAAGTCTTCTGCAAGAACAGTCTGTACTCTTAACCACCAAGCCTTCTCTCTAGCCATATACTGCTTTTTAAACATAATATCTACATTATAATATACCCATGTATGTGAATATGTGTGTGTGTGTGTGTGTGTGTGTGTGTGTGTGTAAAATCTTTATTTCCTTTGCACTAACTTACTGTTGAAACTTTCATTAATGTTTATGGCCAAAGTTGGCTAGAATATGAAAGCATTATAGGACAGAATGAAGATCAAATTGTAGGGAGACACAAAGCAAATACAAAGAATAAACCCTGGGTAAGTAATCTTTTCAGCACATTCAATGAATAGAGAAAAAGTTATTTAGTCACAAAATTTCAGCATGTGTGCTTAATCCCCTATGATGAATATATTAAATGTATGTGGAGTTTAGCTTCCCTATAACTTGGGGTTTCTATGTAAGACAGAATGTAGAACTTTCATGTCTTATTTGGGCCATCCCTTGTGAATGCATAATGAGGAGATCTGGAGAGAAAGGAGTGGACCGGAATAAAAATTGTACAATGTGCTCTCACTTTATAACTTCTATTAAGGACCAGTTTTCTGAGATTCTAGGGCTCAGTCTCTGAAATGGCTCCCAAGCTAGCTCTTTACATTGTGTTTAGCTGAGGCTGGAAGAATATTCTGAGGCCAAAGGCCACATGGCCTTGCAATATTTTGGCTTACTTGGTTATAGGGGAGAGCCACATCTTCCCTATAACCAAGTGAATAGGTAAAACATTTATTTATCTATTCTACCATTCTGCAAGAGAAATAGATGTGGTTTGAAGCAACACAGAGCCACACAATCAGTGAAACGTGGGTGTAGGAACTTGCACTCCATCCTGCTCTCCATCCCCGCCACAAGTTCATGGCATAATGTACTCTGTACCATTCATGGCCCCAGGGATGCTTTGAGGGCATTTGCTGCTCTGAGTAAGAGAGAGGAGGAAAGCTCTGCTCCTTGTTCCAAACCCTTTAGCCTCCACACTCTTCAACTTAGCATGTCAATTTTATTTGCAAAAAAGAGTAACTTACTGACCATCCTACCCCAAATTTGGGTATGTTATACTTGATAAGCCCTTAAAGATTACAAAGAAAATGGCTGATTCAGTTTGCTTCTTGTGTAAGGAGGTGGAATTTATTCTGCAGGTATGTCTAGAAAAGTAGTGTAAATACAGACTGTGTTGACTGACTTCTGAGGTCAATTGAGGAAGAGCTATACTATAATGTATTAAATGACTTAGATAATTCCTCCTTCAATCAATAGTGTCACAATATTTCAAGAGTCAGAGATTCTTCTGGACTTCTTAAGCTTTGAACCACTATTTTCCTTAATGCTGTAGAACATTCAGTGTGCACAGTGCATCCATAACTTCACTTGTTGAAACTTTCCCAGGTACTCTCCAGGTGACTGTCTTAACCCCGCTGTCTCCTGGACGTAGGCAGGAGTGCAGCTTTCTCACCTCAAAGGATTGCAGGTAACATTTCAACACTTTTCTGAACAAATATAGGAATTATAGCTGGCACTTCTTTATGAATAGCTTTGTCTAATGGCATTTCATCACTCTTCGGATGTACACGCATTGATGATCTTTATGGTAAAACTCAAAAGAGAGCAAAAAGCAAAAACAAAACAAAGCAACAAAGCAAAACACACACACACACACACACACACACACACACACACACACACACACACTCCTGATGCCCAGTAATACTGGGTTTCGAGGAGTCTTAGGAAATTAAATTTCCTTGAGAATAGCTGGGCTATGACCCAGGAGGAGCTGTCTGTGAAAGAATGTGTGGAATACATTCTGAGAGGAAAGACTCACCAGGGTTGTGAAAAAATAGTGATAGTATTCAGTCATCATGCCCATGAACAAAATCTGCAACAGAGACATGGGGGAAAGAATCAGAAGTAGATTATAACATGAAACACAACATCAGTAGCATCTCTGTAAAAACCCAGGGACACAGAATGCAGAGATATGTAGAAAAACTCAAATCCGGTAGATCAGAGTCCTGAGGCCAGTTAGTGGCTGGACAACTCACTTTAGATCATCATACAGTTGGACTTACACTGAAGTAATCATTCCGATGCTCAAATACAAACATAGTTTCTGGCGAACACATTTTATATTTGGGATTGTGCATCATGACATGAGATTTTGTCTTTTCTGTGTCTTAGTCTTCCAAATGCAACTACCTAGACTAGATGTTGAGATTGCTTAGTCTTTATCTTTAGTACAATGTTTTTCTCATATTAGAAGTCATTGTACATTGACATAGCAATGCTAGTATGCAGATATACTCACATGAGGATTTATAGCTGGATGTGTCTCTGAAAAATTACCATTTATGTCTCATTTTACCCAACAAACCTGAATTCACAAATGAATGAGGGCCAAACTTAGACAAAATTCACATTACTTTTTCTGTTTTCAACATTGTATAGAGTATCTTAGAGTTAACAGGCATCAATATTTCTAGCAATCTTTAGTTCTAGAGAACACTGGTTTTAGTGGAACCATTCTAATTTTATTGTACATTCTGTTGCACATTTTATTGTATATGTCTTTATTTTCCATTATTTTAATATACAAAATAGTATCATTATGACATTGTCACATGTACATATTATTGTGCTTGTTCTTCTTCCCCACCTTCCACTGACCTCTTCATTTTTTGCCCAATTTGTTCCTCTTTTGATTGTACATCATACACACACACACACACACACACACACACACACACACACACACAAATTCATTTACATACATACCTACCATATATCAAAATTTCACAGATGATAGGAAATATGCTTCTTACAACTTATTCTCTGCTCTTTAGGATGCTTATATTTCCAGAAATTCTGACTTTGTGGGAAAAGAGGAAGGTAGCCATGAGAGAGACATGGTAGTGGTAGGTAGGTAGCTTATTAAGCAGAAAATCTACTTTTGTGCTCAATGCAGAAAAAAAAATATTTGAAATGATTCTCTACATTGTCTAAGTCAGGGCATTATCTTTCCCATTGCAGGTACTTGTATGCTACCTATGGTATGCAAAAAATGGTTCTCGTATGCTACTTATGATTCTTGGTTTTGGAATGAATAAAAAGTTCACAAGCTACATTTCTGAGGTAGTTTTCCCTGATACTTCTTTATGAGTCCTGTATGTAAGTCATAATCTTCTGGAAGCTTTTAAGTCAGGATTTCTTGAGCCCTCTCATGGGGTATGTAAGATGGTGGAGCACTGCTGATCCGTAGGAAACATGTATTTGGCAGTGAAGAACAAAAATATTTAGAACCTAGATTAAAGTGATGGATTCAAAAAGTATGGCTAAAGACAGTACAAGTTATCAGAGGTTCTGCTTAAACTGTGCAAACCGGCATGGCTTTCTATGAAAGGGAACAAGAAGTGACAGATGTATTTAAAGACATCACTAAGTGTGGATACTCACGAGACACTCACCCCTGCTAACATGGAAAACAGGAGCAAGTGAAACTATACCCTCTAAAAGTAAGATGAATGATGGGAAACTCTTACTATGACTTATGAGCTAATAGTATCTGAGTTGGTCGTGTGGTGCTAACAAGATCAGACACACAGAAGGACTCTTTAAAGGTGGACTTGCTTTAGTAACATTCAAAGCCACGCATGGCTAGGTCTTGTTAGAAGGTTTCTTAGATCATTTAATTATAGAAAGCTGGGCTACCAGGTCAGGCAGGAATCCAATTGCTCATTTTGGTTATTAGTGTAAAGGGAACTGTAAATTTTATGTTAAGATATGAAGCTGGATACTGAGTTTAAAATATTAAAGGAATCTGGAATTGAAACTAAAATACAGCTCCACCTGAGTTTACAGCTTCCAATTTGACAAATTTTTCTTTTTGAACTTTGTAGAAGGTTTGGATTCCCTGTTGTGAACATGAACACTTCTTTAAAAAGAAAAGCAATCACTGAAGTCACTATTTTATTATTGTTTTTATAGTTCCTGGAGGCAAATATTCATTTGCCATGTGTTAGTCGGTGTTAGAAATGAGGTGTGGCAATAGAATGAGTAGCAGCTGGCAGGCTGCTCTGATTGCAAAAGGAACAATTGGGTTCTCCAAGGGTACTTGGTGTTGGTTGTATCACAAAGTTCTCTGCTCTCTTCATATCTAGATATAAAGATCTACATATCTTTCTGCCTTTGTCCCGATTTTCCTAGAAATTATAAAACAAGTGCAAAGCCAGTGATCATAAGCCTGTCAACATTCCAGAACCAGATGAAAGAACACCTTCAAGATGAAAAATGACAAGCTCCAACAGATGAAAAATGACAAGCTCCAA
>JANHMN010000011.1:66940331-66967397 GCA_030674055.1 Rhabdomys pumilio
TGTGTGTGTGTGTGTGTGTGTGTGTGTGTGTGTGTGTGTGTGTGTGTTACAGTAAGAACAGAAAGCAACTGCCTTCTTCTATTCTTTCCTTGATTACAGTAGATGAAAACTCATAGCTTCCTGTAGGTGAGCATTAAATATGTTCATCAAAGAGAAAAAAATAAATATTCCATTTGAAGTTGGTACATTTCTAATTCTTTTTTCATCCCTTCCCTTTGCATGCAAATGCTGACAGTATGTAAGTGCCTGTAAACAAGATGAACTTACAGGGAGCCCAGGGATATGTGCTTCCATTTGACAACAGCATTATACCATCTACAAAGTCAACCCAGTTTCTTCCTGCTTCCAAGATAAATCAAAGAAAAGGAAAAGACATCCCGCAAAGCACTCACCGCACTACTTTGGAGTGTCTCTGGGTCTTAACATTTTCTTAAGCTTCTGTCTCTAGTGGTGTGTTCCAAGAAGAAGCTGACACTAATGGATTTTAATAAATGGAGTGGAAACAGGTGATGCTTCCATTAGCTTTAGAGAGTGTTCTAGAAGAGATAGACTACTTCACCTGGATGCTCAACAGCTAAGATCGTGCTGTTCAGGGATGCAGATGGTTGAGAATGGAGCAGGGAGAGAAGGTGATAAATGGTGGAGTGAAACAGGCCATCTGGCAAAGACAGGGGACTGGAGCTTTGGGAAGATGACACGCATCTAAAACACAAATCTCCTAAAATGCCAGAACCCCATGGAACAGCACTTTAGTTCAGTTGTAGATCATAGGAAGCACAGTTAGAAAACTCAGTGATTTTCACACAATCCATTTGTGGAGCATTCTGGGAACCCAAGTAGAACCACCATAAATGTTTGGTTAGAGTAAAGCTAGATACACATGGATTGGAGTTTGGTCGTAAGGACAAGAGCCCTTCAAGTTTCCCACAGACACTGAGAAAGCCTCTAGATTGTAAGAGCTCATCCTTGATCTTTGGTGAAGATTCAGGCCCTAGAAGGTGATAGTCTACCTTTTGTAAGCATTCAGATAAATATTGATTTGGGCTAAAATAGCTCTTTAGATGTTAGAATTAATTAACTTTAGTCTTCTTATGCGTGTTTTTGAAGACTTTTGGTGATAATTTGAGAAACTATCTAATCTCTTAGAGTGTGCATTTTTCACTAAGAAAGGTTAGTTGCTGTCATTTAGGTCGGTAGCAAAGCACCTACTTAGCATGTATGGGATCTTGGGTTCCATGATCCACTGCAGTAAGTAAATATTCTTTGAAAAAAATCATAGCTGATTTTTCTCTAATTTTTCTAAAAATTTGAAGTGATTAATATAAATATTTCTGGGGCTTGATGCTGTTATGTGGTAATCCAAGGTGGACAAGGTGGATTACATCAAGTCATATGTCTTCCTCTATTAAGGTGCTACCTTAGGTAAGAGCAACACCCAGGGTTTTAAACATGGGAGGGAAAAGTCAGATGTTTTAGTTAAAATGAACAGTGTTTTGAGGCTGGACATAAGTGAGAGGGAAAAAGAAAGAAGATTTGGTATAGAAATGTCAGTTCAGAACAAAGATGACTGGAGAAAAGAGACAGAACCTGAGATATAGTCAGAGGGTTGAGTCTCCCTTATTTGGCATTTGATAAATATGAAAAGTAAACTGGGACAAGTGAGCTTTCAGATGTCCAGCTTGCATTGTGGGATATTTTTTTGTTAAGAGGTAGGAAGACAAAATGATTGGTCAGAGGAAGATTGAAGGAGAAGATAAAAGGTATTAAATCCAAAATGATAATTTAATAATGCCCACCATGGTTATCAGATGTGAAGACCGAGTCTGACCTTTATTTTGAACGTTATTATTCATGAAGACTTGACTTATCAGATATGAAGACCTGGCCTAACCTTCATGAGACTTGGAGACATGGCTTGTTATTTATAACATATGAAGATCTGCCTTGATTTTCATGAGACAGAGATCTCGTTGACCTTCATGAGATATGAAGACCTGGCTTAATCTTCATCAGATATGAAGATTTGGTGCCATGTCCATTAAATTTAAAGACTCCATTCAACACTTATCAATATGAAGACCTAGTTTGAGCTTCATTTTGAACTATGTTATATATGAAGGTCTTCATTTACTGTGAAGACCTGGCTTTAGCTTCATGAGAGAGAAAGATTTGGTTCTATCTTCATTAGATATGAAGACCTAGTTTTTCACACTGAGGGGAGGTTTTAGACTCACTGCCATCCTATAATGTAAGGGGTGATGCGGAGACACAACTTCAGGATCAAGAAGCATGGATTCACTCTTAGTATGGATGGTGATAATCTCCAGCAGGTGGAATGTTTTGTGTATTGGTATCAGCCTAGAACCCTGTTTGTACTGTCAAATGTAGTAAAAATGTACTCCATTCACCCACATTCATATTATACATAAATTTTTCAGCATGACTTGAGGCAGGTAAAATTTCTTCTCATATATAAAGGCATAAAATAATAACTCTACTGATCCTCTACTAAGTAATGTGCTTATTTATTAGGCTGGGGCTTATAAAGGGCTTATTCCTCTCTTGTCACAGTGTAGTATTGAATACTTAGAAATCACTCCAGAAGTGTTAGGTGACTAGAAATAAAAGTTATATGTCATGAGATAACCCAGATGAGAGGGAGTTTAGTTAACAGTTGTGAGGAAGTTGGAAGAGAGGACTTTTTGGTTAAAAACTTTCATTTGTGGAGTGTTGAAGAAGCAGATGTGTTTTGAGCAGCAACATATTTTTTCCCCTTATATAGTCTTGACGCTTCATTTGAAAATTGGAGAGATGTTGTGTTACCCCTTTACACATAGAAAAAGGCACATTCAGAAATGACGTATCTTAACAATGCTAAAGTAAGCTGAAGTTCACTGTTCCTGCTGAAGTCTTAAGACATGACTTAATATACACAACCACAATTTGGATGATTCTTTCTAAAATATCCCTCACACACAAGGATGCATTCTTGTCTCCTATTTAAGTCAAATTTTGATTGGGCTGGAATGAAGCATCAACACATTTCTGAGGAGTACACACAGAAATACATCCACAGAATTTTTATTGCTTCCAATTTCAAGTAGAAACACATTTTTTTCTTCTTATAAAGATACTTTTTGGAGGATCTGGAGAATCTTGAAATGTGCATCCTGTATAATATGAATGTGGGTGAATGGAGTACATTTACAATAAATCGCTGGCTATCCATGAAGGTCAATTAATTCTTGTATAATTTAGATAGCACATTCGTATCTGTGAACCGCTCCTTATAAGTAAAACTAACTGTATGCTCAGGGCTGTAAACACACTTTAATATCAGCCTGAGAGAAACATAATTAGAATGAGAATGTGCTGCCATAATAATTGTATAATATACTACAAATTATCATCCAGTTAGTGTAAATTGAGATACATCATGATTATGTCGTCAAAAATTTATTCACAGTAATGAACTTATCAATTAGCTGGCTCAAAGACCATCAAAGGAATTGAAGATCTTAAAAGATAATATATTGCTTAATTAATTCCCCATTTCTTAGATGTTCTACTAACCACAAGACAGCGTGCAAATTCTTGATATCTTAACACTGGTGAGATAATCCATGAGTATGAGAAAATATGGATGCTCTAAACTCAACACTTCTGTAGTCAGCTCAGAATCCAATAATTCTACTTGTAGGTGATGAAGCTGAAGAGGAGTCAGTAGATTTTATCCTTGGGGCGTGTATAGAAATTGTTGTATATATAGTTATTAACAGCTTAGGCAATGAGGGCATCAGGTCCTGGCCTGAAGTTTTAGCTCTGCCATCTCTCTCACTTGTAGTATGAGGATATTTGGAAAGTTTGGTCAAATGAATAGTACATGCTAGCAAATAGGAAGCACCAGATACATAGAAGTTATTTATTCACTTATTTGGAGCAAAGCCCAAAATAGATTGCCCAAGTTTCTACTTCTGTCCTGACTGTTTCTACTTACTGTTCCTTTCTTGTTTATAAAGTGAGTTCATGGTTCCAGACCAGTTTGTAGGCATTGGATAGATTTTTGGTGATCTTGTTTTCAGAGTCTCCCTTTGCCTCCAAAGGCATGCAGAAGTTTATGGTTGTGATGCTATTGTTTTTGCTGTTGCATCTCTAAAACTTTTAAGTTGCAAAGCTGCTGAAATACAGAATGAGTTTTACTATGGTCTCTACTACATTCTCTCCTTGGTCATGGGACTATATATGTGCACTTTCTATAAAGGTAGAAATACTTAGATATCTGAGGATCAAATAAATCAATTGCATATAAGTAGACACTAGCTCAACATGTACTGTAGATTTGATTACTTTGATAATCAGTTGACATTTTGTATGCAACTGAAACAAACTCAATTTGTAGTTTGTTTAAATGTTTAGATAACTTCCAGACCATCACACTACTTGCTGACTGTGTGGTGTTAGCCAAGCTGCATAATCTCTCTGAGCAATCATTTTCTTGTACAGAGAATTTTTATCTTCCTCCTCCTCCTCTTTTTTTTCTTTAGAATGTTCTTATAACAAAGAAATGGTACATTGAGTACATTCAGCATGGTCCTTGCATACAACAGGTAGTCAACAACAGTAGTCCTTGTGGTATCTGACCTACTCTGAATGTCTGCTATTAAGGAAGATAGACATCACGTAGAAGGCACAGGTTTGCGTCCTCACAGCATTGGCTGTTCTCAGTGACGTTTTATGGCCTGAGAGACAGAGCGATGGCATGAACCTTGTCTAATCACCTGTTTGCCCTCTTTATCACCTGTGGGCACAATACATACAAGGCAAAAATTCGATGCACAGAATTATTTGATTAATCAGCATTGCCATCATACTCCTTAGCAGAGAAGCCAAGCCTTTAAAAAAATACATTTTCTTTGTGACTGTGTTCTTATGCTAATTGAATGTGAACAAAAAGAAAGGAAAAATGCAATATAATTTTATAAAATACTTTCATTCTAAATATTTTATGGTTCAATTATACCTTAATGATGTATTTGCTGCAACAAGCATTATGGGAGAAAGACTACACTGAAGCCCTTATGCATGTAAAGGTAGAGTGGGTTCTCTAAGTTGGAAATAGAGGCTCAAGACAACCTGGGACAGCTTTCCAACTCAGGAAGCTGCCTGAGGCCCACTGCAGCTTTCCTGCTGAATGGAGCCCCAGCAAGGCTTCCTTCTCATCTGAAAGTCATGGGCATGCAGGCCACTATGCCAGAAAGGGACTCCTTTGCTTACTTCTGTCATAGAGTTAAAAGCAAATTGGACCCTCTTCAAAGTGCCAGACGGGGTTTTCTGCAGTAGAGCCCTAAGATCACAGCCATCCTCACTTCTTACTCACAGGACAGAATGGAGTCTGTGTTTTGGGAAAACTGAGTCCATGAAGAATGACTGGCCTAAATGTGCCTTGGCAGAGTTGGAAGTACAGCACTCTTGGCATACAGTAAACTCTTTTTTTTTCTGTACCAATGCAAAAGGTTAAACTTAGAGTCCCGTGCATGCTAGCTAAGTGCTGTACCAGTGAGCTGTCTCCCTAACAGGAGTGTGGCATTGCAGGCAAGTAGAAGGCAGGTAATTGTGTTTCTATCACAGTGAGTAGTGCTGAATTTCTGATTCAACAGTTGCACAAGGCACCCACTATGTGACACAATATAGTCACATAGGTGAGGATTTAAGTAAAAAGAGAAAAGGCCCCCATCTCTCTGGTGCTTACTGTGTAATAAGGAATACAGAGTAATCAAGGTCACCATCTGATAAGGCCCTACATATATCCTTCTACCATATGTGCGTAAGTCATTAGACACTGCAGTCTTATAGAAAGGCTAGAAAGAGATGCAGGTTCTGGTCTCTCAAAACTTAGTGTTATGTCTTGTAGATAATGTATATTATAGATATTATATCTATGCATATATTATATCTATGCATATATGTACATATTGTAGATATTATAGATATATTGTAGATATTATATCTATGTATATATTATATCTATGTGTATATATCCATATTGCAAATCTTAATACACTATAATGACAATAATCTTATATGTAATAATTATACTATTATATATGTATATTATATATGTATGTATGTTGTAGATGAAATTATTATATCTGAACTTCAGTTTTCAATTGGAATAGAAAAATATTATTAATTCTGCCAGAGTACTAGGGACATTAAATGAGATGGTTGCTTAAATCCCAGCCTGGAATGAAGCTCGTGTTGAGAGTTCTACAATAAAGTCTTCCTTCCCTTCTCTTCATCGTAGAAACTCTTTTCCTGTCTGGCACTTCTTCAAAGAATAACTCTATGAGAAAAGGTAAATGTGCAAAAACTCTGCTAATTAAGGTAAAAATTCACCTTTCTGGGGCCCAGGGTGGAATGGAAGACTCCCTTCATCAGCAGGACTTCTCCTTATTTGACTGTGTCCAGGGAATACAAAACCCCATGCATGCCTCTAATTGAGGAATGTTGTATAGCCTTAGTTAGATACAGGTTCATTTTTCTTTCTCCTGATAAGAACATGCTCAGCTAATATCTGAGATTCATGAAATGCTTCCTCATGCTAATGAGACATTTCTGTACTCTAAGCCATCAGCCAATGAGCTTTGGCCATTCTGGATGTTTCTACCCCAACTCCCCCAAATTATATAAGCCTTGAATCAGCCCAAATAAAGTTCGTTTTTCTCTCTGCAGCAGGTCCCAGTGTGGTCATTTACCTTACACACTCACAGGGCTTCCAAATCCCCCATTCGTTTTCTTTGCTTCCACTGCCCTCATGGAATGATACCAGCCAACATCCCCTAGGGCAGGGAAGAGTCACAGGTGTATATGTGTAATGGTCACTGGGGAGGAGAAGGACTTTGGGACAGAGGAGTAAGAAAGGGACAGAGAAAAAACCCAGCATACTCTCAAACATCAAGATGCTTGCTGGAAAGTGATTCATGAGTAAGTTGGGGCGGCAGTTTTTGAAGAGGAACCCAGATGACCTGTCATTGCTGAGGGGAGACTGTGACTACAGAAATTTGCCAAGACAGTATGTTTATGAGAAAGCTGTGCTCTTTTCTAGTCTAATCAAGTCTTGACATTTGAATTTCCATCTAATTTGGGGGAAATAACTTTTCAGATTCTCATCATATAGTACTTGTTCAATATGAATAGAAATAATCACTTTGCTCAGTGATTAGCATGCCCAATAATAACTATAGACTCTTCATTTTTTAAACTTTCAGATAAATGTCAAATACCTGCATTTAATCCCCCTTTTCTTAAGAAGTATTAACGAGTGAGAAATGTGATGAAGGGGAGGGAAGAGCAGGGTAGTGATGAGAACAGCGAGAGGATGCCAGATTTATCCAGGAGAGTATGCTCAGTGGTGGTGTTCAAACACTAAAGGGGAAAGTTATTAATACCAACTTCATATGAAGAACAGAAGCAAGTGCATATCTTTTTCCTAGATGATTTTAGCAACTTGCTTCAGAATGGCTGTCCATTGCAAAAGAGAGTCCTTCATGATTGTGGGAAGCCAACAGAAAGCAGCTATCATTCTTGCATCCATCTTGAGCCATATACCCTGACAAGAGACTTGATTACAATAGCCTACAACAGCTGAGCACACTCTGATAACATCTTGTTTTAGATAACCAGGATTTTCCCTTGGGTGTGTGAGACTTAAAGGTGTGTGACTTAAGGGCGTGACTTAGAGATCAGATTTAGAGATAAGACCTAAGGACGTGACTTAAGAGCGTAACTTAAAGGTGTTTTTGAGAAGTGAGACATATAAAAGGCGAGAGGCAGACAGAAGAAGGCA
Source organism: Rhabdomys pumilio (assembly GCA_030674055.1). Taxonomy (NCBI): domain Eukaryota; kingdom Metazoa; phylum Chordata; class Mammalia; order Rodentia; family Muridae; genus Rhabdomys; species Rhabdomys pumilio. Next base: position 66,948,178 of record JANHMN010000011.1, read on the forward strand.
ACAGAGAATTAGGCATTAGGATTAAGCACTTAACATTTGGAAGAAGTAACTTGGAACTTGGAGGCACTAGGGACTAGGAACTCAAGACTTGGGACTTGGACTAGGAAGAGAGACTAGGAACTCAAGACTTGGGACTTGGACTAGGAAGAGAGACTGAAGAATAAACAGGATTGAATCACACTCTGTCTGGTCTCCATTCCTTGCTTTTTCGAATCTTGAGAAGTGAACCTAAAATCTGGATGTTGTTTCTGTTCTTATCTACATTCCATTGCATACTTTAATCACCAGTGGTAAGATGTGTCAATGGAGCCTTAAGATAAGACTGATGGTTGTATTTATTTACCTTTAAAGTTCTTCAGTTATTGATACCTTTGCAACATAGTTAATTTTTTACTGAAAAGTTCTTTTTATGATATCTAAACATTTATTAATGAGTTACAGCTCAGGAGTGAGTTACAGAAATTCCAACTAATTGGAGATGCAAAGCTGATGAGGGGTAGGAAGCAAAGAGGATGAGACTTCTTTTAAATTTTGCAATAACTCTGAGTGATTCTACCATGAGCTTACATATATCCTGTGATTGTATTTCTTTGCTTTCTGTTGCAACAATAAACGTCTATGGCTAGACACCTTCAATGAAAAGAGATTTATTTAGTACACAGATTTGGAGTCAGAAGTCCATCATTGGGCAGCTCCATCTGTTTGAAGTCTGGTGAAGGCTTTTTGGAAGGTATCATCACAACACAGGTGCACATGATGAAAGAGGAAGGCAAGGAAGCCAGGGCCAGTGATGCTCTGTTTTATATAGCTCACGACTGGAAAGGAACTAAGCACAGTTCCAGAAGAACTGTATGAATCTTTCCGGAGCGCAGCCCCTCAATTACCCAACTATGTTGTACTAGATCTCACTTCTTAAAGTTTACATTACTTCAGACACACCCCAGGAAGGGCCAAGGTTACAACACACAAACCAGAGAGCAATAAACCTGTATCCAAACTGTAGGCAGTTCTAAGTAGAATAGTTTAGTACAACCATGCAGGGATAATACAGACAAATGGTTGCTTTCTTGAGTATGCACTTCTGACGCAATCATAGCTTTAATGTGGAACTCAATATCTGAAGTGTTTGACAAGTGTGGCCATAGAACCATGGAGCCCCAGAACATGACTGTACCAGGAGACAACTTTCTAGTGGATCAAATACCCACAGCACTCATGTATTGGACGTTTGCTGATACACTCTTGAAATTGACATCCATTAACAACCTCTGAAGTTTTTAACCCACGGTGCACAATTTATTTAGCGTGCATTATTTAAAAGCATTGATACAACATTGACTTATATGACACATCTGCTTAAGTATAAAGGCTACATGTGGGTTTTTTTCCTGACTTCCTCCTGATTTAATTCTTTGATCTTTTTTATTATTACTGATTCTATTTGAAACTTCTAATTAGTATTTCTAGATGCACCTATATACTTTCTAGATGTAGTTCTAGCCCAAATCCACAATCTTGGCTATAGCACTGTAGTACTTAAAGTATGACAGCCCCAAATGTATCTAGCTGTTGCCACAAGTCCCTGAAAACGAGAGTCACTTTGCACTGAGAACTGAGGAACAGTGCTTTGTCTTTCATAGGTTCAGAATCTTCTTTCTTGAGTGTTAGACCAAAGCACATAGGAACTCAACCGTTGTTGCTTTCTTCTTATTATTATGAATATTACTGACATCTTTCATCTGTGAAAGATTTCATAATTTCTCCTTTCTACCCACATCCTCTGGAGATGTAGACTTATTGTCCTAAAAGTGACTTATTGCCCACAATAAGAGAAGTATCTTTCTTGAGCTGAGATTTCTCTGTGCCCTTCTCTATGAGAATGTGGCAGCTTAGGCCAAAGAGGTCTTGCTATATTAGTCAGGCACTGCACACATGAAATGTGGCTTGATTTTTGGAGAAGAGGTACAGAATGCAGATCTTTCCCTCACTTAGAGATTGCTACCCTTTCCTCCATACAAACAAATGCACATACAAAGCATCACACATACATCGCAGTTGGCTCGGGACTAATCATACCATTGGATCTTTAAAAGGGTTCTGAAAATTCATCTTTGGCTCACTCTGTACTATGGTATCTGTGCCAGGCTTCACCAAATGAAAATAAAATCCAAATGACATTTTAAAAAGAAAGATGAAATGCATTTCCCTATCTTTTTTCCCCCCTCCCCAAACCTCTTACCTGCTTAAGAATTTCCGCAGCTGTTTCGTGTGAACAATCAAATATCACGTAGAACTCTTTGCCTTTCTTCATCTCCTTGAGCAGAGGTTTGGCATCTTTATTCCCAGAGGGAAGCTGGCGAATTTTGATTTTAATGTTGTATCTGGAGGGAGCTTTGATGAGCTCTTGCAGACGAATTAGACCTGGAAAATGACATCCAATCATGCACAGGATGGATCTGTGTTGTTTATTGCCATTTACAGTCAAAGGCAGACCATTCCCCAAATGCATCAAGCGGCCACCAACCTAAAGGTTACACTATTGACTTACTATTTGTCATTGTTCCTGCTCTGGTAGATTGCAGTGATATTTTCCATTTGTGAGTGTGTGTGACTTGGAAGCACAATGTTTCCAAGGGCATTTGAATTTTTTTTTTTTTTTTTGCATACAGTTGTTCTCTCCACCTTTCAGCCAACACTACAAGTCTAAAGCATATCAAGTCTGTGACTATGAAACTTTAATAAACGAAAGCTTGCTCGGAGTTTCTAGAGGTACTCAGTGAAACAGCACCTGTTCTCATTTTTAGAAAAGTATTTGAACAAATTGATTCCTATGAATATGAGTGTTGATGTGCACGTGTGTGCACGTATATAGACTGGTGCCAGCAAGGGCCATGAGAAGGAGTCAGATCCTCTGGATCTGGAGTTACTGGCAGTTGTGTGCTGACTGATATGAAGGCTGAGACCTGAACTCTGGTCCTCTGCAAGAGAAGGAAACACTTTTTTCTAAAGTGTCTGTCTCTCCATTCCCAACACCTGTTATCTTTTCAAAGCTCAATGAATACAAGGGGTTTCTTGGGGTTGCTAACTTGTGTACACTTTTACAATCAAATATCTATTTGTAGCATATTCTCTACCAGCCAATTAGTGGATTTGCTTTGTATAATCTTTTGGTGCTGGCCCAAGAAACTATTTGTAAAAGGCTCATTATATTTCCTGTTAATTTGTCTGAAGATTATGTTGGTTAATTCCTTATTTGATCAAAATGTACTATAGGATATTTTTTTTTTTTTGGTGTGTGTGATAATGAAAGCGGAAATGTGATGTAAAATATAACTGCTGGTAGTTGGTAACAAAGTGCACACAGCCCAAATTGAAGCAATCTTTGCTTTACCACAGGTTGGGATGAGTTGCACTTTTCTCTAATAGAACTTTATCACTGGGCAAGGTGTATAGCAATAAAAACTGCTCCATCGCATGACCCTGATATTAACTGCTGTTTGCTGGATGGCATGGCCTCTCTCTCTCTCTCTCTCTCTCTCTCTCTCTCTCTTTCTCTCTCTCTCATTTCATTGGAAAATTGACTTTTTTAAAAGTAGGCAGTTCGCAGGATTTGTTAGCCAGGGGTAATCAACAGAGAATATTAAACTTTATGAGTGTTCAGATGGAAATTCTATGGAAATTGTGCTATGCATGATACAGAATGCCGCGAAGATTCTGGACGTGAGGTGTTTGCTTCCTTCCCTGTTATTTTTGTATTACCCCTCGCTCACTAGTTCCATTTATTTTAGCTTACATTGGAAAGGCATCCCCGGACCAGGAACGAGGCTTGATTCTGAAGTGTGGCCAGTTTAGCGTGACACTATATTCTGAGTTAAATTGAGGTGAGAAGAGGAAGATCGTTGGAGAACCATGTTAGGAGTGAGCATGCTCCATGCATCTCTCCCTTCTTATAGAAATCAAAATTAGAGCCATGGTCTTCCTGGACTCTCATTGCTTTCAATTCTGTCAAGAACCAAAACTGTAACACTCTTTTTTTGTTTGTTTGTTTTAAACTTATTATGTATCTTTTTCTTTTTTTTTCATTTTTTTCATTTTTATTGGCTATTTTATTTATTTAAACTTCAAATGTTATCCCCTTTTCTCATTTCCCCTCTGAAAACCTCCTATCCTATCCTCCCTACCCCTGCTTCTATGAGGGTGCTCCCCCACCCACTCACTCTCCCCATCCTGCCTTGGTATTCCCCTACACTGGGGCATTGAGCCTTCACAGGACCAAGGGCCACTCCTCCCACTGATGTCCAACAAGTCTATCCTCTGCTACATATGAAGCTCTATATGTATATGGGTCCCTCCATGTATACTCTTTGGTTGGTGGTTTAGTCCCTGGGAGCTCTGGGGGGTGTGGTTGGTTGATATTGTCGTTCTTCCTATGGGTTGCTTTGCCAAGAATGAGATGCAGGAGGAGGGGAGCACTCACGTGTTTGTTATTTGCTTCATTACTTAAACCTCTTAACAGCACTGTGAAGCAAGTTATTATATTTATTCTTTCAGATACAGAAACCAAGGCCCAGAGCAATTAAATAACTTACCGAGCCTACAAGGATAGCTAGCAGGAACCATAGATTAAAATTATTTGTGAGTCTAATGCTCTATCTTTCCAAGTCTCTGCTCTGACTTACAAATACAGGTTATTGGTACTGAGGGAACACAGAAGCTTGAAATGGTTTGATGAGCAGGAGGAACAGAAGCAGGGGCTGATTTTCCTCTCTCCCTTTCTTCCTGCTTCTTGCTCTGCTGCCACGATCTTTCTTTCTTTCTTTCTTTCTTTCTTTCTTTCTTTCTTTCTTCCTTTCCTTTCCTTCCTTTTTGTCCTTTTGAAAACATGAGCACGATTACCTAGGAGAGCTCGGTGTGGCCTTTAAATAAAATGGGGAAAACATTTTAAAGTACACTTTATATGCTGCAGGGAGCTCCTCCTTTGTTCTTTGCTGAATGGAATGCCAACTCCGAAGCGCATCCTCCTCTCAGGACCCTGCCAGCATTTAAAGTTGATAGGCACCCATTTCCACTTCATTCATTCACATTCAAGAGAGCATGGTTCCCGGATGCTCATTAGATACTAAGCCTATGCTAAAACTCTTTGAGACAAACACATTCTGTTTCAAGGCCTTTAAAGCTCCAAGGAGGTTTTCATACACAGAAGTACCAGTAGGTGAGTGGAATATCAGTTGTCATTTGATTTCATACATAAAGAGCTGCCTGTCTGCGCCTACATCAGGCCAGAATAACTTGCTGGAGGTGATAGTTCTGTAGCAGTTCTTTAAGGCTCAGGCCTTAAAGCCAAGTCTGCCCTCTCTTTCCCAATAGGGTTCTTTCCCTGAAGTCAGAGAGCCTGCTGGATTTTTGTATTTCACAGCAACCAACTGGATGGATGGCCCAACCAACTGACTTACTGTGTCAGCAAGCAGAGTGTAAGCAAACAGAGGAAGCAAATATTAGGCCAGCGTAAAGTCATCATACCTTGCCTTGGCATGCAGTGAGCATCTACTTTCAAAATAGTTTCAGAAAAGAAAGATTTTCGTGGCAAGAGAGGAAGAAGAACAGCACAGACGGTCAATTTCTAGTTGGGATAATTTTCTCTTTATACAAAGCTTGTCACTAAGTTTGTCAATGAGACCTCCCTGGGTTTGTCGGTGTGCTGGCTTTAGGGGAAGGAGGGATATGCAGAGTTGAAGATTACAGATCCCAGGTATAAGAAGTGACTTGGCACCTGCCTTCCCAGAGCAATAGCTGGCCAAGTCTTTATGCTTCGTGAGCAAATGATGCCAAGATTTGCAATTTTAAAGGGCTTGTACTCAGTTTACAAGAAAGAAAATTTACTGAAAGCTTTTCTTTATACTTGCATTTTGTAGCGGTCCATCAATCATTTAACATTTCACTGTAATGACTAGTCAAAAAAAATATTTTTTTCCTGCCAATCCATGAGCATGAAAGAAGTAATCTCAGTCAGGAATCTAAACCTTAGGCTAGAACAAAGAAGTAATTTCAGACAGGAATCTAAATCTTAGGCTAGAACAAAAAAGTAGACTTCAGACTTGAAAATGACTTTGGGCTAGGACAGGGAAGTAGGCTCAGATATTTTGGTCATTCTGATAAGCCCTTAGAAGCAATGATCACAGGACTTTGCTTATTGCCTTACTTGTTCTTTGACTATTTGTATTTATTGCCTTGCTTGTTCCTTGACTATTTGCATCTATTGTATTGCTAGTTCCTCAACCTAGAACTGACCTTAATACTACTAATACTTAATACCTAAATACTTTCTTGTACTTAAAATGGTATAAAAGCAGAATGGGGATAAATTTTACAAAAAGATGATAACATTGACCATTATATAAGATGAATGTAAGGATCAATAAAATCATGTGAAACTATCTGCCATTAATGCTGAGTAGGTGTTTAATAAATGCTAATTATAATTAATTTAAAAAATATTAAATAAATAATGACTTTAGGGAAAGGAAATTGATTTAAGAGTATCTCTGAGCTTTCTGACCTCCTCATTTAGATGTCTGCCCTGATCAAGTGACCAAACCCAGCCAAGCTGTGCAGATGATGACTGCTTCACTGGAATTTGGTGGGTTTCTAGCCAGCAAGGTAGAGGCATTTTAGAAGGAAACATAGATCAGGAGTGGCCCTGGCTGATCCAAGTGAGTGGCAGGTAAAACTCTGATCTCATCTTGACTCTCCATAAATGTCAAGGTCACAGATGAGAAAGGAAGGTTCAGGACCAAAGGAGACTAAAGAGATGTCACAACAAAATACAATGAATGCTGCTGGGGCAATTAGGGGAAGAGAGTTATCCATGAATGTGTCTTCTTAACAGTATTGTATCACCGCTAAGTGTCCCACCTCTGATAGATTGTGGTGTGGCTCTAATGCAGAAAGTCTGCTTCTAAAGCAGGCACAATAATGTACTGGTGCACAAAAAAAGTCAGGATATCTACAAGGTCCTTTTCAGTGTTTCCATAGAGACAATAAGTTTTATCTTATACTCTTTCATCATGCTGGAGACTGAACCCGGAGCTTTGATCTCTAGACACTGAAACTGGGAGATAAATTGTAGTATGCTAGAATGACCCAGAGCTTCTGATCTTCCTGCCTCAGCTTCTCAAGTGAGGCTTATCAGAGGGTACCACAGTGCCCCACCTCGAGTTATTTCTAGGTTGAAAGAAGGAGAGAAGACTAAAATGAATTTGGTCAGTTAGAAATGGCTGCTGCATCTGGATGAGAATGTGGGAGAGCTTATTGTACCCCTCTTAAAATGTTCCTTTACATTCCAAGACAGAAATCATGACTATGAGGTAATCCCACGAGTGACTCCTCCAGTCCCCACCCCCAGGCATGGGACTAGAAACCCACACCTGTGAAAGTACTTAAAAGAAAAGTCAGTATGTTTCATATGAATGTGAGCTAGGCTGCATATACACATAGCAGTAAAAAAAAAAAAGTCTACATGGCCAGTTCTAAGCACGTTGGTTGTGTTCTCTGTGTGCTTAAATATGACACAGAAAAATGCTGGTCTGCATATATTGAGGAGCTGTACCATGAGGTAGAGCATATGGAGAAAAAAGAAAGTGCCTTCTATTTGCAGTGATGTGTAAAGATGCTGTGTCCTGAAATAATAGCACATCTTCCATTCTATTTACACTGCCCCTCTTTTACAGTGGTCTGAGCATCTCATAAATAGCTCACTAAACCCAGAATACACTTTGGAAGTGTACACGTGTGGAAGCTATCTCACAGACAGGAAAGTGAGGCACAGAGGGGTTAATTGTCTAGATCAACCTTGAGAATGTCACAGATGCCAGGAATTGGAAGGGACTTTAAAGGTCAAAGCCCTACTCTACTTGATGCAGGGGTCCCCTTGCATTGCCGCAGGAAACCTCTTGCTTTGAGAGATTCTCATTCAGTTCAATCTTTTCCTGGGTAGCTTTCATTCTATTTAATGAGTCTCAGTTCAAAAGGAAAGTACCTTGAGTCTTAATCCAATTCCCTGTTCGTTAAACCGAGTTAGGTTTGACGCTCTGCAAAGGACTGTAATAAACCACTGAGACCCGAAGATCAGATCATACATTTTAAATGTTAATTTCATCTTCATTTGAGCTTAGAAACATGCAAAATGGCATTTCACAAATGTGTGGGTATGTTAATATACCCGCATCTAATAGGATTCTTAAGGGCATCTATGTATAAATTGGGAATCTTTCAGAGGGAAGGAAAAGTCAGAGCTAAGAAATGAAAATGAGAGACTACCTTGGGAAGTGCAGTATGTCTCAGTGCAAATCTATAGAATATGATTTTTCAAAATTATAACAGCAGCAGCAGCAGCAGCAACAACAACAACAACAACAACAACAACAACAACAATAACAACAGAAAGGTTAAGCATCACTTGATCACAAAGAAACTCATGGTGGAACTTAACCGAAATATTTTTGGATTTATTATATTGTAGTAAACTCCAGAAATATATGCTAGTTCTAAATTCTTCTTAGTATGTATCATAGCTAAAAGCAATGTCACTTGCATGTAATACCTAAAGACTTGTTTCCTGAGCAGAATTCTAAAATTTTGTAGAGTTCTGGTCAGGTTGCTGGAGTTGCATATATGGAAATTTTAAGTCAAGGATGGGAAAAAGAAAGAAGTGTACATTTTTCCTTGTTAACTCCCGGTAGTGAGGACCCTCTGTCCCTCTGTTACTTCAGTGGGAATCATGGGCAAGCATATAGTAAGGGTGATTTGAGCAGTACTGACTTTCTAACAGCACAATGGGCTATGTTATGCACAGCAAAAGAAAAGTTTCACTGTTTCTTCCATGTTGCTGACTGTACAGAATCCCCTTCATTTCCACTGGTATGCTGTGTGGAAATGCAAAAAAATTTACTGGACATTAAAAACCTTAAGTCCCCATTTGAATACAGTCCTAAGAGCAGATATTTCACCCATTCACAGGATGGTTGGGACATTATATGATTTAGCTAAGATTTCCAAGGGTATGTGACATGTTGGCATTCAAGAATCCAGTTGTTGTTTTGGGGCTTGTATTTCTCCACATATTCTATTAGTATTTATTCTCTTCAGCCTCTGACTTCTCTTTGTATGCTAATCTCATTTCAAGTTCAGCCTTGTTGAATGTATATGTATGCACTGGAATTTGATTCAGGCACAAAGATTAATGAAACTATGAAGTCTTCAGGAGGAAGAAAGGAACTGGAAATGTTACATTAACTGAATTAACCCACACCCAGAAGCGCCAATGTGGTGCATTCTATCTCATATGCAAATCCAACTTCAGGTCTTTATATGGGTATATTCATGTGAGACTGAGTGTGGGCAATATTTTGTAAACCAGAAAGAAATCCGTGAGAAGCAGAGAGGAGGCTTTCAAATGCAGTGGCGAAGGTAATAGAATATCTGTGTCATGAGGGTAGGTGAATGGCTCAGCAGGTAATAGTGCTTGCTTTGTAAGCCTGACCACCCAATCCCCAATCCCTAGAGCCAGTGATCTATACACAAGCACAAACAAACACACACTCTCACACACAGAGAGATGAAGAGACAGAGATGAGATAGAGATATAGACAGACAGAGATAGAGACAGAGAGACACATACAGAGAAAGAGAGACAAAGGGATAGAGACAGATATATACAGAGAGAGAGAGAGAGAGAGAGAGAGAGAGAGAGAGAGAGAGAGAAACTCAAGAAGGTCTGACCCTGTTGGATACTCCTCCTCCAACAGGAGTTCAGCGGGAATACACCTGTAACAAAGCTAAACATCCTACTATTTCCCAACTGTTCATCAACTGAGGACTAAGCATTTAAGAAAATGGGTCTATGGGATGCCACTCTCATTCAAACCACCAGAGTGATTTAACGCAACCTTGCTGTAACACTTTAAGACCATGTGTGATGAAATGACTAGTGACTACTGAAGGCTGGTGGACATCTCACGTAGACATGATGGATTCAGAAAATGATGAAACCATAACCTAATAAACAAAGGAATAAACAACCATAACATACTTCTCAGGAGCCCTGTGTCATGAGTCTAGGGCTGGGTTGTCTGTCAGAGACGCATTGTCTTGAAGATTCAGTGCTTTGCACTCACACTTGCACACTAAGTCCAGACTGCTTTCCTTTAATCCAGACCCTCCTATCCACAACTCTGCCCTATGTCTATATGGGTCTAAAATTCAAATTTAGCACATCCATGACCAAGTACTTGACATCTGTAATGATTAGCTTCCAATGTTGACATGCCACAACCTAAAACCCCCTGGAAAGAGAATCTTAGTTGAGGAATCACCTAGAAGAGGATGGTCTATGGCATGTCATTTGGGGGATTGTCTTGATAGTGGAAATGGGAAGACCCAGCCTGAGTATGGAAGTATCATTACATGAGCTGGGTTCTGAATTTCATAAGAGTGAAGGACACAGGCAACACATATTCATTGCCCCCTCCCCTGTTTTTTTACTTCCTGCCTTGACCTCACAGAAATAATGAATTGTTATGGACTGTAATCTGGAACTGTAAGCTAAAGAAATCTTTCCCCTTTTCCTTTACTAAGTTGCTTTTGGTCAGAAAATTTAGCCACAGCGTCAGACAGGAAAGTAAGACAATATCCATATGTCTTTCTACAGGTTAGCTGTGCTCAACCCTTTACACCTCAGAGGATAGCAACTCTGCTCTTTAGCTAGTGTCAAAGCTGAAGAGACCTTTACTCACCTCCCCATCTCCTGACCTCCACTGCCTCAAGATATTATCATTCTAGAATATTTTTTTTTAACTCACGGGTATGAGAGGTCATAGCGTGCCTTGCTTTTACCACAGCATTAATCGTTCTTAAGACAGATCATAGATTTCCTGTCTTGAAATTTTAAAAATACGCTTACCGTATGGCATTTGTCTCATGTCAAAGGAATGCAATGTGTTTTCCTTGACATATGACTCGACTGAAATGCCAGCCAAACTTTGCTACTTCAGGAGAGCTACGGGGGTTCACTCCACGCCTGTTGTGTTCATCCACTGAGGCAAATGTCTGCAACCTGAAATGCCTTGAGTTTATTAGAGTTTGATACTTCAAAGTCAGTGTCATGCTGGCACAACAATACGGATGCGCACATAAGACAGCTTTAGGAAGCTGTCAAAGCAGGGGAAAATGACAAGTTGGGGCTATCCATGATGCTGCTTCCTCAAAGACTTCTCACTCTTTGATCTGTCACTCAAACACCCCACGTTACACCTTAAATGGGAACAAGAGAAGGGGGCGTCCAGCAGAAACATGCAAATGGGCACCACATTCAGACAGTCAGAGTGTCAGGCCTGCTCAGCCTCTAATGTGTTCCTGGGGCTTGATGCTCTCTTACTCCACTGCTAGCACCTCCATTTTCTGGCTTGGTTTCTGTAGGAGCAATTTGTCTCCTACCGTTGCCATGACCACTTTCGCCTGCACAGAGTTCTTTATCAGTACAACAACCTCCATCAGTATATTGTTGATTTGATTCTCTTCCATACCTTCTCAGATGACTTTCCATTTCACAGAGAGCACAAATTATTCCAGAGGTCTCTAGTGCCCCACCAAGGGCTCCATCAGTTCCTTTCCCCTGACCTTGTCTACCGCCAATCTTGTTTAACTCAGTTCCAATCACACTCACGTCTTCCCTAGCTCTATGTGTGTAAGACATGCTTTCCCAGCATTAGCAGCTAGCTTAGCTGGAACCCTCTGGTATCAGCTAACACACCGATCTTCACATTTTGCTCAGACCTCACTATCACAAGGTTACGTGGTTCCAAACACTGAAAAACTGCATTCTAGCTTCCAGATTTTTTCCTACTAGGCTACTATTTTCTCACCCATATTATTTATCATGTTTGAAAAAAAAATCACTTTGTTGAAGGTGAATAAATAGGTTGTTCTTTAAGTTTACATAGAAAATAGTATGTAAAGTCAGTGTTTTCTATTTTATTTTGGTTCACTGGTGAATTACAAGTGCGTAGAACAATCCACAAAATGTAGAAATACTCAATGTATATCCAGACAGAATGGTACAGTATTATTAAATATAAAAAATGCTCTCATAGGATGGAGTCAAGAGGGTATGGTGCAATATGAGTTTAAGTCCTACAAGAAGTAGTCTACTTAGCATAGGAAAGTAAAGCTTGCCTTATACTGGACAGTGAACAATCCATGGAAAGGCTCTTCTATGACAAGAACCCTATTGTTGGAGGCCAAGAGAGAAGGTCTTAAAACAGCAAGAAATACTCTTCCAAGAGTCCTATTTGGCTGGTTAGAAACTCATGCTTTGAATTATTCCAAAGTTGCTCCTCTTGATATTTAATAAGGGTTTAGTCAATCTGCATTTCATGGTCCTGTTCTGCAGATATGTAGATATCAATGGTGGTCCCCTTCTTCAAAAGTCTCATCAGTTTATTTTTTCAGTTGGAACAGTCAGACACTTAAACTCCCCACACATATCCTTCACCTGAACATTCTTATTGACCACATGTGTACAGTTAAGCAAGGGCCAGGACAGTTGGGCAGTAGAAAGAAGATCTAAGCACAAGGTGAGCCAGAGACTAGGGAAAGCGTGTATAAAAGTACCCTTCTACTGTTGCTGCATGTGTTTGGGGTAGGGACTAAATACTGTGCTTAATAAAGTCTAAACTAATGATCCAAGGAACCTTATTCATATGTTAAAATTCTTTAAGATATGTGAGGTATTTTTTATCTTATTTGTATATAGGTACATTATGTGTGTGTATGTGTGTGTCTGTGTGTGATGTATCTGCTTAATACACAAACATGTGTGTGCAAGTGCATGATACCCATGCACACACATGGTGAGCCGAGGAAGATGTCAGGTGTCCTGCTTTATCACTTTCTGCCTTACTCTCCTCAGACGCATCTCTAACTGAAGCTACAGTGAGACTGGTGGCCAGAACATCCCAGCTAGGCTCCGGTCTCTAATCCCTCTATTGTGCTGGGGTTATAAGCACTGTGTTGTCATGCTCAGCTTTTTACTGGTGGTGCTTGAACCTGAGGTCCTCAGCCTTGGACAACATTTTTCCCCACTCAGATATCTCTTTAGCTCCTATGTATGGAAGATTTTTTAATGGGTTAATCATCTAGATGCTATTGGAGGGTTATTTTACCTCAAGGTCTTCTCACCAACTGAGTAGAATTTTATATCCAGGTATCTATTTGCATTGCTTGGTCATTTTTTTTTGAATTCTACTTAAATATTTACTATTAAGTACTACTCAGATATCCTTAGATAAATTCACAAATCTCCTCCCTGTCCAGTCAGTCAAACATCATTAGCTGCTTTCTCTTTTTGTTTTTTCAATAACATTTACTGCTATTTATAAATGAAATATTTACTTTTGTGTTTTGTTTGGATAAACAGGCTGGAGAACTCAAAAGGTCAGAGATATTTTTGCTTGTGGTTTGGAACATTTTTGCTACTAGTAAATGCTTATAGCAAGGGTGTCCATCATTGAATAGACAGACTGTTCTATCATTCTGCTCCTTGACTACATTGTGAATGCATGTGTGTGTGTGTGTGTGTGTGTGAGAGAGAGAGAGAGAGAGAGAGAGAGAGAGAGAGAGAGAGAGAGCGAGAGACAGACAGACAGACAGACAGAGACAGAGATACAGAGAGAGACAGACAGAATGAAACACAGAGAGAGACATAGAGACAGAAAGACAGAGAGACAGAAAGACAGACAGATGGAAAGGGAGGAGAGGGAGGGAGACAGATATATTTATATTTTTGTACTTGTCTTCATTTTAGAGATTACCTAAAGAAAGCAGTCGTCTTTTTATGACAAAACGAAACAGCTTGTAGCAAGCAGACTGGGAAAGGGAGCCAGTCAGAGCACAGTCAAAGAAAGCATACCAAGGATTATGCATGCACTGTTGCCCTGCTTGGTTTCCCCAGTATCTCAGGAACATTACCAGATCTGTCTGGATATGAGTATTAAGCCCATATACTGACAGGAAGTTTAAATAGAATTGAGAGGAATGACTGATCAAACTCTATCATGGTTGTCTTAAGTTAGTCATAAACTACAGCCTAGGCATGAGTGTGGTTTTCCCAGTGAAAATGTGAATTAGCACTTGCTTGTTTGGAGCTGTAGGTGTTTGCTTAACCAAGTGTAATGGAACACTGAAATCTCACCCTCTCTGGCCTGCCAAGTTCATGTTTCCTTGTAAAGAAACCATTCTTAGAATGTCATCAGTTTAAAGACAACAGCAACAATTTTAGCCTCATTAACAGTGCCCATTAGCAGTGTTGGGCTCAGACCCATGACATCAGAGTGTAACACCTTTTAGCCCCAAGTTCCTTGAATTGGAAGAGGTTGGAAGGTTTCAGGAGCAAGGATTTTCTACATTTCTATCACCATCTTGTCCCCTATCTCTCTCTCTCTCTCTCTCTCTCTCTCTCTCTCTCTCTCTCTCTCTCTCTCTCTCCCTCTTCCCCTCCCTCCTCCCCTTCCTCCTCCATCCCTCCCCCATGTCAGTGTAGACAGTGGGATTCTTCATCAAGGCAACCCTGAGACAGTCATTCTTTCCTTTGTCCTTTGAAGAGCTAGTTCATAAGTTCTCTCACCTATGCCAAGAAAAAGAAACACAACTCAGGGGTCCCAAGAAGAACTGTGAGGGAGAACAGGCGGTGTCCTGATCCATGTTCCTCCATGTCACACACAATAGTAATTTTCAGTCTGTGCTATGCCCCGAGTGACTCCATTATTGCAAAACAGAAGCTTGCAACCATATTGAGTGTAAATGTTGGTGTGGAATGTCTCTCTACCTTGATTGTATGAATAAACCACCAACAATCCAGCATGAACCAGGAGACAGAATGGCGTTAAGGTGTTTCCCCACAGTCAACATCACCATTTATGACTTTATCAAATTATTATTACATCAAGAACACATGAATGCACTGATGTTTTAAAATCCTCTATGAAAAAGATCAGGGCTGAGTCCTTAGCACACTTACCAACCAATGGAATGGAGAGGCTGGTCATCAACATCATATAAAGGAAGGGACATTTAATCCTTCAGTGCAGGCACACCCACCACCCTCTCGTAAGACCATATGATGCATACATAACAGTATCAACAGGTGATGAGCCCTCAATTATCTACCCAGGGCTTCAGTTTACACAAGCCTTTGCTTAAAACACCTCCCCTGAGTCTTCATTTGCCTGGATCCAGCCATGGTTTTAGAACATCTCTGTGCACGTTTAAGACTGTGTGGCTTAGTTCTATAACATATAATCCCCAGGAATGGTCCTCTTGGCATCTCTGTCAGCACTGTGCCTGTGCCTTCAGCCTCCTCAAACCCTGCAGCCTTTAAACCCTCCCAGTGACATTCTGTAGGATTCTTGTGAAGGGGAATGTGATCTAAGAGCTAAAATTAGCTATTGAGATTACAATAAAAGACCCTGTGACTGCCAATGACCACAACCAAGTAAAATTAGTGGTCTTCAATGTACTAAAGGCAGCATAATCGACGTGGCTTCTGAGTTTATTGTAGAAATTTGAGCATGATTACTTCTGACACAGTTCATTCATTTCAGAAAGCTGGTCCTGTAGTTGGCCCTTCTGATTTCTATCACTATTATATCATCCATTTTGACCTTTCACATTTCCACACAGGTGTTCATTCTTCACTCAAATTAAGTACAAAAGTAGACAGAGCTTCAAGGACTGTCTTAGTGGTAGAATAGTTGCCTGCTATGTGCAGTGGCCCTGTAACACACCTAACTTCTTATATAAATATGTACATACATGCATGCATGCATACATACATTTATACATACATATATACATGCATGCATGCATGCATACATACATGCATGCATTCATTTGTGTATGTACAAATGTAAAGCCCAGGGTTCCCTGTGTCTTTTAGCATTTCTTCTAAAGAATTTTGGCATTGTGTGAAAATGTGATTAAGTAAATCTGTTATCCCTTTGTCTTCCTAATTTCTTTCCACTATAATTATGTTTATATATTATGGTTGTTAGTCATGACTTTTATGATGGATAAGGAAAAGTGTCAGTCACTTTTGTCCTACAATGAAGAAAATTTGTCAAGTGAACAAACATGCCACCTGGAAAAAAAAGCACAGAGGATGAGGGGAAGATTGACAACAATGGATCTGGCAAACAGAAAAGAGCAAAAGAGCAACTACTGAGCTTCGTAGGTGTGGGTAAGCCTCGGCCTTCACATGTGTTTAGTCTCCCCTCCATCTCTTTCCCCTCCCTTTCTTTCTCCTCCTTCCTTGTGCATCTTTATATTTTATATCAGGGTAAACTAGAGGCCCAGGGTCAGGTCTAGTCAAGCATATATACCTTTATAAATAAAGTTTTATTATTATATACCATGTCCACTCATCTACATATTATATATGTACACTTAGCAAAGTAACTGTGTCTACGAACATATGACTGCAATACTGTACTGTGCATTGGCTATTTATGTAAAAAGGTTTGCTGGCTCTGTGCTCTACATAACTAGCAGAGGCTACATTTGGCTGAATGTGGTCTTGGGAAAGCAGAAAGTGCTGAATAGACTTCATGCTGCATTTGGTTCTCAGCTTCTCAGATTTCTGCTGTGTGTTAAGGGAAAGAAGCCAGGCTTCCACAGGGGTCTAATGAACCAGAGAGAGGTCCTATGAGCAGCAAGTTCTTAGGATATCTCAAATCACCACAGCACATGAGACTTGGAGATAAGTGAGTGATGTGAGCACCTGGGAATGAGGAAGGGCGAGATGGAGCATGTCAAAACTTCACTCTTTCTACAAGCGCTCTAGAGCGCTTGTATACGCTAACATGTAGAGGACCTCTGCCTGCAAATATTGAGTCAATTGAATTCTGTCCTTAGAGACTTGCATGCTGCTCCCATTGACTTGGATGGGAGTAATGGGGCATTTTGTCCCACGGCATCTGTTCTGGCTTCAGGCTATTTAACAAACTCCTACTAAACAAATCCCAGTAAAGTGTTCTTTAATGGGTACTTAATTCTGTTGCAGAGGTGGGTGCTGAGCACACCTAAGTCCTTTCTCTCTATTCAGGTTTGCTGTTTTCTTCTTTTTATTACCACACTGGAGAAGCCTGAGTCAGGTAATATTAAACCCACCCTGAGCCACTGAACGTCTACTTTTATCGATCTCAGTTGATCCGCTTACCCTCTAGGTTCCAATTTGATGGTTCAATTGATTATTCATTTACATTTTTAATGTTGTAGGCAAAATCATTTTAACATGAATCATCTCTAACTTAATGGGTAACATACAGAGTCATTTGGGATATTCATTTCAACGAGTATTTATTGAGCATCTGAGCTCAGATGAGCCTACCAAGGATAAAAAGGTCATTCTACTTTATGGTCAACACTGACAAAAATGAGATGCTGATGTTTTTTGCTGTGCAAAGGGGATGCTCCTCTGAATGGATTCCTGGGTGTTTAAAGGTAGTTAGGACATCCATTTTTGTATAATTAAATTTTGTCTGCATATACCTTAAAACCTATAATGCCCACATCATTGAACTTGTTCTTAAGCGCAGGGGTTTGTGTAATTTATTTTCCTTTTAGATGATTTTGTTTTGTTGGAGATGTAGAAAGCTTGAGTGACTACATCAAGGTGAGCTCCCTAAAGTGAGAGCTACTTTGATTTTATCAGCTCACAAAACTACTTACCAAACACAGCAACGCAAAACAATCTAACTGCACTTGTGTCTCATTGTAATGTTTTACCTGAAGGCTCTTTAAATATACTTTGTGGACTTTATTTCATAACAGGCTCTCACCCTGTACATCAAGCTGGTAAAACTAAAGACATAACCGTTGGTGGCGAACGCTTTCCAGTTGGATCTGCTTAGCATATCATATTTGTGAGTTATATGTCTAATCACCTAGAGCCTTCACTTGTTTCTAAAATGAGATGAGGCATACAAAAATACATAAATGGGCACTTCTGATCATGATAGTCACCTTTATATGACAGTATAAGTGAAGGCAGAGTTTAATGCTGAACAGAGGATGCATAGTACTCATTCTTTCTCGGGAACAGCATGAGCTAATGCTTGCTGGAAAAGGCAGTGAAAAATGAAAATTTGCAAAATGCTTGGAAGGGCCTCCTTTTGCTAATTCTCACTGCCAATTTCATTAGTGTTCTTATGAACCAGGCAGATGAAGAGAGAAGCTATTCTAAATTCTTGGGAAAAGGTCAGATGGACAACAGTATTAGTCTTCGTGCATGAAATTATTGATCTCTTTTCTATGTGCCTGGTCCATAACAGGAAGCACATTCCTAGGCAAAGCTAGAAATTTAGTATTTAGGAATGCCTAGTGTCATAGACATGTAAACACATCACTGATATGGAATGTGTAATGCTTCAGTTCCCAAAACCCTTCTCTTCCCTTGCTGCTCCCAGGGAGCTTGAGAGAGGTAACATTTGAATGTGGTCATGAACAATGAATGACTTCACCATCTGAGTGTTGGCATCAGTCTCTGTCCTGCCCTAAGTTACTAGATATTGCAAAAGCAGGTTGTGTTTTGGTTTTTGTTGTTTTCTTCAGACTGCTTAGCCCCGAGAGCCTTTCCCTAGAAACTTTCTACCGCATTCTCTACTTTGTCCCCTCAGTCCTCTTTGACATCCCCTGCCTTTCTAAGCCTTTACTGCAAGGCTATAAATTACGTATATTCAAATGGAGACCTATTGACTGTGTGATATACAATTCATAGTTGAGAATTATCATTAATAATCAGGATTGGAATGAACAGCAACAACAACAACAACAAAAAAAAAAAAAAAAAACCCTGTGCTTGCCTCAGCCATAAATATCAAGGAAAAGGGGATTCTCTGGCAAATTGCTGCTAATGAAAACTCTGCCTGCACCTTGTAAGTGTATTGTTACTCAATAAATTCTGACATGGCAGAAAGATACAACTGTGTTTGTTGATGTTTTGACATGGCATACTCAGTACAAGAAGGGGCCAGGCTCTGAAACAGTACTTAGAAACAACTTGGGGATTCTTAAGGAGGGGTAGTTCATGTGAGCAGTATATGGGCAGTAGAGAAAATGCATCAGTGAACTAAACTTGAAACTTTAATATGTAGATGAAGGAGAGTCATTGA
>JANHMN010000011.1:66967407-66989829 GCA_030674055.1 Rhabdomys pumilio
CACATGGCAGGGAGACAATGGAGAGATTAGTATGGACAGAGAAGGAAGAAGACCTTGTGGGTGACTATGAAATGCTTTGACTCCTATCTTTCTGCGGCTCAGATAAGAGTTTCTGCACTTATTTTTCTTGCATGAGTTTTCTACTTAACTGTTAGAGAACCCCCTACAATTCCCACCCCAGATTGCTATCTTTGCTATCTTTTTTATCCAGTTTCCAATATTCTTTAGATAGTAAAATACTGATAAGTGTAAATGTACATCTGATCAGCAATAAATCATGAGGCCAACTCCCTGCAAATAAAAATGAGCTACTCAGATAGGACGTTCTGATTATTGAAATATTTGTAGAATGCATATAAGCAGGAAGGATCCCTAATTAGTTACAGTGGAATGGCATGACCTAAAGGGATCTTTAGAAGACACTTGGTCTACTCTACTCATTTCATACACCATGGAGCTAATCATGGCCATGGGACAGTAACAGAGCTGAACCAGAACTTGTGGACTCTAGGTCCAGGCCAGGCCTCTTTATCCTTCAATTATCAGCTAACACATTTCAGATCTTATTCCTAACATTTTTGTTGTTATAAGAACAAAAGTATCCATTATGAGAAATTATAGAGAGGACCAAAGCCTCTCTCATCAGCCCATTAACTTAGAATAATGCTTACTGATACTGCAGAAAGCTAGGATTGCTATTAAAGCGTAGTGTGAGATATTGGTGCCTTTATTGAATAAAAAGTACTTTCTCCTTAAGGTATTAGAAATTCAAGAGTATATTTCCAGTGTTGGAAAACAGATCACTGGATAGGAATGGTGTCATTTATCTAATCCATTGTTATACATTTAAGTACTTAAGCTCCTCTTAATTTTTGACCGTGATAAGTAATATTTCAATATTGGTATTTTTCTCTGTATCTTAAACTACTTCCTTGATATAGGTTCTAGGTGGAAGAGTTCACCATCTACTACCAAAAAACGTCCTGATATTTTAAAATTGTTTGATATATATATAATCCAAATTCCCACCCAGAAAGACTAGACTATACTCTGCTTCCATGAAGAACATTATCATTAATCATATGTAAGTGGCCGATAAATATAGGTTCATGTGCAGCCTTCACATTTAAATTATGATTATTAGAAATGAATTTGAGGCTTGTCGAGTGATAATAATTGAATATCTAAATTAAATAAATAGATTTACACAAATGAATTTATGTTAGGGATTTTATAATTATGCCATTTTACAAGAAAAGAGAAATAGCATATGTTTCTGTAAATTACTTGGAAGTTATTTAGAGAGAATATGGAGTAAAATTTGGGCAGCTGATGTTGACAGTTATTTTTAAGGACAGCTTCTGACCCTCCATTGCTTGGTGCCGATTGTCTGCACTAGCTATAGAGATGCAGAAACTTTCGGCGATGTAATGAAGGTGTGAGCTGTCACTGTCCTCTTGCTTCTGCACGTGTATTCATTAGCCAGAAAAAAATGTGAGCATGGAAGTATGCAAATTGTTGTCTTATCCCCCATGAGAAGATTGAGATTGCTTTGAATATGTCTTGACTCTAGGATGCTAATATTTCTTGACAGAAAATCAATCCTTCAGAATTCTGTTTGTTGGAGTGTTTAATTTACAAGTGTGGTTGGGCCTTCAGATCACAAGAAAGCCTTCATTACTTATGTGTGGGGTGGGGAGAGTGTTGAAGTATCGCTGTTAAATGTCATTGGCTTAGCTTTCTGTGGTGTTGTTCAACAGTATAAGAGGGAGATCAAGCCATATAGAGAGTGATACAGATCTAATTAAGACAGCATATATATATATGTATATGTGTGTGTGTGTGTGTGTGTGTGTGTATAACAATGCCTAGCAAGATTTAAAATGCTACACAAATATAACTATATTTTTTTTATTATGTGTGCATAGGCAACTCTGACCTATAAGAAATCTCTAACTCCATCACTTTTCTTTTGAGTCATGCTACGTGGCCCAGGATGACTTCACATTCATCTCCATCTCTTTAGTGCTCGGATTTTAGGCATATACCATCATGTCCAGCCTTCTTCTATCTTAAGAAAAACAGGGTTATTATGTCAAGATTGTGTTATATATGAAAGCATTATTATTGTATTAATCTTGGTAAAGGAAGTTTTTTATTTTGTATATAAATAATGTTGTGATGCCTGCAGGCAAGTGTATTAGGCAAACATATATTCTTGACCTAACTCGATCATTTCTGTTAACCCTTACCATGAAATTACTTGGAAATCACGAGACACATGGAGTTTATCATGTGTGATTTGTGTGTCTGCCAAAGGCAAAGGGTATTCTGGAAGGAAAAGAATTCTTGATAGACACAAGATGAGCAGCAACATTTGCTTTCTCAAAATTTTATGAAGTGTATAGGCAATCCGTTTGTTAGAGGCCATGCTTCAGGTATATGAAATCATTAGAAAATTATTCCAGAGGTTCCTGGGGGATATCAAAACCATCCCTGCTTTTTCCATAAGAACCACTCCACATGATAAAGCTTGCAGACTATGTATAAATTAGATTCCTTTTTGAGTACTTATCTTCTGTTCAGAAGAAGAAAGAAAATCAAATTGTGATTTGTTCTCACAGATTTAATCTTCATATTTTTTATGATTTTGCAGAAAAGTGGGCAAACAACAGCAACAAGAAAATGAGTAGATGTTAGATAACCCCAGCATTTTGTTGAAGCCTTTTGTGATCCTGGGTTTGACTTATGTATGTCCTAGTTACTTCCCCATGCTTGGTGGATGTGACCTTCCACAATGTTTTATTTGATTACACTGTACAATTTCATGGTGGTATCTCAGCTTCAGGAAAGAAAAGCAGATGAAACCTGACATTTTCCATTCACAGCTGAACCAGTTAATCATAGAGTAGAGGGCACTGAAGGGTAAGCTAAGCAGAAAGGCCCAGAAAACAGGGCTAGGCAGTGTCCATCAGATGAGTTCTGATCTCATTGATCAGTGATGTTGGAGACCAGGAATGCCTACCACCCATTTGCACTAAGAAACCCACTTTGAAAAAGGTTGAACAAGACAAAAAGTGACCCATGCAGCCGACTCATCACCCAAAGAAGCTTTGTAAAGTAGGAAAACAGTTACCTCTTCGGGAGGCTTCAAAACTATCAAAAAGATTAATTCTCTGGATGTCATAGGTTAATGTGGTATTGGGCATCAAGGTTCGGTTTCGGTTAATACTGGTGACTGCAAACTTGAAAGCCAATTCTTCAACGTTAACAGGTTCGTTTTCCACAGTTTCAAAAATCCCTCCTGTAGAAGCAAAAGAGATGCATGAGAAACACTAGACAGGATGCCACAGCACTGTTTTAAAAGAAGAGTGTAAATTGCAAACAAGATACCCAAACCATAAATGCTGGCATGACCAGGGTGGATACAGAAGCCAGGCTGAATTAGGATGTGGCACATGCAAATACATAGTTCTTTCTGCATATGTAGGCATGAAATTTTAGATCCCATACTGGATTTATAATGCCTCTTAGATGATATAAATAGATTCCAAGTATTGCATACCATGGAAGCATAGCTGATAACGCAATAGAAAACAATTTTCTTTGATTTTTCACAAGCGTTGTATTGTGTTTGATCTAGACACAACTTAAACTCTATTCTAGTTGCCACTCTTGCCTTGGAATTTCAACTTTTCTATTGAAAACAGAGTTCTTAGGAGCTGGGGTAATAGTTCAACAGTTATGGACAGGTGTACGGCTCTTCTAGAGAACTCAAGTTCAGTTGCCAGAACCCACACTAGACTGCTCATGACTGCTTGAAAGCCAACATCCAGAGCACATGATATAATGCTGGGAGCCTGTACTCATGTGCACCCACAACCCCATACTCATATGCACCACAACCCCCACACTATGTATAACCCCACCCACACACTCATGTACACCCCCACACTATGTGCATAACTTGGCTCACACTCATGTGCACTCCCCTACCTTCACATACTTATGTACTCATCCCACTCACACACATATGTATGATTAAAGAGAATATAAATTTACTTTTAAAAGCAGATCTTCTAGACCTAACTGTAGTAGGGTTGGTCAGAGATGGACTGGGGATAAAACAGAATAATTCTACTCTGAGTTTTTTTTTTTCCAGAATGAAAACATCTTTTCTAGGTTTTAGAGCTCAGAATTCTGGGGTCATATTCCACACATCTTAATATTTAAATGATTTTCAGACAGAGAAAAGCATATCAGCATATTTAAAGGTAATTTTCTCTGTTTGAAAATCATTTAAATATACCCCCAAGCCAACTTGGGTTCTAACTCTGGGGAAATATGTCCTTTCATGTCCTAGGTTCTGTTATCTTAAACATGAGTACCTATCTCACTACGGTTAATAATATTATACTCCTGAGGGTGTCATCAGAGACTCCAGCTCAGTCTTTCCAAAAAAATATTGGTGCTGCATAGAGATGATGCAGATATGGTTAGTTGCATGTTCTTAATCCTCTTCAAGTGTAGTCCTGAGATTATCTCCATAGACACAGACCATTCCATCGAAGCAGTGTAAACTAACTTCTATTTAGCTTAGTCCTTGATTTACCTTACTCTTTGCTTCCTCTGAAAATAGACCTTAACTCATGCCTGTGGCGTGCTGAATGCTAGTAGGATGTAATTTATCTACTCTCATTGTTCTTCGCTAAGGGTCAGAATTTGGTATTTCCAAACTTGTGAACACTGTAATTGTCTTTTGATTCAAGCAAACGTACAAGCACACACACACACACACACACACACACACACACACACACAATCTGCAATAAAACCACACATAATCATCACGTGTACGATTTCTATTTCTTCTTCCTCAAATGTAGAAGTATAATGTACAGATTTTAACTAAATGTAATTATACTGGCCCTACTTTGAAAGATTAATTTTTTTAAAGCACATATATTGCTTTCTGTTGTATTGACTTTCTTAATTAACTATAGTGTCTACTTATGAGAAATAAGAAGACTATAGTAACTTAACTTGGCTTCTTTCAGATAATTTCTGGCATTTATAGATTAATAGCTTGAACCTATAGATTACTACTATAGTCCTCTATAAAACCATAGTTAAGAATAAACAATGATGTCATGTTAACTTTTACCTAAAGACCCAGAGAAGACATTTGTTCCAAAAGTAGTATCAAGAAAATGCTTGTGTTTTCCTTGTGACACTCACAAATGGGCAATTAAGGATGGACTTTCACTTTATCTGAGCACTGTGAGCCGATGGTGGCCTGACAGGTGGGGAGGTCAGGCAAGAAGCACTAAATGGTCCTAGGCAGCTTGATGTAAAATGACCTTATTGCTGTGGTCATAGTGGCCCATATAAAGGGGTCTTGCTATTACACTTTCAATAGCAGTCATTAGCAATTGTTTGTCCACAAGTCTATTTCCCAAGCCCCAGCAAGAACCATGTGACAGAGTCCATAACAGAATCTGAATCTATGGAGACCAAGGCATCTTAAGATGCTTGTACTAGCACTACTTAGGAACAAAGTCTACTCCAGCCTTCAAGGAGAGCATCAGCAGAGTGTGTAGGATAGGTTGTGGGAAGGGATATCCTCCTGGATAAAGAACAGAAGTTCTGAAATGTAGACCCTGGCTTTGCCTAACTCTTCTTCAAAATTTTTAAGTTGTGGGAGGAAAGTCATCCAAAGGTAGCTCCTCTATGTAGTTTTTATCAAAACTTTGTAACTAACATACACAGTAGTATTTTTCCTGTTTTAGTAAATGAAAAAGAAACAGAGATAGAACATATCATACCCAAATAATTCAGTCACAAGGCTCGCTCATGTGTGACAAACTTGGATGTCTGCTTGTCCAATATGCATGGGCGTGCTCCTGTTTTCACTTCACCAAGCTATCTAGACTTTTGTTATGTCTAAATGTGGGTGATAATTTTCCATTGCTCCCTGGTCTATAGAGTAGATGGGAAAATTTAGCCCACTATTCTGAAAACGTAATTATTCCCCAGAGAAGGGTCTGTATTGTTGAATATTGGTGATGGGAATACAAAGCAGTTGCTATCCATTTTAGAACTTTCTGCTCAGTACAAAATTATTCCTGTGGTCTACAGTTATTTTTGCCCAAAGCTGAATGTTCTTGGATTTAGGAAAGCGTTAGTTAATTAATTTATTTTTTTTATGTATTTAGTGTGTAGGTAAACTTCATTTTGGAACTTTAAGGAAATGTCTGTCTTTCATTTGCTAAATGAAAATTATGCACCATGTCACTAGCTCAGCACTTCAGCACCTTCTTTTTTTCTTCTAAGAAGAGCATCTGACAGATGTCCCAGATCTACAGTTAGATGTGGTGAGGAGACTGCTGGCAAAGCACTAAGAAAACAGTATCTGCTCAAACAGGACAATGTTGTTGTTAAGAGAAGCAAGGCTGGTATCACAGAAGGTGGGTGCAGACAATGAAGCTTAGCCTCCTCCTTCCCATAGCTTCAGATTTAAGATGTGGAATGCTTAATTCAAAAGGCAGAGGAGCTTACACCTAGCGACACCTGCATGAGTCATTCTTCTCTCTCTTTTTATCCTTCTTCTCTTCCCTCTGTGCCCTCTCCTTCTACCTGTCTCACTGCCCTCTTTCTCCTCTCTCTTTCTTTCTCTTTTCCCACTTTCCCATCCTCCTTCTTCCTATCTTTCCATCTCTGATTTCTTTTCTCTCTCTCTTACTTTTTCAAATTTGTGGATAGACCTTTATAATGAGATATTTAAATCCTTCTGGGAGTGTCTTTGTGGGGCTAACTTCTGGCCTCAGCTATCTGGAGGCCTCAATCCCACTTGTCAGAAGGAAGACTCCCCCTCAGTGATTGCCCCATTCCCATCTACCCTGGAAGCTCATTCTCCCATCGGTGTCCCTCTTCCTACTGACATCAAGATACCTCTAGGAATTTTGATTTCTCTCATTTGAGCTGAACTGACCATAACTTCTAGCCCTAAGATGATCAGTTGTGAACAAAGATTGAAAAGATGAAGTTAAGGCACTACTTTAAGGCCTGATTAGTGTGGAAAAGATACTCATCCTTTTATCTATCTATCTATCTATCTATCTATCTATCTATCTATCTATCTATCATCTATCTATCTATCTATCTATCTATCTATCTATTATCTATCTATCATCTATCTATGTATCTATCTATCAATCATCGATCTATCTAAATTGCTCAGATAATATTAGTGGGTGTAGAAAGAGGGAAGACTTTGAGAGGTCATAATGAACAAGCTCCCTGTTTTTGGTCTATAACTGTTGAGCATGGCAGATGAAGCCCAGGGAGGCAAAGCCTCCAAGGTGTGGGTGGCCATGCTTGCTTTTATCACTTACAACTTATGAAGAAGCAAAGCATAAGAAGTGTTGGTGAAGCACCTTTTGTTTGAGCCATATTTGCATCCCCTACATAAAAACGCTGGGCACAGGGGCAGACTTGTCATCTACAAAGGGATCCTAGGAACTCCCTGGCCAACTGGTCTAGCTAATTGGAAATCTCTTGATTCAATTAGAGACTCTGTCTTAAATAATAAAGTGTGGAGTGGTAGAGGGAGTATAATACCCAGTATCCCCCTCCAGCTTCCATACTCACATACAGGGCCATGTACACATCTATGCATTCAGGTATACACTACTCACTTAAAATATAAACTAGTATTTTCTAAAACTAGATGTTGGGATTTGAGAATCATGCTCTAGCTTCCTATACAGATATTTCTGTTATTTGAAATGATAACAGTATTTGGTACTCCTTATGGTTTCATATTTGTTATAAATACCAAAATGGGTATGAGTTTGGAAAATATATGGTGTATTTAGACTTATATTTGAAGGCCTCTGGGTTTCTTGTATTGCTTTACCTGGAAGAATGGAGGTTGGTACAAATAAAGCTTATACTAAACATTATATATATATATATATATATCACATATATAACTATATATGTGTGTGTTATATGTTTATACACACACATACACACACACTATACTCTTGCACAGCTATCACACATAGCCACCAAATAAAGAATATAAAACAAATAAGAACTATGTCCATAGTTTGGGTTAATTTCAACTATAAGTCCCATTTTCTTGTATGTATGTCATTTTTATGACCCGAAGTGTTTCTACATAAGCTCATATACTGAAGCCCTAAACCCAGTGCCCAGTACCTAAAACCTGATTGCATTTTACAAGGTAATTTAGGTTAGGATGAGGCAGCATGGGGTGTGCCCTGATCCAGATGGTTATTAAAAGAGAAAGAAAGTGATGTGGTTGGAAAGATGTCCCAGCAGTAGAGAACCCTTCTTGCTCTTTCAGAGCACCTGGGTCTCAATCTCAGCACCCACCCTGCAACTAACAATCATCTGTAACTCCAGTTTCCAGGATATGACACCTTGTTCTGGTCTCTACAGGTACTGGGTACCCATGGTGTATGATCAATACGCATGCAGGCAAAATCTCTATACACATAAAATATAAATAAATCATTATTTAAAACAAAAAGAAGCTGGAATTCACTAAAACACGGTAAAGCCCTGCATGCAGTCATGCAGAGGTTTGCATGAGGACAAACAGAACCGAAGTGGTGATCTGCAGGCAAGGAAAAGTCATGCTACTCCTTCATCATGTACTTCCATCCTCTCAGACAGGATGAAAATACAGTTCTATTTCTATTATTTGAACCCTGTAGTCTATTTATACTGTTTGTTTGTTCGTTTCTTTTTGTATCCTTAGGAAGTTAGTTTGTTTATCTTGTCTTTTGACCCTAAAGGGCTTTAAAATGAAAACAAATTTAGTGGTTTAGTGTCAGTCACCTTTATTGAAATACCACTTTCTTCATGGAACTGTAATGTAAGATAATCAAAGAGAAAGTTACTGTAAATCAGTTTAGGAGGCAGAAGTGTACGGTCACAGTGCACTGCTGCTGCTGCTGCTGTTGCTGCACTTTTATGTGACAATCACTCATGGAAAGCACATATAGCAATCTCCTGCACATGGACGAGGTCGTTTACAAGGAGTGATAAGGGATGGGGGGAGGGGTGTTCAACAGAAAGCTTTTCATTTGCACCAAGTAATTTCATGTGGACCTAGAAGAGACTTGTTCACCATGACAAATCTAAGTACTACTTGATTAATAACGTGGCCACAGCAAGCAACGTGTGGCACTCAGCAAAGACTGAGAATAAATGTTCTATTTTGTGAACCTTCTGAACATATACAAGAGTCATGGCGCCCGTGTCAGCTTTCTTTCACTATAATAAAATGCCTGAAGTACTTTATTTGTAAAAAGAAAAGGTGTATTTTGTCTCAGCATTTAGGGAGATCCTTGTCCGTGATTTATTGGCTCTTTGGCTTGGGGATATGATGAGGTAATAAATCATGGCAAGATTGCTTGGAGTACACACTGTTTAGTTTGTGACCAGAAAGCAAAGAGGGGAAGAGGAATGTCCCCTTTGAGGGTATTACTTCAGTGACCTAAGGATTCCCCATAAGGTTCTACCTTAGGAAGGTCTTCTATACCCTCAAGAGTGCCACTCTGGAAACCATACCTTTAGCAAACTGATCTTTTAAAGCATAGACAACATTTGAACTCTGGCAAATAATTCTGAAACTTTTCTTAGTTCATGTTCCATTCTTATAGAATCATAGTAAGAGAGAGCTGAACAAACTTTATTACGATTCCCAGCCTTCCTCAAGAGCCCACCGATTTCTTTACTTTCTTTGTGGCTTCCAAGGATATCCAATCTTTGTAACCTGCCTTTCAGTTACAGTTTCTACGGAGCATGAAAAGTATAATGTAGATACAGTGGACCTGACTATGGGCCAGGTCATGGACATTAGAAAATATGATGTTATTTTTGCCAACCATTACCATCCTGGCTCCCTTCGGAAGGAGTTTGACTGGATTATGGGTAGAAATTGTAACAGGGACTCATTTTATTCAAAAACAAAAAACAAAAACAACAAAAACCCTAAGAAATTAAACCAGAAAATTTACTTTTTTAAATGATAAAACCACATGAACGTCATGTGGGAACAGAGTCCTGTTTCCATAAAAATATTATTGTTTTGACTAAGTTGACTTATATAAATATATATCCCAATAGCTATTTTAAGAAATGCAGGTTTCAGAGCGGAGAGGCTGCGTCTGTTTCTCGCTCTCACAGCTATTGCAGTCCATTGACCGCCACAGAGACAGCGCTGGGGCAAGCGACAGTCGGACAGGCACTGGGCAACTCTGTGCCTCGTGAAGGAAAATCAACTGAACATGGGCAAAGGAGATCCTAAGAAGATGAGAGGCAAAATGTCCTCTTTGTGCAAACCCGCCAGGAGGAGCACAGAACAAGCACTCAGATGCTTCTGTCAACTTCTCAGAGTTCTCCAAAAAGTGCTCAGAGAGGTTGGAAGACCATGGCTGCTAAAGAAAAGGGGAAATTCGAAGATATGGCAAAGGCTGACAAGGCTCGTTATGAAAGAGAAATAAAAACCTACATCCCTCCCAAAGGAGAGACCAAAAGAAAGTTCAAGGACCCCAATGCACCCAAGAGGCCTCCTTCGGCCTTCTTCCTGTTCTGTTCTGAGTACTGCTCGAAAATCAAAGGCGAGCACCCTGGCTTATCCACTGGTGACGTTGCAAAGAAACTAGGAGAGATGTGGAACAACACTGCAGCGGATGACAAGCAGCCCTGTGAGAAGAAGGCTGCTGAGCTAAAGGAGAAGTATGAGAAGTATTGCTGCCTGCAGAGCTAAAGGAAAACCTGATGCAGCAAAAAAGGGGGTAGTCAAGGCTGAGAAGTGTAAGAAAAAGAAGGAAGAGGAAGATGATGAGGATGAGGAGGAGGATGAGGAAGAGGAAGAAGAGAAAGACAAAGATGAAGAAGATTATGGTGGTGAATCAGCTGGTTCTAGTGCAGTTTTTTTTCTCATCTATAAAGCATTTAAGACTCCTGTACACAACTCATTCCTTCTAAAGAAAAAAATGGAAATGTAAGGCTGTGTAAGATTTGTTTTTAAACTGTACAGTGTCTTTTTTGTATTCTTAACACACTACTCAATGTGTCTTTAGATAGCTGTCCTGGTGGTATTTTTAATAGCCACTAACCTTGCCTGAAACAGTCTGGGGGTTGTAAATTGGCATGGAAATTTAAAGCAGGTTCTTGTTGGTGAACAGCACAAATTAGTTACATATGGGGACAGCAGTTTGGGTTTTTTTTCTTTTGGTTTTATTTTGGTTTTTGTTTTCATCTTCAGTTGTCTCTGATGCAGCTTATATGAAGATAATTGTTGTTCTGCTAACTGAATACCAGTATGTAATTGCAAAAAAAAAAAATGCGGATGTTTTGTTTACATTCTGAATGCTTCTAAGTAAATACAATTTTTTATTAAAAAAGAAATGCAGTAGATTTGCATTGTGTTGGATATGAATATATACATGCACACACACACACACACACACACACACAAGCTTTGGCTGATTTTATATGCTGAGGTCCATGAATCTTTCACAGAATTTAATAATTCATCCAATGTGTCAGTATTTCTTCTGGTCATTTATGTATAAAATACTTTGGGTGGTAAAAACCAGTGCTGTAATAAGGCACTGGGAATATCCCGTGTTAAAAAAAAAAAAAAGAGATGAAGTGTAACACCCAGGCACGATAGTGCACTCATCACTCATCATCACACCATCCCAACACTTGGAAGGCAGAGACACACTGTTCTCTGTGAGTTTAGGACCAGCCTGGTTGACATAGAGAGTTTCAGGCCAGCCCAGACTTATATAGTGAGATTCTGAAGAGACAGGGAGGGGAAGGGGGAAGGATGGAGGGGCGGGGAGAACATGAGAGCATGCATGTGACTTTGGGAGCTTTTCTTCTAGAAGCTATTCAGAGATGAGGAGGAGGCATTGGGATGCCGACTAAGACTCCACGCATGTCTTTACCTCACATTTACCTGAGTAGGAATCTGAAAGAACTGAGGCCTGAACAGAAGAAGAGTGTTCTATTCAGAGGGTACAAAGTGATAAGAGACGGGAGCTCTTTTGGGTCATTTTTTTTAAAGGTCTGAAATTGGGTGAGCCAGACATTGGTAAAAGAGCTTAACCAAGTGATGGGGTGGATTGGGGTAGATTACAGGGAGCTTAGTAAACAGGGATACGAGTATGGCTTTATTCTAAGAGGCATGAAAAGCTAGCAGTAGGCTTTACACAGAGCAGTTAAGTGATGTTTCCTATTGCCGAGAATCAGTGTAGGTTTTGTGTTAATGAGGAAATGGGCAAGAGGCAAACGCAGGAAGATCTGTTCTTGCACTTGCTCTACAAGAGGCCACTTCAGTAAGTTAGATGAGAGATGATGGTGATTAAGTCGGGATTGTTGTTACTGATGGTGTGAAAAAAATTCCATCGAATAGAAGATAGGGTTGGTTGGGTTCTCTGACAAAGCATAAGAGGCAAGAATGAATGACACTGTGTTTGGAGATTTAAGTAGTCATTGATATTGCTGAAGAGCAGGGCGGGGAGCTTGGCTCAGAGTGTGATTGGTTATTCTGTGATGCCTCTTAGGTGCTTAAGAGATGTTAGCTAGAGCTTACTATGCTCATGCAGATGTTCTAGAAGTTGTTTCTGAATGTGAAAGTTAGAATGTGATTACAACGGGAGTGGTGCATAAAGCAATAGTCCTGGAAAAAAATTATTTCACAGAGAGTGTAGGTAGAAAATCTGAGGAGTTCCTGGAGACAATAAAAGCAGAAATATGCAGGGAGCTGAATCACTTGGATAATGTGAGGAGGAGGCAGGACACCATCAGTTCACTGGATTTCTGACTTCTAGAATCCATTACTTTTACTTTATGTAACCAAGTTAATGTGTGAATGTGTGTGTGTGTGTGTGTGTGTGTGTGTGTGTGTGTGTGTGTGTGTTTTGTATGTACATCTGTGCATGCACTTGAGCACTCACATCTGTATGCTTGAGTGTGGAGGACAATGGTTAACATCAGTGTCTTTATCAATCACTCTCTACTTTGAGTTTTATTTTGCTTTGTTTTGTTTTTGAGACAGGATCCCTTACAGAGCCTGGACCTCACCAGTTCAGTTAGGTTGGTTAACCAGTGTGCTCCAGGATCCAATTATCTGCATCCTTAGTTCTGGGACTACAGATGTATTCTGCCACATCTGACATTTTACATGGCTCCTAGGAATCTAAGTACAGATTCTCTTGTTTTGGCAAGCATTTGATTGGGTAGTCTATTTCAGTAGCCCTGATAGTACTGATGCAATATCCACATAGACTTCCTTTTAATTTTTTATCTTTCACTTTGAATGGATTCAAAATAACTAAATTTTGGTGCACAGTCCATTTTGATAAATCTATATATGCATACATCCATTTGTAAAATATGTACTGGTCTGATTATAAGGAGAATATTTCCCACCTCCACCATTTATTATTTCTCTTTGGTGAAAATTTTCCAAAATGTTCTGTTGTAAGAAATGTAAATATATAGTGAACATATATAATGACTTACTAACTATCTAGTCACATCACTATGCTTTAAAAACTAGAACGTTTTCTTCAGAGTCAACTATATTTGATAGTTGTCAAATGTGCTTTCCTAATATTTGTCTCTATTGGCTGATTTTAATTATGTCATTTCTTTTCTCTAAAGTGTCATTTTATTCAACCCATTCAATTAACTATTTTTTATCTTTCTGATGATATTTTGCAAATACTCCACTATATTACAGGATTTATTGGTATTTCTATTTATTTTATTTTCCAACGTCATTTGAAGAGTGCAGGTTCAGATCAGGTTATTGCTAATCAATTGTACACACCCCTAACTAGCCACTGTATGTCCACTGTGACAATCTGTGAGGTCATTCAGGGAACAAGGGCGATCTATTAAATGACAATCTAGAAATGGGAAGTTCCAATACTGGCTCCTGTTTTGCATTCATGTAGACGAACAGCCATCCCAGAAGCTGTCAACAGAAAACAAGATGGCAATTTGATCTATTCCTTTGCTGATAGCTGCTCCTTAAATACACAATATTATATTGCCTCCTTTTATTGCCGCATCCATAATTCTACTTTATTGCATCATAAGCAATTTTCTCGAGGCTCATATTTACTGCACCTTTAATTTCAAGGTTACACGATTAATTTCTGAGATTCCCTTTCACAACCAGTGTCTCTTCCTGCCTTACTTTGGGTACTAACACTGCCTTAATGATCTTATGTAGATGAATGTGGGTGGGAATCAGGTGTTCGATCACTTAATGGAAGAGAAATGGATAAAGAGAGTTTTAAATCTTTCAGAAAGTCTAGCACAAGGAGAGAGTTATAGGCTAAAGACAAGTGGAGCCTCAGTGGTCTGGCTGTGACCCAACCTTCTACAAGTAGCCTCATATATCAGTGTCTTTTGAAAGGAAGAATCCATTTTATTTCATACCTGGGGTAACAGCCACATTTAAATTCTCTCTTTGATGCTTCAAAGAGATCTGTGTAAGTTCAGTATACATGCTCTCTAAATGGAGGGACACATGTCTAAGAGGAATAACTGACATATTTCAGAAGAGAGCTAGTCAGAGGAGGGAGAAATTCTGAAATTTTCTACAGATGCTATAGGTAATTGTTCTTAATAAATGTACTTACTATACATTAAAAGCAAAGGTAGCCATTCAAAATCAAAGTATTCACATATTATATTATAGGAAATGAAATCAGCATGCTGGAAAATCACATATAGTCTTGCAAATACTTCAGCATCATTTATATCAGGATATAGTGTATAAAATAAAGACGAACTGATATATAATATACAGAAACCTCATATAAAATGATATACTGAATCATATATGCATATACATGTACATATATATATATATATATAATGAAACCTAGCATACACACACACACACACACACACACACACACACACACACACACACACATATATATAAAATGAAACCTAGCTTAGGGAGATGGCTTAGAGGGTAAAAAGCAGTTGCCATAAAACTTGATGGTCTGAGTTTGGTCTCTTGGAGCCATAAGGTTGAAGAACAGAACCAACTCAAACAAATTGTCCTGTAATCTACACATGAATACCATGGGTCATATACCGAACTCTCTCAAATAAGCATATTTCAGAGAGTCATTAAAAAGGCATGAAGCCACATAATTTGTGACAATATGTCCTGGCCTGGAGTCTTTTTAACTGTAGTGAGCCCAGCTTACAGAGACCAGTGCTTTGTGATTGCTATCATCAGTGGAAGAGTGATATGTTGATCTCAGAGGCTGATACAAGAATGGTGGATCCCAAAGCCTTAGCAGGCTAGATGATCGGGGGATGAAGAGGGGTTGGTCATGAGCACAATATTACAGCTAAATAGAAGAAACACTTCTGGTATTCTATAGTACATCTAGCTGGACATGATGATCAGCAAATATATATCTCAGAGTAGTTAGGAAAAAAGAGGTTGCCTTGTACTTGTCAAGAGTGATACGATAATTACTTAAAAGTCATAAATACATCATATACATGTAAGTCAAAATCATAGCATACATTATAAACATACAGAAGTATTAAATGTCAATCAAGAGCTTTCCTAAACCCAGAGCCAATCTATGCCTTGAGAGTTGGAGTATTTCTTTGAGAGTACTAATGGGAACTTGCTGGGACTCCATGCCACAATCTAGACATAGTCTAGCATTCCCAGTGAAGGTCTGTCCAGTTGATGAGATGTTCAGTCTTGTGCCTAAGCACAGAGCCACATGAAGCACTCTTTCCTGCCAACCCAGAGGCCTGGGAGGCGGTTGATATATGTGGCGAGACCTACTGACTTTTCCCATTACTGAGTTTGTGGCAGTGATTGCTTTTTCTCTCCCAACCATTACCTCCCATGGTCCCCAAGCACTTTCAAAACTCCATTCTCCCTGGGAGCTCACTTCTCATCAGGCTGCCAGCACCTTCATTTCATGCAGGGATGGCTGGTGGCCTAGTCAACTGCGGGTTCCAGGCAGCAGCCAGGAATGTTGCCAATGAATGAAGTAATGCCAAAACCCTTTACTCTTATAAAAGTCTGGGATTGCTTTAATATCTCTTGAGAGCAGTTACATTTCTAGCTTTTAACATCTCATTTAAATGACGTGTATTCACATGAAAGGCCTCCTGACTCCATTCTTCTGCTTATTAATTAAATGGGTAGAATATGCCAAATTCACAGCCCAGAGGTCCAAAAAAGCTTTATTATATGTTTTATCCCAGTTTTCTAGTTTGTGCCCCTCTGTTTCTGCTATTTCTCAGCTGGCAAATTCTGTTTGATGAGAAGGAAAGGCTATTGTTAAAATGAAATCTGGAGTCTGAAGCCAGAACCAATGGAGGTTCACAGCTCCCATTGGACAGCATTTATCTACGCATAGACATGGAAGACACACAAGGCCTTTAGTGGTCAAACATGTTTGGGAAGCCCTGCCTAGCATCAGCACTGCTGGAAATTCACTTTACACAGTAATGTGCACATTGCCTGTGAGCCATGCAATAAGAAGGCAATTCAACTCTGCTTAACCCAGTGTGCGTCTAAAATTCTCTTGATTACAGGACACTTCATCCTGGAACTGTGGCCAGTTGTCTTGAAAATCACATTTGAAAAGCACCCTGATCCAGGGATCTGCTTACATTTGGAGTGAAATAATCTGTACTTTAAAATAGTATTTGGATGTCATTTTTATGAAAAGCTGGATAAGGGGTCTACTGAGAAGTGTAAACCCTCCAACTATGATACTACCTCTAAAGACATATTAGATACGTATAAATTTTCACTTTACTTTTACATTTACAAATACATATTCTAAGCAAGGAGATGATCTCTTCCTGTGCAATAAAACCTGTCTTCGGTCAGTCTTACCCAAAAGTTATATTATTCACAGTATGCATCTCCTTGATGCGTAACGTCAACATGACGTACTCAGCTATCTGCCTCTCTTATTTGTATATTCCTAAGTGCTCCAACAGCTAACAAATACCCTTCTTATAACATTTTATATATATATTCTTATAACATTTTATATTATAACTGATATTAAAATCATGAAAAATGGCCCATTGAGGGGCCAATTTTTAATGTAATGTCTAAGAAAGTTTCAGAACCTTGGATGCAAACCTTTTCTCTCTTAGAGTTCTCACCCTGTAATATTTATGTTAGAGACTGAATGTATTATTGCTTATCAAGTTATGCTAGACACTAGAGCATCAGCCAACAACCCGTGGCTTGTGGCCCCATCAGGGCTGCGTATCAGATATCCTGCATATCAGATATTTACATTATGATTCATAGCAGTAGCAAAATTACAGTTGTAAAATAGCGACAAAATAATCGTATGCTTGAGTGCCACCATGACATGAGGAACTGAGTTAAAGGACTGTAGCATTACAAAGGTGGAAAACCCCTAGTCTAGAGTCTAGAGCCTAGCAGATTTCAGCTGAGGTAGCTTTCTAAGTTCCACTCTGAGATTCAACATGATTAAATGAAATCAGCTGGGGGTGTTCTTGGCATTGAACTACTTGCCTGACATGTGCAATGTCTTAGGTTCAATCCCCTACACTACAAAAGAAAAACAGAATAGGTATTGTAAGTAATTGAAATGAAGGTTTACCATGACATGAAATACACGTGACCCCAGTGGAAGTCACTTCTAAGCAAAAAGCTCTAGTGAGTTAGTGAGGCTCAGGACTCCGGAGAAGCCCACCATGCCCATTCAGGAGAGGATGGATGATGTACAATACAGCAGGGTTTGATTTCATGTCACTGAGGGTGCTGTGCTGGGTAGTACAAACAGCAGAACTGGGAAATATTCGCATTTTACTTTAAAAGCTTAAACTCTCCTTTACTCCTTATGTCCATGTATTTCTCTCTCAGTTCCTATAGTGGACACCACAGCATGTCGGGAGTACAGTCATTTTTGTTACCTGCAATATTTGATATTTAAAACCTACTTGCACATATTCGTTAAGTAAATTGTGGCATGAAAAGAAAAGCAAACACATATATCATTACACAGGATGAAACAGACACTGTTAAACATTTGGACAACTTTCATTTTACTAAGTTTTCTTTTACTTTTTTTTCTCAATATAAAAAAATGGTTTCATTTCTAGGTACTAATAAGAAGAAATTTTCGCTAAGAAAATGCCAAAGCATCAAAATAATACTTAGGAGTAAACTTAAAGACAGTAGGAAACCCAGAGAAAGCTACAAAACTTTCTGGAAAGCATTTAAAACCAAATATAAATGGGACTATACATCATGTTCATGAATTACAGAACTTCCTGTTATTCTAATGTTTATTCTTCTCCAAGAGATTTGCAAATATCATTTAACTCCCATCAAATCTCCATTACATTTTATACAGAGATAGAAAGAACAATACTAAAAGTATTGCGGAACTGCGAATGACCCTGAAGAGCAGACACAACATAAAGAAAGTACAAAGCTAGAGACATCATACTTCCTGATTCAAGCCTTCTCGGGGACCTATGCTCATTCCAACAGCGTGCTACTGAGGTGAAGCATGTGTTGAACAGTGGAGCTGATTCAGAAACGAACCCTTGGCAAAGGCATCTGTCACAACTGGCAAAGGGCAGTGTTTCAAACATATGAGCAAAGAAAACTGATGTTGACATAGGAAAGGATAAAGTTGTAACTTAATCTTCCAGCAGACATAGGGGGCTGCAGAGAGGGCTTCATGGTTAAGAGCACTGGCTACTCTTCCAGAGGACTGGGATTTAATTCCCAGCACCCACATGGTTGCTCACAACCATTTGCAACTCCAATTACAGGGTACCTGATGCCTTCTTATGGTCTCTACAGGTACCAGGTATGCATATGCTGCACAAGCATCCATGTAGACAAAACACCTATACACAGCAAACCCAAATCTATTAGATGTAACAATATACTCAAGACCTGCGAAAGGTTTAAAAAGAAGTCTAGATATAAAATATCCAGAAAAAACTATTGGATGAGAGATCCATGACTTTAATCTGGGCAATGATTTCCTGCCATGACGCCAATTTTATAAGCAACAGAAAGAAAACTATATCAAACTGAAATTTATACACAGCCAAAAAAATTATCTGCAGACTCCAAAGACAACCAAGGAAATGTAAAAGCAACATTTTCTAAAGCATATATCTGATAAAAAACTTAGAGTTCTCTATGCTTGCTTTGAAATGCAGATAAATTATATATAGTTATATAATGATCGAAATATTGATTTTATACTGGCCATTAATCACTTGTTCTGGCACATAATTTATTACAGTGTATATTGGATTTGTAAATGTAGACAAATATACTTCTTATATAGTGCTATACTGATGCACATGTCCCCAGAGCCAGGAGACAGAAGCATGTCAACGCTGGGTCTTCTTTCCCTTCTGAGAAACAGCCTAATTTCCATGACCTTGAAGTTAGATTTCTCACTTCCTTTCCTTGCTCATATCTCA
Organism: Rhabdomys pumilio; assembly: GCA_030674055.1. Classification (NCBI taxonomy): domain Eukaryota; kingdom Metazoa; phylum Chordata; class Mammalia; order Rodentia; family Muridae; genus Rhabdomys; species Rhabdomys pumilio. The sequence goes on from JANHMN010000011.1 coordinate 66,986,968, forward strand.
CTGAGGCTGCCTGGGCTATAATGAATTTACAATGAATTGACATAACTTTTTACCATTTCATAAATGGTTGATTGCTCCTGTCCTTTTCACATCATGTGATATCCTGGATTTCTCTTCCTAAAGTTGATCGTGTGATTGGTGTACACATTGCACACTTTGCATGAAGCATTGTTTTCTTGCAAGTGCCTTCTTGCACTCACTGCGAAGAAATAGCCATCAGACGCCAATCATTTTCCAGCATCGTGATGACTTTAGGTCATTTTATGCCAGAATTTCTTATTTCTTTAATTTGTATCCTTTTAACTATTGTGGTCTTAATTTTCAAAAACGTATTGATTACTTATTTTCCTTATCTGTGGTTTTAACTTGCTTTCTCCTGCTATTTGCCTTATTTTATGTCTTGGGATGATGTTGGTTTTACTATTGAAGTACTTATAGGTGTTGGTTCTGGTCTTCTACCTTGTTATAGTCAGGGCCTAACATGAGGCCACTGACATTTTTATTGGCAATATTTTCTCAGTATATTTTAAACTCTTATTAATGCAGAATACACTTTCAGGCAGTTGAGGCAGTTACTGTTGTCATACACCGATTTTCTATCCATGAATAATGACTTGTTTGTGATAGTGTGTAGGATTCCTGGTTCTTTCCTTTTTAGATGTATCAGGGGATGCACCTAACTTGGAGCTGAGTGGGGCTGGGTGGCCAGTTCTGCCTGATGACCTGTGAACTGAAGTCACCTTTGCAGCACTGGCCAGACACTTAACCACCAGTGGGCAAGTCTCTAGAGTTCTTCTGTGTTCACCTCTGTCCAGGGCACAGATAACAGCTATTCCCTCAGCCTGGGAGCCCCAAGGGGCCACTTACAAACCAGAGCCTGCAAGGAACTCTTTAAGGAAGACTAACTTTGATTATTTGAAGGCAGTGGGTTAGAAAGGCATTTTCCAGAATGGAACCTGATGTCGGATTAGTTACAATTTAAAACATTTTTGTTTCTAGAATTGATAAAAATTCACTGGTGTGATCAGTGTCGTGAGGTGTTTGTAATTTTTGTGTGTCTTTGATGAGTCTATGCATATTCATGTTTGTGTTAGCGTAAGTATGAATGTCAGAAGACAGCCTCACATGTATGTTCTCATGTTTCACCTTGCTTGGGTCAGTGTCTCTTGATCATAGCATCCTAAGCCAGGCTGGCCTCAAGAGAGACTCCTGTCTACCTCCCACATTGCTGTAAGAACAGTGACATCAGAGACACACCTATTGAGTCTGGATTTTTATAATGTGGGTTCTGAGAATGTGAACACAGATTGCCAGGCAAGCAGCTCACCTACTGAGCCATCTGTCAGCTTCTTTGGAAATTTGGATAAGGCAATTTCACGATTTAGTTTGTCAATTTGAAATTCCTTCTAGTGTGTGCATGAGGAAAGCTAATAAAAGAATTTATGCTATATTAAATTATATGTGCCTATGCTATAAGAATTACACACACACACACACACACACACACATGCATGTGTGCACTCTCTACTGGGGTGGTACAGCACCATTTTCATACATTGAATTATTGTATAATTTCTGTTTTATTGCTATTCTGCCTAAGTGTATGAAGCTCTGCATGGTGCTAATATTGGTTTACAAATTTACTTGGTAAATGACCTTTCTAATTGGATCCAGTTCTTCCTTTGGTGCAATTATTTTCTTGAAAATAATTGCTTGCTTATGAACTGGAATTTTTAAAAATATAAATAAAATTAGAAAAAAACAAAGTATTAAAAAGCATTTTATTTCCCTAAGATTTTGTATCAAGATACTTGTATTTAATTTTTATAGACTTGAAAGTAAATCATAGTATATATTTCACAGAATTATACATTTTCCCAACAGGTGAGTTTGATTTATAATTTTTTTATTATTATCAATTTTGTGTGTATAGGTAACACATCTCTTTGCATTTATGAATTCTTATCAAATAATTTAAGTTTCTGGACTTAATTTTTCATAACATAACTATTTCTTATCATTTCTGATTTGCTTACTATATTGGCTAGAATTTTCAGAATAACATGAGAGCTAGTTTCCTTATTTCATTTTTTAATTTAAATCAAAATGCTTCTACTGTTAAGCGATTGCCTATTATTCAGAAGTTGGGTTGAAATAGATGTTATATTATTAATTTAACATAGTTCAAGAAATGAAAATTAAAATAAATGTGATTTATATTCATACCCTAAACAATGTGTATTAGCTTTCATTATGTGATTCTCAGAGTTCAATTTCCCTCTAATGAGATATTTTATATGAGTGCATTTCCTTATATTACTCCTTGCATGCAATACTGAGATAAATTATATTTGATCATGGAGGGCTTTTCCTTTTGTATGTTGCTGAATTAGATTAGCTGATGTCTTATATGATATTTTGCATTTTATTAATAAATGATAGCGACATGTAAGCTTTTGTATGTATTAGCCTTGTTGATTTAGCTATTGTAGTTATCTAATCTTAATAAGATATAATGGATGAATTGCAAATGATTCTGTGTCTTGGAAAAATAAAGAAATCGCCTTAAGCTTAAAAGAACTCATCGGCAGAATCTCATAGCTTTGAATGTTTCCGTAAATTGTTCTTTAATACACTTTTAAACATTTACTGGTATCTTTGAGATCAAAATGATTTGTGTTAGAGTGACCCAGTATGAAATATTTCATGTGTTCAATATTTCATCTAGTTAAGTAAGGTTTTAACATTTTAAGAAACTATTTATATATTATACAATTATTATGGAGATAAAATTGTTTTAAAGATTTATTTTAGCTATCATCTATCTATCTATCTATCTATCTATCTATCTATCTATCTATC
>JANHMN010000011.1:66998235-67005735 GCA_030674055.1 Rhabdomys pumilio
GAGAGAGAGAGAGAGAGAGAGAGAGAGAGAGAGAGAGAGAGAGAGCTGTCATTAAGTGTTTGAAGCCAGCAGGTTCATTTATATGCAGCATGGTCCTTGGTTGGACAAGAGAACTTTATATCCTTGTCCCAAAAGAATGAGCTTTAGAAAACTGGCTTGACAATGAGCAAGAATAACATTCAGTGGTATTTAGAAAGCGACTGATTCACATTAGAGAGTAGCAGGACACACACAGGAAAACAAGAACCAACAAAGCAAAGCCAATTAGTAAAAAAAAAACAACCATAATGTTCCCCTGAAGGAAAGCTTCCCACCTTCCCACCCTGGAACTGAGGAATGAAATGAGAAGGAGATTCTGTGTGTTCCAAACTTGAAAAGTTGTGAAGTATCTATAGCTTGATATTGATTCTATCCACTCTAGTCCAACTCCTTTTGGAGCTCAGTTTCTGCCAACGCACATGTATTCTTGATATAGATTCTTAATCAAGGCTGTTAGATCTTCATGGGTCAAAGACATTTGGAGGAAGGCTTCTTCCGTGACAAATTTGTTAATCCTTTTTTCCTTCCTTCCTTCCTTCCTTCCTTCCTTCCTTCCTTCCTTCCTTCCTTCCTTCCTCCTTTCACATGAAATATCAGAATAAAATTGACTTTCCTATAAAGCCTACTAATAATTAGGTTTTATTAGACTTGAGTGCCCAACTCTAGCAGATATGAACATGCCTCCTCCAAAGCAGGGTGTGTTTATGGATGAACTGCATCCTCTGTGGCCCTCACTGATATTGAGTGATCTAAACAGAAGATGTCAGTCAAAGAAAAGATGAATAGTAGCAATCTTTGGCTTTTTTCTTTTAAATAACAGCCTAGTTTTAAGATATTATAGAAAACAATAAAAATAAACAGAATCAACCTTTAAATATTTTTTTAGCCATTGTAAACTCATTGAATAAAGAGTTAATGAATAAAAATGAATACTTTTATATATACTAGGTGAAAATTATATTAAAGGGAGATAGGAAATCAGAAGAGTATTAATGGTTCCTACTTCTCACCATCCTTTGGTCTTTGTTAACATTTTCTTTTTATATTTTCAAAGCAGAGAGAAGAAAAAGAGAGTTAAATTGAAATCAAATCTATGAGGAAAGGTATTTAGAAATATATGAGTATGGTGCTAATAGCACCTAATGGTAGAAGATAGGATGATGAGGGACTTTTAATGCATTCTTTAAACGTGTCTATTCCGATCTTTCTTCATGGAACATCTATTATTTGATGATACATATTTCAGATATTTACATGGCCAAATGCACAATTTTGATGCTTTGCTTTTGTATGAACATATTAACCCAGTACATTCCTTCAACTGAAATTTAAGAATGCCAAAGTATTCCGTAATAAGTAAATCAAAGTATTAGCTAATGGATTTTTTTTCTTGTCATCATGAGGGTGTTGATACAAAAATACAACTGTCACATTAAGGGGTCAAATTATAATTTTAGAGCCATGTATGAATGATAAAGTCTCAGAAACACAGATTCAGGTCTCTTCAAATTTTATGTTCCAATGTGGTAACAGTCTCATAAAGTTTCTCAGTACACAACAAAGGCAATCCTACTTTAAGATACTTTTCAAATATATTGATGCAAATGTCAGGGAGGTGGATTACCACAAAGTGGAGAAGTTTCTAACACAGGCATCAGATGCAATTAGTGGACATTTTTAGCTTTGTGGATGGTGGCATCTAATAGCCCGTTAAGTTAATGCATCTAAAAAAATTTCTTATGATAATCACAAGGGCATTAGGTGACATAAAATGATAATTATAGCTATTTAAGGGACCATGAGACACCAAGGTAATTTATCATTAAGCCATGAACTTACAACATCTCAACTTCTTCGTACCCATTAAAATCCTCATCAGCCTGTGTAGTGTGGTCAAGCAGATGTCTTTCTTTTTTTTAATTAAAAAGTTTAATATTTGTAATTGATAGAGAATTATGTCAATTTTCCCCTCCTGTGCATCCCAGCTAAATTTTTTGAACATCTCCTGTGTAGATTCACTCTCAAGTTGATAGCCTCTTTTTCTTTGATTATTATTATTTTATATGTATGCATTATATATGTGTGTGTGTATATGTGTTTGTGTGAGTATATATATGTGCATGTGTGTGCATAGGTGCATTCAAGCATGTGCATGTGTCTATGTATGAAACCTGCAGAGTCCATTTTAGTTGTTTCTGTAGATTTGGATTCACGACTTTTCACTCTGCACTGGAATACAGTAAGGGTCTTATTCCAGGAAGAGGATTATTCTCATGCTCCCAGAAGTCATTAGTTTCTGGAATCTTTGTCAAGGGGTAGAACCCCAAGACCCCCCCACCCCCCACCTCAATGTCCATTGATATTACCATTGTTCAGGTCTTGCTTCTGCAGCCATTTCTAGGAGAGACTGTTTTTTTATCACAGTCATTCCGGTATTTTGCCTCTTAGAGTTTTTCTATGCCATCTCATTTTAACCACTCAATTACATACTTTTAAAAATAAATTTAAGTATTCAAATTATTATTATTGTCTTACAGATGCAGTAAGTGACTGAACTGCTTTCACTCAGTCAGTAGCTTAGACCAAGAATAGTCATGAGGTCTGAGGAAAAAAAGAGGAGTGTGCTAAAACATAGGAAAGATTGAAGGACACACACACACACACACACACACACACACACACACACACACACGATCCTAACGATCCTAACTTGACTTTTCTCTTCTTTTAATACACTCTCTCTGTAGTTATTCTTATAAGTGAAGTTGAAAACCTGTTTGGCAGTGCAGACTTTTATTACCTGGAATTCTGAAAGCATATATATATGTTATTGGGGCATTTGGAGCAATGGGTCAGCCTTTCCAATGTTCCTGGTGGCAGAGCATGAAATTATGCTATTTGTAATACTTCTGCTACTTTCTTTTTTTTTTTCTTATCCGCAACCATGTTTTTACCGTTTGTGTTTTGTAGCCCATACCTCTAAGCAGTGGAACTGCCCTTTCCCTCTTAGTTTTAGCTCTCCAATTTCACCAGCTTGAAGATTCAAGATTCGGGTAGCCATTAGGAAACAATACTCAGATTCACTGGTCTTGCCCTTCCCTTTCTACTCAAGAACAACAAGAAGAACTGCCCAGGAATGTTGAAGTGTCACATCCTTTTTTTCTAGACATATCAAACTAGTTTTCCTAAGGTTCCATGAGCTGTATGTATGGGAGATGATAGTTCTAATGGGAAAATAATCATAATACCAAATCCATGCTCATGACCAAGTACTGATTCCAGTAACCCCTTCACGACAATGTCATTCAGAGTAGTTGTTTAGCTGCTCCTGATTTTGCAACATATTAATTTTTATCAGCAAATGGCTGTCATACGTTAATTCCCTAAAGTCAAAAAGCTGATATTGTGAGCTTCCTTTAAGAATGTAGAAGCGAGTTAGATCAGGTATCAGCAGTTTTATTCTTGTTGGTAATTATCAATCTGGCAGGCCTAGTTTCTTCATCCACCGAGGGGCTGTTTATATGTTTGCAGTTCTCGGTTCTTGTCTTCATTAGTGGATTCTAAAGCATTGAGTGAAAACAGCCGGCAACCCCCCTGTTTACAGCTTTACAGAAGTGTTAAAATATGCAAGAACTGGGAGTCCTAAAGAGAGAAGCCAAGTAAATTCTACAAGCAAATGTGGGAGGGAGAGATGGTTTATGATTCTGTTGACTTCTTTTTAAAGAACATTTCGTATTTCAAAAAAAAAAAAAAACCATTGATTTGTCACAGAAGCAGGTTTAAAATTCTTTGCTCGCATTGATGAGATAAATAATTTCCCAATGGCGTGGAACAGGTTGAGAGAAGGGCATATGCGATCTACTTCCTACCATAAAACACTGAAATGAGGGTCTGAAGGAGCCTCAAGCAAATGCTGGTTTTAACCTTTATACAAAGGTATAAAACACACAGTGTTTTCTTAAATAAATTTTTGAGAACTTCATACCTGAGCACCGAGTCTCTGTAACTTCTGTTCCCATTGCCCTTCCAACTCCTCCTGTACCTCTCAAATTCATAATCTTTTCTTTAGCTATTGCATGTGTACATATATATATATATATATATATATATATATATATATATATGCACACATGTATATTCAACCTACTGTGCACATGTCTAGGGTTTGCCACTTGATAGTCTTCTACTTATGCACTGTCCCTGGAGGAAACTGCTTCTCCCTCTCTCAGTAGCAGTGATTGATCACCTGTAGTATTTTTTATCCAGGCGTGCATCTACTCTGTTTGCGTGGGAGTATCAACCAATATACTTTGTAAGTATATTCTCAAGACTTATTTTATACCAACGGATAAGCATAGGTCTTACCATTCATCAAAGAAGCTTCATTTTGCAATAGATGCCAACAATTCCAGAGATCTACAGCTGGTCAAAAGGCAGAGGACCAGCTACTGTAGAGCATCTGATCTTGGCTGATATATTTTCAAAGCATTCCTACACCTCAGGCTCAAGGAAAACTGTGGAAGGGAGCCTGTGGAAGGAGTGTGGAGCCAGAGTCCAGGGTGCTTGCTCATAGATAGTTCCCCTCCACATGGCAAGGATACTGCACCCATGAAACCTCAAGAATATAGTGGCCTAGACAAGGCTGGCAAAATGACATCACATCTTTTCTTGATTCAACTTTTCATTAGTTTGTGTTCATTGATTTTTTTTTGTGTGTGTGAAAATAAAATTTGAAAACAGCTTAAAACAGACATGCCCCCTCCAGGGGCAAGGTGACCAAAAGAAAAATAAAAAGGCATGCCCCAGACAAGTCCAAACTAGCCCAAGTGAGTAATGGGTCATCCAGTGTTTACTTCTCTCTCCCTCCCTTTCTGGGAGGTCCAGGATTACTAGCCATCCTGCCGCCTCTGCATGTTGATGATATTTGAAATAACCAACCGTGTGTAACCACGCCAAACTTTCCCGCCTTTCCCTACCCCTACCCATAAATAGTCCAAACCTCTGGGGTTCGGGATGGAAATCCCTTGTCTACTGAGTGGGACGGGTTTCAACCCAAGGGCCCTTGCTATTAAACTACCTTATGCAATTACATCAAGGAGGTCTCTCGTGTGTCCTTGGATGAGCACCAGTCTGGACTTGAGGTAGGGTCCCCTCGGGGGTCTTTCACTTGGAGGTATTTTCAAGTGAAATGCTGGCACTACTTCTTTGTATTTCCCTCTCCTCCACTTGCGTGGAATTCTGTTGCCAAACTTTTAAAACTTTAGCCATTTTGTCCTCTGTAACTACAGTTCAATGGGGCCTGGGAGATGGCTCAGTGGATAAAATCAATCAGTAAACAAGTCTGATGATCTCAGATGGATCCCGAGGACCAGTGGTGGAAAAAGAAAACTGATTCTCGAAAGTTTTCCCTTAACTTCCACATATACACTGTGTGCACCCACCTTCATATATACACGTATCATAGGCACATGTAACACACACACAGACACACACACACAAATAAAGCAGAATAAGTAAATAAAAGTAGGTAAATAAATAACATTCTACTGATACCTGGGATAGTAAAAAAAATTTTTCCACCACATTTGAGAGAATCTAATCAACCAAAGCATCAGCAGATAAAACTGTAATGTTAACATGTCATAACATGTCATCTGTAACATGTAAACATGCAGAAGTAAACACAGCACACTAATGCTCTTCTTCCAGGACAAAACAAAACAAAACAACCCAACAAATGAACCATTGTATTCCTATTTGCAGACTTTCAGGTGTCTTTCTTGGCAAAAAAAAAAAAAAAAAAAAAAAAAAAAAAAAAAGAATTATCAGAGTGAGTTGTTTTTTTTTTTTTTCCTGCTGTCTTTTTGATGGGTTTTGTAGCTTAGTGAGGCAAGAGCATATAAGTTATTTAGATACAAATGGGTTGATAAATCTGTGGGTTTGCTGGAGCTCAGTGGGAGGCAAGCAGCTGAGGTTTTAGATCTCACCCTCCTCTTCCTAGTGGTTTATCACAGGAGCATTGAGTGACTGTTTTCCGCCAGGTGTAGCCATAATGTAGTGCGATTAGAGACATATCTTCATTGTCAGAAACTTCATTTAAACGTCCGTAAAACCATCCTGACACAAGGAATGAACTGTAATAGCCTATAATTACGATAGTGCATAAAGTATGCCTCACAGCCTATTACAAAGCCATAATTTTAGCATAAAAACCGTAAACCAAGAGAACAAAACTTGAAAACTTCAAAATAAAATGCCAGCTTTTGTTACGGCCCAATAGAGCACATCCATTTTCTCCACGATAGAGGATTATCTCATCTCTCTACTAGATGCAAAACATGGGTAGATTTCTGATTTTTCAGACTTTGCACCGTAGCATGTTCCCACAGGCATCTTACAACCAGAGCATTAATATGCTTCCAGAAGAGATTTTAATACCCACTAGAATGAGATTGGGTTCACGGTGAAAGGATGGTTACTATTCACTCACGTCAAAAATGGGAAATTAGAAGGAAAGGCTTATGTGCTTGGTGTGCTTAAGAAGCTCCTCCTGAGAGAAAATGCCTGCTTGGATCATCAAATCAACGTGGTTTCAACTGAATGAGATTCATCAGTCCTTCTGGGAACAGGTGAAAATGAACATTTAAGGATTGCATTTTATGAAAATAAACACAGTTCCGATGCCAGAACATTTAGCTGCTTGTCAGCTCCCTTCATCGACGTTTCTGGCTTCCTCAATGCATCTTCATTGTTTGTCTCATGAATAATATACAATTTACTTCACGTTATGAAGCCCAAATGAGCATGATCATATATTACATGATGTATGTATCTTGTCCATAAAGGGAACGTCAAAGCACACGTGCTTCAAGATGCATGTAAAGTGTGCCATCTGTTATGATTATTGAAGTAATATTCTACATAAGGAGGAAATTAAAATCCCTTACAATATGAGTCACAAGAGCTAACTGCTAAATATTCTACAGTATCTTATTTTATGTATTGTCAAAACATAGTTAAATTTTATGTAGTCTTAGATTATTAAACATTTTGCATTTATTTATTTGTTTTTCATTTTTATGTCTTGGGGTAAAGCCCAGGGTGTTGGGCATGCTTATTAGAGCTACATTCCCAGTCTTTTATAATCTATTTTTTTATTAAAAAATTAATCATTGTGATAATTTCCATGTCATTAAAGTCCATGATATTAATAATTATAATATATAAATTATTTATAATCCATTTAATCTTTCTAAAAGACAAAATTTATACTATCTATAATTTTCCTGAGTTAGAGGTAGTATATTTTTAGTTGCATAAACATGCATATGTTTATATGTAATATATAAGTATATATATGCACATATATGTGTCTATACAACATAAATCTGTCTACTGTCTTTTAAAATTATTTCAATACAATATATTTTGATCACTTTTTCCCCTCCTCCTCTAATTTTT